>CM066153.1:20007500-20745000 GCA_033617975.1 Populus alba x Populus glandulosa | reverse complement strand
AATTGAGTCCATAAACCTCTTATTTTGGACTTTTCTTCCTCAAATTCAATTTTCCTTGTCAGCAGGGCTTTCATCAGTTAAAAATATACTGTCAAATTTCAATTCTTGTTTTTTCAACATCCTTTTATGGGTGTTCCAACATCCTTTTCTCGCTCTTATTATTTTTCAGATTTCTTCCAAATATTTTTGTATATATTTTTTTATTTTGTGTGGGAACCCAAAAATAGGTAACAATAAAGGGGTGCAGTAGCTCGTTTATAGCCAGGCTCAGTACTTTATTACATGTTGGCTTTCAACCATTTTTTTTCTTAAATTATTATTTTTCTAAATTTGCTGACTTTTTTTTTTCAGGATACTTATGACACCCTATTGAAGAAGAGATATGGGGATGATCCTTCAACCCAACTAAATCTCGATTCAAATTTATGGTTGGAAGTAGATTTTTCGTTGGACCTAATAGAAATCAGGTTTATGATCTCTCTAAAACTACAAGCAAGGACTTATGAATGGCTCATAGTGTTTCAACTCTTGAATGCTCACAATCAATTTTTGAATGTGTAACCAAGTTATAAGCATTAGTGCGCACGTTTTCATGGCTCTGAACCGTAAAAAAAATAGGAAATATTGAGAGAGAGAAAATTAAGTAAAATTTCCACAACAGCTTCAAAAGAACATGTCCGCATCTGGGGAAAAAGAATTGCTGCTTCCATAAAATTCCGTCCCTAACAGCAATGGCTTGGGAAACTTCCTTTTCTTCTTTTCTTCTTTACCTTGATTGAGATCATTCACTTGCATTGTATTTATTTTCGTTCCTGGTTTTAATTATCCCAGTGCTTAAGAATCATGAGTTATACCCAGGTACTGGGTTTCAAGTTTACACAAGTATTTGTTTGAGTTAGCTCCAATAATCCATTTATGATTTTCCAACTTCCTAAACAGAGTAATCTTCAGCAACAGCTCCAATAATCCATACATGAGTTTCAAGCACCACGCATCCTCCCATGAGCTCGTAGCCTTTCAATGGCACAAACGGGAGGCTTTGGAATCCCATCAGAGCTTCATTGACGCTATTATTCATTAAATGCTGACACAAATAAACATATTATAGTGGGAACTCCTTCTGTAGAACATCAATATTTCGAGAATCACAAGCTTCAAACATGTCATTCCTAGAAGCACAGCTGCAAGGTAAAAACAAGGATAAGATGTATGAATGCATTGAATTTCAGAACTATTAAGAAAAACCTTACTTTCTCCGTCATACCTTAAAGAAATTCTCAAATATTGCCAAGCATTATCTGCCTTGGGATTCATAGCAAGTGCCCGAACATAGTAACGGATAGAATCCTCATGCATACCCTAGAGGCAAAAAAATATCTCACATGTCTGATAGTGGTAGTTCACTTCTTGTAAAAATCTACAAATTACTAAGCTCGGGCATTCCAACTACACAGGTTCTTTTTTTTTTTCATGGTGAAATAATTCTGACTATGAAGGATAAATATAGCTTCTAAGCAGGACTTGTAAATCTCTAAATACATAAATAAAAAATAAGAAATGAGGTTGCAACGTTTACTTATCTCATGAAAGCTATAAAAGCAACTAAGCAAAGGGAAACTACTGTCTAACAAATGCCAAAGATGGCACTAATAATGGAGTTGTGAACAATGAAGCAGAGGTAAACACCTGGTTGGCATAACTGATTCCCATGTTTGCCCATGCTCGAACATAGTTAGGCTTCAGATCAAGTGCCTGGAGGAGAGGAGAGATGAACAATCAACAAATAAATTTAATCAGGAAACAACACAAAGGAGTTGACAACTGAAAGAAATTTTGGAAAACATGATGCCGACAAAATGCAAAATCACCATAGCTGATAAAAAAAATGCAATTATTGTCATGCTTGTTAATCTACAAAGATGAAGATGTGAAAAGCCACAAACATGAAACAAGAAAGTGTGGGAAAACAGCATAGAATGCTGTGCAACCAGAAATTTACAGGACATAGGCTTTATTTGGGGGGGGAGCTATACAAAATACTAGGAAACCAGCTTAACAAAGGAAAAAAAAGAAAAAAACTTGATCCTTTGAAAGACACTTGAACCTCCCTAAAATGCACACTAATTTGACAGCACAAGCTTAACATGGAAAACCTAAAAAACCTATCAGCCCATGGAATCAAAAGTATAGTATGATATGTTGGAATAGCATTATAATTTCTTCAGGAAAGTGCTTATGTTCTGTGAGATATGGAAAAATGACCGAATTAATCTAAACAAACAATTGATTTTAGTTGTATAGAGATATACCTGCTGATAAGCCAATATCGCATCAGCACTCTGAACACTGTTGGCTTGTGTTGCACCAAGCTTGTTCCAAAGAGAGTAATCCTGAGGCTTGAGTTTCAAAGCTCTCTGGAAAGAAGAAATGGCTTTGTCATATTCCCGTGACAAATTGTACAGGACACCCAGTACTATGTGCACGTCAGCATCCTCGGGTGACATCTCAGCAGCTTCATTGAATAATCTAGCAACCTGCATGTTGTGGAGTGAGAATTTTGATGATCACTCCAAAAGTCAGCAAAAAATTCAAATAGAAAAGGAAAAGGAAATGAAAGAATTGAAACAAAAGATAAAAGCAATTAATGTGCGTTAAAAAAAATCCACCCTTCTTATTAAAGAAACAAAGGCATTTCTGCAACACTTACATCTGCATAATACAAAGAGTCAGAAAGCTCTGGATTGGCAAGTGTTCCATACTTTGGATGATGTCGTAGCCATCCATATAAATATTTCAATGCGGCTGCCTGCTCCAACTCTGAAATGTTGAAGGCAAGTTATTGACCCACCTAAATTCAGTACTTCAAAAACAATTAAATTCATAAAGAATCTCTATTTGCAGAGTTTTGATAGAAATCATAATCGGAAAAAAAGAATTTGATCGGGGGTGGGGTTCTATTATGATACATTCTTTATAAAGCATACCTAAGAATGTCAAACAAATTTAAGTTAGAATACAAGTTGTAAATATAAGTAGGAGCAATGACGAACCATTTGTATGGCTCACGCCTAGAGCAAGAAGAACTTCAAGATTTGTAGGACCAGCCTCATGAGCACGCATCATGGCTGCAATAGCCTGTATTGATATTTAATCAGATTCATATGCACTATTCTACATTGAAATCACAGCTAACAGGACTCCATGAATGATTAGCAAAGGTTTTAAACCCACCATAAAAATCCAATTAAAATCAATTTGATCTACAAATTATTCAATTTGAGACCTAATTACAAGCTATAAATAAGGCACCTAACACATCCAAACAAAATAACTAACAGATTCATCACTAGTCATACTTTTATTTTCCAGTTCCTGCAGCATAAAATTTTAATTAGATCAAAACAAGAATTCTCAGAAATATAAACAGTTCAAAAAAAATCATTTGCTCAACACAAAATCTTACATGACTACTGAACCAAGTATATTGTAGGTCTCATTCAACTATAAACAAGCAGATCTAGTAGAAACTGTTTCACCAAGTTCTTGAAGAGAATGAGAAATCAACTATAAATAAGACCTCTAGAAACTTATTCTAATCTACCAATTGTAACACAGAAAATATCCCAACCTGTTGATCATCATCATTCTCTGCATTTGCTATTCCAAGCAGCCTCCAACCTTCAGCATTATCTGGGTTTTTCAAAACTTCAGCCTCTAAAGCAAGCACTGCTTCACTCAAAAGCCCCTTGCGGAATAGTTCCTGGCCTTCTTTCAAAGGGTTCGGATGACCAACATAAGGATTCATGTCTGAAAACACATAAACGCCCCTTGAAGCATCTGACTTCTGCTTGGCAACTACTTGCTCGTTTAGGTACCTGTAAGATATTACAAGTTATTATACATGAAAAGAAAGTAATTCACTCAAGCAGTTGACAGCAAAAAGATAGACAAGATCATTTGAACTACTCTAGACAATGGTATTCTTAATAATGAGCAAGGAAAAACTGAAAAACTTATCAATAGAATAATGCATAATGAGAATTGTAACAAATGTGCCTATATCAGATTTTATTATGACTGAATTTTTCAAAAGCATTTATATGATCACAAAAAGAATCGATGCCACCAGAAATAGATCGGCAGGGAAGTGGACCAGTTACATCCAGTGTGAGCATCTGCAGGTTATGCTAATATTGAAAATGACATGGTTACAAGAATACAAAGAAAAAAAAGATACGATGCGGAGATGAGAATTTGAACCTTGATTTAACCATATACAATTTTTGCTAATAACTGTTACTGTTTAATTTTAATAATTATAACTAAAACAAATCACCAAGAAAGTGTAACACCAAATCAAAACTTCCAAGAAAGAAATGCAGCTTACTTGCATCTCATCTGGGGGAAAAATTACTCCATCCATCCCATTAATATTGGCCCTTTTGCCAAAAACAAAAATTAAGGAAACACCAACAATCATTAACTGATGTTGAATTTAGCATGTTATTCCTTTTGCTCCGTAAGTTCCCTAACTACTTTTGCATTCTTAGTGTTGTAAATTAAAAGGCAATAAAGCACACCATAGGAAATTTGACATTTATAAAACTGACTTTCAAAATGGCCAAATAAGATGGGACAACTAAATATTGCAAAAAGGGAAAAAGATAATGGGGCATAAGAAGTACTAACATTATGTAGACCTTGGCAACCAACAATGATATTTAAAAAATAAAATATAAAAAACACCGTTCAATGTTAAAGTCAAAACATGACAGAATTGGTATAAGAAAGGTAACAAAACATGATCAGTTTCAACTCTAAAAATTGGGATGCTAAATCCTACGCAGCTTCTCGATGCATAAAGGAGAGCCATACACCACTACACACTAGATTAAATATCACTTCCATTTTAGAATTGGGTCATGAGTAAGCACACAAAAATTCAATCGATAATCCAGTTAATAGACATAACCCGTTTAGTAATATTTAATTTACCCATTTAAGAAGTAAGCCTTTCGACAATGTTTATTATACTCACTCATCATACGCATCTGCCCAATTATCAGCTGAACTCTCTCCAAAAGCCCCTTCTCCAACCTGCCGTCCAAATTCATCTGCCCAGTCATTAACATGCAACTTTGAGAATTCATTTACCCACTGTTCATCAACAGGTCCACTTTGCTCTCTTTCAGCTGCAAACTCTTTCGCCCATTGATCAGGTCCATGAGAAAGCTGAAAAACACTCAAATTAGATGGGAGAATTTTATTAGATAGAGGCAAACTGACATAGAAATACATAACCGGTGGCTTGTTTAAGAAAGCTGCAAGAAGAAAAAATAAATGAAAAGAAAAGGAGATCAGGGCACATAAAACTGTATCTATCAATTACAGAAATTTGAGCCACTCGAAAGTGAAAGAATCGAGGCAAACTAATGGTACATTCACATCAATAAGTACTCTATTTGAGTTTCATTCCACAAATTCCTTTTCACAATTCTTCCCTGTAATGCCAAAAAGGACACAAAATCAAAAAAGGCTTCCATTGCCTCAAAGTTGTAGATTCCTATGGCTTTGTTTGTCACAAGTTCTCTTCCCTTTAAATATTGATGCATGTTAAGCACTGTGGTCAATCTATATTCAAAATGTAAATAGAAACCCTAAACATGAGATTAAAGTTGAATCAAATTGAAAGGTTTGCCTCGAATTTATTGTCCACAGAAGTATTATTTTACTTTTTGTTTGAGAGATCAAGAGAGAGGGCAGCAATGAGTGAAAAAAACAGGAAAAAAAATCCTTGATCATGCTTGCAAAAGTAAACACTTGCCTGATTGCCTGCATATTCATCAACCCAGGAAGGACCTGCAGTATATTGTTGCTGATATTCTGTTGCCCAATCTCCTGATGAAGACAGTGCAGCTGGCTTGACTTGATTATCATCAATAATAAGTTCTCCACGACTCATCTTTGAGACAAATTGAAGAAACTTGGAATTCTGCACGGCTCATCACACATGACTAACATTTCAGCATAAGTAACAGTGCAATATAAAAAAAATGAAAGCACAAATAAATAACAAATTAAGTCTTTATCATGCATTGCTAGCATATTTAAGTTTTTTGTCAAGTCACATCACTATCAATATGTTTAGTATATTTTGGCCAATTTTGTGAAAAAATTAGGTATGGTCATCATTTTATCAATCCTCAGCCTTGTTCAAAGCATTAGGGCCCTTAATCCAAGTGTTTGTATCCCCACTTAGCGGCTAGCTCATAATGTATACTATCAATGCAAAAACTAGGAGATTTTGGGACCAAGAAAGAACTTGCAAGCCATGAGGAAAAACTTAAGTTAAAGTAAAGCATATGAACCTGAAATTTGGGTTCGTTGTTTTGAGCTAGTGTGTGCGCAAGCATACGAGTCTGCTTCATTGCAGCTAAGTTTGAGATATTTGCACCTCCCATTTGATCTGCTGCTGAGACCAATCGTTGTTCCTAAAACCAATAAAAACAAGATAAATAAATTGCAAGCCAGAGCAATTTCCACTGATTTGTACACTGATACAGAAATTATAACAAAAGAATAAAGGCAATAACTAATCAATTGTGCAGTTAAGAAGTCCATGACTACAAACATCATGATTGGCAAAGGGGAAGGGATAAAATACCGCATAACAATATAATCATGAAGATCAGAACTCTCCAAAGAATCAATAATTAAGGCAAAATGAAGAACAGAGTAACCAACAAAAATGTTTTATTGCATAGTTTTTTTTTTCAGAAAAAATAAATAAACAAACAAAATAAAAAAAGAGTTTAATGAGTCATAAAATTACAATTAAAAAAAAAAACAAGAAAATAATAGGTGAATGACACTAGTTGCCGGAAACATAAAATGGAAACAAGGTTAAATTCACTGGTGAGTAAAATAGCCCAATATTTTTAACACATTTTCATGGATCTGTAACTTAATTGTACCATTGATTGATGGATCTAGGATTGAAAGGGTTCTTGAATTTTGTCAAGCAGTGACTAAATTGATATGTTTAATCCCTTATTACCTGCTCAAACTCAGAGGCCCAACCATTAGCACCATGCTGCTGTTCAAATGAGTGAGCCCAAGCATTAGGATTACCATGGTCTATTCTGTGTTGGCTAAATTCTGCAACCCATCCATCAGATTGAGGAGGACCAGGTCTTAGAGCACCTTGAGACTCATTCCAGTAATCCTCTAGCTCTCGGAATCTGCCAGCTAAAGGTCCCTTAGCCCGCACATCACCATCAATATCTAATGAAGACAGAAGTGCATTCACCTACAGATACAACATAGTCAGGAGTACAATTGCAGTTTTGCTAATGCAATCAGGATTGATGTTAGAGCAAATTGACAATTGGAAGTAAAGGTAGTAATCGCATTAGCTTTCCGTGGACAGAGAAAAGGCAGCGGACCTGTGCATTGATAAAATCTTCACTCTTATCAGCAAAAAAATGTCGGGCCATTATGCTGCTACGATCACGTATGCATTGTTTGTCACCTTCAGACAATCCCAATGCTGGTAGTGGAGCAGGACGAAATGGAATTCCACCATGGCTACTACCCACAAAGGAGTGCAAAAAGTTTGACAACACTCTTTGGGGTGGTCCTGCATATGAAAAATAGAAAATATACACCAAAAAGCCATGCTCATGTGAGATTTTTCGTAGTTGGCAAATAAATAGCTCCTGCGGTGTTTGCTTGGTACTAGACACAAAAAAAATATTGAAAACTCTGAAACAAGTTAAATATGAATAAAAGTTCTAGAAGATTTTATTCAATGTTGAAATGGTTCATCTTTTGTTACCCTTATATTCTCCAAGTGAAGTCACATCAAGCATGGTATCGCAGACCCTATTCTATCTAAATGCACACACAGGAGGACAGCTGTGGCATCCTAGTGAAAGAAGTATCCTTTACATTCTAACTTTAGTTCACAAATGCACACAAAGGAGGACAGCTGTGGCATCCTAGTGAGAGACGTATCCTTTAGATTCTAACTTTAGTTCATGATAATTCATGTAAATTAAATGATGAGAGCATACATTTTAGTTCCATTCCTTGATCGCAATGACATCCATTTTGAGGGCTTTCCTGGTGTAATTTGTATACTGATATGCAAAACTTGCAATAGATAAATGGGTTTTGAAAGTTCCACTACTCAGTCCTTACCCATTTACTTGGCATTACTCGCAATCTGTCCTACTTGAACAGTCCTGGATGAACTGTTTAATGAAAATTAAAATTTGCCTTTACTGTTTTGATTATCTATTATTGTTGGCCACTTGCAGCTCATCATCTAGATTATTATGGATCATAGGCTTCAAACTAGGCAATTAACTATGAGTAAAGATAGGTAAGTTACCTTCGAGAGTTGGTTGGAATTGAGAAGGAGGTAAGCGGTGATCCAATAGAGCAGGGGGAGGAGGAGGACCAGAGCGATGAATATCTTCCCAGGCATCAGCAAATCCATTCTGATCAGCAGAGCGAAAGCCACGAAGAAACTCTGAACTCTAAACCAATATAATAATAGAAGACAAAGTTAGACAATTTTATTATTATTATTATTTTTAAAGAAAGGAGAAGAAGGGAAAGGAAGAAGGGACCTGAGGAGTGGGACGATGAGAAAAGGAGTGATCAAAGTCGGCTCCTGGAAGTGCTCTCAAACGGTCCTCAGCCGTGGCATCCTGGTAGAAAGGAGGCTCTGTACCTGTGGTTGTTGAGGTTGGGATTTCCTTTAGCCTTTCCTATTTTATTTTATTTTTCAAGAACAAAAAAAGTCAAATCACCAAAAATGAGGACTATTAGCTTGCAACTAATCCATTCAACAAGCACCTAAAAAAAGAAAATTTAGAAGAAAAAAATAGGAAAAAAAAAGACAGAAGTAGTGGCAGAGTCTAGCCTAGAGGAAGATGAATTGATAGGAGAAAAAGGAATTGAAAAAAAAAAAAAGAACAACCTGCGTCTTAGAAGAAGAACCGATAAGAGCGTTGGCGAGAGCACCGAAAGGATTAGATGAAGAAGAAGAACCTGGAACCGCACAAGCCGCTCCTCCCGTTACAAGCTCCCGCATCGCCATCTTCTTCTTCTTTTATTGTGATTTTGAAGAAAAAATTCTGATAAATAAAATTGAATTAGAATGAATTTGATGAAGATAGAGCAGGGTAATGGGAGGAACGAAGGAAGGAAGAGGAGGATTTATGGACGGACGGATGGATTGGTTGTTGAGAAAAGATGAGGAGGGTGTTTTGGGAAATGCAATCAAGTAAATCCCAAACCCAGATAATAACGACGACGATTTGAGAAGAGAAGAGGTGAGACGAGACCACCACCTCCTATTTTTATTTATTTATATATATATATATATATATATATATATATATATATACAAGCGCGCGCGCGCGCCCACATCACGCACTACCCGATGATTTCTATCATAAATAAATAAATAAATATAAGCAATTTTCCTCCCTCTCTCTCTCTCTCTCTCTCTCTCTCTGTGTAAATCCTGCCAACAAAAATAATAATGGTAGTCATCTATGATCTATCTATCTCATCCAATATTTAATTTTGGTGATGTGCATTTTTGCTGCTGCACACACTTTTAGGCATGCTAGTTGTGTTCCGCAATGTTACAACAGCGACAACACGAACTACAATTTTCTATCCAAAAAAAAGAGAGAAAAGTAACTCATAAATTTAAACAAATAATATATTCACGAAGTATGAGTTATTAGGGTAGTTTTTGTTTATTTATGTATTTTAAAAATATATTTTATTTAAAAATAATTAAATATATTGATATTAAAAATTAAAAATATCTAAAAAAATCATTTTAATATATTTTTAAATTCACACTACACAATATCAAACTCATATTTTAGTTTGAAATTATATTTTCTTTTAAGAAAACAAATCTCCATTTATCATTTTGATCATTAATTATTATTCTTGGTGTTTATAATGAATAATTTATTTTACATAAATTCTTGAATCATTTCTTATATTTCTTTTATAATATCTGGTGTATGAGATACACCACATGATTAATAAAATATGATATCATCTTATATGGTATAATAGTCTTGGAAGGTTTTTGTGTGTTTGTGGTCTCTCTCTAATTTTAAAAAAAAATTAATTTTTAAAAAATTAATTTTTTTTATATTTTTTAATCATTTTGATGTGTCAATATTAAAAAATAAATTTTAAAAGATAAAATATATATATATATATATTATTTTGATGCATTTCTAAATAAAAATTATTTTGAAAAACAATTATTACCACAATATTAAACATTACCTGACTATCATTGGAACTTTCCATAAATGACTAATGTCATAGTTAATTTAATTCCAACTAGATCATCATTCACGTTACATCGAGTCGAATCAAATTTGTTAACATAAAAAAATATTTATATGTTGTTAATGTGTTTTTAACCAAAAAAAATATTGTATGACTACTGATTTTATATGCTCTGATCAACTTGACAAATTTAAAGGCATTCCGAACAACCAATAAAAATGCCATTTTACTTGGAAAATAATCAAAACAATATCTTTTTTAAAGTATTAAAATGAAAACATATTAAATTAACTTGGATCAACTCAGGTTAACTTGTCACATCCGTTATTCGAGTCATGAGACTATGATAACCCTAAGCAAATCAAAAAAAAATTAAACATAATTCTCAATCAAATCAATATTGAATAACAAAAAAAAAGATTTAAAAAACAAGTCAAGTTCGCTCGGGTTAACCTGTCGCATCCGTTATTCGAGTTATGAGATCATGATAACCCTAAGCAAATAAAAAAAAATTAAACATAATTCTCAATCAAATCAATATTGAATAACAAAAAAAAAGATTTAAAAAACAAGTCAAGTTAACTCGGGTTAACCTGTCACATCTGCTACCTAGGTCATGAGACCATAATAACCCTATAGAAAGCAAATAACATAAATAATATTAAACCCAGTTCTCAATCAAATCAATATTGAAGGATGAAAAAAAAAGTTAAAAAACAAGTTGAGTCAAACTCGGATTAACCTATAAAACCAAGATAATCATATAGAAAATACATCAAAATAAATTATGAAACTCAAATCCTAATCAACTCAATGTTGAGTGGTGAAACTAAAAAAACAATTAATCAAGAAAAAAAACCACTTGAGTCACCCGGCCAAACTCATGACCCGAATCATGAGACATGGATAAGCTCATAGAATTCAAACTTAAGCAAATTATAAAATCTAATTCCCAATTAACCCAATATTTAATGATGAAATTGAAAAAAAATAAACTAAAAAAAAAATCCTAAGTCAATCGGCATAACCCATGAACAGGATTGTAAGACTGTGATAACTATATTGAAAGAAAATAATATATATATATATATATATATATATATATATATATATATATATATATATATATATCTCATAATCTCCAATCTACCTATTTTTTGAATGATTGGATTAAAAAAAAAACAATCTGAATCAATTAGAGTTAACACTTATCAAATCCAAGCTAGAAAACTGAGATAACTTTATATAAAGTTATTCAAGAAAAATTATAGAGTCTGATTTCCAATCAACCCAATGTTGAATGATGAAGTTAAAAAAAAATGATTTGAGTCAATATGGTTAGCCAATAAAACTCGTAACCTGGCTTGTGAAATATGGATAACTTTATATAAAGCAAATCAAAATAATTTTATAAAGCTTTATACCTGATACACTTAATATTGAATGATAAAATTAAAATAAAAAAATAAATTTAAAACTTAAAAAATGCCTAAAAATATAAGGATCAAGGTGAAAAAAAGGTTTGGCTTTTCATTGTCCATTGCTACAATGAAAAACCAAACTCTTTTGATATATGTTAATATTGTAAAAAAACAAATGACTAATTTACTTCTTAATTTATGTATGTTGAGAAAATCATCTTAACATTTTTTGAGAATTCATTCTTAATAATTTATGTTGAGAATTTCATCGTTCATTATTATATATGTATGCGCGCACACATAATTTATATTTTTATTTTAAATAGGGCAAAAAGATGTCTCTTTTGTTAATGTCTTGTTGATTTTTAATTTCATCATTCAATCAAAGTTTATATTGTTTTTTTTTTTTAATTTAGCCTTCATTCTTTTGATTTCTTTTTTCTTTTAAATTTAACCCTCCAATTAAATATTTTTTATGCCCTATTATTTATTTTTATTTTTATTTTTACTTTCATTCTTTTAATTATGATTTTTTATTTTAAATCCTTTTGTGTGGTTTATTGTTTTCCCGATTTCATTCTTTGATGTTTGATTTGTTAAGGATTTGATTTTATGATTTTTTTTTCATTTATGGTGCTTCTAATGTAATGACACGGTCATAAGTTTAAGAGTTAATGCGATTTAAATTTTTTTTTTGCTCATTTTCTTTTATGATTTTAACATTCTACATTATTTCTTTTTTAAAGATTGGTTTGTGGTTATCTTCAAATTATTTTCTATTAGTTTATCTCGATTTTATGATCTACACTATAAGTTTTGCATGCCTTTTTTGAATTGAGGTTTTTTTTTTAAAAATTTGTTTTGTTTGTATTTAATTTTTGAATAATTGTTTTATACATACGAACCTTATTTGTTTTTTAAAAAATATATTTGAAATAATATTTCTAATATGTTCTGTCTTGTATAATAATTATTTTATTTTATTTTACCCAATCAGTTTCATGTGTGTTTCTATATATATTATCTTTTATTAATTTAATAAATAAATTCAGTGGATACAACTAGAAAAATATCTTATTTTGTGGGATCAAATATTTTAATCTACATCTATCTTTTAATTTTTCTAATTTTTTTTATTTATTTCTAAATTTTTTTTATTTATAAAGATAATTATTAATTTATTTAATTAAATGCTTGTATAAACTTTTAAATTTATATTTTAATTTTTTTTTTATAAAAATATATTAAAATAACCTGGATTTCAATTTAGTTTTTAAACAAATTATCACTTGTGGTCAAATAACTAGTGACAATACATGTGACGTTGAATTCTTGCCAAGCTAACATCCGATTCTTTTTATATAACATAAAATATTGAAAATAGAGTTTTTGAAGCCAAAAGGATCAATTAATTAGTTTTGTTAAACTATAAGGACTAAAACTAGCTATAAATAACTCGGACAGCATATCAAGGTGAATATATAAGAAATTCTGAATTAATAAAACAATATAAAAACCCAAATTCACCGATTCAGTCATCAACTCAAACAAAAGAAAAGCTAAAACCCCAAAAATCCCTCGATCTCGCACGCAGAACGCAAGCAAGCAATCGCAGCAAGAGGAAGGTACTGCTACTACAATGGCGTCTTCGTCTAGCAGCGGACTGACTTTCAAGCTACACCCGCTCGTAATAGTTAACATATCCGATCACTACACTCGTGTCAAGTCTCAGACCAACGGCTGCAGCGATGGAGGCTCTGCTTCTCCCCCTCCCAGAGTATACGGTTGCGTGATTGGAGTACAGAGAGGACGCACCGTCGAGATCTTCAACAGCTTCGAGCTTCTTTACGATCCCGTCACTCACTCCCTCGACCGCCCTTTCATCGAAAAGAAGCAAGAACTCTGTATAATATCTATTACTTATACTTTACTCCGTTTCTTTTTCTTATTTAAAACATTAAAATCCTTTTCTTTTTCTCTTATTAATTTTCTGTAAAAAAAAATCCTAATTTTTGATAAATTAGGGTTTAGTAGCTCAAATAAGAATTGTTTTTTGATTGATTGTTGGTGTGAACAACAGATAAGAAGGTATTCCCACACTTTTACATATTGGGATGGTACTCTACTGGAAGCGATGCTGAGGAATCTGATATGCATATTCATAAAGCTGTATGTTTTCTTTTTTCATTTTATTATCATTATCATCATTGTTATTATATCCATTCGTGCAAATCATGTCACGTAGATAATTTCTCTTTTTTTCTTTTAATTTTGTGTTACAGCTGATGGATATTAATGAAAGCCCTGTTTATGTTCTGCTCAATCCCTCTATCAATCCTGCTCAAAAGGATTTGCCTGTTACTATTTACGAGAGTGGTATGCAACCTAACCTCTATGTGATAGATGGATTGATTGCTGTTATTGATACTAATGTTGGCTTTCAAGGCGGCAAGCTTCTGTTGTATAATTTGTATATGGTGTTACCTTGTTCACTCATGGTGTTTTTATTGTGTGTGTGGTGGTCATTGGTCGTTATGACTCCAGAGCTGCATGTCATCGATGGAATTCCACAACTTATTTTTGTTTGTTCAAGTTACACCATTGAGGTTTGTCATGTTTCTTTTAGCACGTCACCTGTTAGTCTTTCTTTTACCTACTTTAGTTACTGAATTGCCCTTCTGTTTGGATTTAAAGACGGTGGAAGCTGAACGGATCTCAGTTGATCATGTTGCTCATCTTAAGCCATCTGATGGAGGTTCTGCAGCTACCCAATGTAACTCCCTTCTCTCCCTAAGTCTTTTTAATGTTCATGGTTTTTTTTCCCTCTGCTGTACTTGTTAACAGTTTTGGTTTTCCCTTCTTCCAGTGGCTGCTCACCTTACAGGCATACATAGTGCTATAAAGATGTTGAATAGCAGAATCAGGGTCCTTCATCACTACCTTGTCGCAATGCAGAAAGGTATAAACGTTTCTTTATGATGAAAAGTGCTTTCGATATCTCAAAATGGGAAAAACTTGACAACTCCCCTTCTCATTATAAAGCATTCCCTTTTATTTTGAATGTGACTTCAGATACTCTATGGTTCATAACACTAGTATTAGAAAGTCTGCCCTTTATGTCTTTTTGGCTGGTTGGAGTCAAACTATTTATCAAAAAAGGATTTCTTTTAGAAAAGAAGAGTTGAATATCAAAAGAGTTATCCAGCACAGGTTTATGAATATCAATTAGATTGGAGTCTTCAAGGTCCTATATCACTACTTTGCATCCTTTTCATGATACTAGTTCTTTTTTACGTTACTCTGATTAATAAAATATTAGTTGTGATTGGCCTTTGGTCATATGGAAGTGAATCCTGTTTAAGGGTGCATCTCAATTTTGAGCAAAATTTGTGTTGGTGGGTAGACTAGATTGCTATTATAATCAAAAGAGAAAAAAAGAGAGAAAAGGGAAAAGGTCTGTCGGCTTGAAGTACGTGTATTTGGTTTTCAAAAAAGCTGGCATTGAGGGTTTCAAAGTTGAGATCAATTACATTTGCATCCTGTTTCAAAGTTGAGATTAATCACATGTACATCCTTGAACACAGGTGAAATTCCTTGTGAGAACTCATTGCTAAGACAAGTATCAAGTCTTTTAAGGAGATTGCCAGCCATTGAATCAGAAAAATTTCAAGATGATTTCTTGATGGTGAGTGATGTCTGTTTATTTTTTTAGATTAATTATCATGTCTTCTGTGATAATGGTCACTGTTTTTAGCCTTTTGTAGAAGTGTGCATCAGATGCTTTTCTATCTAAAATGCTACCTTCAAACCGAGATTGGCTTAGTATAACTTAGGGATTGACAAATATATGCATCTGATTAGAAAATCATTGTGATGACTTTAAAAAATAAAATGACTGTCTCTGTTGGGTAAATGAGAAGTGAGTTTTTCTTATAAGAAGATGTAATTTATTAATCCAGTAAAAAGAGAGCCAGAGGTTTTCAGGTATCAAGTGTGGTTTTATTTGATCACATCTTACACAATCCTCTGAGCCGATCTTTACCCTACAAGCCCATGGTCAAAACCTGGTCTGTTAATATCAAGGGAGCTGATAGTGATTATATATGTGACTGTACGAGTGAAGTTTGGGCATGATTAAATGAGGGTTAATGGTGAAGGGATGGGTAATGGAACAGTGATAACTTCACTTGGTTTCAGACTGATCATGTGGATTCTAGAGATGAATAAACATGTTTTTTCTTTAATTAAGTTGTACCATAAATCTTGAAATGCTAGTCGATATCATGTTAGAGTGTTAATGCACATTATACTATTTGGACATGATCCACCTATGTGCTCAGAAGTAAGCACATGCTTTTGCAATGTATGCCTTATTTACCAGTTTTGCTTTCCAAATTCAGATCTTACCAGATTATGAGAGCACTATTAGGATTATGAAGTCATTTTTAACCTATGGATTTGATTTTCAATTTTTTTTGCAGGAATACAATGACACGCTATTGATCGCCTACTTAGCCATGTTCACCAACTGCTCAAGGTATGATATATGGGTGCTCTTTTGTGTGATACAAACCTGTCTTGTTTTTGTTCCATTTAAAAGGTTCTGCTTTTTTTGTATCAATAAATTTGGCATGACTACATCTTGATAATAAAAAGAAAAGGCAACATGCGGTTTCACTGAGGTGGAATTCCAAAGGCATAATTTAGACGCTTTCCTTCCCTTCAGTGTGTTTTAGCATAAAGTGGCTGTCTCAAGGCTTGATGGGGCAATATTGTGATGGCAAGCCAAAGTTCTGATTATTGCGCCATGCAATTGCCTCTTCCTTAAGATAAATACAAATAATTTGAGGGAACATGTAGCTCAAGGGGTGTCAATAGCATACCTTGATTAATCAGACTATTCTAGATAGGGATTAGCGACGTCTTCTGACCTTATAAACTTTTAACCTGATTGTATTACTTTCAAAGAAAAAGAAATCAAAGTAGAGGCTAATCATGATCTCCCATCTAGCAAAAACTTATCAGTACAGCTGCGTGCCAATGAAATAGAATGTCTTTACTGAACTAGATCTGTTGACTCAAAAGATGGTGCGAGCATATGGTACTAGGAATGGCTTCGGCTTCTAGTACCTATTTATATCCTTAAAAGTTAGAACATGCATATGTGCATACCTGAAGCTTTCATATGACAGTATATGCAGACACCGCAATTAACAAATTTACTAGCCATATTGTTATAGAATGGTTTTTCAGTTGATGTGTCCTGATTGTATCTTTCATCCTTGATTTTTAACACAACATTTTCCCTCTTTTCCTCCCCTTTCTCCAGCACGATGAATGAGCTAGTGGACAAATTCAACACTGCCTATGACAGGCACAGTCGAAGGGGTGGACGAACTGCTTTCATCTGAAAGCTACTACTTGCTCTCTAATGGCAGTTTTTATCAAGACTTGATAACCATTTAAGAATTGAGTGATGCCGTTTTGTTTTCATGTGCATAGCACATAGAAGCTTTAGGAATTATATCTGCCAGAAAATGAAACATTCAGAAAGAAAAATATAAATCTATCAGATTTTTCTTTGCTTCTGTTTTCTATTCGGCTTCCACTTTGTGCATCGTTTGTTTTCATTCAATTATCAAATTAAATAACTAGTCTTGGGTGCAAAAAGATATGGTTTCAAAATGGTCCTCCGTGAACAGTGATCATATGTTGATCAAAACGAATGAATCATCAATGAGATGATTGATTTGGAAACTTGAAACTAAGTTGTGGAACGCGGAAGCAATTTAACACATTACCAGGACGGGCACCAGAACTCGAGCTCTTTGATGGTTATTTTATATCTTTATTTCCTTAACTAAAATGTATTTGTCTTTTATCATCTGTATTTTCTATTTCAAGGCAGCAACTAAATATGGCCTAAAGACTAATTGCAGTCGATGATAGTGCAGTCCTGTCTTCTTTAACGATGTCGCGGGAGTGGGCGAGGACAAGAAATTTCCCCTTCAAGGACGGGGCCATGGCCAAGTCACTTGTTACTAGAATCATTTTTCGTTCCATTAAATGGACATGGCCAGGTCTTCCTCTTGTTGGACTAAGCTCTCCATGTTTTTCGGTCTTCCTCTTGTTGGACTAAGCTCTCCATGTTTTTCATTTCGCCTCTTCGTCAACCACCACACCATGCCACAAGCATCTGGCTCTGTAACAGAAAATCTAAAACCTTGAAATTTGGAATTGTAGTTGGTGCTTTCAAAAGCCCAACTGGTACCTGTTGGGGAGTGGGCCCAAATAGAAATTTGCTAAAATTCAATTTTTTCTTTTAACTTGACCGTGTCAAGAGATCTATGCTTTAAGAACTTCAAAAGTGACAAATTAAATACATGTACAATTCAACTTTAAAATCATAACATGAAAGGCAAATTTTAAGCTCCATTTTGCAAAATCAAGCTCCCAATTCTCATTGCAAAGCTTGTCTTAAGTACATCAATACGTAAAGGAAGTTCAAACAAATCAAAGTAATTCTGTTTTAGGGAGAATGGAACTGCCATCCATCATGACATTGCATTTCACATCCATCCATACACAAAGTCAGCCATGGGCGTTCCTTCTGAATTTCAGTAATCATGGTGTCTTCGTTACTTGTTAAATGAGTTTTCCCAATACCAATCCAACGCAGTCCACGAAATAAAGGCTTCCTTAGAAGTTTCAGTGCATCAGCAGATAGCCCAACACAGTTGAAAATATCAACTCGGCAAAGTTGTTTACTTCTGTCTTGTGACCTTCTCTTTGTGGCCAGTGCTCGCATAGCCAAATCAGTCACATAAAAGCAACTCCTAATGCACAATTCAGTGATCTCTCTACCAAAGGTTGCAATAGTAAGAATGCCATTATCTGATATTCCTGGCATGTAACCTAAATCCAGTGATGACAATGTTTGCGCAATTGCCCCACCACCACACAGCAGAAAAGAGATTCCTTTGTCAGTTATCCTCTTACAGCCTCTAAGACACAGATACGAAATGGGTGTGTTCCCCTGACCAATAACTGATAAACCACTATCGGTAATGTCAGCTCCTGTGAGATTCAAAGTCGTTAATCTTTGAAGACATGAAATGGAGCTGAGGCATGAATCTGCTACACTCTTGCAGCCACAAAGGTCAAGCACCTCCAGGCTCCTAGAAAAGGCCAATTTCTTAACAGTTTCACTTGTTATGAGCCCGCAGGACAATAGTCTCACTTCAACTAGGGTACATGGGGCTTGGATGAGATCATGAAAGGCCAAGTCTGACAATAAAAAGGCATTTCGAACTTCAAATTTCTTTAGCTTCTGGCAGGTGTGCAGCAAAGATGCAAAGCCAGCATCACTAACTTTAGAGAATCCACTGAGCCTCACTGATTCTAAAGCCTTGCACCTCTGTGAAAGCAGAAACATCCCCATATCATTTATTCTTTTAAATGATCCTTGGTAGTTCTGCCTACTACGTTTAAGGGAGAGGTCAGTCAGGAAATGACAAGAGCCTAAGAAATGAAGCCCGCCATTGGTCAAATCGAGGCCAGGTAATGGTTCCTTATCTGGTCTGTCTTCAAGATGCAACTCTACCAGAAGAGGAAGAGAGTTGGATATGGCGACAAGTAGCCTGTCCGATATCACATCTAAGAGAAGTGACAAGAACTGCAATACAAAACCAGAGGACGATGGTGAATTGGAAACACTGAGTCCGTTTGCGAGATGGATTGCATTATTTTCAAGCATCGGTTTCAACTTGAGAAATTTGATACTTCGTGGCAGGGAGAATTCAATTGACTGGAAAGCACTCGCATCAACTTCTGTCCCCTTGATCTTTAGAGAGAGACGCTATCGTTAGAGAAGACAAAAGCATCAGCCGACAGGGAAATTACACATTCATATATGAAAATAGAACAATTGTGGAGCAATAAATAAACGCAAATGGAATGGAAACAATTTCACCTCCAAATACTGGCACTTGTTAAGCATGTAGGCAACATTCTTTCTGAACAAAATAGGAGGTGAGCCCTGGTCTGCGAATTCAACTGCAAGCACCCTGACACCCCAAACAAAATCTTCTCCATTAATATAGACCATTAGCTGAATTTTTCACTTTAATCAGTAATTGGTACTTGATATTTGAAAAGTAGTAACCGGAAAGACAGTGGTAGTGGCTGATCAAATGAAAAAAAACAAAACTTTGAATGAAAGTTCAACTTTTTAAAGAAAATTGCTCCATAAGATAAAACACCAATAAAGAGTGAGAAGAAAATATCATAACCATTTTAATCAGTTGCTAATTAACATCATCCCCAAATCGTTTATATTAATAATGTTAAAGAGACTAAAAGTTGCTTTATTTACCTGAGAAAGGGGCAGTTAGCTCCTATAGAATTAAGAACTGAAGAAGAGAGTAAAGAGCAGCTAAAAAGATTGAGCTGTTGGATTTGTGGAGCCAAAAAAGGGAGGAGCGACGAATCATAGAGGCGTTGGCAATTCAGGGTCAGTGTATTAAGGCTCTTAAACCGACTCAGGATGTGATAAAGAGCGTGTTCATCTATTGATACAATGGAGAGATCGAGAGAATCCAGGTAAGGAAGGACCTCGGTGTCCACGGAGAAGCGCAGGGATTTGCTGACACAAGCCACTGTACACAGTGTCTCCAAATCCAACATCTTCCACAATATCTCTTCGTTGATCAAACAGCTCGGCAAACCATCCATCATCTCCACCTCTATCTCTCTTCTCTCTTCCTCTCTCTCTCTAAGAACAATCTATCAAAAAACGTCGATCCCTCCAGCGGCTGGTTGCTTGTACTTCAATATTTGCTCACTTCAGGGGGTTGCTTGGGCTAGGCCCTTTTAAATATTGATATTTTTTAATAAAATAATTTTTGAAGTGTTTTTTTTTAATATTATATTAATTTTTAATTTTTTTTATAATTTTAACTGTTGTTATTAAAAATTAATATATAGATTTTCATGTATTTTTAATAAAAAATATTTCACAAAAGTATCAATAAACACATATTTAAGTTTTGATAATAAATATTTTTATCAACATAAACGAATCATACATGTATTACAACCACGAGTGTTTAAAAACAAATATAGGATCAATAATAGTTGTATTATTTGACCCAATTCATTCCGTTACAATCAAATAATATAATTATTAGAGATGGTAGTGGAAAAAAATACTTAAAAAATAGATATTATATGTTGGATGGTGGGTTGAGATTTTTAAAATCCAAGTATATTATATTCCTTTTATTTTTATATTTAATAATTCATGGATTGAAATGCTTGGACTCCAGAGCTTTTGTTAGTGAACTTTTGTTTTAGATTTATTTAACATAATAAAATTTCTTTTCATTTTGTTGGAGGGAAGGGAGAGATAACTAAAATTTAATATATAATGGTGTAAGGAATGAAAATTAAGCATAATATTGAGAATATATGACATTTATAGTACATCGCCTCTAAATACAAATCCAAAAAAATTCAATATAAACTCAATTTATAAATATTTATAATATTCATTTCCAAAAAGTTGAATTATATCCCAAGCCATCTATATCCATGCTCCTGCTTCACAGCCGAAAAAACACCGTGCTTATTTATGGAGCTACCGCACTTGACATGTTACTAAAAAGAAAATACAATTGCTTTGTAAAGATACAAATACAAAGAATTGTTATCGTGCGGCGGGAAATTGATTCCTAAATTAAGTTTATTTGATGAAAACAACGCTACACATAACGGAGAAGAAACATTTTCCCAAAGTGACTAAGAATCCATCCCTACTAGCATTGCATGGTGTTGGAAAGGATGAACTAACAAGTGGTGGCTCAAAGAGACAGTTCGCATTTTGATACGAGAATGCCATCACTGTCAGCATACAGCCATTCCCCGTCACAGATCAAGGTCCCTCCAATGTGAACCGCCACATGCTTCTCACCAACGCCCTTTTTGAAGGATTTCGTAGGATGCGATCCCAAGGCCCTGACACCAATATCACACCCATTGATCTCATCTACATCTCTTATGCAGCCATTGACTAGAATCCCAGCCCACCCCATGGTCTGAGCCAGCTGCCCCAGGTTCCCTCCGACCAAAGCACACCTCATGCTCCCCCCTCCATCAACAACAAGAACCCTTCCTTCACCTTCGGTTTCAAGAAGCTCCCTGACCAACACGTTGTCCTCGAACACCTTAAGAGTGGCAATGGGGCCCGAGAATGCCCGGCTCTGGCCATATATCTTGAAAATGGGGGGCAGAACTCGCAAGTCACCAGATGCCAAGAGTGGTACGTTGGAGTCACAGGCTTCAGCAGTTGTGACGAAAGCCATGTATAGCTAGATTACTGAATTCCCCTGCAGTGAAAATGAGAGCAGATTAGATGTGATGACCGAGCAGCAATTAACAAGCAGGCATGCAAAGAGGCGTGTATATGCATATATAATCTCCAACGATATGTATACAGAAGGCAAGATATGAAATATCATCATGGCATTTGATGAAACAATCTCCAATCGTGTTAAATCTCCTGTTCATAAAAAAATATTAAAATTAAAATAAATCACAAACAATTACAAGAAGTAATATCATTGTAATGGTGATTTGCAAAACTAATTGGATTTAGAGCCTCGCTATAGCCTGGATAGGGGAAGGGGGTGTAGCTTCAAGATAAGATTAATAGATAAGTACTGAAAAGGTAAAAAGATTGTTTTTGTGGAATTAAGTGGTGGAGTAGCGCACACATATAATTAAGAACATGAATTAATTTCAAGCTACATATATGCATACATGAGTGCAAACACAGTATATAAGAGAGAGTAGTCCTAGTTTAGCTTGTAGTAGGGGAGACAGAACCAAACAGCAGCAGACAATTAGGCAGAATCAAGAGACATGTGGTAAGGAGTATAGCTGTGGATGTCAACAGTACCTAAAGACATGGATAGAAAGAGAGAAGAATTGAGAGTAGCAATTACCTTACTTTACAATCAAGAAAGCAGCTGTTGAGTTGAGAAGGAGAGAGTTGTAAGCAGCAGCAGCTCGCACCGACTGTCTCTCACCCTTTCTTTCCCTCCCTGTAATATATTTTTCTTGGCTGGGTCTGTGCCTTTCTTTGTTGCTATGTCCATGTATTTATCTATCTAATCCAAACCCATCAACAACTTAGAAAAGTGTGACGGAGGAGATGTCCTGTTATTCATGTATATCATCAATGTTCCACGCACGCCCTAATAGAAAATATAGAATAGAAACCCACCGATGCCAGGGGGTGTTGTTTTGACCACCACCTAATTAGAGAGAGAGAGTCTGCTAATTAAACTTAATTAGTACGCTAATCATCTTGTCTTGTGAGTAGTAGATGGGTCCAAAGAAAGACAAAAGGACAATTAAGAAGTTTCAACGAAAACCAACAACAAGAAGCAACCCATGAATCTCGTATTTGTCTTGGTCAGCGTGCCACTCTCTCTTTCTTTCTCCCTTCCGTCCACCTTCACCAAGCAATTTATCTAGTTTTTCTTCCTTTTAAAATAGTGTGGATGAGCAAAGGCTGTGCTTTTTAAAAACAAAATATTAATTTTGGTTTTAATTTTTTTGTTTTTATTTTAAAAATAACCTAAAATTTAGTCTCGTAAATTTTTAAATTCAACACCTGGGCCGTCAGCCCCCTTACAGTTTTGGACCTTTACTCGAACCCTTTACAGGCCTCCATGATTAATCAAGCCCACCATTTAGTTTCTCCAGGGTCCAATATCGGCATCCTCTCCGATCTGAGATTTCAAGCGAGCAGAAGAAATAGGCTCCCATGATTTGTTAATTTTCCAGCACAACATGCAATGGAAGGTTTGGGATTTGAATTTATGATGGATTGATTATCCAATAAATGGCAACAGGCAGGTCTCTCACTCACCGCTAGCGTAGCAGCAGCGGCTCCTTTCTTCTCTTCTCTATAGATTGCTAAAAAGTACTTTGCGCTGCAATAACGTTCACACATGCCTGAGAAGATAAGCTCCCTCCCGCAAATCTCAATAAACATATTAATTGGACTGATATATCTTTATTTCTTACTAATAATAACACAATCATTTTGGATATATAATACGATACCATATTTTTTTAACATTTCTAGTAAATATATTGCTTTATTTGATAATTACAATTTTATATGGTCTAATATCTATTTCTTTACCTAAAAAAATTATATTTGTAACTGTAGTTCTCTCAAAGTATTAGTTTTCAACACTAGTATATATATTAATGTATATATAATCGTTCAAGAGTCTTCAAGGAGCGTAGCTTGATGGCAAAAAACTTGAGATTTATACACTAGATCTCGAGTCAGAGAATGTATCTTTTATAAGAGCTTGAGACAGTCAGGATTTTACTTGCTTATCTGAGCTCACAAAGTACGATTTCTGAAAAGTAAGGTTTTCTTGTATATATATAAAAAAAAAAAGTATAATTGTTCAAGCAATTTCACGTGTATTAATAAAGAAGAAACATTAATACTTGAAATTTAGATATTGCGAGTTTTAAGGTTAGAAGGGTTAATGTGTTAAGTTCTTTATGAATGAATCCTCGACGATGAATCAAACAAAAACACATCAACTACTTGACAAAATATTGTGTTTCTCAGAGATCACATATTAAGTTGTTGCTCATGGACGGTCCAAATCTAGGGGTCCATTTTGGTTAACCTAATCCACGGCCCACGAACTCAAACTCTTCCTTTCATCGTGGGAAACTTGCAGCTGTGATCATTTGATAAAAGCCGAGAATGATACTGTGGTGAATCATATCACACATCATATCACGAGCGTTTCAAAGAATATATTTACATGGCATGATGAAAATCCATGAGAGGATATTGATTGTCCATCACAGATGCTTTCACTCATAATTTGGCCGGTTCCTAATGTCAAAGCAAAAGGCTGGCTTCTCGTATAGAAGAAGGAGGAGGAGGAGGAGGAGGAGGAGGAGAAGAAGATGATGCATCAAATCCGCTGTGATCCAGGCCTAAACGAGGAAATTAAAGAGACCGATCCGATCCGGCATCCAGGGGCCCTTGCCCTATGGAAAGAAAAAACACATAAAAAGAAAAAAAAGAGTGGTTCCCACTCTGTACTCATTTTTTCCTTGAACGATGATCTTACTTTCCAATCCTGTAATTACAAACTTACAAGTGGTAGAGGTAATAAATCAAACAATCATGATCCCACCAGATATGGATGAACAATAAAGTTGGTACATCACTAATTATGCTCGAAACAGTAAGAGAAGGTGGTTTAATGCCCTATTAATGGAGTCCCACATGAACAATATAAATCTGAGATGCGATCCAAATTAAGATCGACGAACAGGTAAAACTACCAGCATGTAATGTCTGTCATTACTATTATTTTCATATCAATATCTTACATGTATAATATTCATCCTTTGAACTTCCTTAAAAGCACGCACCCTTTAATATCAATTTAATTAAAAGCATGCTTTTTTATCTCCTCAAGGAAAAGAGAAATTCAAAAAATGTAAAAAGAAAATGAAACGATAAGAGAAATGTCCAATCTTGGGAGGATATCTTTTCTTGTGCAAACAGCGCGCATGCCGAACCCTAGATATTGCATAAAAGGGGTGCCGTGCTTATGCAAATCTAGGTGTGGACTGTGGAAACTAATAGTATTCGGAAGACGTCTTTTCGAAGCTAACCAATTCCAACTAACGTCCCTACCACCTGCATTGAATTCTGACATACACATATCTTGGACACATTTTCAAAGAAACTTCCCCCTCCCTTGCAAACGCTCTGTACACACGAAGAAGAAGAAGAAGAAGAAGAGCTACTAGCTACTACTACAAGTCAAATATTTCGGAAGGGCCCAGTCCTCGATCCCTTTCACTGATTGCTATTACTGTTACCATCTAGACGCCCTTTCCTGCTTTTTCACCCACTTAATTAGACCTCGGGGAATATTATTGTCTCGTCAAGACCATGGTGTCCTCTCTCTCTTCGTTTGCCTTCTCTTATGGGGGGTGACTGACTCCACCACCACGCCACCCCTTTCAAATTTTCAAAAGATAAATCAAATGCCTTCTTTCAAACGAAACGGGCTCCCCCACGTCCTACGGCTAGCTAGGGTGATCAAATCGGTTGTATTGTCTCATCTGTATGACCAAATTAATTACTGATTCTTGTAAGAAATATTAGTTATACATGAGAAAGAAGAAGGCCGTATATATATATACCCCATGCATCAATCGTTACGAGCAGATATTAAGCATGCAATTAAATGAACGAATTGTTGAAAAGAAGTACGCTCGTGTGGTAAAATGTAAAGGACAGTACTCGGGGTTCCAGTTCCAGTTCCAGCAACCAGTAGCTAGAAGCAATTAATGACGACTAACATTGATGCCAAGCAGTCTTCCTGGCTCTGGTTGCAGGGACACACACACACCTGAAAGGCTGAAACTTGATAAACACTTTGGTGATCATTTAGAAAAGAAACAACAAACAAGGAAGATATGCAAGTCTACAATGAGAAAAAAGAAAAAAAAAAGAACATATAAAAGGGATGGTCCAGAAATCTGCCTGCTTTCTTTGCGAGGATTCCGCTGTTTTCTATCGAAAAAGCATATGCTTATTATTATTTTTATTAATCATCATTGTCGTATTTAATTTCTAGTTTAAGCTTCACATATTAATTAATATATCTCTATGTAAAGTTGATGATAATAAAGTCTCAAATTTCTACCAAATTATCTATCCATCCTACATGGAAAAGGACCTCGTCTCATTTTTGTTCATGCGTTGTGGGGCTTGTGACTTGCGGGGGGGAGACGGGGGGCCTTTTCTTTTCTTCTTCTTTATACGTGTAAAGTACGAATCTATATGAGATCGTATGTTGATTTTTCTCTCTCTCTCTCTCTTTTTTTAATCATTATATATCATCATCATCCATTGAAATCTACATTTCTAAAAATATCTTCTACACACATCAATTTAGCATATTTATAAAAATAAAATCTCTCAATCACCAACTCAAAATTAAAATTAAATTAAAAAGTGGAAATATATCAAAACTATCTCAACTCCAAACTTATCCTATTATATATAATATTCTATGAGAAACGAGAAAACACTTATAACTAGGAAAGGAAAGGATAGGATGCACTCGTGTGGTGTGAATATAGAGACAAAATGCTTCCCCACGCCCCCCCTTCATCTTCATATATGATTTGGTGCTTTACAACCAAAGCCAGAATTAATGCATGCCAGATACATCCATCCATTATAATTCATAGCCATCTAGCCCGACGTCCCGCGCCCCGTGCCTGCCTGCCTATGCTTAGTTTTCTATTAATAATTTGTATCATCTTTCAAGAATATTTAATTAAGGATTTCTATACATGCTGGTAATTATATATATATATATATATACGTGTGTGTGTCCCTTCCTATACATCCGATATCCCTATGCCAAGGGATTCTCTATTTTTTTTTTTAAAAAAAAAAAAATCTTACATGCTAGGGTTTTATAATCTAATTAATCCTTCTTTCAGTTTCATCATGATGTAAGATTGATGTGCATGCATTCTCTCATGCTGCCTTATCTAATTAATTAAGTCTCTTTTGGTCCATACACACACACAATAACCATTGACCTAAAACTAGACAACAAATTAACAACTACATGTATTTTTTCTCTCTTAATTTCTCTTAGGGTCTATATCCTACCTAACGTTACTACTTCATATTCTTCGGTGGTTAGGACGTTGTTCTATTTCTCATTCGCCATGGCTTCAGCTACAAAATTAGGAAATATTATAAATGTAACAAGGGAATAATCCATTAACAGCGTCGCCCTTACGGTCGTCGGTGCTTCCTTCTTGCAACCTAGCTGATCCATGTATTGTATTAAACAGTAAGCAAGAAGAGGTGACGAGTTGCCTCTCTGGCGCTCCAGTACTACAACTCAACAGGTATTTATAGGTTATGAGCAGAAATATATACTTGAGTCAGAACTGGATTGAATCTCCGGTCTTTCAAATGGAATTCGGTGACTAAATTAAATCATCATCGAAGATTATTTGGGGATAATAAAAAGTAAAAAAGAAAAGGAGGGGGGTGGTGGGGGGGAAGTAGTCAAGAATATATAGTGACAAAATGGGTGAGCTAGCTCGCTAGTGTCCCGTGCCATGCTGAGATGCATGTTGGGGCAAAGAGCTACAGTTTTCTAGTTATTATACATGATGAGTGGCCTGTAGTTTACTTAGAACCTAATTTAATCAATTAGTCTGATGGGAAATGTGAAGAGAAAGGAAGTTTTGGATACGGACACTGTACAAGTGTACTGTGGAGAATTAATGAAGTGATAAATGGAATGGCTGTTTTTGGTTTCTAACACTCTTTTTAAAAAAATCAGTAAAATAGAATAGTTTGTATGTGTTACTGTGATTAAGAAATGCTTGTTATTTAATTTGTTGCAATTTATAATAATATTATTTTTAAAAAAATTAAATGGATATGAGAGAAAAAAATAAAAGAAAAAATAAAACTATAAAAACATATTTAATGTTGATATAATTTAAAAGATCTTGCTGAAATAAATTAAACGATGTTAAAATAGATTGAGTGAATCATTCTTTAGATAATATTTTTTTTTTAGTATAGTTAAATTTATAGATGTATTAGAAGATGCTGGTAATATTTAATGGGAGCTTCGTTCAACAATTGTTTTTTTAATCTGAATTATTCCTTCAGTTTTTTCAATTGATTAAACTATTTTTTTTTTAAATCATAAAATATAAATAAATAGATAGAGAGACGTACAAGCAAGACAAAAACTCCTCTGGCTCCTGCTCCTGGTCCTAGAAAAGGTACACACAGTTTGGGAGAGAGAGAGAAGCACATCCAAAGTTTGACTGGACCCGAAAAATGAGAACAAAATTTTAAAACAAGTGGGGGGAGCAACAGATTCACATCTCCCACAATTCACTCTTCCCTTTTCCTTTTCTTTTCTTTTCTTTGCGCCCTCTCTCTCTCTCTCTCTCTCTCTGCTCCCTTGCCTGCCCCCGATGCACCACCATTCAACTTGTCCTCTTGAGAGACTCACTACTTCTAATATTCTATTCTCTCTCTCCCTCTCTCTCTCCCCCTGTTCCTGAAATGTGTGTGCGTGTGAAGATGTCACTTTACTTGGTCTTAAGAACATGAATGAATGACATCTTTCCATTTCTTTCTTTAGTTTTTATGCCCACTTTCTTTCTTTCTTTCTTTTCCTTTTCCCAAACGAAACGAAACGAAACGAAACGAAAACCCTCCCTTGCCGTGCAGCTGGGCTGAGCAGCCTGCCTCAGCAGCCATACTTGTACTTGTTCTTGCCTTGCTTCCTTCAAGTGGTAATGCCATCGCTAGTACCAGGATATGTCTGTCACACGTCGGTAATGCTATCTGTCAACAAGTGACAGCCGACATTACTTTCTCTCTGCACATCGTACCCCTCCCCTCGCGCACACCCTCTTCTGTCTTCTTCCTTAACTGATCCTGTGATTTCCTTAGACTTAATTTGTACTCTACAAGCAACCATCACATCACCTTCCTCTACTTCATAACCACTCCAGGTAAGTAAATTTCTCCCCCCTCTTCTTCTCTTTTTTATTTTTCTGGGAAAAAGGTTTGGAATTTAGTCCCACTTGATTACTACCTCTCTGACGGTGATTTCTACCACCTCTTTCTTTTCTTAATTTATTCTTAATTACTACTTTATTTTCTTTTATTTTCAGATTTTCAAGCAACAAGTCAAAGTTTGGAAATTTGGTGAAATATGAAACCCCAGAAGGAGACTTAATTAACAGCAGATCTCTGAATGCGCTGAGAAAATATGCTTCTTTGATTGCAAGGAAGATTCAGAGAAACTAACAGACAGAAGAAGGGAGTGATTAAGCTTTCATTTTCTCAAGATTGATTCAACTGCAATAATAATGCAGAGAGAGCTTTTGAGGGCTAAGTGAGAATCTTGCACGTTGAACCAAATCTCAACTCTCAGATTAACACCAAAAGGCAAAAAATAAAAATAAAATGAAGAAACTCTGGAGGATATCATCACAAAGGCAACCACCCAAAGCCATGATTAGAATATTTGGTTATGTATTGCTGTTGCCGCTGTTATTTATGCCATCATCATCACAAGCCAGAGAGTTGTCTTCACAGCAAAGTAGCAATAATGAAGTTGTGGGGTTATTAGCCTTCAAGAAATCCTCTGTTCAATCTGATCCAAAGAACTTATTAGCCAACTGGTCTCCCAATTCTGCTACTCCATGTTCATGGTTAGGCGTCTCTTGCTCTCTTGGTCATGTCACCACTCTCAACCTCACCAAAGCTGGTCTCATTGGAACCCTAAACCTCCATGACCTCACTGGGGCCTTGCAATCTCTCAAACATCTTTATTTGCAAGGAAATTCATTCTCTGCCACTGATCTTTCTGCTTCCCCATCCTGTGTTCTTGAGACTATTGACTTGTCTTTAAACAATCTCTCCGACCCTCTTCCAAGAAACTCCTTTTTAGAGTCTTGTATTCATCTCTCTTATGTTAATCTCTCTCACAATTCCATTTCTGGTGGTACCCTTCGATTTGGTCCTTCCTTGCTACAACTCGACCTCTCTCGCAATACTATTTCTGATTCTACCTGGTTGACCTATTCCCTTTCTACCTGCCAGAACTTGAATCTTCTCAACTTCTCTGATAACAAGCTTACTGGAAAACTTGGAGCAACTCCCTCGTCTTGCAAGAGTCTATCCATTTTAGACCTATCATACAATCCATTCTCTGGGGAGATACCTCCTACTTTTGTTGCAGACTCTCCACCATCTCTCAAGTATTTGGATCTCTCACACAACAACTTCTCTGGCAGCTTCTCCAGCCTTGATTTTGGGAATTGTAGCAATCTTACTTGGCTCAGTTTGTCACAAAATAGGCTCTCTGGCAATGGATTTCCATTTAGTTTGAGGAACTGTGTGCTTCTACAGACGCTTAACCTCTCCCGTAACGAGCTCAAATTCAAGATTCCTGGTTCCTTGTTGGGGAGTTTAACAAATTTAAGGCAGCTGTCTCTGGCTCACAATCTGTTTTATGGTGATATTCCTCCCGAGTTGGGACAGGCATGTCAAACTCTACAGGAATTGGATCTATCAGCAAACAAACTCACCGGTGGCTTGCCGCAAACTTTTGCATCGTGTTCTTCTATGCGGAGTCTTAATCTTGGCAAAAATCTGCTCTCAGGGGATTTCCTTAGTACTGTTGTGAGCAAACTTCAAAGTCTGAAATATCTGTATGTTCCATTCAACAACATCACTGGTACTGTGCCTCTGTCTCTTACAAAGTGTACCCAGCTTGAAGTGCTGGACCTCAGTTCTAATGCCTTTACTGGGGATGTTCCTTCTAAATTGTGCTCCTCGTCAAACCCCACCGCGCTGCAAAAGTTACTCCTAGCTGACAATTATCTATCAGGAAAAGTTCCACCAGAGCTTGGAAGCTGCAAGAACTTGAGGAGCATTGATCTCAGTTTCAACAACCTAATTGGACCAATTCCCATTGAGGTTTGGACCTTGCCAAATCTCTTGGACTTGGTTATGTGGGCAAACAACCTCACTGGTGAGATCCCGGAAGGCATCTGTGTTAACGGAGGAAACCTCGAGACTTTGATTCTCAACAACAATCTCATCACTGGAAGCATTCCGCAGTCCATAGGCAATTGCTCCAATATGATTTGGGTTTCCCTTTCCAGCAACCGGCTTACCGGAGAAATTCCTGCTGGCATTGGAAATCTAGTTGACCTGGCTGTTCTCCAAATGGGTAATAATTCACTTACCGGGCAAATACCACCAGAGCTTGGCAAGTGTCGGAGCCTCATTTGGCTTGATTTGAACAGCAACAACCTAACTGGTCCTCTTCCACCTGAACTTGCAGACCAAGCTGGTCTAGTTGTTCCTGGAATTGTTTCTGGGAAGCAGTTTGCATTTGTAAGAAATGAGGGCGGGACATCATGCCGAGGAGCTGGGGGATTGGTTGAGTTTCAGGGTATCCGGCCAGAAAGGCTGGAAAATCTTCCTATGGCTCACTCTTGCTCAACAACAAGAATTTACTCTGGCATGACAGTTTATACATTCACCACCAATGGCAGCATGATATTCCTTGATCTTGCCTACAACTCACTGTCAGGAGATATCCCTCAAAATTTTGGTTCAATGAGTTATTTGCAGGTCTTGAACTTGGGGCATAATAAGCTAACCGGAAATATTCCAGACAGTTTTGGAGGTTTGAAAGCAATTGGAGTTCTGGATCTCTCACACAATGATCTTCAAGGATTTCTGCCAGGGTCTTTAGGGACCCTCTCGTTTCTTAGTGATCTTGATGTGTCGAACAACAACCTCACTGGCCCTATCCCTTCTGGGGGGCAGTTGACAACTTTTCCTCAATCCAGGTATGAAAACAATTCTGGTCTTTGCGGTGTGCCATTGCCCCCATGCAGCTCTGGAGACCACCCCCAAAGTTTTAACACTCGGAGAAAAAAGCAATCTGTGGAAGTAGGTATGTTCATTGGCATCACATTTTTCATCCTGTGCGTCTTTGGTCTTTCATTGGCTCTCTATCGAGTGAAGAAGTACCAGCAGAAGGAAGAACAGAGGGAGAAGTACATCGAAAGTCTCCCAACTTCAGGTAGCAGCAGCTGGAAACTTTCAGGTGTCCCCGAGCCTTTGAGCATCAACATTGCCACATTCGAGAAACCTCTACGGAAGCTGACTTTTGCCCATCTACTTGAAGCTACAAATGGTTTCAGTGCTGATAGCTTAATAGGGTCTGGTGGGTTTGGAGAGGTATACAAGGCACAACTAGGAGATGGTTGTGTTGTTGCTATAAAGAAGCTGATTCATGTTACAGGACAGGGTGACAGGGAGTTTATGGCAGAAATGGAAACTATCGGGAAGATCAAGCACCGAAACCTGGTTCCTTTGCTGGGTTATTGCAAAATTGGGGAGGAGAGGCTTCTTGTGTATGAATACATGAAATGGGGGAGTTTAGAGTCTGTTCTTCATGACAGGTCGAAAGGAGGATGCTCAAGGCTTGATTGGGCAGCAAGAAAGAAGATTGCAATAGGGTCAGCAAGAGGCCTTGCTTTCCTTCATCACAGCTGCATACCTCACATTATCCACCGTGACATGAAGTCTAGTAATGTTCTTTTAGATGAAAACTTTGAAGCGCGGGTATCTGATTTTGGAATGGCAAGATTGGTGAACGCCCTTGAAACACATCTTAGTGTGAGTACACTTGCAGGAACTCCAGGTTATGTGCCCCCTGAGTATTATCAGAGCTTTAGATGCACATCAAAAGGGGATGTCTACAGCTATGGTGTCATACTTCTAGAGCTCCTCTCAGGCAAGAAGCCAATAGATTCCGCTGAGTTTGGTGATGATAACAACCTTGTAGGATGGGCAAAGCAGCTATATAGAGAGAAGAGATGCAATGAGATATTAGACCCTGAGTTGATGACACAAACATCTGGAGAGGCCAAATTATACCAGTATTTGAGAATTGCTTTTGAGTGCCTTGATGACAGGCCTTTCAGACGGCCAACCATGATTCAAGTTATGGCTATGTTCAAAGAGCTTCAGGTTGAATCTGAAAGCGATATCCTAGATGGTTTGTCATTGAAAGATGCAAGTGTTGATGAATTCAAGGAGGAGTCTAGTTCATGATGTTTAGCCTTCGATTGGACTACAAGTTGTCTTTTGGCACCTTTAATGTGATTACCGACATGGAAGTAGTTATTTGCGCTGCTGAACTGGATATGGGCTAATCCTTCAAATTTCAGCTACTGTAAATAATAGAATGCTGAAATCACAGAGAGAAAAGTAGCACGGAAACGGGAAGAGAACAAAGGAACAGGTCCTCCGGTCGCTAAACGATCAGTAACTTGATACATTTTCCTTTTTTCCATTGATCATCATGGCTATTGCAAAAGACTTGAAACCTTGTCTCTTCACCACGAGCTTCTTATTCTGTCACAGTTTTGCTAACTGATGTTCCACTATTTGTTTGTTTATTTCCAATTATTGCTGTTTATAGGAAGCTATGATTTCAGAAATGAACACACTGTTTTGTAAAGTTGTAGTGATAGCATTGTTGGAAAGTAAACCACAGGAGTATTGCTTGCATTTAGTAGCTGATGACTAAATTTTATTTAGTTTTTGTAAACATATATACTTAGACAGTATGCCAAGTTGGGGCGAGTCTGACACATCCAAGGTGGCGTGACGCTTGAACTTGGCAATCAACCAACGCTTGAACTTGGCAATCAACCAAGTTCAAGAGACTTGGACTTGGTGTACAACTCACTAAGTCTAAGGTGATCTGGGTGGGTCTAGCATGCATGCTAGACCCAATATACTTGGACTTGATAATCAGTGCGCAGCTAACATGGTTTGGCACGTATGCCAAGTCCAAAGCGCTTGGACTTGACAATATGCCAAATCCAAGATAGCGTGGGTTTGACACACATATTAGACCTAAAGCGTTTGAAGTTGGCAATTAACCAAGTCCAAGATAATTACCAATCCTTTCTTGGCATGTCTAAGGTGAGTGATTAACCTCCTTTAGGTCTAACCTTAGGAAAAAGCTCATTCTCTATAAACTTAGCTATATTTAACGTTTTAAACTCTAAATCTCTCTATACTTTTTTAGGTGTATAAAAATCCTTCATGGATCCACCATATTCTTATCACGTAAGGAACATTTATATTTTATTCAATGCTATCAGGGTAATTACCCTGCAGACCTTTCTTTTATGGACTATAAATACACCATGAGAGCTTTATGATAAAAGGCTTACAGTCTCCAATTCTCTATTGCATTTATATTTCCAAAGCATCTCTCTAAAATATTCTTGTATTTCTCTTTCTAAAAAGATATTTATTTAAGCATTAGAGAATTCCTACCTCTACCAAAAAGGATCTTTTACAGGTACTAGCCATAAGCAGCTTTGACTTATCAAAGGATCAAATATAAGCTATCGATTACCTTGGCTAGGAAGAATGGAGAAGATTGACAGGATCAATTGATCAACCTGGGAGCCCTATTCTCATACTAATTAGATTTTTCGAGATATCATCAATGATGCCATATGTGGGAAACTGATTAAAAAACAATTAGTTTCTACCTAAAACGTGTTCTTAGCATTTCCAGGGCATTTATGGCTTATAACCAATACCCCTTAGGGCTAGAAAGCAGGACAAATCAGTTTGTTGCCCCTGGCTCTCATACGCAACATGAGCTTCAACAACTCACTGATCAGGTGCAACTCTTTACCCAGGCTGTATTGACAATCTGAGGGCAAAATCAGACCTTGTCTCTGCAACAGTCTTAACACCATCAAGAACCTACATTGGCTTAACACTAGGGCCATTGACTACACCAAGAGCTCGTAGAAAATTACATTACTTATAGGAGACAAGACTGAATGATGTCTATGAAGGTTCCTTAAAGGATCAGTCACACCATTGTCATATCCATGGATAAAAGTGATCTCTCTAAGGGCAACAACTCCAACACAATGTTATACAAGGAAACAATCAAGAATTGGAATATTAAGAAGGGCCAACAACCATGGAGTGCGGAAATATATGGTATTGTTATCCAATATCCGTCAGGTATGTAAATGCCTCCCACCTTTTATCTCAAAAGGATGATGATACGTTTTTTAGCCAAGTTGTCACTTCCACCTCTTTTAATCCTTTAAATGTGAAATAACATATTAAAGGCTTGGAGGGCAACTGATGAGTCAGTTTTATTAAGTTTTTTTTTTTTAATAAACAAATGGATCCGGCATGTATGTTAGACCTAATACACTTGAACTTAGCAGTGCGCTAGGTCCAAGGTGGTGTGGGTTTGGCACGCATGCCAAACCTAATATGCTTGGACCTTGAAGTTAGCCAAGTCCAAGACGCTTGGACTTGGCACTGCACTAGGTCTAAGGTGGCGTGCATGCCAGGCCTAATATGTTTGGACTTGGAAGTACGTCAAATCCAAGGTGTCTTGGGTCTCATATACATGCCAAACCTAATATATTTGTTCTTGACAATATGCTAGGTCCAAGGTGGTGCGGGTCTAACACGCATGCCAAAACCAATACCCTTGGACTTGGTAGTTTGCCAAGTCCAAAACACTTGGACTTGGCAGTGCTCTACATCTAAGGTAGCGTGGTATTGACTTAGCAGTTAGCCAAGTCTAAGGTGTTTGGACTTGGTAGTTAACCACATCCATCTGGCAATACGCTTGGACTTGGCAATTAGCCAAGTCCAATGTGGTATGGGTTTGGCATGCTTGTTGGACCCAATGTTCATGGACTTGACAATGCGCCAAGTTCAAGGTGGTGTTGGTCTAACACACATGCTAGACCCAATACGCTTGGACTTGACAGTCAGCCAGACCCAATACACTTAGACTTGGAAATGTGTCAAGTCCAAGATTGCATGGATCTAATACGCTTGGACTTGACAGTGTGCCAAGCCCAAGATAACTTGGAATTGACATGTATGCCACACATAAGGCGTTTGGACTTGGCAATGAGCTAAGTCTAATATAATTACCAATCCTTATTTGGCATGTCTAGGGGAATGACGAACCTTCCTTGGCTCTAACCTCAGGGAAGAAGTCTCTATAGACTTACTACATTTGACATCTTAAACTCTAAATCTCCCTACATATTTTTAGATGTATAAAAGTCTTTTATGGACCCACCATATTCTTATCATGTAAGAGATATTTATCCTTCATTCAATGCTATCAAGGTAATTACCCTGCAGACCCTCCTTTTATGAACTATAAATACACCATGAGAGCTTCATGACAAAAGGTTCACAATCTCCAATTCTCTACTGCATTTATATTTTCAGAGCATCTCTCTCTAGAATATTCTTGTATTTTTTCTCTCTAAAAAATTACTTATTTGAGCATCAGAGTCCTCACCTTCACTAAATATTATCTTTTGCAGGTACTAGCCATGAGCAGTTTTGACTTGTCAAAAGACCAAATATAAGCTACCAATTATCTTAGTTAAGGAAAACGGAGAGATTGTCAGAACCAATTAATCAACTAATTTTTTAATTTGGAAGCCCTATTCCGAGGCTAGTTGGAGTTTTTGAAACATCATTAATAACATACTTGCATAACTATTCTATCACTAGACAAAGTAGAATGGATTGAGGTCGCTTAAGTCTATCAGGTTTCTTTTCATGAACACCGTACAATTTATATTCATTCAAAACGTAATAAGAAAGTTCAGGAGAAAAAAAAAACAGTGCCCTTGAACATCGCATAAAGAGACCTGTGAAGATTGTGGTAATAAAAATGGAATAAAACATATTTATATTCTCGTTGTTGATAGCAACAGTTCCAAACAAGCAGCATGTCAAGTAAAGCAATCTCTTCCAAGAACTGTGCTTATCTCATTCGCTTTTTATCTCATTTTGCTTTCAAAGGCTCCTTGTATTTAAGCATCAGAGTCCTCACCTTCACTAAATATTATTTTTTGCAGGTACTAGCCATGAACAGTTTTGACTTGTCAAAATACCAAATATAAACTACCAATTATCTTGGTTAAGGAAAACAAAAGAGATTGTCAGAACCAATTGATCAACTAATTTTTTAATTTGGGAGCCCTATTCCCAGGCTAGTTGGAGTTTTTGAAACATCATTAATAACATACTTGCATAACTAGTCTATCACTAGACAAAGTAGAATGGATTGAGGCAGAATATGATCCCCAAGCAATTGTTTTCCAATTAATCTCTGTAACATTCCAATATCAGCATGAGGTTATCCCGTTTGAAGCTATAAATCTGACCACCATTCTCCCTCCTCATGAATCATGCCATGTTTAAAAGCCCTACAAATCAAGTTGGAACACAAACCATCCATTTAAGTGAAGCACCCTGGGGAGGTCGCTTAAGTCTATCAGGTTTCTTTTCATGAACATCGTACAATTTATATTCATTCAAAACATAATAAGAAAGTTCAGGGAAAAAAAAAAAAAACAATGCCCTTGAACATCGCATAAAGAGACCTGTGAAGATTGTGGTAATAAAAATGGAATAAAACATATTTATATTCTCGTTGTTGATAGCAGCAGTTCCAAACAAGCGGCATGTCAAGTAAAGCAATCTCTTCCAAGAACTGTGCTTATCTCATTCGCTTTTTATCTCATTTTGCTTTCAAAGGCTACTTGTATTTGCAGTGTAAAATGGAAAGAACTCAATAAATAAAGAAACAGGAAGCACCTCTTCGTTGGTCGGTGACATAAGCAAATGCTGGTGGTTTTTGTCTGAGGAACCTCTCCAGCTGATGGCATCCTGCGTGTGTTAAGGAGTTCCAAGGATGTTTTGGCCCATGATTATTTTGTCTGTTTAATTTACGAAAGGTCTAGTACTAGGTTCCTGTTTAAGAATATGAATCTTCTTACCACCACTCATGTTTTTGTTTTATTCAGCTCCAAGAATCAAACACTCTCATGATGTTCTTGACAAAACTCCTATGGTGGACAATGAAGCATTTGTCAACATAAGCATGCATATATATAAATCCTTCCTGGCTCATATATTCTTCGTGCCTAAAGCCCCTTAGAATGCTTTTGATTTTAGGAAGGAAAATGAAAAGCAACGTGGCCCACCAATACCATTCCTCTTTTCTTCAGTCCATTTTTCTTGTTTTCTCTTATAAATCCAAGCTGTGATCTTGTTCCTAATGCATCCATTATTAGAATTTCTTCACGCATAACAAGATTGTTTTTTTTCTTCCTTCCCTTTTTTGGCTCAAGGATAAGATTGTTTCAGCAATCCTCCTTGTTTCTGTCCCTTCTCGTGGCATTAGAATAATCACTCCTGATGTTGTTTATTTTATAACCCATTGACTTTTGGTGTTCGCGTCACAAACTAGCTATATTTCAGCGAGAAGCTCCAGCAGTTGCTTTGGGCTAAACTGAGCAGCTCCATGCTCCTGATCTGAGGTCCCCTCTGTGGCTTCCATAAATTTACATAATATAGCTGCATTGAAAGCATGATCTCCTGCACTCTGCTTCTCAATCACCTTCCACTGCCCCTTCAATCTAATCATTCATGGTCCTGGGTGATGGCTGCAAAACATCCCTGACTTGGAAAGGCCCACAGACAGGTATGTAACCCAAGTAAGGTGGTTTTCCAGGCTCAATATGGGCCCAGAAAATGCACACATCTATTTTACAGGCTGCAGCTCTCAACTGTTCTTGACATTCCAAGAACGGGGTCCATATGGCCCACTGGCAAGGCAACAGAATATATATTGAAATTATTCAGTCCAAGGAGAGGTCCCATTGACAGGGAAACTGGCTAATTCTCTGACTCGAGGCTCACATAAAGAGTCCAAGATTGGCTTCCACTTCCAGCATCCCAATCCCAGCCTTTTTGAGGTCCCCACCAATACCCTCTTTTTATAATTTACTGGGTCTGTGACAAAAAATGGAGACAAATAGGTTGTGAAAGTCACGCTGCGGCCTGCGGGCTATAAAGCGTGCATGGTCTCCAACATGAATTGAGCTATCCTGAGCAACAAATTTTGAAATTGGCTTTGGTAAGAGTTGAGGTCCATGTGGTCTGTTCTTCATGAGAATATGTTCACAAACATCTTAGAAGTCAGAGGTACGAAGTAGCTAGCATGGATGTATCTTTTGTAACCTCTGATGTTTCTTCCATTTCTCTGTTTATGAAGGTTCCCCCAGGCATGGTGACGTTATGGTAATTTTTTGTGGGTTTTAAAGAGTAAGCCTTTTAAAAAAAAAAAAAAACTATAAGTTATAACTTTTTTATAAATTATTTTATTTTATATATTAATTAACTAAATATCCTCAAAACTGCTCGAAGTTTGTTTAAATAGTAACCTAAACAAGCCAAAGCACGAGTCCTTGAAGAGGGATCCGCATGCGAATTGAATTTGATCTGTGAAGAAAACATTGGTGTCACCAAAACAGTATCAATAAAAGAAAAGACAAAGACTTGGTCAAAGAGTATCTTTTTGACTGGGAAGCGAGGCGAGGTGGGGGGGAAAGAAGGGCACATCTCCATCGTCTTTCCTGATCAAGATATATTAATAATAAAACAACTAAACAGGGAATGTAAAAAGATTTCAAGAGGGAAATTAAAGAAGACTGAGATGCTGTTTGTTAGCTGGTAATGTGATGCAGTGATAAATAATTATATCTGTAAATGGCATGTTATTTCCGTATCCAAACAAAACTTGCATCTCCTGTGTACTGTACTTGATGCCAGTTTTCTGCTCCTCCCTCCCCTGCTAGCATATATTATTATTTCTCTTCTTCTTTTTTTACTAAATCAACTGACTGTTTTTCTTTTCAACTTTTGCTTTCTAATCATGGCGTATATAGTCCATGCAGCACTGACAAAGTCTCAGTCAAGTCCTCCCTGGCTACTTGTTGCCTGATTCTCCTTGTTTTTTTCTTTTTTTTTCTTTGGTCTGTGCTGGTGAATTAAAGATGCTAGGAGATTTAAAACGTCAACTGCTGACCGGGATAAGTAATCCAGTACGCAAATTGCAGGGCAGGATGGGATTTAGGCCAAATTAACAAAAGGGAAGATTAATTACCGACAAAACTAGCGAATAAAGCTTGTAATATTCAGCTAGCTAATAGATCAGTGCCATATAGAACCATCCAGGGAGCAGTAGCAGAAGGAGTCACGTCTCGTGATTCTGAGCGTGAATGATTGGATGGAACCAAGAAAAGAGGTGAAATATTGTATTCGGTGGATGACAGTATCGTGTCATGGTTGATCTGATGATCACCGAGTTTCTTGAACAAGAAAGACGTAAAGCTTGATGAAGATTTGGCAACATTAAATTGTGAGTGACATGATAGCGTTGTTGGTGATTGCTAGGTTGGGATGGACATCATGAACAGAAAAAGTTAGGCTCTCCAGCTGGTCGAAGAAGTACACTTGATACATAGTCCCTCGCAGCCACCATGCACCTTAATCTTTCTTGCATATGAGCACCACTGATCCTGTGCTAGCTACATTCGCATCCTCAAATTAAGCTTCCACAAACTAGCTGGGTTTCAGGGAAAGATAAATGGATGGATCAATAATATTCACGTGATCATTTCCCTTTCCTTTTTTTTTTTTTTTTTTTTTTTGAATGGTTGGCATCGAACGAGCTTATATATAAATTAACTGCTATATTTTTCAACGATCTTAATTAAAAGCGAATTCAACAATACCAGAGCATAAATATATATAATATTCAAAGGAGGGGGGAGGCCAGAACGAGCCACGTACGTACAATTCCCTTTCACAAGATTAGAGAATTGGATCCTCTCTGTGTGTTCTTAATTTCCAGTCTAGCTAGCTAGGAATATATCTATATCTATATATATATATTCGCTTTTCAAGTAATCTTCAGAGATATATATTGTTGCGTTGTGAATAAACGGAGCCCCCAAAGATGCATGGCCATGGAGTAGGATGAGGACAAACGGAAAGGTGTTAGCCCACGTTTTTGGAACCATCTTCCTTGGCTCGGACGATGGAATTAAAGGATGGTTTTTCATTCCACCATTTGCTTAAGTACGTAGATCGCATCAATGAAAGGACTGCCCTGCTAGCTATATATATATATATATATATATATATATATTAGACCATAACAATCCTGAAATTCCATTTTAATTAATTAGAATGTTGTCTCGTTTTTATTCTTATAGATAGGGGGATTAGCTAGGAAGATAACCACGTAAACTTGCTTGAGGCAGCTTCTGCGACTACGGTTTTTGAGAAGTAATTTTTAAAAAAAAAAAACTTATTATTTATAGCTCTTTCATGGCAAAAATAATTTGTTTTTAATATAAATTATACAGAAGTGTATATATATATATATATATATATATATATATATATATATATATATATAATAAAGCAACACCACACCGCGATTGAACGGATGATTGATTTATTTGGTGGTTGTCCACGGAGGAGTTTGAGGTGGTTATAACATCTTAATTTCACATTCGGAGGAGGTAAAAGGTTGCTAGCTCGACACCCCAACGCTACACATATTATATATATTTTTTTATAATAAAGCAATATATTTTTTATTTATTTATTTTTTCATTTTATCCTTAACTAATACCTATCTATAATGCAAAATCCCAAATCCCACCCACCCTCCCTCCCTCCTCTTTACTTAATTTATCTTTGATGCATGTTTGGTACTGTCTACTATTTTAAAGTTTTTTTTAAAATATTAATATATTAAAATATTAAAAAAATATCAATTTAATTTTTTTAAAATAAATATAATTTAAAATACAAAAGTTAGTTCACACCCTTTTTTTTATTCTCTAGTCTAGACAGTTTAATATTATGATAATTTAGATTGTTTTTTACTTATAAATATATTATAATAATATTTTTTTATTTATTAAAATCCATTGCAAACTTCAACCATATAAAAAAGTAAATTTTATTGGATCGCGGTACGAAGCAGCGTCTCAACAAACCATGTCAGAACTCGGAGGACAACAACTGACCTGGAGCCTCCACATGGCGGTGTCTCATTGGCTCTCTCGAAAAGGACCCTGCCGTTTGATTTTAATTAATGGCAACGCAAAGCCCAGTCCAAAGCTTGAAAAACAGTTTAGGCAGAGATTGATTAGAGAGTGAAAAATAAAAATGGCCGAGAAGTAGAATGGAAGATCGATGCAGAGAGAACAAGAGGATGATGAAATATATAGAGCACTCCATCTCCATAAAGCTTTTGTTTTTAGCCTTCTTTTCTTCTTTCCATTCTTCAAAGATTCCATCCATTTCTGGTCCCCCACCATTATTCCACTCCACAATCATCTCCTCTCCTTTTTAATTTTTGTTTTAAGTATTTCTTAACGTGGCATCTGCAATAACAGTAAATAAAGGTGATTCCTTTTGTTTTTCAAAATCAATAAACATCATCATATCATTTTTGAGCTCAAACAAAACAGATAGGAAGCTGTGTTTTTTATATATTTATTGAAAAAACAGAAGTGGGTCATTCCCATCTCTATTGAATTTAATAGAGAAGTGATCAAAGGAACCAGAGGTTGGTGCTGGTGGTGGGTCTTTGTCCCAAGATATCATCATCTTAGCCTTGACTCCATAATCAATCAGGTAATCTTTTTTAATTAATCCCCCCCACCCTCTCTTTTTCATTTGTTTTGCACCTCTCAAATTTTGAAACTTTCTTTCCTTTATTATCGTATGTCTGACATCCATAACTTCCCTGCCAATTTAAGGTACTCACCTTCAGCTTCATAATTGAATTCACCTCTGGAGTTTAAATCTTGAAACTTTTTTTTTGTGGGGTGTTTTCTGGTCTTCAAAATCTTCCTTGTTTTGCTTTCTTTGGGTAATTATCAAATGCCTAATTAGATCTTGATACGAGATATTTAAGCTTAGATATTATGCATTTCTATGTTTTTTTTCCTCAACAAAACATCATCAAATTGAGAATGTTGTCTTTCATCGTCTATTTGTAATGTTATAGTAATGGTTGCTCCTTTTTGAAATCTAACAAGAATGGAAACCAGCTTGGTCATTATTACTGCCTATTTGTCCTTTTTGCTTATCTTTTACCCCCTAATAAATGTTCAGTTGAAATCGGAAATCAGGCTGAGTTGGGTTTAATTGATGAATAACCTCCTGCTGGCGAAGTTGATGCTTTATTGCTCAATCTCTTTTGGATAACTTGAGAGTACATTGCTTGGATTTGATTTTTGATTTTGTGTTGTTTTCCAGTTTTTGTAAACTCATCTCAAGCAAACCCAACCATTCGGTTGCAGTTTGTTGAATGGAAGTTTTGGTTTTGTAGCTTGACTATAACAAGAATCTGGTTGAAACTTGTAACCTTTTTCGACCCTTTCTCGACCAATATGTCCTTTGCAACTAAAAGATTCAAATTTATGGCTCTTTTCCTGGCATGTTTGTGATTCTTTCAACTCCCGGGACTCGTATTTGATTGAATCGTGTAGTGATACGTTTGCTTAAACCTTTCAGGAACTTAGCCGTCCCCAACTCCTTCACTAATATTTGCTGTAGACCGTGTGCCAAGATTTTGAAACATGGCTGGGATTGATGATAATGTTGCTATAATTGGTGATTGGGTACCTCCTAGTCCAAGTCCAAGAGCTTTTTTCTCAGCAATGTTAGGTGATGATATTAACTCAAGAACAATACCAGAATCTCCTGGGGAGAAAAGAAATGAAGGGCTCTATCTGGGACAACCAGAGCAGATGACAACAGGAAATTCTGAGAAAAAGGATGGAGCACAAACTGGTGGTGTTCAGTTGATTGAATTAGGTACATTTTCTGAGCAAAAATCAAACTTTCGTGGAGGTCTTGTTGAAAGAATTGCAGCCAGAGCTGGATTTAATGCACCGCGGTTGAATACAGAAAGTATCAGGTCCACTGAAAGTTCTATGAACCCTGAGATTAGGTCGCCTTATTTGACAATACCACCTGGTTTCAGCCCGACAACCTTGCTGGAATCTCCAGTTTTCCTTTCAAATTTGGTAAGTTTTAGAATCTTGAAATTCTTACATGCTGTCCAGTTGGCCCTTGGCCTTCAAGAGAGAGATTGTCAAAACACCTTTGGAAAAGAAAAAAAAAAGGAATCTAAGAAGATAGTAGCAAGTTGCAATCATCTCATAATTCAAGTTAAATCAGAATAACAGGAAACTGAATCCAATGACGGAACTTAAATGTGGAAAGTGAATGCCAGATTGTTGGGCTAAGGTTTTCATTCTGGTTAAGCTTCGATCAATTAGAGCTCAATCAAATATAAGCATAACTTCTAGTTCTGATTTCTATATCTATTGCCTAAATACAACGTTCTCATTCTGGGGTGGTTGCTTTCTTCTTTCCCCTTTTCTTCACATCTTGGCGAACTAGGACCCCAATTTGTAGATTTTTAGTTGCTTATATAAGTTGTAAGAAATCACTTGAAGATATTTAGAATCAGAAAATGTTTTCTGAAGAAAGTTCTGTGATTCATAATTTTAGCTCATCTTCTTATTTTTATCTGTTTATTCAAGCTGATCTCATCAGGTTTGATGGGGTTTCGGGATATTTTGGCTGTGTTGACTGATTCTTCATACGCTGAAATTACATACAACGAATCTAGGGCATGCAATAGCTTGGTGATGTATAGATGATAATATTAAGCCAAATGCAGAAGTTTAATTTTGCACTCCTGCTCCAAAACTATGGAGGCCTTACCTTGCAAGTACTGTTATGATGTTGCTGCTGTAAATGACATTAGTATTACACAACTTGAGTTGATTTTAGAAACAGGTTGACAGGCAATGGATTAAATATCTGTGCACCTGAACATGTGTGGAGCTGCCATGGAGAAATGTTGATAAAAAAAAAAAACTCTGTTTGATATTCTGAAGTCAAATAATTTGGTCCAAGGCTGCTTGATTTGGTGATAACTATTGTTTGAGGCTAACTCAGTAGTATCTTGATTGTCTAAATCTTTTCTAACACAGTAGTATCTTGATTGTCGAAATCTTTTTCTTTTTTTTTTGCCAAGATCAATATTAATAGTGCATTGAAAGATCAAACAGTTTTTTTTATTCATCTTTTCTATGTCATTCCTCAGGCACAGCCATCTCCAACAACTGGAAAATTTTCTTTTTTTCCAAATGGTAACACCAAGAACTCCACAGTGGGCTCTGACCCTCCTGATAAAAGTAAAGAAACTTTCTTTGACAACATCGATTCATCTTCATTTGCGTTCAAGCCTATGGGAGAATCAGGTTCTTTTTTCCTTGGTGGAACAAGCAAGGTAATTGCACTTGGCAGTCTTGCCTTTTATATTATTTGTTTGGAGTAAAAGGAAAAAAAAAAAACACTGCACACACAAGTGTGTGAGAGACATGCTCATGCTAGTTATCATGTTTCATTTAGAATGTTTTAAATACTGAAGATCTACCTTACTTGATGACAGAAGGGTTTATGGTATAAATAGGTAAATAATATGTGCATCTTAGGTTTAAATTTTGCCTTCTGCATATAAATAACTTCAGCCACTTTTCCACAGCAATCCTTTCCCAGTATCAATGTTTCTGTTCGCTCTGAGAATGCTTTTCAGTCGCATGGTGTGGAACCCGCCAAAGCTCAGTTTGAGAGGAAAAACAGCCTCCATTTCCAAGCAGAATTCTCCAAATTGACTACTGAAAACGATAATGGAGGTATTGCTGCAGCAGATCAGAGGACCTTTGACACTGTTGGTGGCAACGCCGAGCATTCTTCCCCTCTTGCTGAGCAACAAGATGAAGAAGGAGATCAAAGAGCCAGTGGAGATTCAATGGCTGCTGGAGGCACACCATCTGAGGATGGATATAATTGGAGAAAATATGGGCAGAAACAAGTAAAAGGCAGTGAGTATCCACGGAGTTATTACAAGTGCACGCATCCAAATTGCACAGTTAAGAAGAAAGTGGAACGTTCTCATGAGGGCCATATAACAGAGATCATATATAAGGGGGCACACAACCATCCCAAGCCACCACCCAACCGGAGGTCAGCCACTGGATCAATGGATACACAACTGGATATTCCTGAACAAGCTGGGCCACAGGTTGGTGCTGTTAATGATTCGGTTTGGGCAGGTACACAAAAAGGAACTGCTGCAGGAACTCCTGATTGGAGGAATGACAATGTCGAGGTTTCATCTTCAGCATCTGGGGGCCTAGGCCCTGAATTCGGGAATCCATCTTCCTCGGTACAGGGTCAGAGCGGAACTCCCTTTGAGTCAGCTGATGCTGTGGATGCCTCGTCTACCTTTTCAAATGATGAAGATGATGACCGGGCTACACATGGCAGTGTGGGTTACGATGGTGAAGGAGAAGAATCTGAGTCCAAGAGAAGGTTCCCACTCCATTTCTCTGTTTCTCAATGCATTCCCATCACCTTTTATGACATTTTTATAGGCACAAGATGTACTCATGTTGTCTAACATCTCAGGAAAGTTGAAACATATGCAACCGAAATGAGTGGAGCCACCAGAGCAATTCGTGAGCCTAGAGTTGTGGTCCAGACAACCAGTGAGGTGGATATCCTTGACGATGGATATCGCTGGAGAAAGTATGGACAGAAAGTTGTTAAAGGAAATCCAAATCCTAGGTAGTTAAATGAATAGTTTCTTGTGCATAAAGGAATGAATTGTTGACCATTTGAAATTGAAAAATCGGGCGGGTGATCTTTCTTGCAGGAGTTATTACAAGTGCACTAGCGCAGGCTGCACGGTGAGAAAGCATGTGGAGAGGGCATCGCATGACCTTAAGTCAGTGATCACTACGTATGAGGGGAAGCACAATCATGATGTCCCTGCTGCTCGCAATAGCAACCATGTCAACTCTGGCACCTCTAATGCCACACCACCCCAAGCTGGCGTCGCCGTTCAAACCCAAGTTCACAGACCTGAGGCGTCCCAAGTTCACAACAGCATGACTAGTAGATTTGAGAGGCCTCCTGCATTTGGGTCCTTCAGGCAGCAGCCGGGGCCTCCGGCTGGCTTCTCATTTGGAATGAATCAACCTGGGTTTGCCAATATGGGAATGGCTGGGTTAGGTCCAGGGCAACCAAGGATGCCAGTTATGCCCATGCATCCATACCTAGCACAGCAACGTGCAGTGAATGAAATGGGGTTGATGATGCCGAAAGGAGAAGCAAAGGTGGAGCCAGTGACTGAAGCTAATATGAGCCTGTCCTCCAACAATCCAGCAGTGTATCCCCACATAATGAGTAGGCTGCCTCAGATGTAAAATTTTTAATTTCTCTAATATGTTATCAAAACGTTTATTTATTAATTGTTGTTATGATTTTTGTCGTTGTTACGAGGAAAATAGGAACATACACTCCTATCTATCTATATATTATATAGAAAAGGGCAAATGCCACAAGTTATTTGTGTTTCCTCCTCCTGATGCTTATATGAAAAATTAAACCATGTGATATCCGTATCCATATGATTTTATTCTTTATACATCATGTATTTCACTCTTAAAATAATTTAAAGCCAGGCCCAGAAAATGCTAAATACATTAAGAGAAATAATGAATGCTTACGAATTGGAGACTTGTATGCAACCTTCACTTGCTGCCAATCAGTGAGCAAAAAGTGGATTGCATTTTAAATTAATTAATTAATTTTGGGGTAAGAGAAAACTGGCAGGTGTTTCTTTAATACTGGAGAAGTTAAATTAATTATTGAAGAGTATTATAAAAGGAGCACGGATGAAATTGAGAAAAGTGGTATTATTCGAGGATGGAAATGCCACAACATTACAGGTATTGTTGTATTGTATAGTTGTTGGTCTGTCTAAAATTTAAAAAAAATTCTTTTTAATAAGAAGATTTTTTTTTATTAAGTTAAAACCTAATTGCTCTAATATCAAATCATAAAAATAAAAAAGAACTATCTTTTTATATAATAACGAGAATATATTTTACTATAAAAGTAAAAAAAATAAAATTTTTATGATATTTTTGAAATATAAGCTAAGTTTTAATGGATAATTATAAACTAATTATAATACTAATGAGTGATTTTTGTATTTTTTAAAGTATGATAAAAATACAATTTTTATTTTTTATAAAAAAAATATGAATAAAAAATTTAGAATTTGACAATATGCATACAAACAAAACATATTTTTTTATTTTTTAAATTGTTTTTTGAAATTTCAGAAAAAATTAACTATTTTTAATATTAGGTTTGTATCTGATCGTATAAAGTCTAAAGTTCAATATTAAATAAAATTGATGGAAAACATGTGAACAACCATAAATAATTTTAAAATAATCTTTTAAAATTTCTGAAAACTATTTTGAAACTTGTTTGGTAAAAAAGAAAATAAGAATAAACTAAAACTAAGGGAAAGGCACAAGGTACTATAATTTATTTGACAAACACTTTCCTTAGCCTAATAGTAGGCTTGTTGGGTCGAGGCCCAAAATCAGCCCGTTTTGATGGGTCTACAGACGGCCCGACTGCTTTTTATTTTTTTAGTAGGGCTGGACCAAGCCCATCATCGTGGGCTGGGCTGGAAGGAAGATCCAGCCCCTTTTTATTCTCTTCGCAGAACGTGAATTAATCAACGTTCTGCGTGCACCAGAAATAATACCTGAAGGAGGGAAGAAGGAAGAGGGTTACATGGCCGAGAGGGAGTGTTGCATGGCTGGAGACTCTGTCGTGATGACGGTGGCTCACGGTGGATATGCTCGTGGTTGCTGGAGCTATCGTCGTTGCTGGTCCTGGAAGTGCAACATTAGCGCTGTCGACAGAAGGCAGTGATTTTGGTTGAGTGTTGTTGCTGGCCTTGATGGGAATAAATAAAAAAAAGGGTCTGCTAGCCGGTGGATTCTATGATGGGTGGGCTGTGCTTTTGGTTGACGATGAGAGCCGCTGGATGCTGCTGGAAGGAGGGGTTTCCACTGTTGCTCAGGATTGAAGAGAAGATGTCGTTGGTTGCAGCTGCTATGGTTGAGGAATAAAAGGGAGGTCGTTTACGGTGGTGAGCATGCTGGTGGCGAGCTGGAGGGAGATTACGGTGCTGCTTCTGAAAGGGTGGCTGGCCTTTAGTGCTGGACCGGGAAGAAGTTGCTGGTGCGGGAGGCTCACGAGCAGCTGCTTCAATGGAAGAATGAAAATTAGGAGAAGATGACAATGGATACTGCGCGCTAAGGAAGATCTTCCATTGTTTCTCAAAGTGCAGAGGAGATGAAGGCTGAAGGTTGGTGATGAGCTGCTGGGATGGAGACTCTGCTCACGTTTGTAGCTTCTGGAGTGGCTGAGGAGGTCATGGTGGTGCTGTAGAGGGGTTGTGATGATTCGAGGGCTGTTTCTTGGTTGGTTTCAGGCTGGAAAGCATAAGGAAAAGGGCTGTTGAGGCAGTATTCATGTCAGTGCTTCTCTCTTCACTGATTCAGTTAGGGTTTTGTGGGATTTTTATAAAAGTAATAATAAGGTTTTGGGGTTGATAGTTTAATGAGATCTAGACCCTTGATGCAGGAGAATAGATCTCAGTTATTTATTAGAGCCAAGAACAAAAAGCCTGTTCTGCAACTAACAAAGGGAATACCAAGGCTATTTATGCTGGCAATATAATGCTGAGTATTGTTTTTGATAGAAAATCTTTGATGTTTTTGCTACCATTAAAGCTGGGATTTTAGCTTAGAAAATAAGTTGGTATAAGACTTGTGAGGAATGGTCAAGGGACGATACATAAATTAGGGTTGAAAGATGAGTATTTGCATCTTATTCTTTTATTTAAAGGTAAGAAGATAATGACTAATAAAATATGGTATTTTTTAATTTGATCATTGTACCTTTAGCACTTTGCGAACATTTATATATATATATATATATATTAATTTGCCTCTTGATTTCATTGATTATAATCCTTGAAGTCTCTCATATTTTACAAGTTGATTCTTGGTTTTGAGTTTCTTTGATATGATTTTTAATTAAATTTTGTATTTCAACTTTCTTTCAACTAAGCTCCTAATTGTATCAATTTAGCTTTTTAAAATTTCAATTGTGCCTCTAATCTTTCAATATTTACAAATTGATCCAGATTATGCCAGCTTCAAATTTGATTTTTTTTCAATTGAATCCTTGATTGAATCCACAAAATCTATTATAAGTTTAATTAAGTCATTAAACTTAATCAATTCTTCCAATTTTTTCCCAATTTACTTTCAATCTTAATTTTTTTTTCTTCAATTAAATACTTGAATAAGTCAATTAAACATGTATAAGTTTGGATTTCAACCTCAATTTTCTTCTTTTCTTCATCTCATCTTGTCAAAATCTTCCAATCTTGTTATTTATGTAGCATTTTGATTTTTTGCAGCTCAAAGGCTTATCTCTTTGTGTCTAGAAAATATTTTTGAATTTTAAATTTTAATTTTTTAGATTTTTTGAATGAGTATTTTTTGTGAAACAATTTTTTAGGGTTCAAAATTGGATTATGATATTATTCAAAGGACAAAACTGTAAGTTAACTATTGTAATGAATAGTTCTATGTGTCTGTGTGCATACTATTCCTTACAGTGTTTAGGCTACGTATTTTATTGTTTTTGTTAATACAACTAGCCATTTGACTTGCATTCCGCCATGGATCAAATATATTTTTTTTTACCAAGAAAATTATACATGCAGGCCTTTTCAATACATTTCTATACACAAAAACATTCAAAGTGTAAATCAAAAAGTTTATGCATACATGTAGTCAAATAAATAAATAAAAATAATGTGTGTTAATAAATGAAGAAAAACAATCATTAAGAGACATATATAGAGATGAAAAATAATAAATTAAGAGACATATATAGATACAAAAATATTTAACTTCACAACACAGGCTTTTAACCCGGTTGTTTTTAATGATTTTATTTATCAAAATTAAATTTTTATTTGATCAAACATAATAGAAATAGATACATATAAAATTGATTAAGTGAAATAAAAAGAAAAAAAAATAATATGTAAGGTTATACATATTATAAATATTATAAAAAATAAATATTTTATATTCATATAAAACATAAAAAGAAAATTTTATAGATGAATTACAATAATTTGTTCAAAAATTAAATGCGTACAAAATAATTAATAAATAATCAGTATTTTAAAAAATTTAAATAAACAAAATAAAAGAGAGAATAATTATTCATTTAAATATAAATTAAAATTTTATTTAAAAAAATACAGAAAAAAGTTATAAATATACAAAAAAAAGGAAAAGGCCAAGCACAGATAGATAGGCTGAAAATCATAATTATTTTTAATATTAATATATTAAAATAATCTGAAAATATAAAAAAATTATTAATTAAAAATATTAACTTTTTTTTAAAATATTTTTAAATCACACAAAGATGCGTGCTACTGTCGGAAAGCAGGAAAAATAGAATTAGCAAAAGGTAGGTCTAACACAATGACAAGGAAGGACACACTCATCTCCCTTTTTGTTAATGGAAAGAGAGAACCTTATCATGACAACCCACCCATTTCTCACCTTCTCTTGTTTTGTTTTGTCATCACACATCCCCCCGCCCCTTGTAATTTCTCTGCCAACCTTTGCCTCATCCTCTCTAATAATAATAAATTTTACAATTCCTGAGGTTCAACTCATTAGCTTTTATCTTCTAGAAATCACACAAATTTTAGAGTTTTAAAAATTTATATAATTATTAATTTTAAAATTTATAAAATTAATTGAGATTTATATAATCTAGTCCGAATATTTATATTAATAAAAAATAATATTGTTTACCAAATTAAACTCAAAATTCCCATGTAAATAATAAATCACTCAGCTTAAAAAAAAAAAAACCCGGAGTGTAGTCACGTGCACAAACACACAGCTAGTATTTTTACCTGCTAGTGCTTCTTCTGGACAGGTTGAGACAGTCATGTCATGGGTCTCACTCGCCATCTCTATTCATAAGTAGGAGGTGGAGAGGAAGGCGCGTGAACACGTGCCAGAGCATGGAGGTGGGAAAACAAACAATCACTCTCATTCTTTTCCTTTTTAATTTAATCTTACTCTATTTTTTGTAAAATTAATGAGTAAAAGAGAAGAAAAATCTGAAAACCGAACGCCAACAATCCAAAAGCCGCACCCCATCACCAGACAGGCAGGAAGGGAAAGGAAAGAACCAAAAAAGGGTTAAATGTATTCGTTAAGTAGAGTTACTACAAAGTATGTGTAAACATTTCCTTGTTAGAAAGAAGGGAAAGCTACAAACTTGTGAATTGTGATCGATTTGACCTTAAAGTTCTTCCCTTTTATTTATACAGCGGAGAAATTATTCTACCACTTTGAGGATTTTTATTCTTATATAGTTAGTATTTCTCTGACATGGTGTAGATGATGATGATGATGATGAGATGTTGATGTGGGGGCCATAAATCTACCCTACTGGATCTCCAAACCCTAATTACCACATCTCTGGATCTTCTCTTGGACAATTACACTGTACCTCTCTTAATAGCAAAACACAAGAAAGGTTAGATTTTTAGACAATTACCCCCCTCGTTATACTGGATTTGCTTCATATTTTGACCATTTTCATCTGTTGACCTCAACAAATGCACTGTTGTTATGATTGATGTTACTTTTTGATTGTTAAGTACCTGCCCTTTTCTTCTGCGATATTATTTCTTTCTGGTTTTTTCTCCTTCTCCTTACAGTATGTGATTAACATGAAAAAGATTTGAACTTTTCTGTGGATTCCCTATTCGAGGATAGATTGGTTGCTTGCTTACTACTTGAAGCTATATAATCACCTGCTACTTGTGTTGTGTTTGCTGTTATGGGTTTTCGATTTTGTGAGGATTGATTGATTGATTGATTGCATGCTTGTAGGTTTTATAAGCATTTCACTTGGATACGTAGTACCAGAAGGAGAAACATGCATGCTAGGCATAGAAGTCCTGGAAATGGATACAGGTCAGGTTCCATGGGGGTGGGAATGGGTGCATCCAGAATATCCCCAGATAATTCTGCTAGAGGTCATGGTTTTTACAATTCCGAATATAGAAGCTTCAATAACCGTGGCTTTGCCCATGGCCAGGGCCACCCCAAATCTTTTCGTCAGCCACCGCCACAGAAAGGCGATATTTTAATGGAAGCTGGTAGGCTTGCAGCTGAGTACTTAGTTTCCAAGGGATTGTTACCTCAGAGTGCACTTTCTGGTAAATGGCAGAATGGTAGTTTCAAAAGGCAAGCAGGGGATTATCAGGACTTTAGGCAACAAGAAGACCTTATGCAGGAGGGCCGAACATCTGCCCATTCTCGGCTAGGGAGTGGTGCTTCTGATGCTGGGTTGGGCAGGAGAAGATACCCTGATGACTTCAATCTGAGGAATCATGTGAAGGGAAGGAGGAGAGGAGAGCATTACCGGGGTTACAGCTCAGAGTGGGGTAGAGAATATGGGAGGAGTGGGTCATTGTCAGATAGGAATAGAATGTCTCCTGATACAGTTTCTGGACACTGCGAAGAGCAGCAAGTTAGCAATGATGTTGGAGATGGAATGGAGAAATCTGGTCAGAGTGGGGTGGCACCAGAAAGTGAAGAAACTGCTGATATAGAATCAGGACCGAGTAAGTACAACTATCCAAATGAAACTGGCTCCAAGGCAAGTTCTTTTAGTGTTCTGAAAGAAGAGACTGATGGTGAACCCTCCAAGGGCTCTGGTGACCCAGCAAAAGTAAATCTGGGGAACAAGGGTATGAAGGATAACAATTATGATTATGAAATTGAGAAACAGATTGTTCCAGAGGATTTACCTATCCAGCAGAGTGATGCAGAGAGTGATCTCTCGGGCAAGGATGGATCTGATTTAGTAACATTGAGCAAGTTTGCCAATGTGCCAACGAAAATGCGCTCTGCATTGTCATGTAGGTCCTCCAGGGTTGATCAAGTTCCCAATAATGAAGAGGAAGGCACGTCTGATAATGGGCTTAACAAAGGATCTGAAGATGTAGTTCAAGATGGCATGGACAATGTCTCCGCAACTGATGTGAATGCAACACATGATTCAAATTGTCCCAACTCCGAAATAATTAAAGTAGCTGCTGTCCAGCCTGCCAAGGATGCTGATGAAGAAGGCCCTGAATATGGTGCTGTGCAGGGAAAATGTGTGAGGTCTCATTCTTTTTCAGATGGAGCTTTTATGCATGACAATGAACAAGAATCTAGTCTAGGACTTTCAGGTTTTGGAAGGTCCACCTCAGTCAAGGAGCGAGGTGAGAAACGAGCTGCTGAAAGCAGTGGTATTGGTGAGGCAGCCAAAAAACCAAGGGAATGGCTTCCATCCTTGGCTAACACCGCTGATGAGCATTTGCACCGCACTGATTTAAGTGAAAATACTGGGGGTTCACAAGAAGAGAGGGCTTCACCTGATCAGCAGGTGACTATGGCTGTGGCTGCTACCCAAGACAGTTACATTAGTAATTGTCAATTTCCGAGGATTGCTGGTGAACCAGGCTTCAAGTATGCTGAAGAGAAACAGCTGTTTCCTTGTTCATTTAAAATCGTTGATCTTAATCTCATGGAAACATCTGATATAAATGAAACTCATTGTAGCGATCCAGTTCTCACATACCCATCTATTATGACAACCAAAAGAGAAGCACCACAGGTTGACATTGATTTGTCAATAAGTAATTCCAATGTGTCCGGTGAATATGCTAGACATATGAGTTATGGCAAGCAGGTTGAAATAATTGATCTAGAGAATGATTGCACCCTGGAAGACAAGGACTTTGATAATTCACAAAGAAAGTACGTCCCTCTTATAATCACTCTCTCTCTCTCAACACTTCTACGTTTCTCAACTTGTCAAAGAATAATGCCAAATACCTTGCATGTTTCTGATGTCAAGAAGCTTACTTCATTATTATATGTCCTGGATGTGGTTTTTCTCTACATGATCTTAACTTGTCCATTCTCTCAGGATGGAGACTGCATTTACTGGGACAGAAGGGTTTCCTAGCCTTTCACAGAATACTGGTGATATCACTGATGTTCAGGTCAATTATGATGGCCTTATGCTCGCAGAGTTTCTCAACAATCTCTCAAATTGTACCTCAGTACCAGATAACATAACTCCGCTGCAAAATGAAATGGACCTTGACAATGGAGAGGTACTATAGAAGTAGCTTATTTGTCTGAATAGAACATGAAAACCTAGTAGCCTTTTTTTAATTAAAAAAGGTCTGAAAGAATTTGATGATGTATTCATTTGGCTACTTCATGTTGTATGCATTCCATCCGCATTCCTATTAATTGCTTCATTAAATGTATAATTCTATGCAATATGATATCATGGTATATATGTGGCACTTGGTTTTAGAAATCATATTTTTGGTAGTGGAAGAAAGCTAAATAAATACATTCCCTTTGTATAGTTGATGAATAACTCACTTAGTATTACTGATTGTTTCAGGGGACTCTTGGTGATGATGACTCGATTTATATGTCCCTGGGAGAAATACCATTAAGTATGCCACATATTTAACTTCTTGGTTTGATTTCTTATAAATCTAGAGTTTGTGGTTGATTTGCCTAATTCTGGTGTTTAATCGCATGCTAATAGGCTGTACAAATGCATATTTACCATTATTAACCATTGAGGTATATTTGGTGATGGTTTTTAACATAATCGTGAAACATGTTTTTTGACAATAAGATGTGCATGGAGATCTATAGATATGTAATTTATTCTAACAAAAAAGGCTCCATTTGGATCTCAAAAGCACATATGTTGGAAAAGGAAAGGATTATAAAGAAACTTCTTCCCCTGGCATCTTTAATAATTTTCTGACCTTTCTGAGACTTGACATTCAAATGAAAGCTGAAGTCTTTTACCAAAAACCTTATGTGCAATCTAACTAAAGCATAAATTTAATAAAAGATAGGATTGGGGAGTGGTAAATCATGATGTTGCCTTAACTTGATTTGCCTTGAAATTGTTTGAAATGAAAAATTGATTATTGATAAATTTAAGTGCACTCCAGGGTGACCGATAGCCTATGTTTTCCTCCAAATTTTTAGTCTCTATCATAACTGCTTTCACTGAGAGCACTTTATTTTCCAGTCTACTCTAGATCAGAATAATCATTTACTTGGAAATTTGCTCATCTATGATTGTACATGTCTCCATCAAATTTTGCCCATATCATGGAGATGCAGCTATATGAGATTTGGACGAGTTTATTTCAGTTGCATTACTGTTTTCATCATAGAAATTGAAACAGTAGTAATCTTATCGTTTTCTCCTTCAACAAGCAAATTAATGATATTAGTGTCTGTTGAAAGCAATGCAACGAGGATTTCAATGTAAATCTGTGAGGTTGAATTAGGGTCTTAATAAATCTGGCATGCAGCTAGAATATTATTTCAGCTGGCAACGGAAAATATAATAAGCATACATTGAGTTTCAAGAGCAAGTTTACAACATTGATGCTCTTTGAACGTCATTTATGTGATGTCTATATGAAATTAACCATTGAATAGCTCGTCCTTTTAGTTCAGTATTATTCATTTCCATGGCTAGGTGAATCCAGATTTCAGGGCATAGCAGAACTGTTTGTTCAAATAAGAAGTCAGTAATCCTTATGAGCGTGCTAAATCATATTCATTGATGCTGTAGTGGTAGTTGATTCTCACTCATTGTTATAATCAATTAACACAACCATTTTGTTTTAACTTGCATGTTACTGGTGTTCTTGGGTGAATAAATAGATTATCAATTTAGCGGTCAATATTTTTCATCATCTTATCTGAGCACTCCTTTTCTGCTCAACTAATTCTCTTAATATTTTCTTGTAGGCTTCATACCTGCCTGGGAACCGCCAGCCCCTCAGGAGTATGAGAAGCCCTTTTGATCCTTCATTTCCTTGAATCAGAATAGACTACTTCTTGGTATGCTTACTATTGGTCATTGGGGAATTACTAGCTCATACTTGCCACTGTCCTTTATTTTGTTTCCCCACTATTTTGCTTAGGAAGGAAGCAGCAATGTCTTTCCTGGTAGGACTTTTAGGGACGGTGAATGCTTTTCTTTTTATTTAGATGCTGTTTTTGTTCATTATATGGTTAAAAGAGGTTTGTCATATCTGCTTAAAGGTGATCAAGAAATCAATTTGCCCTTTGTCTTCATTTATTAACTTGGGTTCTCATGTCCTTAAAAGTATCGAATAGATAAACTTTTAACGCAGATTCTTCTGATTTGAATGTGCATCTTGCATTTGCAGTCTAGGTTCTTACTTTGATTTCAGTTCTCCTCAAAAGGGGTACTTAGTAGTGAATATTGCTTCCGATTCCTTTTGACTTCTCAACTTTTGGCTGTCTGAATAAAGTCATGGTGTACAACACTCTTCAAATAACCTGATGCATTTATCATATTTGATGTAGCTTTCAAATGGCAAACAACAACCTGACATGTGACGTTTGGCATTGAATAAGAGATTGTATTGGTTTTGTGTTCAACTTATTTTGAATTGCCTACAAGCAAAAAATAGTTTCTCGTAGTTTTAAAGAGACCTGCTATAACATTAATTTGCTTCCTAGTTTCCAATTGACTTTTTGTTGAGAGCCTTGCTTTTTTTTTTTCAAAGCTGTTTCCATAGAAATCATGTGGTTTATTGCATCTCCATCTAGTTTTAAATCTGCTCCGGTGCTCATGTTGCGTCATCCAACGCCGGTTGCAAGTTGTCTTGGGAGAAATGCCACCTCCCAATTATAGATGCATAGAAGGACGATGCCTTTACGATATAGGATGGTCATGGAGGCATTCTCTCTTGGAAAAAGCATTTCAGTTATAAATTATTTTTTGTTTTTAAATAATCACGTGCCGACCACTTGATTTACATGGTACCATTCACCTGTATATCACTCCTCTTTCCATCTCATCAAAACTCCATAAAAGATTTTTAATGAGATGGAAAGAGAAGTGCTTTGAACTTTGATTCGAGTCTGAGTGGGAGGGAGTGGGAGTGGGAGTGGGGCTGTAAAGTTTATTCCTTTTCTGTTTTTATTGGGTTCTTTTTATGTGGTATGTTTGTTATCTTTGCGGTGTCTTACCTGTTCATTAGGCTTGTAAGATGTTTAGTGGGCCGTGGGATTAGTCGTGATGCGTGCAAGCTGATCCGAACATTTATGTTAATAAAAAAAAAAAATTCATAAAAGATCAACCTTTAAAAGAACCTGCTGAAGAACAAAGGTAGTAGTAATTCCCACGTCAAAGCAGCCTGAGCCCTACCCGCTGTGTTTTTTGTTTTGATAGTTCTGTATTTACATGTAAACGGAGTTGTCTGATGATTCCGAGAGATGGGATTCATTATATCTACATTCAAAATGGTTAAAAGTGCGTCCTATAGAAATATCAATGCTAAGAACATTAGTGAATCCGTAAGAGGAAACTATGGTTGGTGAATTGGCTCTGGCAGCTTCGGCTTAGTGTTTTCGGTTCGGTCCGGTTTTGTACTAAAATAAATAACCAAACCGATTTTATTTTTTTTTTAGTTTTGGAACCGAACCGAACCGAAAACCGGTTCAAACCGATTAATTTCAGTTCGGTTTGGTTCGGTTTTTTCCCCTTTCAAACCGGTTCAAACTGAAATTATTCCGGTTGAGTTTTTTCTAGGCTTTTTATTAACCACATTGTTCAGCAGTTTTGTTTCTTTGTCAAATAAAACACAATGTTCATCAAATTGAAAAGACAGCAACCAACTAGATGCATAGCGAAAAGGTTTGAACCCACTACTATTGTTTCTCATTATGCTTGTTGTCTAAAACATTAGACTTGGCCATCAACAACGGGTGAAACCAGGCTTTGAATGTACACATCTGTTTCTATACAAGAACTAGCACCATTCATCACAGGGTACCTGAAAGTACCATGTTTGGGATTGTAAATCACTAAAATTGACTTGTACTCCAATAGAACCTCACCTCCAACATCAATGCACATAGGCACTGAATAATGAAACCACAAAGGATCCAAATATGGTATGCTAAACAGCTTAGTCTAGGAATCTCTAACTCCAAACTCCTTCAAAACCCAAACATCTGCACGAACCCCTTGATAGTTACACATCACACAGAGCCAGCCTTGTAAGACCCCAACAATCTCTCATAATCAACCGCCGGCACAACCTCCTCGAACATCTCTTGGGTTAAATCAAAAGCAACAATAGACCACGCCCCATATGGAAGATGAGAGATGAGAGATGAGAGATGAGAGGCAAAGAACATGGAAGAGAAGACAAATTTGAGAGATGAGAGATGAGAGGCAAAGAGCATGGAGAAGAAGGCCGATTTGAGAGACGAGAGGGTAGGTACAAGGGGCGGTTGAGAAAGTGAGAATGGTGAGATAAGTTTAGGGTTAGAAAATATGTTATCTATACTTGTTTTTTTTCAAGAGATAACTTAGTTGAACCGGGCCGGTTCGGTTCAGTTCGGTTCAATGGGTTTCAAACTTTGGAAACCGAACCGAACCGGAAATATTTTGTGTTTCTAATCGGTTTAATCAGTTTTTTTTCACGGTTCGGTTTTTTCGGTTATTTTTTTTCCAGTTTTCTCGGTTTAATCGGTTTTTCGATTTATTTGCTAACGCTGGCAGCTATGGAAATGGCTGGCTTATCCCAAAATGGAAATTGAACAGGCTTGGATGAAGTAACCCGAGGTTAGAAAAAAGGATTGTTTTCATTCTCCCTAATAAAAATCACTCTTTAATTGCTGAGAACTACACTGAAATGGTAACGTATCAATGACCTTTCTTCATCTGCACCCAATCCTCTTGTATACTCCAGGATCGTTCACTCATTTAGCTGACGGAAGGCTGGTAGAGTCTTGGGCTTAAATTACATCTACCTCGCTACAGTTCCTGGTTGTAGTTGTTGATGTCGAAAGTTCCCCTTATGCATGCTGGCATTAAGCTTGACGGGTCTTTGACTATTTTACTCGATGGCATTGATTTCCTCTGTCAATCTAATAAATTCATGGCTGATGAGATTTGGCAAATCACCTGCTAGTATCAATGATTTGTTTTTTTTTTCCATATTGTTGCTGCTGCAAAAATTGCTTTTGTACAAGAACTGTGCAAGTGGCCTAGCTAGCTAGTTCTAGGTTAGGAGACAGGCATATATATAGTCTCTGGATAGATGAGTCCAATATATGGAAATCTGAATATTTCTCATGATTGTCTATTGACCTTATTAATATTTAAGTGTATTTTTTAAATGTGGCTGTTGTTTTTTTAAAAAATATTTTTTATTTTAAAATATATTAAAATAATATTTTTTTTTTATTTTAAAAAAATTATTTTTGAGATCAGCGTATAAAAATAATTCAAAAACATAAAAAAAATTAATTTTTAAAGCAAACAACACCTGAAAAACACAATTTCTACTAATTTAATAAAGCAAATACATAAAAGAATTATCTTAATTATTTTTTTTTTAGTCTTTGTTTATGGTGATTTATATCCTATATAGACGTTTGTGGTTAAAATATTATTTGTTAAAAATTTAATTTTTATTATAAAATTATTTTTTGTATGTGTTTTTAGATTATTTTGATGTATTGATATCAAAAATAAATTTTAAAAAATAAAAACAACATTATTTTTATAAATTTTCGAAAGAAAAATATTTTAAAAAATAATCATTACTAAAATATCAAACACATCAATTTATGTTATTTATGCAAATAACATCAAATTTTTAACCTCTTTGCATAAAGTTTCAGTATTGATTATTTTTTAAAATGTTTAATTTTAATTATATAGTTTTAACAAACTAGATAGGAAAGAAAATATAAATAACTAAGAAAATAAATATATTTTTCTAAAAATAAATGATAATGATGGATGGTTTTATTAATAATAATGGCAAGTCAAACATGCAAATCAAATTTATTTTATTTTATGTTTAAAGGAGGGTGGAAAATAGAATAAGCTTAATGTATTAATTGAGTTGAAGAATTACATACACTTGTTCCGGTATGTGTGTGTGTGTGTGTTCACATTATCTGGATTGGTTTTCTTAGAGGGAAAAAAAAAACATGAAACTCGTGAGTGAGATTAATTGTCGTAATAAAAGTGGATTATATACCTTCAAAAAGACAAGAAATTCAAGGGGGGAAAAAAGGCACTTTGCACTTTCGAAGATTCAACTTTTGGGCCCTTTTTTTACAAGGTTTGGGCCCTATCTATTTACACTTACAACAACTGCAGTAACTTAAGGTTCATATATATATATATATATATATATATATATATATATATATATATATATATATATATATTATTTTATTTATCTTGAAAGTTTATTCTAGTTACTAAGTACATATGATTCTTATTCTTATAGATACATCATGCCCATGCAATTGATCAATCTAAAATTTATAGAAACAATTTTAAAAATAAATTATAATAATCTCTCCAAGGTGTTATTAAATCATAGAAACCTTTCAAAAGATTAATTGTTATTTAAAAAATAGTTAAACTAACCCATTTTAAAAACCAGATAGAATGTTAATTAAAATTTAAATTTTATATATATATATATATATATATATATATATATATATATAAAGTTAATCAAGTAGACAATAAGTTGTATATCATCCTCTAAAAAATCTTTTGGTTATATCAAATGATCAAAAAAATTAGGATTCAAGTTTTCTGAACCTAATAATCAAAATTTTAACTTATATTTTTAACTAAAAACACCTCAAAACATCTTAGGAATCTTAATAAACTCATTTCCAACCACAAAATAATCTTATAATCAATCAAAGTAAAAAATCAATTTGATTTAAATAATAATAATAATAAAAAAAAATTTATATGCCTCCATCTTGTTTTTTCTAAGCATGGTTAAAAAGTAAAACCATCTGCATTGAACTTTTTTCTCTAAAACAAACCTATTAATGCCAAGAAGAGTTTTTTATAGCTAGTCAAACCCTTTCTCTAACCTCTCTTTTTATCTGCAACTTTTTCTCTCATATCTTAACATCTAGTGATTGAAACATGATAAAAATGAGATTTGTAAATGAAACATAAGGACCTAAAACTACAAAGGCCAAATATGAAAAAATTAAAAACTTTAAAGACCAAATTAAAAGTTTTTATATCTTTTGAACAATAAAAATAAAAACTGTTGTTGTTAATTTTAATCTAATTCTTTTAATTTTTCTAACTATAATCTAGAATTCTATTTTATAATATTGATCTTTAATTTAATGTTAAAATAGATTTTTTGAAATGTTGTACACGTGAGATTATGCAAAATGAAACAAATTCTAACACATAAAATTATGTCAACATAATTTATGAGGATGGAGTATAAAATAATTAAAATTGAATGATCAAAGTGCAAAGAAAAAAAAAAGGGATCTAAAAGAAAAAATCACCACATATATATATATAGGTGGCGCGTGTTAATAAAGAAGGTACAATAAAAGTCATGTTTGTTTTAGTTTACACAAGTCTCTATGCCAGCGCTTCACAGCAAAGCTAGGCTCTTTTTTTAATATAAAAATAATGTTTAGGTACTAAAAATAGATAAAAAAAAAAAGATATAAAAAACCGTTCATAACAAATATATAAAACATTAGTTAGGGTCAAACCAACATATGACATTCCATCAAACATGCGTTTAAATTATGTAATTTAAATAATTTGATTAAAAATAAAAAAAATTATATATTAAATGATGAAACTCATGATCAGGTCATTAAATTTAAAACACCCAATTTAAAGAAATCACAAAGTTCAATTCCTAAAAAATTAAATATTGAAGGACAAAATTGAAAAAAATAAATTATAATCACACAAAAGAATTTTAAAAAATAATAATTCAAAAAATAAAGATCAAAATCACTATCACAACTATTATTAATGAGTAATATCATCACTATTATTATTATTATTATTATTATTATTATTATTATTTGTAGTAGTAGTGGCAACAATATTCTTACCACCACAACAATCACTACTATTATCACCACCACTAATTTTATTGTTGTTGTTGTTGCTTTTGCTTCTGCTATTATTATTATTATTATTATTATAACTACTATTATTAATAATATTATCATCATTATCATTACTATTACTATTACTATTATTACCACCACCACCACCAATTTAAATAAGATATGTTGGGTGGAGTAAATATAATAAAATTGATAATGATTTTAAACTAATAAATGTCTATACTTTATTTTCAATGAGAGAGCATCATAAGGCATAGCAAGTCAAAATCTGAAATGGTTTATTACTTTGACTAAAAAATCAAGTGATTCAAACTCAAAGTCCAATCTATCTAATTATCCTATTAAAATCTTACCAGTCTTTGATGTAAATTATTTTTTATTTAAAAATATATTAAAATATTTTTTTAATATCAACATATTTAAATGATAAAATATATATATACACACAAAATTAATTTAAAAATAAAAACTTATTTTAAAAATATGGTTGAACTTCAATCTCAAACACCACCCTCATAAAAGAAAAAACAATCAATCCTTTTTTTATTTGAAAATAAAAAACCAATTTACAAGTCAACTGAATAACCATGATTTGAGTATATTGTCTTGATTTATTAGTATTTGATATTATTCTTTGATAAAAAAATATATTTTTTAAATAATTTATTTTTAATTTAATTATTTTTAATATAGCATATTAAAATCATTAAAAAACATTAATTTATTTTTTTCAATTTAAATACATTTTTAAAACTCATACAAGTACAATTACAAAATGCAATAACAGATTCCACGGCAGCATGAAAAGAAGGATGGTAGGGTCCAGAGAGTAAAATCACCTCTCTCATGCATATTCATAAACTAAAATAAAAAAAAATAAAAAAAAAAAAAAGAAGAAAAGAGTAAAAGTAAGAGTAAACGTGGCATCTTCATAGCCTTAATCTCCGTACACGTGGCCCTTCTCCTTTCTTTTTCACTACCATGTCCTAAATGACTGATATATATATATATATATATCCCTTTCACAAGCCAAGATGCCTCTTTGCCCTTTTTTTCGTTACGTGATTCACATTTACTAGAAGCCTTGATTCCTCCTCTGTCATCTCTTCCAAAAATTCAAATTGCTTTCCCCTTTTTTCCTTCTCTCTTAATTACCTCTCTATCTTTCAACTCAAAGGGAAAATAAAACAAAACAAAAGGCCCTAATGATCAATTAGTCCACTTTATTTTTTATTAAAATATAATTTATAGATAAATTATATTCTTAAATCAGTTCCTGTGTTCTACCAAATTGGTTAAAAACAAAGTATTAGCGACTTGAAATCTTAGATTTTGAAGATTAAGACTTGTAACTCCAGATATAAGGCTTGCTACTTGCTGTGGAGAGTTAAATTACAACGCTTGCTTTCGTTGATATGGCATCGCAGATTTCAATTGTTCTTGAAGTGAATTAGCATCATAATTTCTTCAATGTAAAACTATTAAACAGAGTTTGTAGTGGTGTGAAAACAAACTGATCTTACAAAATTATGCAACGGTTACTCTTTTATAAAGTTGACAAACCCTAATGGTTTAACTCAAAACATGATGATGGGTCAGTATTTTGTTTTTTTACATTGATCCTCTTTTTCTAAAAAGAATAGTCAAAGATAGGGTAATAATCCAACAACATTGGATTCAAAAGTATTGAGCATATATATATATATATAGGTTTGACGAGCCGCTAGACCTGTTATCCTTTAGCTTAACCAAGTGTTACGCCTATGATATTTTTCAACTCTGAAAAATCTTAGGCTTCATGGTTACTTTGTTAAGTTAAAGATATTTTACATTGATAAGTAAAAGATATGTTGCTTACACTCTAACTCCTTCTTTTCCAAAAATAGACAAGTCAGATAGTCTATAAATGCATACCAAGATATCTCTTATAGAAGATGTTTTCTTAATTTTTTTCTCCACTCCTTATGGTATATCTATTCTTAGAATTCTTTTCTAATATTTAAATGCATTTTCTCTTAAACAATACTTATTTAAGCATCGAAGAGTCCCTAAATTCATAAAAAAGGACCTTTTCTAGGTATAAGGTATTATCTGCAAGCTATCTTGGTTAGGAAGAACGCTTTAGATTGTAAAAATAAGGAGATTAACCCATTGTCCAAGATATCAGCTTGACCCTCAAGCTCATTGGGTAAATTCAAACCTTATCAGTGACGCCATATATGAAAAACTGATAAAAAAAACCATTGATTGCTCTTTTAAGAGCTGGGTTATTGACATCCTTACTCACCACCAGAGTTAAATCATCAAATCATTATTGAAATGATATGTGTCACATACTTTCCTACAACTATTGACATACTTTCTCCATCGGTGTGTCAACAACAAAGTTGTTAAAATCGCAAATTAACTAGTAAAATCATACGATTTTACTAGTCAATACATGCTTTATGTGCAAAATCACTTTAAAAACTCGAAAATCGAGGTAAAATCAGGTAAAAGCGGTAAAATCAGGTGAAATCACGAGTTTGAAACCATTTTTACGGTTTTAACAAAAACAATACATTTTCGCGGTGTCGTACATTAGATATTTTGATCTACCAAATGTAAACGTTAAAAATGGTAATCATAAAACCAAATAAAAAATAATAATAAAAAGAAGAAATAAGATAATTCATTACATAAACTTTATAAGTAGAGGGTTCACCAACATGATAGGGAAGTCCTACCATCACCTCTGCCTTTACCAACTATAAGAGACAAAGACCCTAAGGTAAACATTTTTTTACTAGCCCTATTAAAGTTAAATGGAAAAATAGGGTAGACAAGCAACATAAGCAACATACTTTACAAGGTGACTTGATAATATCATTTGGACATCTTATTGACTTTATGTTTAGTAAAGTCAAGGCCAACACATCACAGTTTTTCTCCTAATTCGAGGTCAGATGAGCCTTGTTGTTTACTTCATAAGAAAGGACCCTTTAGTAATAGGAACAACCTTAAATTGGTTACAACCTTTATTTAGGATTGATTGTCATGTTGTCTCTCACAACCAGCCATCTTCCCCTTCACTTCTTAACATGCATTGGCTTTACTAGAATTGTCCCTTTCATAGTGCCAATACGTCTGTTAGCAAAGGTAGAAAAACAACACATGCCATTGCCACTATCAATGCTAACGACCAATTGGTAGTAGTTTTTGAATACATTAATTGTAGGTTCGAGCCTAATGAACCCATGAAGCTTTTTAAATGAGGACAAAATTGTTTATCTAATAGGATATGATTGGCTTGGACATAGCTGGTAGTAACTAAAAACCCCCCTCACAAACCCTTAAAGAGTTAAAGAATACCTTAGTACATATATAAAGATGGGGGCAATAATTTCAAAATAACATTTGGTGGAACCCAGGGTCTTTTAGACGATACACTCAGTATGGTCAAACATCTAGGCCACACATTTTCTTTATTGGTGGTGATTCATATATTCTACATCCTCAGCATATACGCTGCTGGGGATGTCATCCTTAGGAGTCTGAGACAACCTCCCCCTCTATTAGGTATCTTTGACAAGGGGAGGAAAAAGACTCAGTTAAGAAGGTTGACTCACCTTTATACCACAGGAAGATACCAATATAAAACCCTTTTTAACATGGGACTTAGTCTAATGGACCTTTATCCCTTACTTTTTCTTTCACACTCTAGTTGAAACTTGAACTCCTCGTCGAGGACAAGAGCACCTCTCTTTTTAGAAACAAATTTGATGTTTCTAGATTCTATTTATTCTATTTGAAAGAAAGATAGAGAAAAAGGTTTTGGTAATAGTAATGTTTGAAATGGATTTTTCTCCTCTTAAATTAAAGTATGGGTTTTTTTACGGGATTAACTTTTCAAAAATCACAAAAAAACAAGAGTAAAAGAAAAGTTTAAAGCAAGAACGACTAAAGTTATAAAGAAAAATTCTTTTCATTCCCATCGTCATATGAAAAAATTTTCATATCATCGTAAATCTCAAGAATTCCACTCAAATACTGCATTAAAAACTAGTTGTCATTTCACTTCTTGGTGAACATATCCTCCCCATAAAGACAAGCCATCTGTACTTTAGGATCCTATTATTGCTATGTGGGACATGTAAAATCTTATAAATAAGGTAAAAAGTCTCTCATCTGCTGCTAACAAAGACTTTCAAAATCTTTGCGTAGAATACATAAATTTTTTTAGTGGGGTACTAATGGGTCAATACTTTTTTTTTTTTTACCTAGATCCTCTTTTCTAAAAGAGTAATCATAGATAGGGTAATAACTTAGTACCCTCGGGTTCAATCAAGTGTTGAGCCTCAATATATATATAGGTATAACAGGCTATAAGATCCATCATCCCTGAGCTCAGCCAAGCATTGAGCCTAGACATGTATGGGTTTCAAGAGCTAACAAACCCACCATCCCTAGGCTCAACCACGCATTGAGTCTATGATCTTTTTAAACTCTAAAAAATCTTGGGCTTTATGATTACTTTGATAAGTCATAGATATTTTATCATAACAAGTCAGAGATATGTTGCTTACATTTTAACATTTTCTCTTAAAAAAAGAGATAAATCAGATAGGCTATAAAAAAAGGACAAAGATATCTCTCATGAGAGAGATTCTCTTTTTTCTCCACCCCTTATGGTATATCTATTTTTAGAATTATTCTCTAAAAGTTGATTGCATTTTCTCTTAAAATAATACTCATTTAAGTGTTAAAGAGTCCCCAAATTTATTAAAAAAAAAAAACTTTTGCATGTATCAGGTGTTATTTGTAAGCCACATTAGTTAGAGAGAACTATTCAAATCGTCAGAACTAAGAGATTAACTCATTATTCAAGATATCAGCTTGGCCCTTAAGCCTATTGGGTAAATTTAAACCTTATCACATTTTGTAACAATAAATGTTTATTTTATATTATTGTATTTTTTAAAATATAGTTGTTCTTACATGTTTTTTTTATCTAAAATTAATTTTTCGTTGATGTTTATTTTGTTTTCAAACTAGTATATATAATATTTTCAAAAGAAGTTAATTTTCTCTTAAAACAAGATAAAAATATTAAAACCAAATCATTTTATCATGATCTATATTGTAGTTTTTTAAAAGTAAAGCAACCAATCACCAAACCCTATTTTCACCAATAATATTTTCATTCAACTTAGCACAACACATAAGAACAAAATACTAAACAAATTTTAAATCCAAAATACCCATAAGAACAATGGTATAATACTTCTTAGTAATTATAGTTTGGTGGCCCTGCGGGCCACACCAAATTGTTTTCACCTTAAAAAAAATTCATAAGATAATTATGTTTTTAAAGAAGTGAGAGAAACACGATAACCATGTTAAATCTTGATTAAGTTGATAATATAATAAAAAAAAAAGTAGCAAAAAAAAATTTTTTTAAAAATATTGTCCTAGGCAAAGTTGTGGAAAAGAAAATAAAACAAAAAAAGGTGGTTTTCTCGAATATCAACCAAAACAAAGTTGGCACCAACAATTAATTTGTTTTCTATATCACCTTAATTATTTTCATTTTATTTCTTCAAACGTCTCTAAAAAAGGTGGGTGGATAAGTATTTTTTGTTTTCTAAAAAAGGTACTTTTTGTTGGTTTTCTCGAATATCATACATGCAATAGAAACAATAAAACAAAATTATTCAGGAGTCTTGAGGATCCTGTTAGACAAATCTAGAGTTGTTTGTGGATTTATTACCTTCAAATCTGATCTTCTTTGGCTTTGAATAATTCTTTAAATGCTAGGTTGTCGCAAACCACAAATCGTCCAATTATCCGACCGGATCCAACGATAATCCCCACGAACAACTAGTAAGAAATATTTTAAATCCTTATTTAGAAGAGAGGGATTGCTATGCTTAGAGTGCTAGCTCTAATTTTGTGTTTACATAGTTTTTCCTGTCTAAAAGACAACCACTTCAATAAGAGACATAACTTACTATTTGTAGAAAAATATGAAAAACCCTATAAATTTCTCTATAAATTGACAAAATAACAATTTCTCACTTGAATAATGTCCATATATTAATTCAGGATAATTTTTTAAATTAATTCAATCAAGTCTTTACTTGTTTTTTCTAGGTCTAAAAATATAATTTTTGTTTTAATTATATTCTAGTCCTTAATTTCTAAAATATATTTTAATCAAGCCACTCTTGATTAATCATCCCAGGTTAATTTTTCACTAATGGTTCTTAATGTGTGTGACTTATTAGGTTCCTAATATGTTGGTCCAAATATAAATTCTAATTCTAATTAAATAGAATTAAATAAATTAAACAATTTCATTTATTATCAATTCAACAATTGATTAATTTATATTTGAAGATAAGGTGCATCGGTTAACAACGTGTCAAATCATCCAAATATTAGAAAAATCATTAGTAGTTTGACTTAATCTTACAGTAACCGGTTTCTCAATATAATTAATATCCTTTTATCCATAATGTTCTAATTTAACATTAAAATATGAAGCATGTCTACCATGCTAAATCATGTTTGTTCTTTACATAATATTCATTGATTGTCTGTATAAGATTTGAAATTATTTTCAAATCTTATTTCACCCTGATCAAGGATTTCTTAGTCAATACTATTTAGAGAACATATGGAACATTTTCCTCATCTAGGATGGCAATCCTCTCTTGATCACTCAAGTATTTTCATATAGTTAATGTTATACTCAATGTCTGCCCCTTTGTCACATCGATTAAAATAACATGTTACATGATTAAAGCATGATATTCTTTATATAAGATAACTTAATGATCTCAAGTCTAAGGATTACTTATACAACCGTCACGTTAGTTTTTTTTATAGATGTAGATGATCTCTCCATATAGAATTCTCACGAGGTTCAATTCAATGCACATGTTATATTACAAACATCTACATATATATTAATTCTATGTATATATTATATATTAGTTTATGAGAACAATTGCTTCATTTCATAAAGGAAAAAACATAATATGTACTAGTTTCTATGACTTTAATAAATGTCTAGTATTTAAGAGAGTATCGATCATGAATATTTTAAGAACAATACTTTGACGTAATAGGAATTTCATAATAATAACAACTTTATAATTTCATTTGCAAAATATTTTTATCCCATAAAATTTATCTTTACTCTAGATTCATAAATCAAATATTAGATTCAATAATATAATATTATATGAGTATTGAAGATAAATTAAGTTTTTATTAATAATAAATATGTATTTATATGAATATAATAATGCCACTTGTAACTAGCCGATTAGCTACATGGTATATTAATCTAATAGTTTTAACATTAATTTCTTCATTTTAGTGTTACTAATCAAAGAGATTGACTTCTGATTTTTTTTTTGTATTATTTTTTGAGCTTGAATTTCATTTAAAAGCAGCTGATTTGTGCATTTACCATATTATCATATACTTAATTACCTGGTTAATTAATTAGAGGTATGAGGTTTGTTCCAATTTGGAAAAATTGCAATGCAGACACACTAATTAATCAGCTGAGAATTGCCATGGGAAATGACATCAATAGATATACGTATTAGTGAGAAATATCGTGTACAGGTGTGGGGATTGATACATACATATCGTATCATATAAATGCATCAAACACTACTTCATGTATGTGTATATCTTTAGTCAATGTCATATACTCAAAGTGATGTCGTCCTTCCGGCCAAGTTAGTGGTACGTAGTTTTAACTCAAAACTCAAGAACAAGAAGAAGAAGAACAACAATCCTTGTAGGGCCATCAATATATATATATATTATAAGCTACTGACTGGTACGAGGCCTTTTTCTTAGATGGAGTTCTGAAAGAATTATTGTTTTGCTGCTTTTAGTCATCCCATTTTCTTGTCCTACCCAGTAGCTAGCTAGCCAGCTAGCAAGCAAGCTAGGCGTGCCATCGCTCTTCTTTTTTTTCGTATGAATACATGAATTTACAAAATATACAGTGATCGGAAAAATATATATGGTATCGCTGGACATAAATTATTGTGAATACTAATAATAGTGACTTGATGATCTTTTCTTTTATCAAGTCAGTCTAGAAAAACTAAGTTTATGGATAAAATGATTTTTTCCAAGTGATTATTTTTTTGTTTTCAATGGTGTAACAAATGTCTTTTTATATATATTTTAAAATATTAAAATATTTTCTTTGCCTTTAAAAACAAAAATTAAAGAATCAGCCATTACGAGCTTTTTTTATATTTTATATTTTTTGGCGCAGTTAGATTACTAACTTACTGATCTTGTAATAAAAAATAATTTAGGATTATTGTTAGAGAATAATATAAATTATATCCTGGGACCTTACCTAATAGCTTAAGCTTTTGGGTTGAAATGGTTCTTTGACATGATATCAGAGCCTTGATGACCAAGCGGTCACGAGTTCGAATCTCACCATCCCCATTTATTTGATAAAAATTAAACACAAGATAATATGGGTCTGGGCAAGTTTCAAGCCCAAAGGGCTTTCACTTGAGGAGGTGTGTTAGAGAATAATATAAATCATATCCTGGAACCTCACCTAATAGCTTAAGCTTTTGGGTTGAGATGGTTCTTTGACAATTATTTTGAGAGCATTTTGGGTTTTCAGGTTGGTTTTATATGTTAGAAGCATATTAGTGGAGGGGTAAATTGGTAATTTACATTATTTAAAAATTATTAAATTTCAAAATCTACCAAGTGTATACCATGCACGTGCACTAGGGTGTATGGAAGGGTTTTGTCATGCTTTAATCACGTACGACTTTCTCCAACAATGAAAAATTATCTTCTGTCGTGTTATTAGATCCCCTGCAACGTTCTCTTTCTCTATTGACAAAGTGTTTTAGGTTTTTTTTTAAGAGGATTGTTGGCGAAGCTGTTTTTCCTCTCTTTTCTATCTTCTTTCCTTGAAACTTGCATCCAGAAATTAAAATTTCATGGTAGTCCGCCTAGACGAGGATATTTTAGTATCAATCATTCTTTTGATGTGTTATTTTTATCATTGATCCCTTTTAAGTTTTTGTTTTGTTTTTCAATTTCATCATTCAATTTATTATTTTTTGTTTTTTCAAATTTGGTCCTAGTTATTTTTTTTTTCTCTTATCTCTTTTATAAACTTTCAATTGTTTTCAATTTCATCATCTTTAATCAAAATATTTAGTTTGTTGTTTTTTTTTTAAAAAAATTGGTCTTATTTTTTTTGTGGTTTAGTCTTTTAATTCTTTCTTAAAATTGATTTTTCTTTTCAATTTACTCATTCAATCCAAAATTATCTACTCTCTCATTTGTTTTTTTTTCTTTCAAATTTGATCCTCATTCTTTCAATTGCTATTTTATGTTTTTAATTCTTTTTTTATGATTAAATGTTTTGTTTTTCAATTTTATCTTTTGACATTTGATTTTTTAAGTTTCGGGCTTCATGTTTTTTTCAAGTTTGAAGCTTCTAATAAAATGACCTAGGTCACAAGTTTTCTCATTTTTTTTTCCAATCTTATTACTCGTGTTTTTCTTCATTTTTCTTTTTGTAGAATTATCATAATCTTATAACATGGTCAATGAGTTTGGTGGGTTAACCTAAATAGGCTCGAGCTTTTTTTTTTTCCTTACTTTTTTTTTTCTTTGAGAATCTTGTGTTATTGTTTTTTTTTTAATTTTATTCTTCAATATTTAATTTGTTAAAAATTAACCTTCATGATTTTTTCATATTTAGTACTTACAATCAAATAGCTCAGGGCACGAGATTTATAAGCTAACAATGGTTAACATCAGTTTTTTTCTTGGACTTATTTTTTTCCATCTCATAATCGGGTTTTTTTTTTTTTTTAAATTGAGTTTCATGATTTTCTTTAATTTCTTTTATGTTAGCTTATCTTGATCTCATAATAGGACCTATAGGTTTGATGGGTTGATCGAAGTACACTTAGATTTTTTTTTTGGTTTATAATTGCTATTTTTTTAATCCTATTGTATGTTTGATTCTTTTTTTAAAAATTTTAATATTTATTTTATTGAAAATTAACCTAATTTTATAAATCATTTTAAATAAAACAATTAATAATGTGAACATGTGCCGTACCTAGATGGAAGGAAAGTCAAGATGAATTAAGCGCCGTCCTAAGAGCTAGCCACCATATAACTATCGAACGACGTCTCAAATGCCGCCATTAGGGCACCGAGACAATCGACACACGCCAATGAAATTTTTTTTTTAATAACATCTTTATACTAAGTTAATTATTGAAGAGCCCCTCAACCAACATGAATATTACAAAATAACCAGCATAAAAAGACAGGGGGGGCTTAAGTTATAATTTTTTCTTAAAGTCAAATAAATCATGTCACTATTTAAAAAAACAAAAAGACCATCGATCAAGCCTCTTGTAAGGGTGATTAAACAATTTTATTGTACTGATATTCTTGCCGTTATTTGTAAATGACTTTTTAACCATAAAGAAAGTACCTCATGGAGAGCTTAATGATTATAGATTGAATGATAAATTCGTCACTTTATTATTATAATCCATGGTAAATGGTCTCGCATGCCACAATGCACTGAACTCTTATAGTATAAAGTATATATATATATGGCAGAGCCGCATCTGAATTTGTTTGGTAGCAAAAGTTGTTAAAGCAGATTCTCTGTTATTTAATTTAATTTATACAATATGACTATCAAGAAGATTTAAGAAAGGTGCCGGGGCATGATAATGATGTTTAAGGCGTTTTTTGCCTTCCAAATTCTTCTTTATCATTTTCCCACATTCATAAATATATAGCTGCTGGGTGTGTGCTGATGTAAATATTGTTTAATAACATAATAAAAAATCAAAATCGACTGTGTATATATATAATTAATACAATCAATAAATCCATGCATGCATATTCGTTTATGAACACAGTACGTATGAATGCATAATATAATGCTAACAAAAAGATGAAAAAAGGGTGAATATCACGTTAGTTTCAGTCTGCTATAATTCATAAATGGCCCAAGTCATGATATTAATTAGCGTTTTTGTTGTAATCCTGGAGCTAACTTTGAAACATTTTAAAGCATAAACCTTAGCTAGCTAGGGTGCAACGTCGTTCAATCTAGCTATATGTGTGTGTGTGTGTTCGTTTAGAACACGTAATTAAGGATATTACTATATATTAATTAAAGATAGAAAAAAATATTATTCTTTCGGGCAGTTTTGATTCGAGGTATATTACTACATATTTAAGAAGATTTGAAGAAGGAGAATATCATAAATGATAAAAGAGAAAAACACATTGGATCCGTGAGAAATAATAAATATATATATTTTTTATTATCTTTCTTCAATTTCTCTCTTACGTTCATCTCTGATATGAAGTGAATATTGAAAAGGAGTGGAGTAGTTGTACTGTGACCTACGCGTAGCTCGACCTTGAGAAACGTAGCCACCTTAACATTTATATATACACACACACACATTGTGCTGATTGATACATACAGATTTGCTTCGAGAGGAGAGACCTTATTATATGCATCATCCTCCTCTTCCTCCTCCTAGCTAGCTAGCTAGCTAGCTGTATGGGAGTTGCAGAAGAAGTATGTGTGTGTGTATATATATATATACATATACATACTTCGTTCGATCAAAGAGGAAAGAAAGAAAGGAAGCTGTCATATATTATATTATATATATTATATTACATAAAAGCAAAGGAAGAGGAGGAGGAAGGATCTCCTCGTCGGCGTCGCAGACACCGTGGGGACATGGAGGTGTATGATAACCATTGTCTTCCATCCATAACCATTAGCCCTATATATATATCTTCTTGTCATTTTGCTACCCCCTTTTCTGGTACTGTACAGTACCGTTAGATGCATGAATGCTCTCCCCATACACTTCCCCTTCTCTCTCTCTCTCAACAAAATCTCGCCTTTTTCTCGAACCAGGCGAGTACAATCAGCCTCTTTTATTTAAATAAAAAAATATTAAATTGAAATGTTCCTTTTTTATTTATTGACATATAATATTAACAAAATAATTTAAAATAAAACAATCTCAATTTTTTTTTTGAAAAACACAGCCGCACCATGTTTGTGGTTATATTTTGAAAAGATAGTTTTAAAAAGATTTTATAAACTTTGGGGGTGTTTAGAACTGCCACTGTATTTTAAGAATATTTGAAACACTAGAAACTTGGAATAAAAGAGGAGAAAAATAAAATAAAATAAAAGAGGGGCGGTAATTGTCAACAATCAAAGGATGAGAGAGAGAGAGAGGTGTTGTCGTGTAGTAAGGGCAAGAAACGGGCAGTGAGGAAAATAGGGAAGAAAGGGGAGGACAGAAAGGAGAAATCATGCATGGACCCACATATCCCATGTGATTGAAAATATCAACCAATAAAAAAACGATCTTTTTAATTTTTTAATTTTAATTATTTTTTTGCGAGCTATAGGAAGGAGGTTGATAGGTAGCTAGTGAGTAAATATTAATATTTCGTCGCCTATCTCTCTCATAACTGGTTTATAACAAGGATTTTTTCATCAACAATTTACTCCCTCCATCCCTCCCATGGCAGACAAAGATAAACACAGCCTCAAAAACTCCTCACACGCTGTTTAATGCCCTTTCACATTCTCTCTCGTTTTTATTTGTTGGAAAAAAAAAAAGAGAGGAAAAAACTCATTGCTCCTTCAAAGTAGAGCAGTTTGGTTTTACTCTCTGAATAAAAAAAACAAAAAAACAATTAAAATAGAAGGAGGAATGGAATGAAAGAAGAAACGTTTGATGGTAATAATCTACGACGCAGATTAAATGTTTTTATATTTTATTTGGTTAACAAGAGGCAAGACAAGATAAAAAAAAATTATATGTCTTATTCTTGACATGTATTATTATAAAAACAAATACATAAATGTCCAAATTAAGTGTATGAGCTCTCTAAGATTAGAATCTTTGCTCTTACGTTAATCTTTTTAGTAATTTAAATGGGATTTTATTTGGTTTATAATCCCCTTTTTTATATATTTTAAAAGTATTTTTAAAATTTTTAAAAAAACAATCTAATCACATTTCTAAATATTCACTTATATTCTATCTCTTTTCTATGTTATTTCACCCTTTATTTATAATTTTAAAGATTTTTTTTATATTTCTTATTTCTTGGATTTAATGGTGAAAAATAAATTAGTTGCATCAATAATCTAAATCTAAATGTTACCTCAAGAACTGAAATTAATAAATATTTTAAAAGATATCGGTTAGAAAAACTACTTGCTTGGTGTCTTTGATTTTTAAATACAAAATTTTTCTCAATTTTTACAATCATATAAATCTTTATTTTTTATTTTGAGATTTATTTATTACAAAATAGAAAAGAAACAATATCTAAAAACTTACTTTTTATTTTCTTTAATGTGGGAGTAAAAAAAAAAGAAAAAGAAAAAGAAGAGAGAGAAGAGAACCAGATGCCTCTTTTGATGTGTGAGTGGGTGGTGCTCTTTTCTCTCTTCTCTCTCTTATTCACTCTCTCTATTTTTTTTCCCCTTTGCTACTGCTCTTTCCTTTCCTCTCTTTTCTTCTTCAAAGACTCAAAAAAATCCTCACTTTCTCTTCTCAAATACAAAGCTTGTTAAGGTTGGTTTAACATGTTGTTGATTTTTTTTCTTGCTCTTCTATATCTATCATAGTGGGTTGCTTGCTTCTGTCTCAAAGATCAAGTCTTTTCTTGTCTTTGGCGTTATATGGGGTTCATTTGATTTCATGATCTCTCTGTTTCAAATTTCTGCCTTTCGAGTTTCCGGGTTGGTTCAGTTTCTTCCATATTTTGGAAGTAGTCAAGAGTTTGGTCTGGTCTCTGCTCAGATGCCCTCTCCTTGCCTTTCTTAGATTAGATTAGATTAGATTTCCTCCTGGTTTTTGGTCAGTTCAAACTGTTCACTCTGAAGTATACATCTGCGTGTATCTAGAGATGCCAGGAATCTTGGGGTGTCTGTCTGTCCTCTTTGTTTCTCAGCTGGCATATACTAATGTTGTTTCTCTTAACTTGCTTCATTCATAATTCATTGGTTAGCAAGATGGATGGATGGATAGCTACATCTTTTTCATAGTTCCTTGCTCGTTTTGATTTTTGAAAGTTGGTGTTCTTGCAAATTACAATCTCTTAATTAAGGTGTTTAATCTCTATGACTATGTATTATCATATGAGGTTTGGTTTGATATGCTGGCTGGTGGAGTACTTGAATTTGAGCAGTACTTGGCTTCATCTTCTTCCTTTTTTTTTTTTCTTTTTCATGTGGGTTTGTCTTCCCCACATAAAATAACGTATGCCCACCAAACTTTTTGAGAAGAGTTTCAACATCATCTTTGCTTAAGTGCGTGTTTTTGAGCTTTTGTTGTTTAGCTGAAAATTCATTTTGGTGCTTCGCTTATCAATCAAAACACTACTAATCATTCCCACATAAAATAACGAAACTCCTTAATTTGCTACCTAACTAGCTGTTCCTTCCGCCACTGATTTTAATATTTTCATCTCCTTCTTGCCAGGTCTTTGCTAAAACTGTTAATGATCTCACGGTTTCTTTTCATCCTTGCAGGCAGCTGGCTAAATGGATGAAGAATCTAGTGGGGTTCCTTGATCTTCTTCTTCTTGTATAAATACATAAATAGATAGCTAGAGCTGCTTAATTTGGTTTGCTTCTTTGTTGTTGCGGCTGTGGAGGTCAATCTCATGTGGTGATAGTTCTTTGGTGGTGGGGTTTTTTTGGGTAGAAAGAGAGAGAGAAAGATAAAAAGAAAGACACTAGCTACTACTGCTATAATTTATAAGTGAAAGAAAGAGAGAGAGAGAGAGAGGAGGGCTGTAGTGATATACAACTAGTTACTAGCTATATGTTGAAGACTAAGAAGATAAAGATAAGGCGAGACAGCAGTACTGGAAGATATAGTTGTGGAGAAGCTGCTGCTTGTGACTGTTACAAAAAAACAGCACAAGAAGAAGAGAGAATAATAGCATCAGATGTTTTCCATTGAAAACCCTCCAGTACCAGATCCCCCATGTTCTTCTTCTCAACCGAATAGTAGAAGTGATGAGAGGGCTTCTCAGCTTCCCACTAGTAGTACTTATAATAAGCTTCCACCTTCTAATTTGTCAGAGGTAGTAGTAGTAGATCTGCCGAACCCAAACCCAAACCCATGTCTTGATCATCCTACCCCACTTCCTAATTTCTCCATAAGGTAAAACAATTCATTCTTTGTTTCCTTTTATATGATCCTTTCTTTCAGGGATATTATGAATAGTACTGTTTCGATTTTCTTTTTCCTTTTGTCATGGCCGTCTTGCTATGCTAAGCTAACTTCTTCTCTCTTTTTCTTAGTGGTGATCTGATCTAAGTCACCTAATCAATCTTTAAGATCTTTTGTTGGGTCAGATCCAGAGTTACATGTTCCCTTATGGCTCATTTCAACATGGCACACCCCCCTTCTTGTCTTTATTCTGGTTCTTGAGGAATTTCTCTTGCTTCGCTTTTAATGATCATATCCAAGGCTTCTCCTTGGGGCTCTTATGTTTGTGTTTTTTAATGATTCCCGAGTCATACTCACTACCTCTAATCTTTCTTGATTGTTGTTGCGTGTGATTTCATGTCACTTTGTACAAACAATCTGTCCTTGTTCTAACCATATCGTGCTGCAAGCTGCAGACTTTTTCTCAGACACTAGATTTTCGAATCTTGTGTCCACTTGGGTTTTGCTTGGCTGTTTTCCTACTGTTTCGTGTTTCACTTTCAGTTCCTTGAACCGGATTTTCCCTACCAGACTTGTTTTTTCCAACATATGATATGATTAAGGGTTCCAGTTCTTGTGTACATATGGTTGGAATAGCTTTAGCTTATTATAGATAGGTTGATCTTAGTTGATGCTAACAGAAACTTTGGTTGTTTGCACTGCAGAGATTATGTATTTAAAGCCAGGAGCAAGGATATCAAGAGTAGCTGGCCTTTTTCTCAAAAAAATCTGCAACTTTGTTTGAAACATGGCGTTGAGGACGTGTTGCCACAATTTGAGCCTCTTGATACTGTAAGAAACCAGTCCTTCAAGAGATTTAAGAGTGAAACCAGTTCAGTTGAGAAGCAAAATATCAGCAAAAGAAGCAGTTTTGACAAGGAGGCTTCTAGACCAGACAGTCATGTGGTGGTAGACTTATCTGATGATGCTCAATTGCATGCCAAGTTAGCTGAATCTTGGGTAGACATTAGTTCGTGTAGATATGGAGAAGAAAATGATTTCCCATCTACAGCAACAAGTGAAATAGACTCAGTTCCTGATAGCAGGAAACCTAGATCACCTTTAGAAACTCGGACTTTGGCCAAAGCTGCAGTTGAAGTTGGAGCTACTGTGACCCAGAAGACTGAAAGCACCACCAGACCATTGGCTAATAAGAAGTGCAGGTTGATTGTGAAATTTGGTGGCAATTCTGATCGTGCCTCGGCTGAAGATATTGCTTCTAATTGTACAACTATATCAGAAACGATGGCTTCAAAACTTTGCCCTGTTTGCAAAACTTTCTCATCCTCGTCCAACACCACCTTGAATGCTCACATTGATCAGTGCCTTTCTGTGGAGTCAACACCCAAGTGGACAGCTGATTCTAAGCTAACCAGGTATAGAATTAAGCCAAGGAAGACACGGTTGATGGTGGATATTTATACTACTGCTCAATATTGCACATTGGAAGAGCTTGATCGAAGAAATGGTACAAGCTGGGCTACCATGTCAAGCTTGCCCGCTCAAGAGACTGAGAAGAGTGATGCACCTAAGGAAGGGAAAAAGCCAAGGGTATTGCCAATTCATCCTGAGGATGCTGGTGATGTAGGGCCAGTTTATATTGATGCAAATGGCACCAAAGTTAGGATTTTATCTCAGTTTAATGATGCATCACCAGTAGCAGAAGTAAGCGAGGATGTTGGAGCAAGAAGGGAGGATATTGGAGGAAAGAAATCTTTGAAAGGTGGCAAAGCAAGCAACTACATTTCAATGAAAAAGAAAAAACGATTAGCACAAAAGCATCAGAAGTATCTAAAACTTGCTTCTCAGAGAAAAAAAGTCTTGTTCCACGAGGCACCTGGTTCTCAGGTACAGTTTCTTGCTTTCAATGTATATTCTTAATTCCCTTCCCAAACTACGTATTCATCTCACTGACTGCCCTTGTCCATTTTCAACACCTAAGAAATTTGAGCATGTAATAGACCTGCTAGTTTACCTTTTGTGCTCTAATGCCATTGAGAAGCTTAATCATGTTATGTTTGGGGAAAAATGTTCTTGGATGCTTCAGCTGATATTGTGTCGCCTCCATTTGAGCAGTGTTTAAGTTAAATGGATGGAATTGTTTCACAGAAAAATTGCTAAAACACCAGTATGACATATTCACTTCTTTTCCTCATTAAGCCCTTCTATGACATTTTGTACACTTATCGTGATCATTCTGCCCTTTGATTTATGCACCATCTTCTGTTGAAAATTCAGTAGCTTAAGTGTTCAGTTATATATGGTTGTTAATGTTGCTGGTGAGCAGATTTCTGGAGGTCGAGAAGAAGGTAATGGAGAGGAGAAGAGTTGCGAGAAAGATCATCAGATGTTGAGGCAAATCAAACCTAGTGATTGTGGGACTTTAAGACCATGGGTTTGCTCCAAACGAAGGGGTTTTCCAAAGAAGATTGCAACACAAGAGAGTCATCAACTTGTGAGATGTAAATGGCACCTGGCTCAGGACTTGCTGGTTGAGAATGATCTATCATCTGTGGGTGATCGTCTTTCAGAGAGGAGCCGTGCTCAGAAACCTACCATTTTGTGTGATGATCAAATATCTTCTCCCAGAAACAGTGAGAGGATGGAGAAGCTTTTTCATAAAGACCAGGTTAATGAGAGGAGGGAGTGGTCTCCTGGAAGAAAGACAGTAGGGAATCTTCTAGTGGGAGACAGGATTGGTGGGAAAGTGGATAAGTTGTTTCCACCATTGAAGCGGAATGCCAATCAGTTGAACAAAGATGGCACTTCTATCCATGATGGCTGTATGCTGAGATCACCAAACTCTCCCAGGAATGATGTCTCTTCACTAACCAAGAAGACTGTCTATACTGATGATGATACAAGTAATAATTCTGATATGTATCCCATTGCTAGCACAAAATCATCCCGGAGTTCTCACGCAGTTGTAACTAAAGCAATGAGATTCTCCTCCATTAGGAAAAGTGTACTGTCTGTCAGCAGCCAATCTTCTGTGACTGAATCCAGGCCCAGCAAAGTTAAGAGATGGTCCACCCTTGACAATTCTCAAGAGCCTTTGACAAGAGAAATAGATGAAGAAGCTGTGGGTAGGCATTCTGAGGTTGATGAACAGTATGGTTTGATGCAGGATCATTCAGAAAATCTACTTGAAAGAGAAGAAATGACTGATGAGGTGTCTCTTGGTGGAAGCCCCGTCCAGGAAGCTAGACAAGGAAAAAGATTTTCTTGTAGTTCTGAAAGGCTGGAAGCCTTGAATTTGAGGAGCTCAAAATCTGCACTTGGCTGTGGTCATGCTGAGGGAATAAATGTAGATTATTCAGGTAGAGGTGATGGCGATTATGTACACAAAGTTGATTCCCTAGAGTCTCCTGGAACACAAGTTCCAATCCATGAGGACATTGTTGTTGAACCATCTTCCAAGACTCTGGATGGGAGGAGGAGCGTTGCAGGTATGAGTAAATCTGTCAACACTGAATTTCATGAGCTGGGTATTTCTTCAACGGTCCAATCAAACTGCATTCGGTCTATTGAAGATTATGGAGGACTTTTAAGTCAAAACAACGTGTCAACTGGTCCAACTGGGCCTTTTATCCATGACCAAAGGATATTTTCTGCTGCTGAAGCTGGTAATGGCATGATGAGCCAAGATGCTGATATGGGGGTGGGGTTGGATTCTGAAGCTGCAAAAGTAGATTCTTTTCCTGAGGTTGATCCCATTCCTATTCCTGGACCACCAGGGTCATTTTTGCCGAGTCCTAGAGATATGGGTTCTGAAGATTTTCAAGGGAATTCATCATTGACTACTATCCGGGTTCACTCTTCACCAGACCAGCATGACATGATCGATGGTGATTCATCAGATTCCCCTCTATCTGCAGTATCGACCATCTCTAACTCCATGGTAGGTAGATCTGATTTCAGTTATTCAGAACCACCATCATCAGCAGGACATTGTGTCTTTCAAGACAAGACTAGGTCAGGCTTAATGTCCGCTGGAATTGAGCCGTTGGCACACAATGCTGGTGCAGTTCCGCAAGCAGCAACTAGAGGAGTGGAAAGAACCACTTTTTCTGGAGAGTACTTGAAACTTGATAGAATATCTATTGAGAAAGAATCTTTTGGCTTCAAAAACGATCAGCCATGCTGTTGCCAAAGAAAGGAGAGATTTTCTGAGAGTGTTGCTCTAAATCACCAAGAATCACTGCTACTAAGGCGGCGGAAAATGGCATCAATGGCAGTTCCTTCTGAGGGGAAGCAAATGGGTTGCAATTCAAACCCAACACTGATTAATTTGGATGTCAGGTCTGAATTAGTTCCCCTGAACAGCTACTCAGCTTCAGGATCTGAAAAGATGGTCCTCCCGCTCATCAAGCCCCCCACAGATCCTATTCCTTTGAAGGACTCTCCCAGCAGTGCTGGAGTGAGGTTCTTAGCTCGCGCAGATGCTGATTCTGCTAGTCCATCTGCCTCCAATCCTATACTTAGGCTGATGGGGAAGAACTTAATGGTGGTCAACAAAGAAGATAATGTATCCATGCCAAATGGGCAGGTCCGACCTTGTGCTCAAAATATCAATCAAACTTCTCACATTCCAACAATTTCTGCAGTCTCACGTGGCAATATTCAGAATCAGGACAGTCATTCATTTCATCACATGGCCCCTCAAGGTTCTGTCATCTTTAGTCGGGATCCATACAAGACAGCGGTTCAATGTTTGGATGCTGGGTTTTCTGACAGTTTTGGAAGCCACACTGATTCTAAGCTATCACAAGCACCATCAAAGTTACCAGCAGGCATGTTTTGTGACCAACATAGTGATGGTGGACTTGCACCATCCATTAAGCCTCATCAGTGCAAAGAGGATTACAATTTTTCTAGTTCACAGAACAGGCTAAAGAGAAGACTGGAAACTTTTCCCACATGCACTATGAAAAGAGCTACCGAAACTCCTGACCGCCATTGCAAGCGTGACCGCCATTGCAAGCGTGCTGATTCATTCGCTCATCCTGGACAAGAAATCATCATCATTGATGATGTTCCTGAAAGTCAAACTGTTGTGATGAGTGACATTACAAAATACAACGAAGGCTGGAGGGAAAGACAAGTAGTTCCATCAGGTATCTCGGTTCCAACAATCCCGATCTATAACATGACAAATGTGAATCCCTTCACTTGTTATCAGTCACAAGAGCACCCTCCAATTGGTGGAACACCAGTGGTGCACAATGGCAGCTTTCATGCATCCACCACCAGGCTACTTAACACAAGTCCTGTTAGATGGGGTTGTCCTCCAGATGGTCCTGGCGCATTGCAAATGAATCCTTTTGTGGCCGCATCAAACTCATCTGGTCATCTAAGATCTGCATCGCTGTATTATTCTCCGAGCTTTTAATACTCAGTGAGCTTATCTTGCTTGGCCATTTCTGCACAGTTGTGCTTTAGCAGGTTTCACATCGAGGCACTGAACTCGAGCTTCTTCCATAGCTACCGCTGCCAAAAACTTTTGGGTTCAGAAATGACTATAGAGGAAATAATTACGGAAGTTTAGTCAAGTACTGCATGAGTTCAGCAGTTGAGATCTCAGAAAGTTTGTATTTATTCCCAATGTACTGATTATGTTGAGTCACATTTTATGCAACTTTTTTGGGCTTTCTGCGTAGGCAATCTCAAAGCTTTCAAAAACTAGACAGTGTATAAGCAAATCCTTGAATAATAGTTGACCAGGAACTTGGCTGAAACACAATAGAGTCAAGTGTTCCTAAGAGAAAATTTCACCTCCCTTTTCTTTTCTGACATTTATTTCCTCTTATATACAATTATTGGAGCTGCAATTTGTCTCGGTATTTAAAATTTGTGCATTCGTGACTGCTCATTAAACTATTTTCATTTGGATTTGATTTTCCACATGCATGCAAGGGGATTCAAGTAAAAAAAAGACAGCTGGTAATTTTTTTGAACAAGAACTTTTTGTGAGGGTATGAGTGATTCTATAAGTAGGCAAACTGTGGGCATGTATTTTTGTTATGGATGAAATAGCTGCACCATACGAGCATATGGCTGCATCTGCATCAAAGGATGTAGATGCGTGTGACAATTATCCTTCGAAGTCATTTTCATGATAGGGCAAGTTCTAACAAGTGCATGCACATGAAATGACTCCAAGTTGCCAAATCCCTTGGCTAGACGCAAGCAACGACAAGGGTGCATGTTAAATGCAGACCCCTTTTATTCTTCTCCTAGGTAGCTGTGTTGTTGAACCATGCATTTGTACAAAACACATATGATCATGATTATTCTCACCGCCAATGGAAAGAGAGAGTGTGTGCAAGGGATATGAAATGAATCACACCCTTGAAAAGATGTCCTTCAATTAATTACTGGGGGGGACATTGAACAGTTCCAAGTCTTCATCTACTTGTTTGATGATGGTTTAATTTGGTGTGTGTGTGTGTGTGTGTGTGTGTGTGTGTGTGTGTGTGTGTAGAAGCCGAGCAAGCTAAGGCTTATGATGTGGGGTTTACATGTGCGACAATAATATTGCATAAAGATTGTAGGACCCTCTAGAAAATGTGGAACTTGGTCATTCTCCTCCTTTTTTCTTCGTTTGATTCTCTTTGCCTTTGATACTTGCAATATATTCCATGGAAAAGATGGTAAGCACTGTGCATTCATCTTTGCTGATCAGTGAATTGATGATGTGTAGAGAGATCGGTGTTGCTTTGCCGGACCATGAAATATATAGCCGTTACTTATGGCATAGTACATGAGAGGAGAGTACGATGATGATGTATGATGGGTCATGACTCTGAGAGAGAGGGGGAGAAAAAGAGAAGGGCATGGTCATTAGTCAAAAGGGCAGTAAAGAACAAGACATGATGGCCTGGCCTGGCCGGGGAGGGAGGCGGGCCGGCTCTTTTGGGTTAATTTGCGCCATGGAGGAGGTTGAAATACATATAGTATCCTACGAGGAAGTGGCTTTTACCATTTAGGCATAAAATGCTGCTTGCACTCCTCCCCTTGCTATCTTCTTATCTTATTAATTGTTATTGTGCTTTTTCATTATATATTGCATGGTGAAAGCAAAAAATTAGGGAGAGGGAGGGAGAGACAGTAGGGGAGAAAGCTCCATTTCTGTTTTAATCACGTGTGGGCCATCATTTGTCCCCCTTCATCTCTTTATGTATTCTGCCTCCGCTGCCCTTCGAGAAGCTTTTTGAGGGGGTAATACATTTTTTTAACTTGTAAAAAGGATGTAAGGTGATTACAACGTTTTCTTTAAGAAACAAGAGAAACTTGATACACCAGTTATTAATTTGATTGGACTTAATGATAATATCGGCTAATAATAGTAGACAAATCATAAAAAAATATTTTATAATAATTAATTATAAAATATAAGTTTTCAATATCCTACCTGGAAAGAGAAAAAAACAAAGACAATTGAAGACTTACCGTCGCTTAATCATTTATATTGTCTACCACCAAAAGAGTTTTTCGAGATGATTCAGACTCATTGTAAAAGGATGCACAATGATACTAAAAGAAACTGTATGGGCTGCTAGAGTAATGACCCAAAAATCAAGTAAACAAATAAAAATTATTAAGTGAGTATCTCATGTATATACTCAATCAATTAATTCTATTTAATTAAAGAATCAATTTTTTTTTAAAATAAATTTAACAAGAATGACAAATAACAAAATTGAGACAACCCAATTAAATAAAAAAAAACTAAGGATAAAACAAAGGATGTAGAAAGAAAAAAAAAGCGCAATCTCTAATTAAATAAATATTGAATGTTAAAATTGAAAAAACTATTAGCTTTAAAATATATATATATATAAACTTCAGCAAATTTTAACGAATCTCTTAAATCAAGATTAATCTCTAAAACCTGAAACTCATGAAATCTTAGATATAGGCTCAACCAAGAAGCTCAAATCCAAACCAATTTAATATGAAATGATGAAATAAAAAAAATTATTTTAATTTAAAAAATTCACTAAAGTAAAAAAAAAAAAAGAATAAAGATACAATCTTATAGGGAAAAAATGAAGGGTGAAATTATTTAAAAAAAAATAATAATAAATAAGGATGAAATTGAAAAAAACTTATAAATAATTTCAAATAAAAACAAATAGTAATTAAAGAAAAGGGTCCAAGCCAAAAAGAGAGAAACATTAAAGGATTGATTTGAGAAATTGGAGGATAGGGCGCCAAAATCAATGAGGAGAGAAAATAAGGTAGAAAAAAAAATGGTTATTGACACCAAATCAAACCTTCATTTGGTGTACGAGCTGCCATGTCATGGTGGAACCGCCGAGACGATTTGAAAGGTATAATGACAAAAATAACCTCAAACCCAAGGTATTAGAATATGAACTTCAAGGTCTATTAGGTTTTTTACTATGCTTTTAAAAGTGATAAGACAAAAACACCTCTTATTGTGAGTTCAATTTTTTTTCTTTTTATTTTAAGGGTAAATAGATTATTCTAGTATGCACCAATTTATGAAAAGACTATACAACCCATCTATAGAAGACTTATACAATTTGTGTAATAGAACCTATCTAAGATTATGATGACCTTGACTAATCCTTATTGTTTTAAAAATAATTATATAGATTTTTTATTAACATGGATATCTAGGCTAGTTTGCGAGTATCTCGACTAATTCCACGAGTCTTAAAATTAACGATCATGTAAACCTTCAGTGATCCTAAGATTTATGAGACTCGAACTTGTGATCTTTAGAAAGCAAATCTAGGATCTAACCAATTGAACTACACCGCTCAGGATTAATAAACTTATATTATTATTATTATTATTATTATTACATGCCAAGGACACCCCAACAACACTACTTCTGCTATTTGATGCTGCACCACGCAAACAACGTGAGTCTATAATGGTTATGTTTTAAGACATGGATTATATTTACTTGAAATCGTTTAATTTCTTATTGTATTTAAACTTAATGATTAGTCAATACCTACAACATCAGGTTTTAATAATCTATTTTAGTCATTAATTAAAAAAAAAACTATGTTTTAACAAAAATTCAATACTCTATTCATTGGTCCTAACCTGGCATCAATTCAGCCTCACCAGCTCTTCTTTACCTTCACCTCCACCCTTATGCAAAAGGTGTTTAACTTAAAAAATTAGATTAAAAAAAAAAGAACCGTAATCTATATGTTAGTTTAGTTTTTGGTCGGACAACCCACAAGTAATAACAAGGTAGAGGAATAGGCAGACCAGACCCCATGAATGTGGGGACACATTCTTTCCTTTATATATATATATATTCAGGAAATTAAATAGTGAATTCACCATCCCATATAATTTATTAGTTAGTTTCATTGAATTGATATTAAAAAACTTGATTAATAGTGGGAGAAAGTAATTCACAGTGAGTGAGTGTGCTCTTAATTAGACTAAGAATCAGAAATATAAAGTAGAAAAATTAAAAAATATATAATAATAAAGATTATAGTTGGACACTAAAGTTGAATTAATCTCACAATTTCCTCTCAAAGGATATTGGCAATTCAATGTGTGAAAAGAGGAAGAAATGTAAATGGAATGCTTCTGATGGAAGAGATGAAAGAATATTGAGATGAATTGAGCATTGAGCACCGAGCACAGAATCAAAGAAGAAGGATGGTGGATAATATCCATCTAATGAGACACACACATGGGGATGCTGAATTCACTATTTTCCTATACACTTCTTATTATTTTAAAAAATAAAAACATTAGGCTAATGATTAAGAGTAGAGTTGTCTTTGTAATGAGATTATTTTGATTTTTAAATTGATTAAGGATATGACAGGTATTTATATTTTAAATTACACAATAAAATATTATAAATATCCTTAAGAGTCATACCTTGTTGGATGTCATTAAGGGGTACATTTGTATTTTTTATTAAGACGTGTATATTAAAATCTATTTTAATTTCATTCTTATTTGCTTTTTTTTATTTGTTAGATTCGGCTCTTATTCTTTTAATTTCTAGTTATGTCATCTAAGATAATTTTTATAATTTTCTTTTTTTGCGGTTTCAGCCTCTATTATTTTTTTTTTCTATCAAATTTTATCCTTATTATTTTGATTGTGATTTTTTTTGCTTTGCCAAATTTTTTAGATTGATATTTGTTTTTTTACTCAATTTTATTTTTCAACATTTAATTAGTTTGGATTTGAGCTTTTTGATTAAACTTGTGTCTGGAATTTCATGGGTTGTTTTGGAAAATTAATGACACGACCAAAAGCTTGATGTCTTTTCCCAAGTGCAGGAGTGTCGAAGTAATAAATAACCCGGCAAGACCGGGGTCGAACCACAGAGAGATTAATTGTATAAATTATAAATAACAAGACAACAACAACAACAACAACAACAACAACAACAACAACAATAACAATAATAATTATTATTGTACTCAGTACGTGGCGTTGTTATACCTGAGAATGATCTAAAGATCGGGTCACAGGTTTCCAGCCTATATACTGAGTTTATGAAAAGATCAAATATATATATATATATATATTATATAATATAAACAGAATGTAAATAATAATAATAATAATAATAATAATAATAATAATGAAAGCAGAAGATGAAGAAATTAATGAGAACTTTGAGATGAAAGATTAACGTAAGGATTAAACAATGATAAAAACAAATGTCAAGGTTAGAGGATCCACTAATGGTACTTCAAACAAGTATAATATAAACTCCTATTACTTAATTGGAAACCACACATAAAGGAGGTTCCAATCAGATTATAAATTGTTAACATGATTACATTAATTATCTTATTCGAATAAAGCTAATACTTGTAAATGTTGGCAGGCATTCATGATTATAACTTATGTTAACAACAAATCAAGTTCCTTTCATAGCTCAGGTGTCGGTTAAACCATACAGTATGGGCTATGAAAGTGCCAAGTATTTGTTGTACCAAGTGTTATACAATATAAATCTAGATTAACCATTTAACAAGCAAAGTATTAAAGTGAACAAGATAACAAATATAAAACATGTTAGTATCCAACGTTAAGGTCCATGTTAAGTTTATATTATACTTGTTCTTACACCATTAGTGTACCCTTTTCACCTTGATATAATTAACTTAGCTGGACATAATAAAAGAAAGAAACATAAATGAGCAAGACAAGAACATAAATGAGAAAGAAGTTAACTAGACAAAGGAAAGGAAATGAAGTGCATAAACTTGATATTAATGAAAGCAAGACATAAGCAATACAAAGAGAGAAAGCAAGAGCATGATCTTGATCTGAACACCAAGATGCCTCAATACATGGTAAGTGCCTCCTTTTATAGGCCAAAATTTGGAACTATTGATTTGTTGACTAATTGATGAGTGGGTGGCCACATCTTGACTTGATAACAATCCTTATCTTCTTGTCTGGTCAAGACGTCATTGCTAACATCATAATTTACCCAGAATCCTCAGGAATGTTCTAGGAAATTGTCTCAGCTTTCCAACAAAAAAAAGATGAGGTCATTTGGACTTCTAGAACTCAAGATATGGGCTGAACACTAAATAGTGTTTGGGCTGCAGGACAGCTTCGGACTTCTTTGTTGTTCCTTCAATTTGGACTTCAAAACGACCTTTTCAAATCTTGGGCTCCTCATGAAAGTTGTAGGCCTTTGTTTTACCTTTCCATCCATATAAAATGGACCTAAATCCGAAATCTAGAGCTCCAGATATGATCCAATTACTGAGCAATGTTCCGGTTTGGACTGCACCGACATCTCTTTTCTAAGTTTGGCCATCTCTTTGTCCTTTCACTTTCAATACTTAAACTCATCAATCAATTCTTTTATTTATGTGATAGACCTGCATATAAGATGAGCATTTACCATAAATTAAGGTATCTTATAGTATCAAACTTGTTATTATAAAACATGCTTTAGTTAAGGAGTTATTGATACTTCAAATGTAAAATGATGATATAAAACCTTGATAAACGTGCACTTTTAAGTACTAATCACACCCCCCAACCAGCTTATTACTAGTCCCTAGTAATCTAAAGCGTTAAAATAGAGAAATAATTTGCAAGTTCCACAAAGCAAGGCATTCATCATTCAACTTCCATTAATCTATCCAGATAAACAAACTCTCATTAAATTTATATTCCTGCTTCATACTTCGTAAACAAGATATTAATAAACCTTCTTTTTGTGTGCTCAATGAAAACATAGATGATGGGGCTTTTGTTGGAAGAAAACAATATTATGTTCAAATGTTTAAGGTGAACTTCCTTGGGTTGGGATTATTATTTTTTTCTTTTTTTTTCTTTTTATTTATATACACATACAACTTAAAACACAATGTATCTTTAACCCATGTAACGAGTTTTAGGCTAATGACTCCTAGACCAGTTGATCTTAGGGCATTAGGTGTTGAGACACCCCTACGAGTTTAACAACTCGGGTTGCAGATACTGATACGTAGATAGTGCAATGTTTGATTCCCTTAAGCTTTTCTCCTTAACCCATGTAACAAGCTTTGGGCCAATAGCTCCCAAGTCAGTTGACTTTAGGGTATTAGGTGTTAAAACACCCCTTCGGGCTTAATTGCTTAGGTTAGGGAGGCTACGAAACCAAACTTATCCACGTTTTATTATCATCAATACTATTTTTTTTTTTTGCAAATTATATACTATCCTTTTCCCTTAGTTGTTACCTTCAACAAAAGAACATAATTAATGTAATAATCCAATGTGTAACCCACAATCATATGTTAAAGTGTGTGTGTGAAAATGAAGATTTAATAATACTTGTTAAATGAGTATAGGAGCAGAATCAAATGATAACAATGTGAGAGTTTGTAAACCTGAATATTTCAAGAAGTATTATGATAGACCTTGGTAATGAAACTTACTAAGATGCGTCTCTAGAGTCAATAAAATTGATTCCATACTCTGCCATCCTAATAACAATTTTGTCAAATGGTTTTAATAATAGCAAAAACAGTTAGCAAGTTAGTATTTTTTTTTTAAAACTACTACCCTCTCCCCCCAACCAAAACGAGACATTGTCCTCAATGTTCGAAGGTAGAAAGATAGAGTATAGAAGACATCACCTGAAACATCGAACAATGACAAACCTGAAACACACTTAAACAAACATAAGAAGTAACAAAACAAAATAATATGCTATTAATAAAACCAAAAGACACAAGGTTTCACAGATGAAGGCTCAAATCTAATCTAAGCTTTTTACGGCTGTCCTTAGTTGACCAATCTAGGCGACTCATGCAGGGATCAATGACAGGGATGAAAGATTGTAGTTGGTCAATCAATTGTTCAGCAGTAGCAGCAGAGATTATGATTTGTCGTGCCGAAGATGTTAGAAATTCTTGTTCCACAGCTTGATCAAGGAAAGACAGCAACTTATCATAAAAACCATTAACATTTAACAAACCTATAGGTTTATGGTGAATGTGTAGTTGGGCCCAAGATGAAATATGAAAGATTTCTTCCAATGTGCCCAGACCACCTGGTAAGGCAATGAAGGCATTAGCATGGTTAAACATGGTATTCAGTCGGTTAGACATTGTGGAGACCTGTAATTCCTCTCCAATTGTTTTTCCAATGATATCCCCATTTGCTAAAGCTTTGGGGACAACCCCCAAAACTTGACTGCCTCCTAAAAATGCAGCCATTGACACACCTCCCATTAACCCAAGGCTGCCTCCCCCATACACTAAATGAATCTTTCTCTCAGCTAGTACCCGACCAAGATGATTTGCTGATTCTAAAAACTCTTTTTCTTTCCCAGAACTGGATCCACCGAAAACACAAATATTTCTTATATGATGACTTGAGGAACCTGCCATTTCTACACACTTCTATATTTGATGAATATATGGGATGAGTAGAAATGAAGGGAAGGAAGAGAAGAATTTATAGATGAAAAAGTGAAAATGCAATCATACCACCTATATGGAGGCCAGCTGTAGTCTCACAAACTCTCTCTCTCTCTTTATTAATTATTTATTTTGAAAAAGCATGTATGTACAGGTAGTTGTGATTGTGGCTCACATCTTCCCTTGGTTTTACGTCCAAGAACGGCTTAAACGCCCTCTATGGGTCGGGGATAGGCTTCCCATCCAGTTTTCTTAAAAACTGGCAAACAAGGTCTTTTTTAGTCAGATTCTCAAGACTAAGTCGATCATGTTCTTTATGGAATTGTGGCCATAAATCATGAATTACACGATGCACATCTCCACTAGGATGCGTCTCAAGGGTCAACAAAAGATTATCTAAAGACCCCTTACTCAGGCCATCCTTAATGAATTGTATCTTATCTTCACGGTTTACAGATACCATTCCTAAAGAACGACATGTCGCATTACAAGTCCATCTGGCATATTTGTGACAGACTTTCAGTCGTTTTGCACGATGTTTCTTTGCAAAAGTGCTTTTACCTGTTCCAGGCATGTGTGAAATGAAAGAATTGGATGACTCACCTGATAATCGAACCTTTGCTTCAATTAACCAACGGATATCTTCAGGAATTCCATGATTCATTAACAACCTCAATCTTGCACACCTCATTGTCAGGAATGCATCTTCGAAATATTTGATCAGGACAATATTTGAATAAATAAGGGTCATCCCAATAAAAGTTTTTCACTTCGTTTAAGAACTTTCTTTTGTCTTGGGTACTCCAATGAGCTGGCAATTGTCCTGAAACAAGAAAATTAATAATATTAGCAAACCAAGGCATCGTAGAGATAGAAAATAAAGATTCATCAGGAAAGTAGTCATCGATTGGTGTAATGTCAGATTTCGAATCGGTTGTCAATCTTGACAAATGATCCGCGACAACATTTTCGGTGCCTTTCTTGTCTTTGATTGTGATATCAAATTCTTGAAGTAACAAAATCCACCGCACCAATCTAGCCTTAGAATCTTTCTTAGAGAGAAGATATTTCAATACTGCATGATCACTAAAAACAACAACAGGTGAGCCAACAAGATAAGATCTGAACTTGTCACATGCAAATACTACTGCAAGTAATTCTTTTTCAGTGGTGGTGTAATTCATTTGAGCACTATTTAAAGTTTTACTTGCATAGTAAATCACATAAGGTTTCTTATCTTTCCTTTGTCCCAAGACAGCACCCACGGCATAATCACTAGCGTCACACATTATTTCAAAAGGTAATGACCAATCAGGAGGTTGAATGACAGGAGCAGAAGTAAGCAAGTTTTTAAGTTTAACAAAGGCTTCCTCACAATGTTCAGTCCATTCAAGAATATTATCCTTTGTTAGAAGGTTACTCAAGGGCTTAGATATTACACTAAAATCTTTGATGAACCTTCTGTAAAAACCAGCATGTCCTAAGAATGATCTAACATCTTTAACAGATTTTGGTGTTGGTAAGTTGGCAATTAACTCGATTTTAGATTTATCAACCTCAATTCCTTTCGATGAAACAATGTGACCAAGTACAATGCCGTTTGTTACCATAAAGTGACATTTTTCCCAATTCAGTACAAGATTCTTCTCTTCACACCTGCTCAAAACCTTTTCTAAGTTAGTCAAACAATCATCAAATGAATCACCAAAAACAGAAAAATCATCCATAAAAATTTCAAGAAAACGTTCAACCATATCACTGAATATGCTAAGCATGCATCTTTGAAACGTGGCTGGTGCATTACATAATCCAAAAGGCATCCTTCGATATGCAAAAGTACCAAATGGACATGTGAAAGTAGTCTTCTCTTGATCTTCTAATGCAATTTCAATTTGTTTGTAACCTGAATAACAATCTAGGAAACAATAAAATTCATGACCTGCAACTCTTTCTAGGATTTGGTCCATGAAAGGTAAAGGGAAATGATCTTTTCTAGTCATTGAATTAAGTTTCCTATAGTCAATGCACATGCGCCAACCCGTAACAGTCCTAGTTGGAATTAACTCATTTTTCTCATTTGTTATCACAGTGACTCCAGACTTTTTGGGTACAACTTGGGTAGGACTTACCCATTTGCTGTCAGAAATAGGATAAATGATTCCATTATCTAGAAGCTTAATGACTTCATTTTTCACTATTTCTTTCATATTAGGATTAAGCCTTCGTTGCATTTCTCTAGAGGGTTTAGCATTTTCCTCCAAATAAATCCTGTGTGTGCAAATCAAAGGGCTAATTCCTTTTATGTCAGCTATGGTCCGTCCTAATGCATTTTTGTGCATTTTTAGAGTCTGTAATAACTTACCTTCTTGATGCGCATTAAGTTTGGAAGAGATTATTACCGGAAAAGTTTCATTTTCTCCCAAAAATGAGTATTTGAGATTAAATGGTAACGACTTCAATTCAGGTTTTGGTGGTTGAACACTTGAAGGTATGGGCTCAATTGATCGTGGTGGCAATTCTTCAATTTGTGGTCTCCAATTGCATGCCTTTGATTCCTGAAAGTAGACCATTTGCAAATCATCAGATTCATCAATCTCAGTTTCACTAGAAGTGGTTTGAAATTGATCATGAACTAATTTTTCAATAAAGTCCACTTCCTGTAAATCATTATCATCTCCAGGTTGCTTGTAAATGTTGAAAATATTCATCTCCAATGTCATGTTTCCAAATGATAGCTTCATCAGTCCATTCCTACAATTAATCAATGCATTAGAAGTGGCAAGAAATGGACGTCCTAAAATGACAGGAATTGAATTACATGCTTCAACAGGTTGCGTGTCCAAGACAACAAAATCCACAGGATAAATGAATTTATCAACTTGTACCAACACATCTTCAATTATTCCTATAGGCACTTTTACAGATCTATCGGCGAGTAAAAGAGTTACAGAGGTTGGTTTTAACTCACCTAGATTGAGACTCTGAAAAACTGAATATGGAAGTAAATTCACACTAGCTCCAAGATCAAGTAAGGCTCTTTCAATTTTATGTTCTCCAATAAAGCAAGAAATTGTAGGACAACCAGGGTCTTTATATTTCAAAGCATTATTGTTCTGAAGAATGGCACTTACTTGTTCGGCTAAAAATGCTTTCTTTTTCACATTCAATTTTCTCTTCACAGTGCACAGATCTTTCAAAAATTTAGCATAGGAAGGAACCTGTTTAATAGCATCCAACAAAGGTATATTGATCCTTACCTGTTTGAAAATTTCAAAGATTTCAGAGTTGTGACTAACTTTCCTTTGTTTGATCATGGCATGAGGAAATGGAAGTGCTGGCGGGGAATCAGCCTTTTCTTTGCAATGTTCAGGTTCAACCCCTTCCTTACCCTCAGAGATAGACTCATCATCTTTCTCACAAGGTTCAAGAATAGGTTTTTCAATAACCTTACCACTACGAAGAGTGATGACTGATTTGACTTGATCCATGTGTTGGCTTCCAGAACTACTTCCATTTGCATTGTATTGCCCCTTTGGATTTTGCTGTGGTTGAGAAGGAAACTTACCTTTCTCTTGGAAACTGAGAGCAGATGTTAATTTTGCAAGAGCATCTTTAAAATCGGTCATGCTTTGAGCAAGTTGAGTGTTGATTGTCTCCTACTTTTCAATGAATGCATGCAATGTTTCCTCAAAATTTCTTCTAGGAGGTGGAGCATAAGGAGGTGCATATCCATGAGAATTTTGGAAATTATGGTGTGCTTGAAACGGTGGATGTGAAGTTTGTGCATTGTTGCTATCACTCTTCCAACTGAAATTTGGGTGATTTCTCCAACCAGGGTTATACGTTTGTGAGTATGGGTTATGGTTGGGCCTTTGGAAACTGTTTAGAGCATGGGCTTGTTCATGGAGGCATTCCTTAAAAGAAGGTAAAGTTGGACAATCATTGGTTGCATGCTCATTTGTTTCACAGATTTGACACACAATGTCTTGAATCGATTTTAATTGACCACTCTTTTTCAATTCTAATGCCTCGACTTTTCTAGCTAAAGATGCAAACTTGGCTTGGAGATCATGATCTTCCCTAAGGTTGTGCATACCTCCACTGGATGTATGAGGTTGAGTTTTACCTGGTGCTTCATAAGTACCTGTGGTGTCCCAATTTTGAGCATTTTCGGCTAGCAAGTCTAGGTACTCCATTGCTTCATTAGGGTCTTTATCTTCAAAGGTTCCATTGCACATCAATTCAACCATTTGCCTATCTCTAGGTGTTAAACCTTCATAAAAATGTGAAACCAATCTCCATGTTTCAAAACCATGATGTGGGCAAGTATTAAGCAAATCTCGATACCTATCCCAACATTGGTAAAATGTTTCTCCTGGCTTTTGAGTGAAAGTGATGATTTGTCTTTTGAAAGAGTTTGTTCTGTGAGATGGAAAAAACTTCTTTAAAAATTGTTGTTGCATATCATCCCAAGCACGAATGGATCCTGGTCTCAAATTTTGTAGCCATGTTTTAGCTTTATCTTTTAATGAAAAAGGAAAAAGCTTTAATCGAATGGTGTTCATGCTACAATTTGAGTCATTATAGGTATTACAAACCTCCTCAAATTCCCTTAAATGCAAGTATGGATTTTCTAGTTCTAAACCATGAAAAGAAGGTAGGAGTTGAATAATGCCTGGCTTAAAATTAAAATGAGATGCATCAGGAGGGAAAACTATGCATGAGGGTGCACTTGTTCTTGTGGGATTTATATGATCTCTAAGTGTTCTCATACGGTTATTCTCATTATTCTCATTATGAAGTGATTGATTATCTTCTTCGGCCATATTTTCTGAAAATAATGAGGATACCCTACAAAGTCTACCACTTAATGTACGTGACCAAACTCTCATGCACGTGTAAGAAGAGAATTAAAAGGAAGAAAATAAAAGAGAAGAAAAAGAAACAAAAGTTAAATAAAATGAAAAATGAAAAGAGAAGATAAAATAAATATTATAATTTATACAAGAATTTACCTCCCCGGCAACGGCGCCAAAAACTTGACAGACCAAAAGCTTGATGTCTTTTCCCAAGTGCAGGAGTGTCGAAGTAATAAATAACCCGGCAAGACCGGGGTCGAACCACAGAGAGGTTAATTGTATAAATTATAAATAACAAGACAACAACAACAACAACAACAACAACAATAACAATAATAATTATTATTGTACTCAGTACGTGGCGTTGTTATACCTGAGAATGATCTAAAGATCGGGTCACAGGTTTCCAGCCTATATACTGAGTTTATGAAAAGATCAAATATATATATATATATATATATATATATATTATATAATATAAACAGAATGTAAATAATAATAATAATAATAATAATAATAATGAAAGCAGAAGATGAAGAAATTAATGAGAACTTTGAGATGAAAGATTAACGTAAGGATTAAACAATGATAAAAACAAATGTCAAGGTTAGAGGATCCACTAATGGTACTTCAAACAAGTATAATATAAACTCCTATTACTTAATTGGAAACCACACATAAAGGAGGTTCCAATCAGATTATAAATTGTTAACATGATTACATTAATTATCTTATTCGAATAAAGCTAATACTTGTAAATGTTGGCAGGCATTCATGATTATAACTTATGTTAACAACAAATCAAGTTCCTTTCATAGCTCAGGTGTCGGTTAAACCATACAGTATGGGCTATGAAAGTGCCAAGTATTTGTTGTACCAAGTGTTATACAACATAAATCTAGATTAACCATTTAACAAGCAAAGTATTAAAGTGAAAAAGATAACAAATATAAAACATGTTAGTATCCAACGTTAAGGTCCATGTTAAGTTTATATTATACTTGTTCTTACACCATTAGTGTACCCTTTTCACCTTGACATAATTAACTTAGCTGGACATAATAAAAGAAAGAAACATAAATGAGCAAGACAAGAACATAAATGAGAAAGAAGTTAACTAGACAAAGGAAAGGAAATGAAGTGCATAAACTTGATATTAATGAAAGCAAGACATAAGCAATACAAAGAGAGAAAGCAAGAGCATGATCTTGATCTGAACACCAAGATGCCTCAATACATGGTAAGTGCCTCCTTTTATAGGCCAAAATTTGGAACTATTGATTTGTTGACTAATTGATGAGTGGGTGGCCACATCTTGACTTGATAACAATCCTTATCTTCTTGTCTGGTCAAGACGGCATTGCTAACATCATAATTTGCCCAGAATCCTCAGGAATGTTCTAGGAAATTGTCTCAGCTTTCCAACAAAAAAAAGATGAGGTCATTTGGACTTCTAGAACTCAAGATATGGGCTGAACACTAAATAGTGTTTGGGCTGCAGGACAGCTTCGGACTTCTTCGTTGTTCCTTCAATTTGGACTTCAAAACGACCTTTTCAAATCTTGGGCTCCTCATGAAAGTTGTAGGCCTTTGTTTTACCTTTCCATCCATATAAAATGAACCTAAATCCGAAATCTAGAGCTCCAGATATGATCCAATTACTGAGCAATGTTCCGGTTTGGACTGCACTGACATCTCTTTTCTAAGTTTGGCCATCTCTTTGTCCTTTCACTTTCAATACTTAAACTCATCAATCAATTCTTTTATTTATGTGATAGACCTGCATATAAGATGAGCATTTACCATAAATTAAGGTATCTTATAGTATCAAACTTGTTATTATAAAACATGCTTTAGTTAAGGAGTTATTGATACTTCAAGTGCAAAATGATGATATAAAACCTTGATAAACATGCACTTTTAAGTACTAATCAATTAACCTAGCTTAAGGAGGTTCACCAAGGGTTGCTTTTTTTTTTTTTCATATAGCTTTTTTAATCTATTATATTTTTTTTATTTTATCCTTTGATATTTGTTTGATTGGAGATTAGACCTTTTTATATATGTTTTCTACATCCTTTATTTTATCCTTTATTTTTTTTATTTGACCAGGTTATCTCGAGTTTTTTTACATTTTGTTCTTTGTTAAATTTATTTTTTCAAGATAAATCCTATTCTTGAATTAATTGGAATTGATTTATTGAATATAAACGAATACTCACTTCATTGTGTATTATTTGGTTTGTTTTTCTAGTACATCGCTCTTGTGGGGTTTAAACCGTCTCAACAAACTTTATTGGTCATGAGTGATGTCCATGGTGGAGTGATGGAGGATCTTTAACTATCTTTGTTTGTTTTTCTAATGGTATGACTCATATATTTTAATTAATTATTGTTAATACTTCTTTTTTTTTACAATTTGTTTTCCATTGTTGTCTTTTATTTAATTCAGATTATTAAATTAATCAAGTTAATAATTCAAATATCGAGTTTTTCTTATTTTTTTTAAAATACTAAAGTTGTCTAAGTATTATTTTTTTATGTTAAAAAAATAAATTGGCCCCGCGGTATACTGTGGATTTACAGTCTAGGGTACACTACAAAGTCATATATATAAATATATAGGACTAGATAAGAGAGACTGTGTTTTGGGCTCGTTACTACATGAAACCCAATTATGTGGTTCTTTTTAAAACATACTAAGTATTTTATTTCTTAAGAATACGTCTACGTACTAAATTATATTTTATTTAGGTTGAATTCTTACATCAACTTTTTGTAGTTAAAATAAGTCACCATGTACTCTAATAATTATCCAGAAGAGACCATATATATATATATAGATCAAGTACTAATTTAATCATATTTCGATTTTAACATATGAGATTTATTAAAAGAATCAAGATTAATAATTTATTGCTGTCGGTGCCTAAAACTGAATATCTCCATTAAAAACCTCTCAAATTCATTCTATATAATATTCCTGAGCAGAATTTCCATCCGCTAGATGGGGCCGGAAAGCTCCTCCTCCAAGATGTATCAGATTCCTTCTCGTAAAGAAATTCGAAATAAGACCATCCCATATATATATATATATATATATATATATATATATATATATATATATATATATATATATATATCCTCATCGCAGTCTTTAATTTCAGAAAATGTTTCTTTATCACTGGATGATCAGCTCCTTATTCTACCATGTCCAGCCTCCGATAGCAGATGACTCAAAAGGGTCTCCTCCAGCTAGTATGATGCATGCATCATTATATATGTCCTGCATGTGCATGGAAAACATTGCTAATAATTAGTTGCAAATTAAAGCAATATTGAATATATATCTGGTGATTTCTTCGGCTACTCTCCTCTCCTCTCCTATGTGAGTAATTTCTAGTAAAATACATCAGACTATCAGAATATCCCTTGATTACCTGGAGGGATCGTCAACAATAATGATTAAAGAATGCCCTACTTGAGATTATAATGCTACCACTTGATCGAACATCACCCCGACAAATATTGTTTAGGCAGGAATATAAATTCTTTGTTGGTTTGAGGCCTAAATCTTCACCCTCTTTTGAGAATGAAGATCAGGTATTAGCTAGCTCTAGAAAAACCACAATGAAGAGTACTGGACTTTAAAGACTGTACAATGCTCTGCAGAAATTGAAGCTGAGAGATAAATTCCGACAGCTAGTACGTACTGTGATGTTGCAGATCTCAGTAGGTTTTGCAAGATTAAAAGTGTTGTGGTTTGTGAAACATTCTTAATCGATCGAACCCCACCTCTCTCCTCTAGGAGAGTACTTACCCTCAACTTAATTCAAAGGGTGTAGTTCTGTAATTCGATAGCATCCCAAGATCCATTTTATGGTGATTATATACGAGTGTAAATTATTAATATGTACAAGTAAGCTCCTAATTCATAACATTAATACATGCATTATATTGGAGATTTAAACACTATTACACACCTATAGTGCTCACAATATTGTCAATCAAATTAATTCTCACTTTCCAACAATCTCTGCAGTCTCTCCTGGCTATTAATATTCGGAATCAGGACAGTGATTCATTTCATCACATGACCCCTCAAGGTTCTGTCATCTTCCATACAAGACAGTGGTTCGACGTTCGGATGTTGGGTTTTCCGATAGGGCAGACCAGTCCCTATCGGGGAATTTGCTTCTTTACATCTCCTTTGATGGATGGATATTCACCTCCCCAGTCCCTTCCAGCTATCCCTCTCTTCGATTCTGAGCTTACTGCTAAATGCACTAATCATCTCATCTCAATATTCCATCAGCATCGTTCTATTTGGATCATTTCTTCCTTTTTCACGCATTGAATGGCGAATATCCTTTGAGATGACATTGTGAGATTCAACTACCACGATGGCAGTAGATACCCCACGTTCTTAAATTGCAAATGGGCTCATATAAGCCCCCGAACTCGTCCATAGATAAGAGAGACTGTGTTTGGGCTAATTGTTTTTTTCCAGAATAAACAATGAGTCCTCCTCCTCCTTTTGAAAATAATTAATCAATGCTTTGATCGCCTTTAAATCCCCTTGCATGCCACACCACCTTCTCATAGCTTTTAAATACCGCAAGATTTTGTGAATACATTTCAAAACAGTTAATTACATAATATCAAAATTAAGAAGGTGATTGTTTAAACAGACCTTGTGCTTAAACATTTATAAAACCGATCTTTAAACGTTATCACTGTAAAAAAAAACAAATAAAAATCAATGCAATTTTTTTCTCAATTAATCCAATATTAAAAAATAATTAAAAGATCTAAAATAAAAAAAATCATACCTATGCTTTTTCTTTAGCATGACCCTTTTGTCTCTAAATCTAGCAGCGTTATAATTACCAACTATATTACTGATATAATAAAAATAACTGGGAATCGGTTTTGATTACGGTCTATAATTTTCGGTAAATATTTTCTCCACATGATCATTACATGAATACTGGCGGAACAATCCCTATGTAAGATACATAATTCTGGTAGTGGATCATATGAAGCTGTATCAGTATAGAACTGGACACCTTGAAAGGAATTAGCTTTACAGGTTAACTATGAAATCATTGAGTCTTGTATTGTGATATTGATTTTATTTTCTATTTTGGTTTGCAGACGTTGTGATTGGTAGAAACTGTAAGTGGCGTCAATAAATCTACAATTTGGGAGGAAGTGGCTGACACATCCATCATAGAGGATCATAGAGGACGAGGAGGTCATGGAGCTGTCACTGTAGAGGGAAGACAAGTCACCTCCTCGTTCTGACTGCCATAGCTAGCGTTTCCTGGGCTCATTCTGACTGCCATAGCTAGCGTTTTCTGGGCAGCAAACCTTTGGGCACGATTGTAGCCAGGTGTCGCTATCAAGTCCGTCGCCCCTGTCAAAAGGGCCCCCTCGAAGCAGCAACCCTCTAGTCTCCCGTGAGCTAGCCTTCAACATTGTCGTCTCTAGAAAACTCTGGGAGTTGGGACATACAGCATCTTATCATCTAGACAGTTTTTGCCTTTCGATTTGTAGCCTTGACACAAAGCTCCTTGGAGTTGGGAGTTTTGGAGAAGTTCAAGCCTATTTGTTGGATGGAATTTATGAGTGTGTGTGTGTATGAATGAGTATCCACTAGATATTAATGGATATCTAAAACCTGATAGAGTAAAGTTTGATTTATGCCCTCTAAAATTCGGGTCGAATAAAAAATGTAAAAGCGGATTCGGATATGAAAATTATAATGCTCGGTACATGGCTGGCTACCCATTCCTATCCCTACAAACATCCAAGTTGGTGTGAGGGATGGGCAATTATGTAAAACCACCAAGCAAAAAGTAGGAGGGGGTAACTAGGAGACAGACACTTTTGTCAGGTGACATCAGATCAGATCAGGCGAGGCCGGATGTGGTTGTTAGTTTATATTCATGTTAGTTCTAGAATCACTGATGATGATCAATGGCCAGCAATGCTCTCTAGGAGAGAGGTTTGGTTCGTGGGCCATCCTTACGTCTTCCACGTGGCCCCATCATCCTCTCTCCACGTTCATTCTTTTCTTTTTGTTCTTTTTATTATTATTAATTATGATTTTTTCTTAAAAAATAAAATTATTGTCAACAAATAATTACAATTTTATTCCAACCAGAGCAGCACTGGCTATAAAATTGCAAATTCAAGCACGGTGTAGGGTTTCTATTCCCTTTTGAATTTTCCCATCATTTCATTAACCTTTCTTCTCCAATCTTCAATTCAAAGCTTTCATCTTTATTTTCATGGATATAAAAAGGTATGTGCTTTTATTTATTTTTATTATTCTTTTGAATATCTTCAATAATATCTCACTCTTTCTTTGGATTTGCTTAATTCATTTAAATCTGTTCATGGATAGCAAAATTGAATCATGTTATCAAAAGGGTTATTTGAATTTAATGCAAAGTGTTATTTATTGTATTCAATTTTCCAGATTTTGGACATGATACTGCTGGAATGATAGTTATTTGTTCTTGATCTTGATCTAGAGAGACCGCCCTTTAGACCTCTAATTTATGGATTTGGAGAGTGAAAGTTGTGCACTTGAATCTGTTGAAGATAATGAATTGACCACCACCACCATCACAACCACAACCCCTGATGGTGCTTTAAGTCATAGAGATGGTGATGGTGATGATGATGGTAACAGTAAGATTAAGGCTAATGGATCATGTTCAAATGGGATAAATCATGAAACGGGCACTAGTGGCAATGGGGATGAGAATACGATGCCTCATGATGGAGAAGTTCAGGGAGGTGTGGGAATTGAGCCAGTGGGGAATTCAGTGGATTCACTTCCTTTAATGGCCAATTCTCCGACCAGGGGGTCACCTTCTAATATGAAAGGATTTGGCTTAAAGAAATGGAGGCGAATTAGGAGAGATATTGTTAAGGATGCTAGTGCTGGTGTGGATAACAGTAAAGTTTTGAAACGAGTATCCTCTGGTGCTGTGAATCCAGCTAAACCAACAAATTTAACACTGGTTGAGGTCATGCAAAATGGTGAGGGTTCTGTTGGCTCTGCTAATTTATTTAGAAATGCGGCTCTTGATGATGGGTTTGTGACCCACGGGTCTAATTTGGAATATAGATTTACGGATGCATCTGCTTTCTCAGCTGGCACGGATTCTGAGAATAGTGAGGATCAGAGTAGCAGGTCCTCAACAGCAGCTAGTGCTCCAAGGGTGAGGCACGACCTGCATTCAGTATCAGGGTATGCATGGGACAAGAATGGGGTGAAGTATTTGGGTGGGAAGAGTGGGGGTAGTTCAGCTCAATGGGTTCAACGAGGGAAGGGATGGGTGGAAAACAGTAAGAAGCCTAGAGGAGAAAGGGTCAAAATCGAGAAGGAAAACTCTCATTCCAGCATGGAATCTGACTCAAGAAGCTCCAACTTTGTCTTTGTGCAGGGTGATTTCTCTGTGACCAGTAACGGACAGCAAAGTGGAAGGTCAATGAATTATGATGGAGAAAACAGTGATGAAGCTCATGCAGTTGAACAACAATTTAGTGGGGGAGTCCATACTAGTTATGGGCAGGAGAATGTTGGAGAAGTTGAAGATCTTTCAGAAAATGAATTAGCTGCAGAAGCATCTTGGACAGATAAGGGAGAAAAAAGTGATAATCACCAACCCTCAGCAGATCAGGATCCATTTGTTGAATCTATACTTTCTCTCCAAACTGTGCAGAAAGCTCTTGAAAACGGTTGGTTTCACACAAACCTTCATTTTATTATGTGATTTTACATAGGCCATTTGAGTGCTATCATATATCGTATTGTGGATTGCTAGTTGTATCATACATCATAATTTGTTTTTACTTTAGTTTTTTGGTTTTAGAGTCTGACAGTTCTTTGGAGATTTTCCTGTAAATACTTCTTGCTGATATTTGTCCTGCCTCTTCTCCTAATAGACACATGCCTAATTTATAATTGTAACCTAATTTATTATTGTAATCAGTATTATTCAGTAATGTGATTGTCAAATGATTGAGTTGCATGGTTCTTAGAAGGAAGAGCAGTAGATCAGCGTCCATACTACCAATGGGGTTTTTTAGTTATTTTAATGGACTTAATTCAATTTGAAGGTGGAAGGATGTATTTTCTAAGGATAATTCTGTCCATGCCCTCTGTACCTGTTTCGCACTCAAATATTTGTTTTTGCAATCATGCTTGGTATAACTGCTTTGCATGAGAACATATGGTTAGCCAATCTTTTTTGTGATCTAGAATTTGATTATCATTGTGGCAAGGAGGTAAAAGCTGATCTAACACTTCAGGCTGTGTTCCAACTGAGTGTTTCTTTCTCCCTTTGTATGTGTTTTTCATGGGAACTTACATTTTCAATCTATAATACAAACTTTAGCGTATTCTAAAAACAACAATCATCTCCCACCTGCTGGATGCTTCTTTCTTGCCTTGTATGCAATTTTCAATTTGGGACTTACATTTCAATGTTTTTGTTTTTTAATATTAGTGAGGTGGTGGGATATCCAACTTTAGACTCGATTAGTCCCCCACCAGCCTGCCCAGAGCCCTCCCTGCAAGGGATGGGCCTGACGGAGTATAGGCCTTAAGGCTTGCAGCAAGTGGTCAACATTGGGTCTTGCAGTTGGTGGGAGTTGAACCCATACTGCTATTGTTTGTTTAAACACTACTTACCTTTTTAATCTAAGAAAGCAGATGTGAGGTGATTCCATTAAAAACAATTAATCTCCCTTTTATGCAATCAAGGATTTTCCCATCTGGCAGCCAACAGTGTTGCCTGGAAACAAGCTATGGGCTTGAGTTACTTAGTTATCATTTTGAAGTGGAATTGGCTCCTGGTGTTTACTTTTCTCTCACCTGTTGATACCTATGGAGTAGCATTTGTCTTCCTGTTTATGTTAATGATGGCGTTTTTGTATCAGATTGATTTGTTATGGATGAAGACCTTGTGTCCATTTTCTGCAAGATAAAATGGGATGGTAGCATATTAGCATAATTAACTGAGTTATTTATTCTCTCAGAGGTTCAAAAATTGGGGGAGATCGGGAAAGTTAGCAGTGTAGTGGAAGATTCCTCTTCAGCTAATCCAGAAATCCACAAATCAAGCTTACCTAACCAGTTTGATTCTGAAAGTATCAAAGAATCAAATTCCTTGGAGTTCCGAGTATTAAGCTTAACGCAGACTTTACAGTACTTGGAGAGCAGACTGGAGGAGGCAAAGGCTATGCTCAAGGTGAAGGAGTTGAGGGTTGCTGAACTGGAAGCCACCTTGAATACTGACAGGTCAGCAAAAGAAGAATCATTGAGTACTACAGAGTTGCAGCAAGAGAAATCTAGAGAGATTGAGAACGAGCTGGAGGGGCTATTCAAGCAAAAGATTGAGGCTGAGATCGAGCATTTAGCGCTAATGAGGCTACAGAAGTTGGGAGTTGCTGCAGGTGATCAAATCGCCCTGTTTGAGGAACAAGAGGCTTTGGCTGGTGAGCAAGTGCAGATGCTGAATAAGCTAGGAGAAGCAGATAACAAGGCTGCATCTTTAAAGAAACAAGCGGAGGAGTTGGAAAAATACCGTGGGGATGTTTTAGGGACTGAAGAGGTGTTTAAGATGCAGAACAAAGTATGTAAGGTAACTGCATGTTTTCTCACTCAGTTGATTTTGCTCATCTTGGTTTTTTGGCTATTAGTGCTGCAGTTATCGCCGTATTCTGGGGTGGTTGTACCCACTTAAGTAACACAGTAGGTCTTTTTTCTGTGTATTCTCAGCTTTTCTTAGCATCTAGGGAATGGGATTGTAGTTGTAACAAAGTTTTCAAGTTTCATTGCAGCCTGTAATTCATTTCTTCTAGTATTACTGTTGAGTAAAGCTCTTAAGATGACTGGACTTTTATTTTGTTGCTCCTCTCTTTATATGGCAATGCCATTTTTTTTGTTTAGTTGAAACTCAGATTGTATTCAGATTACTCTTCTATAAGCAGGCATGTATGATGGATAAAAAAAAATTATTTATGAGCGTTAGTGGAAATATTTAAATTAATTATGGTAGGATACATTGTAATTCTTGGAACTTAATTTGAGATCATAATGAATCTCCTTCTGCCCTAATTGTTCGAGATTGATCACTTGCGTGCTTTGATGCATCTGCATTTGTTTCCTATAATTCTTCTTTTCATCATCCTTCTCAGTACTTGCCCTAATTTTTGGATGGCTTTCAAATGAAAGGAAGAAAGAAGAGGAAGAAGAAGAGAAAAAGAAGATAAGGAGTTGAAGAGAAGAGAAGGGAAAGGGTGGAGAAAATCCTTATAAATAAAAATATCAACAACAATTAGGTTTATAGCTCATTAAAATAAAATATTTAATAATAACATAAATCAAGTTCGATAATTAATCCAAATAAGATCCAATCTAGAATGATGATGGATTGAGCTATTTTCCATAATCATTGATCATGCATAGATGGTGACAAACAAATATAAAAAAGTTAATGGTATAGAAATCAAAGTTTTAAAACCTAGCTTTACAGGTCAATATGAGGACCTAGATGAATTTGGAACAGGGTTGGGTTAAATAAAAAACAAGCTAGAAATTTGGCCCGGCAAGATTCAACCGCCTTTGTAGAACTGGATGAGATCCAATTATTATTTTTTTAAGTAAAACACTTACTACAAACAAAGCAACGAGAAGACAGAAAACCTAATCTCTCCATAGTCCTACTCCAATGCTTTTTTAGCCCTACTAGTAGCAAAGAAGAACAGAAATAATCTAAGCCACGCGCAAAAGACTTCAAGGGAATGCCTCTCTGCTTCTATCACCTCACAGGCTGCCTCTGGAGAGAAGATTCTCCATAATAATTCATGATGAGCTCGATCTCTATTTACTGTAATCAACGAAATTATTAGTCCGTCTCTTGAGGGAAAAGTGCGTAATTAATTAGTAAGAAACCTAACCTGGTAAAATTGATGAGTCCTTCACTGGCAAGATACATATACTTTAATGATCATTGTGATTATAGAAAAGCATGTTGATATTTTATTAGGTGAAGATCGAGAATGACTTAATTTCATCTATATTTAATTTAAATTTTACTTTTATAGACACCAAAGAATTCAATGCATTTATTCAATAAAAATAAATGTATTATTGACTTAGAATTTATGTTTTTTAATACATGATGATATTTTTATAAATATTAAATTAAAATTCTTTTATTATTATTATTAATTGAGATTAATCCAATTGACTTATGACTTGATTATTATATCAGATTAGATTTAAAAACTATGGTACAAGATGAAAAACAATATTTAAATATTTATCATCTATTTACTTGAAACAACACATTGGAGTCATACAAGTACTATATATTAAAAATAATATTTAAGTTATCTTTGAATTAACATTTAAGTTTTTGAATTAAATTGAATAATAGCTTAGTTAAGTTTAATCAACATTCACAGCCAAAATCTACCGATAGATTTAAATTCTAAAAATTTTAAAAAATAATGATAATGTTATTGTCAATTTTAATTCCAAGCACCAAACTTTGATATTATAAATATTTATATCGAAGACTCACCACGAAGCCCACCATGAAACCGACACCACAAATTATTTATAATTTTATTAAACCATTAAAAACCCACCTTTTATGAACCTTTTTAAGGGAGTATTTCAGGATAATTCTATACAAGACAGACAATTCCAACATCTACACGTAACAGTCTACCACCAGCTGGTGATACATCTCGAGTGACTGTATCAGCTTTTGCATCCTTGAAAGCGTCTAGCCATGGCGATTTTGCAGGAGCGAGCTAGCTATCCTCCTGAGGAGAAGTTTGGTTTCAAACGCCGGCTTGAACAGGAGAAATACGCCATGCCTTGGAAGATCCGCATTGAACTATTCATGCGTTCGAGAGCCCTCACAGGTCACAGCCCAGGCACAATGACGCTGTAGTTACTTTCTTTTTGGGTGTAAAGCAGTGTCAAACGCATTAAGAAAATCTACCTCCAGTTCTAGTTTTTTTTCTCAGTTGAGCACAGCACATGCCATCTAATGAACACAGAATTTAGTCCAGGCTAGCTGCACATCTGATTGCATGCGAAGAGAAGCAAGCACATTCCAGTCAAAAATAGTTGATAGATCGCAGGTATTGAAATGTTGGGCAACTGCAGGATAAAAGATGCAGAGACTGGAGAATTCCCTATAAACCACAGCTTCTAAATGGAGAAGGATCATCACTTGGAAGAAATTTTTTTGATAGATTACAAGTTTATCTCCTCGAACCGGATTGACACCAGCAGCAAAGCAGAGAGGAAAACAGGAGGCAACCGCTACGTAAGCTGAACTTTGGGATTTGACGGCGGACTTAAAAAGCCACCTACAGAAAGTGTAGGAATTATAGCAAGGCAATAGTGCAAAACATCCACAAGCACAAAGAAAATCACTATATACGCAATGTGCAATAAACATGAAGAACTCCTCCAAGTTCACAATGAAAGGAGAGGAGATGGAAAAAATAGGGGATGGAGAAGCAGGCACGTAGGAGAAGTGAGTAAAGATCTTCTCTAAAAGGAAGGCGCTAGACCACAGGCTAAATGTTCAGCTAAATGGAGCACATAATCAACCAAAAAAGGTAAAATAAAGCCAGCAACAGTACAGGATAAAAAAGAATTAAAGAGGTTATTAAATGTATTAACAATCAAATGCAAGTGTAACACTAACTTGACTAGGAATTTTTCAATCTCCAACGTCAATTCCCCTAATCTAATGCCAGTGTAACCCTAACTTAACTGAGATTTTTTTTGGACTCCAACACCATTTCCCCATACACCCTCATCTGGAGCCATGTTCAAATCCAATGCACTACCAGGTTGAGGATCAAGGTGACTAACTTGTACACTAGATGGAGGATTGGGATGACTATCTGCCCCATTCGATGCCCCATAGCTGGATGCGGAGTTATTATTTTCCGTATCAGCTGTGGTGTGATGGCTATCTTCATGCTTGTAAACCTTATGAGCAGGGCCATGATAGCTCATATGTCCACCGAGAGCTTGTCCACTTGGAAAACTTCTTTCGCACAGATTACACTTGTACTCTTTTCTAGGAGCATCACCAATTATAACGCTTTTGCCTCTCGCATCTTGATGAACCCTACTTACCAGATCCAATTTCCCTTCTTTTTCCCTCTCTCTCTTCCTATTGTGGGCGGCCAGGTGGCCGCCGAGACCTTGGAAGCTGTCAAAAACTAGTCCGCATTCCCTGCACACGTATGTTCTTTTGTGTCCCACTTTGAACTCCGAGGGCCTCTTTTCTCGCGTATAAGCAATGCTTTTCATTGGCTTCTTATTCAAGGCAAGTTGATGAGCAAACCTATCTTGGTACTTGGCTAATTCTTCTCTAATACCCTTCTGTTTGCTATCACAGACTGAAGGCCACAGTAGAAAGTTTAAGGCTGCAGCTTCAAGAATGTGATCTGCAAAACTTTTCTTTCTGGCTTGATTTAAAGCTGCAAATTTGAGCTTATTTTTTCTAGATCTTTTCTTCTTGCTATTTCCTGACCAACCCCGTGGGAGATACTCCCTCAAATCGACGGGCTCCACGGACCCTTTAGTACCACTCTCATCAACATCAACATGAAATTCAAACTCTGATTCTGATTCTGAAGAAGAGCATCCATGTACCCTCCAATCTTCAGTACCTTCTCGATCCTTTTCGTCTTCCTCCTTCTTGTAACATGCCCTTATATGGCCTCCCAATGATTTTCCACTAGGAAACTCTTTGTTGCGAACTTTGCACGATTTAGACATGAAATTGCAGCTCGCATAAACTAAACCAGACCTGATTGTACAAAGGATATACAAGGTGGTAGGTCTGACACACAACAACCCTGCAGTAATTTTAGGATTATTAGATATATCCGAAGTTCGTTTCTGTATATACAAAGACTGGTGAGTTTGTGTCTATATATAATCGTGAGCTGGAAGCAAGCAAGGAAAAGCAACCGACTTCGATTTCCATCGTGTTTCTTGAGGAAAGTCAATAAATTTCAATCGTATAAAGATTTTCCTATATAACCCAAAGCCCACAGAGAAAATTGTGGGCAGTCACGTTGTTTGAGACGATATCATGTTTAATACGGCAGTTAATTGATTACTCTTACTCCTATATGTTTTTCCTCCTTTGAAAGAAGATTTCTTATTACATATAATGACGACAGTTCAGTCCAATCTGAACGAGGTTCGAACTCAGTAGAGTCCGAACTAACGTAGGATTAGAAGAACAGTACTTGCATTCTACGATCTTCTGGTTCGAGTTCAAGAAAAATCTGAAGACAAAAAAATCAGGTTTTGGTTTGGGTACAAAAATTGTTATACCCTATCCGAAACCAAGAAACCTACATGAAATTCATTAAGTTTGAAAATTTTATATTTATACCAACAATATATAAAGAAAATTTAGGGTTCCTTTCCAGCTGCCACACTTCCTTTTCCTTTCTCCCACTCCCTTCCTCTCTCTCTCTCTCTCTCCTCCAGACAGAAGCATAACCGTGGCGGCAACAGCAGCCCGTCCTCCATTGATATGCTGAAGCTCTGCTGATGCAAACATCTAACAGTTAAAGACTAGTACATTGTTACGCGCCGGCCCTACTGCAAGTCAGATGAAGTAAAAGGAAAATGTTAAGAGTATCAATAAATTTGGTTTAAAATATCAATCTTGAAATCTCACAATTTAATGTTTTGTTTAATTTGAGTTTTAAACTAAATCTTCAGAAGTTGTTCCTAATTAAATTCATCTATTTCATGAATTAAAATATAATTTTAATAATCAAAAATATAACTTAATTTTTAACAAAAATTTTAAGATAATAAGTTTTTTAAAAACACATTTCAAGACATGACATATTAGATTGATCTTAGTCTCTAAAGAAAGTGTGTGATGTATTCCATTGAGTTTAATAAAAAAATTATATTTTTTAAAAATTATATATATTATAAAAATATATAGTCATGAAATTGAGCATTAACCTAAAAATAAAAACTTATTTGAAACAATGATAACCTTAAAAATAATAATAATAATAATGTAGCCAATTTCCCAATTAATCAAATAATAAAGGATAAAATTAAGAAAAAACTATTAAAAATAAAAAAAATAAATAAAAAAAGCATACCAACTAGTGGATGAACTCGTCAAACCTATAAATCAAGTAATCCGGGCTAGCACGCTAAACCTGTTAACCAGGTTATGGACTCCAGTAGAATTATAATTTTTTTTTCAAAACTATTTTTATTTAACCTCATGATTATATATATATATAATCACAAAATAAAACACCAACCTAATACTGAGATATAAAAAATTAAGCAACAAATGAAGATAAAAACATTTAATATCGCAATATTAGTACTTTACCTTGTTGTGTTTAATAAATTTCTTTATCAAAATAAATTTGTAATAGAAAAACATAAAATTTATAATAGAAACTGACACGCATATAAAATATATTGAATAAAAAAAATGCAAGGCTGGACATATAAAAAATCTTATAAAAAATTAATATTTTTTTAAAACTTAATCTATATAAAATTAAGAAGAAATAACAGATGAATCATATTTACCTCTTTAAAAACTAAAAACACTCAATATTATTAAAACAAATCATCATTAACTAATTAAAACATCAATCTACAATTTATTTAGAAAAAAATTCAATTAATGCATTTTTTTTAAATCAAAATTTTTTAAAAAAATCAAGTCAAGCCAAACACCTGACCCAATTAAGCAATGACCTGCGCAAAGGTCTATATTTTTTTAAGTTTAATGGGGGCAGACAACGCATCATTTGCCCCATACATCAAGAAAAAAAATTAACACATCACTTGCATCAGTGTCATTTATTCATCTCTAGAATTCAACCACTGTTGTGGCTGGAAAAACATGGTTCTTTATTTTTTATCCAAAAACTCGTTTTCATCTTATTGTTTGCACAAAACACTGTACATACCTTGTTAAACCAGTCTATAGCCACAAAAAACGTAAACAACCACCCTAAAACTCAAAATCCACTAGAAAAAAAATTCATGAGCTCATATATTATTTTTTATGTGTTTTTAAGGTGAAAAAAAATATTTAATTCTAACTCTTCTCATCATATAGAACTATTTGACACAAAACAACTGTTTTGGTGGCTAGATTTCTCGTCAACATGCACTTTCTCTCTCTAAGCTAGAATTTGATGACCTCTTTTCTCTCCTCAAACTAGAAACAGAACAGAAAAATAAATAAAATAAAATTTAATATCAAAATTTAAATTTTGTAAAATTCAAAGGATTAGTTACCTAATAGTTACTTGTTTTTTTTTTTTCACTTTATTTCTCTAATTTTAATTCAACATTTTATTTATATATATATATATATATATATATATATATATATATATATATGCTCTAATTTGGTTTTAAAAGGGTTCAATAGTGCACAAAAAAAAAATTAAATGACCAAATTAAAAGTTTACACTAATGTAATTAATAGTAAAATTTGAGGGTGAATAGTGTTTTACTAACATTAAAAACAGTAAGTTTTAGTTTTATGTATAATAATATCTTTGATGTGAGTAAAACTCGATAAGGTGTGGAACATATAATTGAGGTCTGCAAAATCCATGTATACATACAACTTATTCATCTCAGAAGTTGGAACTTTTTGGTGTGATGAATTTGTCGGTTTGCACAACTCTTCAGTGCTTGATTTCCGTGACGCCAACCTTCCTCAAGCTATCACTATAGCAGACCTTGGGTGTTCTTCATGACCGAACACTTTGTTTTATTTGTGGTCACTCAGATCACAAGCTTGATCTAGAAAAGGTGCTCTCAAATGGGACTATCACCACTATGATTTTTTTATTTTACTGAATGACCATCCAGGAAATGATTTTTACACGTTTTCCAGTCTTTTTTATGCATACCCTATGGATATCCAAAACCCGAAATGATCACAAGCTTGATTCACATTGCTTCCTCTTCTTTTGATTCCTTTTATGCTCAAAACATAGAGAATTTGGGAGTAAATAAATCCAAATTGATTGGTTTCTTGGCTAAATATTAGGACATATATTTGCGATGGAACTTGCACATGCATGAGAAAAACATTTGAAGAGTCCAAACAAGGGCACAAGGAGATGGTAAAAATCATGAAAGTCTTGAGAAGGTCAGGGACTTCGCTAGATTTTTCTCCTTGTAAGAGTCAGCTGTTACAAGGAGAACGCCAGAGGTGGTGATACTATAAACTCCTGCACGGGGAAGGGGAGAAGGAATTATAATATACCAAGAATCAACTCATAAAATGACGGTATAAGCATAACATTAACTGATTACAAGTCTACTTGCTCTAAATTCCTTGTGATAATAAACCTCTAACATGGATGCTCCTAAATGCAGAAGTCAGTGATATTTGTAGACTACAAAACAGAACCACTAACTATAGCATCAACCACAACACAACAGAACTACAAAAGAAAAAAGAAGAATGTACTCGCGCCTAGATGCGTATGTAAGCTATTGAGCATATGAAGATCTGTACTCCAACATTTCATTCATATATTTCTCCTTGTCCCTCAAACCTTTCTCCTGATAAACCTGCATCACAAGAAGAGTAAGGAGTGGAGGACTGAGAATAATTGCGAAACCCCAAAATTAAGATTGAAGATATAAACAATTTTGCTTACCTGCTTTTCTGCCTCCGTGAGGTTGTTCCATAAGAGCCCAATCTTCTTGCTAATGACTTTCTCTTGCCCATGGTGTAGGGGCTTTAGCTGGGCATAATGCTCAGTAAAGAAAAAATTGTAGCCACTCCTGTTGGACTTGGGCTGAGAGGGATCACGTAAGGCTAACCGCGATCTCTTCCGGCGCCGGCGAGGAGGCAAATCTGAAGAACGAGAATCCTGAGACTCGTGAAATGTATGAGGAATATGGTATAGGACACCTTTAAGCTGATTAGTGCCCAGGTTCACAGTAACCAGATATCCGTTATCAAATTTACCATCAATGATTCCACTCACTGAACAACCAATCTGCAATTGTTGACTACCTGAGATTGAAAAGGGTCATCACTCTACATGCTGCAGCTATAGATGTTATTAGAGTCAGCATTCAGAAGTCAGAAAATATTCAGCACACAAACAAGAAGGAGAAGGTACCATTGATGCAAAATTTAAAGTAGCATGTTTCTGAAGCAAGATGACAAATAGGAAATAAAATTTCAGTTGTGTTTTTTTCATAATTTTCATCAAGAATACTATAGCAAAAGCAAACTGCACACTTTTCACAATCACTGAAGAGATACTTCATTAATAGACTAAGGGATAAGTAATTCAACTCATTCACATCTCTCAACCAGTAATGATGGATATATTCAGCAGCTCAAATTTAGTAAATTGCTTCATGGTGCCTATTGCCCCTTCATAGGCAATTCAGTTGACCAAAAAGTGGGATTAGGATACTCCAAAAGTACAAGAGAGAATCCAACAGCACATATCCAGTGAGAAAAAAAATTGAAAATTGAAAATGACTTTTCAGCTGAGCCATAAACCTCAAGATGTAAAGTTTTCAATTACTAGTAGACATCCAGCATTGTAATAGTCAAAAGCTATAGACCTTTCCGGAAGATTATCCATTATACTGAAGGCCACAATATAATCAATTATACTGCCATTTTTATTGCTTGTTTCTCTTTAAAAAGCTACAAATGAAAATATGCTACTCTAGGTCTATTGAAATCACAAAAAGAAAAAAATTGCAAAAATTAAGCAAAAGAAGATCCAACCCAGACTTTAAGATAGAAGAATATATCTACGCCATCACATTGACAGCAGTAGCTGACACATTCCCTTACTAGAAAACTGGTTTGTAATGGCACCTTCTTCTAGGGTTGCAGATCCATTAACAAGGCTCCTCCCATTCATTGCATCTGTGAGAACAGAATGCCAAAAGTATATATTGGGTAATTTTGAAAAAAAGGAAAGAGAAAACAACAAGAATATGATCACAATTACCAGTCCCTGAAACTAAAGGAATTTGTTTGTTGAAGTGGTAAACCTGCTCGAAATGATAGAGTAAAGATAGATAATGCTTCCTTAAGACAAATGATGCACTGGTAATTGTAGTTGGGAAATTGAAGGCTGTAATCACTTCCTTCCATTTACGATCTGTAATGACCTGTAACCATTTCAAGAGAAATTAAAACCAGAAAAAGAAGAAGAAGAAGAAGAATGCCCTTGAAAGAATTTTACAGTACTTCCCACAAAACTTAAAATGACTCCAAAGACACTAATAAGTTTCACATTTCTGTGAGGTTTGCACAATAAATTAGTCAGGCAAGTCATTTCACCGGAAAACTCACACTTAATGCTATCCTTCATTCAATTGTGAGAAGATGAGGTGAAACAGAATATAAGGGCAGCATACTTTCTAACAGTTTTACATTTGCAAAAAGCTCCTAGACAGAAGATAAAGAAATTAATAACTCATACCTTCTCAATGCCACCACGAGATGTGACCTCCACAAAAAGATGGTGAAGATCAAGAGCCTTTCCTCCCACAGTAGGAACCCTATTCATTAACAAAATTACATCAAAGATTGTTAATCATACCACCATCCATAGTTTCTTCTTTTAAGAAAGCCATTGATGTTTCAATTTTAATCCAGTTGCGCATTAAAATAGACAGGCAATAGAAAATCCTCAAGGAGATATAGTTATGCGGAAGGGGGGAAAGGTTATACAGTTTGCTACTTTAAATAAGATTGAATCTAGACTGAGAGAATACTATTGAAGCCGAAACCTAACAACATATAGTCAATAAATCAGTTATAAGGTCCACTTATAAGCAATTGCCTTTGGAAGGTTGAAGTATTTAAGAAAATCTACTCTTTTTTTCCCTCTAGTAACCAATTAAGGTGTTGTTCTTTAGTTCTTTTGATAACGATAAATTTCATTGCCTGTTTTTTTTTTTTTCATTTCATTTCATTACTTGCATCTCAACAGTCACTGGAGATCGTCAGCATACCAAAATAAATTACCATAACCACATTCATTAAGAATTGATCAAATCCAAGATAATAAAGCAAGTCCTTATGAAATATCAAAGAAGTCTACAAGTCATAAAACACAAAAGGCAACGCAGAAAAATCCTAGTTCACATTGCATCTTAAAGTTAGTGCTCAAGGAGTACTTCAAATCTTGGAAACATAAAAATCTAGGAGAAAGCAACAAACTAGCTCGACCATTTTAGTTGAAGTTGGGAAACTAGAAAAACGTACAAATATTCGTCTCTCCACATTGAGGGGTGAAGTTAACCCCAAAAGGTGCTAGATATTTTCACAACCAAACATCAAAAAATCTAATAGCCAGAAAAAAGAAAAGAAAAAAAGAAGCAAATATGGCAAATAAAGGAAGCTAGATCATAACAATACAAAGACATAATTCATGAGATAAACCCAAAAAAACACTTGAAATACAAAGAATCCATCAAATAAGATGGACCCAGATAAAAATAATAATAACATAAACAAATAAAGTATGTTAAAGGGTTTGCAGGAAAACCAACTTACATGAATTTGGTGCCAAAGGATTGATGAAAAGCTTTGAGCTTTTCCCAAAAAAGGTCTGAACTTTGAGCAATATCTTCATACTTGGCTGTAGCTGGAGGATAGGACCTGAAAGATTGGCCATTTATGCTCTCACTGTGTAATTCTTGTTGCTGAGGTGAAATTACTGTAGCAGTTGGGTCTCGGGTAGACATTTTTGTTTTGGGTAGACAAAAAAAAAAAGGATATAAGTAGACTAATAGAAATTTTAATTTTTCCCTTTTACTTTTACAAGACAAGAACACAAACAGAAAGACTTCAGTTAGCCTATAGATATGAAGATGTAAGAGATAAAAATTAGATTTTTATAAGATTAGAAGAGCACGAAAATCCCAGAAATATTTTGTGAGGTAAATAAAAGAAGAGGGGAAGATTAGAATTACATCAAAAGCGAGGGAACTTGAGAGTGTGGTAGCGGTTGCTTTTCAAATAATTTTTCGTGCTGGAAAGCATGTCAATAATGTTTTTTTATTTTTTAAAAATTATTTTTGACATCAGCACATCAAAACGATCCAAAAAATATAAACCGCATTTAATTTAAAAAAAAATAAAAAATTTTTGATTTTTTTTAAAAAACAGGTTTGGCTGCAATGGTAAACAGGCATTATAAATGGTTGTACTTGCAACTTGCAAATTGAAAGGTTATCATGGTAATTGTATTTCACTTGGTTTGATAGGATAATAATAGAAAATTAGAGCCCTCTCTTTGAGGAAGGTTGCAAGTTAGGGGAGTTGTAACTTGTAAGTGATGAGGATGTAAAGAGTAAGGACAAGTGGACAAGAATTTCAAAATTTAAAACTTTTTAAAATTCTTACAATACTTTACTTTATCCTATTTTCAGAGATTTGTTTTCTATTTCAACTATGAGTATTTGACCATGAATCTCATTCAACAAGGAAAATAATCTTCAAAAGAAAATTATAAAAAAATCATACTAAAAGAGGAGTCAAGTGGTGTGTATCTTGTTTTTACTTTCCATATAAATACAATATAATATCACAATATTAAACTCTAATTATGTTAATAATAATTTTTTTATGTAATTTTCCTGAATGAATTGATTGATTAGTATACTTAGCCATTTTTAATTTCTTTATATAGTATGTGTTTAGAGTGCTAATTGTATGGTTGTTGTTGTGTGCAATGAGTCCTTCAATCTTCGCTTCTCCGCAAATATATTCATATTCTACAAGTGCAAATATCTTTAGAAAATAATTCCAAAAGGGTGGTGAAAAATATGTATTACAATTTGCAACAATATTGGTTTTATTTCTTTTAGTAAAATGCCAAAAGTTTTGCTTGCTCGTTTCTCTTTTTCCGTTGGTGTAATAAAGAAATGGAGCACTAGGAAACCAGCATTGGAGCAGGGGCAGCCTAGCATGCACCCCTCTTTAATCTTTAAAATTGATCCTATAATTTTGAACTCCCAAAGTTTTACTTGGAACTCACAGACCTGAAGGCTGCTGGAATGCCTTGAAATTCTGTATTTCGCAAATTCAATGCTTTGGAATGTGTGCTTTGGGACTAATGCCCTTCTAGCTGGTTGTATTTCCAGCAAGGCACAACCCAATTCATCAATTATCAACATTTGTGGCTCAAGTGCCTCTGCTCCAAAAAATTGTTAAGAGTGCAAGACATTTTGGTGCTTCAATAGAACATCACAAAGCAAGGTAAGTGAAGATTACACATAGAGAGGATCATCCAAACCTTTTGAGAGAGAAAAAAAAAGTGAAAACCAAAAGGAGAAGAAAGAAGCCTCTCTAATAAACCACTACCACTATACAAGGTTTACACAAGTGAAGCACAATCGATTAAAGAAATGGTGATATGATCTAAAAGCAACATGGGAAGCTGGGGTCCCAGTCATAGCCATTGCTGGCTGTGGCCAAGATGTAGTAGGCAACAATATGGCCAATGGATCCCCAAGCAAGAACATCAACAATGTTGAAACCAACTGGATCATTTGATTTCAGGAGGCTACCATATTCCTTGGCACGCTCATCTCCTGCCTCAAAGTGAGTCAAACCGTTCTGCTCAGGCACTTGTTTTGCCACGTTCTCCCTTTGGAAGTTAAAGAACACAAACCTTCCCAAAAAGAGTGATACCCCTGTGCTCAAGCTTATGACCAATGATGGGTTAAGCTCTGCTTTCACAGCTAAGCTTCTTTTTGGTGCAGTGAGGGTGATCTTGGAGAGGGAGGCGGTTTTGGCCTTGGTGAGGGGTCTAAGGCCTTGGAATGAGATGTTGGATGGGGTGAGGTTGTGGTGGTGCTTTTGGATGGTGGGTGCGGGAAGCAAGCTAGAGGTTGCCATTGCTGGTGCCTGCCTTGTGAGTTGAAGATAGGTTTGGAGATGATGAGATTGTGCTTTCCTTCATAAAGATCATATATTCCGCTAGTGGTGGTGTAGAGGAAGATTAGTGTTGTGAGGATGGAAGCGATAAGGGAAAGATTTTGGTGGGTGAGATGGCCATGCATCATTGGTTCTGTGGATTAGAGATTTTTGGCCCTAAATGGTGACCATGGAATTTGCATGGTCACCCTTTAGGGCCGAAAATCTATTTAATTTTGTTGGCTTTACAGCTCTATTTATTTTTATTTTGTTGGTCAAAGGTAATCATGAAGGATTCGGATTTCCTCAAGAAGCAAAAATAACGATGAGGTCGGTTGCTTTTTCTTGTTAATAGATGCTCCCTAATTCGTTCAATTATCAGTTTTTGTTAGCCCTGAAAATAATGCCACCATCAGCCTTTGCTATTATTGCTTTTGGTTGATCATCTTGAACAACGATAATACTATATGGTACTTACGGGTACTAAATCAGTCAAGAAACATATGAAGACATAGAGCTACGAGAAGTAATTAACATGCATGTTTATACTGAATCAGAATAAAAAATTGGATTTCTTGATGACGGAACCGGGATTAATAATGGGTCAGCTGCAGATGCTATCCATTCAAATCAGAGTCTTCCAGGGGGTTGGCCCAAAACCAGTGATAGATCATCGGTGAAGGAATATGAAGTTGTGTTTGCTAACGAAGCAGTGACCCAGAACAGACTGGTAATGTGTACATGGTCCTCTTAAGGTATGGTAAATAAGCATGCAAGTTTTCATCAAGTGTGCTCGAGAATCTCAAATAGTTAGGGTAAAAGGAAAATACGTGATATCTCGTTTGCACCTCGTAAATTGCAATGAGGTGGGGGCTGGAAAGGAAACAGATCAGAAAGACTGGATATCACGAGAAATAAGATTACATTGGACAGCAGATAGAAAAATTCATCTACCTGAAGAAGCAGAAGTTCAATTCCATGCAATTGTTCACATTGAATTATACATTCTAGCCTTCTGTACATTCCCTCCTTTCTACACATCTTATAATAACCCAACAACAACGGTGGCACCAAGACTAATAGAACCACGAGAACCTAAAATTCCACAATAGTAATACAATATACACCTAAACCTCCTACATTATATGGTTTTATTAGGTTCCTCAATTGCATCAAGGGAAAAAAACCATACCAGCACACATTTCTTCAGGTAACTCAAACAAAGGAATCAAGGTATGAATAGTTCCGGCAACGGCCATACTCAAGGAGACTACCGTATGTGCGATCCCACACTCCAATGTAAAGAGCCTCTGTGTCAGGACTGAATGACACACCAGATATCTCGCCAAAGAAATCAATCTCCTGCTCCTTTTCATACCCATTTTTCACATCATAAACATGCACAAAATCTGCAGGCTCAGCCATTGCCATATATTGGCCATCAGATGTGTATCGAATTGACCGAATTGCACCGAGATTGCCCTTCAAAACAGCAAGTGACTTGGACAGGTTCCGAACATCCCAAATGCGGCATGTTTTGTCCTGGTTCCCAGTAGCAAAAGTGACCCCATCGGGATGCCATGCTGATGCAAATGAGAAATCCAGATGCCCAGACAAGGATGTCACTGTCTGTAAGCATTCAAAATTCAAGTCATCACATATACTCCTTTGTAAAATTCATATTTGTAAAGTTGATGGCAAGGAAAGACTAGTACCTTCCCAGAACTGGAGTCCACCAACATACCATCTGGGCTGTCGCCAACAATTGTTAGAAGCTTTCCATCAGGACTAAGGGAAGTATGCTGCACACATGACAAAAAACAAAACATGCAATAACCATCAAATGTTTGTATTTCCAGTCAAGTAGTTAAAAAACCTGGCCTCAGCCACCCCTACTGTCATGTTAGGCAAGAACTAGGCCACCATGCCTTCCCCAGCAAAACATAACTCAAGAGAACAGTATTTATCCAATCAAGTAAAATGAACTCAAGATTGCAAAGACAATGAAAGAATATGCTTCTGTTTCACTTATCAGTGATAGACTGATAGTCTTCAGACAACAAATTGTTAGCATGTCACCAAATTAATATAAAAAGACAACTGATTCCCTGAATGCTTGCGTGTCACTCCTCAATTAGTGACTGACAAGTAACAAACAACCCACGAGGAGGCTAAAGATGCAACACTATGGTAACAGTTGAAACTGTCCAAAGAGAGCAACAGTTGCAGAACCAGTTAAACTATGAAAACTTGACATTATATGTGCATTACTAATCTGCACATGTGTAAAACAAATTTTTGATTCATTACTAAGATTTGAACTCCTCTTTCTATAAGAAGAATCCAACCTTTTATCTGAAATGCCACAGATATCAAAATACACACCTGCATATGGTGAGAGAGATGCAACTATGGATGGCATGTTAGGGGGGTCTCATCAGTGCAAGAGTTTAAAGTATCACAGTAGCTAATACAAGAAATAACATGTTGAATTACCAAACTGGATATTGGTTACTCACGTTCACTGGCCAAGGAAAACGAAAATGCTTTGAGAGCTGGTATTTCTCCATATCAAAATCTCTAACTCCACAGTCATTGTTTGAAGCAGTAAAGTGCACTGCACCACTGGCAATTAAAATAACAAAGGTAGGTTATTTCTGCATTAAAAATGTTATAGTCCACCATCAGCACAATGGAAAATATGTACCTCGGACTATCATAGATCTCAACAGCGTTGGTGATAGCATTATCATCATAAGTTGTTCTGGAACAAAAGCTTACTCCAGGCCGATCTAGATGCTGCATTCCAATAAAAGCTTGATAATAAGCCTTTTTTTGTTACTACCAGAGAAATCATTAAATCAAATCTCAGAGGTGACATGATTATAGAAACAATTTATATTTCCAAGCAACCAAAACAAGCTGAGAAAGTGCCCACACCCCATAAAAGTGACATTTATATACTAACTGGTCACCCATTTTATGAAATCTCTTTATTTCTTTCAAGAAAAAGACTTGCAAGAGCAATAACTTAAACTTACCTTGCAAATAAGCTCTCCCTGGAACCCTCCAGCAACTAGCAAATTATCTTTCACTGCTAGAGTACTAACTTGAGTCTGCGTGAATCCTTCCAACAGACTTCCAGGATGTTTCTACAAAACAGAACAAATTGATCAATTTACAGAAGAAATCAAATCTGAATACTAATCTGCACAAAGATAAGAGGAAGTAAAGCCAAAACTGACCTCAGTTGGTGCCACGTGTCCAGAAACATCAAGAACATCAGCCTTGCTGCAAGTTAAGGAAGACCAATGAATGACAGAGAAATGCGACATAAGGTAGACATCATGCTTTGTTGTAGCCCAAACCAAGTTCCTCAACTGCATCATGAAAAACCACAGATACATGTATGTAAGTCAATCAAACACTACAACCACTTCAAGCCTATCTGCACTCAATGATACATCTATTGATGTACCAGACTTTCCAGGCTCCATGAGTTGTCACAGCATTTTTCTCTAGAAAAAGCCGGCTTCTCCAACTAACCTGAAAATGAAGAATGGTAGATTTGACAGATCTGGAATTTCGTCTGAACTCATAATACATGCCCCCCTTTTTAGTAATTTTGCAATCCTGCATGAAGAAAAAGAGAGTATAAAACTGTTGAAGTGATCTTGCTGACAGAGAGCACTCTTGGAACAGAGATGAAATAAGAATTCACCTTTTTTGAATCTTCCCCAGAGTGAGGTATATTCTCATAGTTCTTGTATTGTTCTAGCCTGGTTTGCCGGTATTTATCTCTAGTGATGCTAAGCCTCTCCCAAGGAATTCCCTGAATGTCTTTTCCATTTCTAGCATCAGCAGCAGATGTATCAGCTACTTTATTATTCTGCAGCAGAGCACAAAAATGCTTCAAATCCTAAATCAGACCAAAGTTACAGTGGAAAAAATTGTCCAGGATTGCCCACACAAATAATGTAGTAAAGAACACGAACCAGGTAGTCATATTCATCAATGTCAGAGTCTGAGCCCATCTCCCTAGCACGAAACTCTTCATCCATGTCATCATCAACATCTTCCATTTCATATTCATCTTCCATGTATTCAGCATCATCCCCTTGGTAATGGGACATATTTTTCTAACAATTCCACCTACCCTGTAACATCAACTCAAGCCAATCAGTCAAGTATCAACAGAAGCTGATGCAACCATAAAGCAAAATTAACACGCAAACCAATTGCCAAATTTAAAAGATTAAAATGGTTGGAGAAATAATAAAGCTATAGATTCAATGTCTATAGCAAGTAAAAGATTATAGGAATGACTGCATATAAGGACTACTGACACCCAATCATAGTTAACTCATTTAGATACACGAAGATGACATCACAAATCAACAACAAAAACGATGAAAACAGAACATCCATACATATTCCACGATGATACACAGAAGAAACAGGTAATAACAGTCATAGATTCAATAAACAAGTCAGTCCTCACTGCCAATATAAATAAAGAAGGTGCTTGAGGTGGAATCAAAATATGAAGTAACGAATTACAATTGTGCAACAACAAACACTGACCCAATGCAGCAAAACTAATTCACCATGACAAAACAATCAACACCAGGAACAAGTAATTACAGAGTGACATCCAAGCATCACAAAACAAAAGGGACCAAATCCCTAGTATTTGATTAGAGTAGCCTTTAATCATAAGCATTCAGTAAGTTAGAAATTAACAGCATTCCATCGTATTACTCCAAAAATCATCAAACTTTAAACAAAAATCGACCAAAAACCAATTCTATATGTTCGCCGACAATAATTTAAAATTAATAGAAAAAATCCAAAATTAGCTCATCATTTCTCAATTCCTAAACAACAAAACACTAAAAAAATTTCAAAACGAAACCATATTCACCAAAACCCCAATTGAATTTCAAAGTCACAAACTTTCAACAAATTGAAGCAAAATCAGGAGAAAAAATAAAACACCATCTTAATTATGATTACAAATACAAAAAGGGATCGCAAAACTAGACCAGAGGAATCGATATAAACCCTAAAGTAGGTAACTTTTAACCCAAAAAATAAACTGAAAGAAAAAAAGTAATAATTTTGAACGAGTTTTGTACGTTATGGGGACCAAAATTGAGGAACCCTGAGATCGGGAGAAGAGAAATAGGAAATGAAAGAGAGAAATGGTACCTGCGGGTGAGAGTTGCAACTTTGAGGATTGGAGAAAGGGAGCTCCTTTTGTCGATCTAGAGAGGAAATATAAAATATCAGAGCTAAATAATACTAATAATGGCATTATTAAATAATAGGAAAATGTTTGTATCTATACCTTATGGTAGATAGATAATAATTTGTTAGTTACCCCTTGGCCCTATCCCTTAATTATTATTAAATATTATATATATATTACTTTTTTTTTTAATTTTGGTTACATATTAATTACGATTACTTTTTTTAATAATATTAAATATGTATCTTTTATATTGGTTTGGTATGTTTAGAAAGAAATTAATAAAATCCTCTTGAATTAGTGGTTTCAAAATTATAAAATGATGTTATTGTTTAATAACACCATCTTGAGCTACTACTAATATAGTTTCATTATTCATTTTTTTTATTTGTATAATAAAAACAGTAATTAGTTATTTATTCAATAAAAAAATAAATTTTATAGTGCAGCTCCATATGTGAAATAAATAAATATATATATATTGGTAGAAATATATAAAGTGCATGCCTAACTCAATAGTAAAAGGCTTTGTTGAGAGAATAAGAGGCTATTACAAGACAAAAGATCTTAATAGAGAGAAATACAATGCTAGAAACATATAGCTCATGTTTATTTTCAAAAAAATTGTTTTTATTTATTCTAAAATGATTGTTTTATGAAAAATTAAGGAAATATGTTTGCTAAATATAATTTTTTAAAATGAAAAACAAAGTATTTATTCACTTAAATTGAAAATATGAAAAGAAATTATCATAATAGTTAAACAAACAAAACTTTTATTTTTATAGTAGAGAATTTTTTTAAAAAAATCATTTTAGTATTTTTCATTTTTTACAAAAAATGAACTAGAAAATGCGTCTTCTTAAGGAAATAATTTTCATTTCTAGTTAATAATGCATTTCTTGAGCTTTTTATTTTATATAAAAAAAATAAAAACTATTTTTTTCATAAGTAAACACAACTATAAATTTATATTTCTATGTCCATTTTATAAATTTATTTTTATAAATGTTTATTTTCCACTCCAAATCATTAATCATTGATGTTTGAAACTATAGACTTGATAAGTCCGTGGTTGACTCAGATTTTACTGAGTCAAAACTTCACTATTATTCATTGAACTTTTTTTTTTTCTAGTCAGAATGATAATTTTTTAATTTATTATTCTTAAAAAAAAATTGTCGACCCTCCTGTTACCAGATAATCGAGTTAGGTTGTTCTGTCATTGAAAGGATTAGTTCTTCTGCCCTTGCCAGCAGCCCCGCACGGCCAAGGAGGTCTACCATGCATTCATAGCTTCAACAGGTCGTCTGATTCCAAAATCATGTTTCATTCGACTGAAATATTGCCGGCCATCTTCAACACAACCAGCATAAGAGCAGGATGATAGCATGGCGACAAAGATGACTTTATTTACATGTATCCCATCAGCAAGCATCTCATCAAACAGTTGGAAACATTTTTTAGCTTGGCCATAGATGGCAGAAGCTGAAATCTTAACTCCCCGTGTTACAATGTCTCTAGAGCATTTTCTGAAATAATTCATAAGCACAACACTCAATGCTGCCACACTTTGCATTCATATCGATGAGAGCAGTACTGAGTTTAGTGCTCGTAAGAACTCCAGTTTTATGGCTGTATCCATCTTCCCTGATGCGAAGCTCCTAATTGTCCACAAGCAATGACCCTCGCTCAAGTTACCTGAAATCATGGCATTCTTAGGAAGCGTATTCTCTTCTGAGAATTCTCCAAGAACACCTTCGGCGTCATCCATGCTTCCTGAATTTGTGTATATATGAATTAGGGAGCTATGGATGTGGGTATCTGGTACTATTCCTGCCTTAGTTATCTGGCAATGCACTTGTTTTCCTTCAAAAAGAGCTTTCAAATGGAAGCATGCTTCAAGGACAAAGATGTGTAGTGTAGTTGTCTGGTAAAAGGTAACCAGGTAGGAATTCATCATACAGTAACAAAGATTCATGAGGAAACTTACCCGTTGTTAGGCCCTCTAAAACACGTCAGGAGAAGGTATTCTCTCAAGATCGAACAGCAAAATAGATCTGCAACATTGTAACACAAGACTCGAGGAGCCTTCTATCACTTGAGGGATGATGACCAACAAACTGTGCATGTAATTATTTTACTTCCTGGAAGTTGTGGCGCGTTTTAAGTGAGATAATAGTAGCTGGTGTTCTAGTTGAACAAGTGAGGAGTAGATTTCCCTCCATGAGATGAGGAGAGATTGTTAGAGGAGAAGCCATGTGGTAGTTGCAATTGCTGATATTGAAGAGAGGTTATTTCAATTCCCACAGCTGCAGCCAATGCTGCTTGCAGCTAGTTAAGGATGGAGTTGTCTTCCACAACCGACTCAAACTAGAAAATATCTCACAGCTAGGCAAAGATGACAGTTGTTGCTGATATAAAATGGTTTTTGATAAACATGGCATCATCTATTCATTGCCACGAACAAAATCAAAGGATGAAAATGATTCATATGAAGACAATACCATCTCAGGTACACAGCATAAGGGCACAGGCAATTTTGGCATCAAAAGGGCAAGTTGATATCTGAAGAAACAAATTGGAGGAAACCTTGAATTTATAGATTGAAGTATTTTTAATGGGAAGAATACATATTTTAATTCTTTTTTCGAGTATGCCTAAATAAACAGTTTTAGATGTAGCATCTACAGAATGGAATGAGAATTTTCTCTCTCCCAAGGTTAAAAGAAATTATTACGGGGAAAAAAGAATGATAAAAAACATTTTAGGGCCTTCAAAATAATTAAAATAACACCACTATGAAACCAGCTAAAAGAATCAGCAGCAAGGGTGGACCATGCATAATCTGACTCCCATTTTTGTCACTGGCCGGTTCTGATGGCGGTGGTGCAGGGCATTCAAGTCCCAGCTTCCCATCTTTACATTCATTGGAAAAAAGACCAGGAGGATATTTCCCATTGAGGTTAATGTAGCTGAACATGATTGATGCGCATTCATTGGTCAAGTCATTAATCAAATTTGCGTAAGGACAGGCAAACTCCTTAAATGATGCACAACAGCTACTCGGAGGATACTGAGGTCCTTTACATTGGCTTGTGATGATTGTGTAGTTCAGAAACTCAAAGTTTACAGGGCAAGCTGCAGATAAAGCAAGACAATACATTGCCATCAGCATGCTATCTAAAGCAGAACGATACAACCTATTAAAATCTGGAAAATAATTGTTGGCTTCTTTGGCAAGACGAGAACAACATTGTGTAACCTATGTTTCTCTAATTGTATAAAAAAACTGCAAAAACAAACCCTCAAGAAAACAAACACAACACGTTGCATCTTAAAAGAACAAATCAACAATGGAGAATCATTGACATGCATTCAGAGATCAACAAAATTTGCAGTTATCATTTGGATATATTGTGCTAGCAGATTATGACATCAGAACCAAACACAATGACCAGAATTGGGAATGCATGACCAGCTTGCAAGGTCATATTAATAGCTCTATTCGAGAATGATACAAGTCATCTCCTCCCCCATGTAATTCCTTTGAATTTGACTTTAACTGTGTGATAGGTGGGTTCATGAGAGTACAGAACCAATCAGCGAGAATTTGTAGACCACATTAATGTGAACATGAAGTTTCAGTCTCAAGGCTTCTAGTGAACACTTTTGTGATCTTTTAATGTCTCTCATTGATCTGCTTGAATCCATTCAACTGTAAACTTCCAAAGTCATTCCTCTTACAAATCCCATCACCCCAAAGCTTCTAGACTGGTAAATAGATTGAAACTAGCTGCCAAGCAGCTGGAACCAAACAACAAGGATATTCTTCAAAATACTCAGTCCCGTTAGCTGTCACAAAATCTTTTAATATTTAAGCTTCAAAATTTCCCAAGTGATTTTCTGACTTCACTAACACTGGACACACCAGCATGTCCTTGAGGGAAAAAGAAAAAAAGAAGAAGAAGAAAAGTCCAAGTATGCTTCCAATCACCAAGCTTGCAAGTGTATATACTGTTTAATTGTTATCAAATAAATATGAAGTAATATCTCCTCCAAATTCACAAAGATATGCATGCATGATGATTTGCAGAGGAAGATCTGCAACATTGAATACCTAAGTTGTTGCAGTAATGCAAGAGTAATCAAACTTGTATAAGCACTTCAAAGAATTTAAAATAACTCAAGCTGTGAAAGTGTAAAACAAACCATGTGTGTTGACGGATCAACAGTGGAAATGAAATAGTACATAGGTGATAATAACTTTCCACAAGAGCTTTTAGCAAACACGACTGGGCAATAAAGATTACAGTCCTTGTAGTTTTATTATATCCAATAGAATATCATGAGGTTGAAGTGATGATGAAATTTCCCTTAGAAACCCTACCAAAAGGACTTGACCTTTGAGTACCAGAGGAGAGAAAACTAAAGATAAACCTAGACACCTCAAGCATGATTGTTAACTCAAACAAAATGGGGCACATAACAAAAGAATAAAAACTGGAATCCCTTACATCACAGAAGAAAGCATTATTGTGATCACAATCTAGAGAACCCAAAACAAAATTTGAGCAAAATTGAGCAAATAAGTAGTTAAAAAAGGAAACCTTTCTTAGTCTGAAGAAGATTCCTGCCAGTAGAAGCATGAGATTCAAAAACACCATCTGCATCCAAATAAACAAAGAGAGACACAGCATAAAAAATGGATATTTGTAACAAAAATCAAAAGCAAGCATACTTGAAAGTGAAAGTAAGTACCTGAAATGAAAGTAGAAGCCAAAGAAGGAGAAGCAAAGAGACCCATCAAGAGAAAGAAGAAGAAGAAGACAATTCTACAGCAGTGATTCAACCTCATCTCCCTCGTAAAGTTTCAATCTTTCTAAGTTCCTTTCTTTCTTTCTTTCTTCACTTCAATATATCTATCTCCTCAACCCTTGGATTAGCACTGTTTTTCGAGATCTAGACAGAAACATAAACGTATGTAAGAAAAAAAAACACAACTAATATAAGTACATAATAGAATAAAAGGAAGGCGAAGACAGTTGATGCTTACAGTTTGTGTATCTGAAAATAACCATTGCTATGAGCTATCAACTATATAAAAGTGGGATACAGCAAAGAACGCTAAAACTGGGGTCACCACTCACCATCCTATTTCCTAATTCCTCCTCAAGTTTATATGCTTTATTGATGAGAGAAACAAATTAACTAATAGATATTATAAATTATCTATTATCTATTATGGTTATGGTGGCTCTCCTTCTTGTCCGTGATAGTTAGTTCATCAATCCAGGGGTGGTCAAGCAGGCAAAGACTAAATCCAGACTTGCTGTCTCTTGTCCTTTCTGTTTTTTTCCCCTCACTTTTTTGTCATCTTTTCAAGCCCTGCCCATTTGGCACTACAACTGCGGCTGCGGATAAAAATAAAAGCAATATTAAAATATTTGGTTAAGCAGAACCACAATTTTATTTCATATGGATTCCACTCAAAAACTGAGACCTCAGTTTTTGAAAAACAATTTACAATAGTTTTTTCCTTGTTCTCCTCTCTTTCATCGACACTGTAATTAACACAAAACTTTCTCAACCCCTTCTTCTGTCAAACGAGGCTTCTACCTGCACCAAATTCCCGTTAGCTCATCTCCTCTGCTCCCTTCCCCTCTGTTCCCAAATTATTGCCATTGATCTGGACTCCCATTTCCCAAATTTTTCCTTCCCCTCTGTTCCCTTCTCTCGTCTCAAACAGAGGCAATAATGGACCAAATGGGCAACACAAAAAGGAGCAGATTAGGAGCTTTTAGATGCCACTGCACTACCCAAGATACACCTGAGCCGAGTATGAGACCATGCAAGAATGGAAACTTGATTGCCTGATCAGCGTGTATGGGTTGCCCATCACTCGGATGTTGAAGAGAAAAGGAAGCATGCCATGGGAGTATAATTTAACCAACTACAAAAAACTGTGTTTTTTAACCATAATTTCAAACGCAATTTTAATTAAACATATCAAATTTTAAAATGAATTTCAAAAAAAACATTTTTTATTAAATTATTTTTTAAAAACTATAACCACAAAATCAACCACAACACCTAACACACGTTTAGCAGTTGATCAATTTTCAAGTGAGCTTATAAGAGTACTAAGATATAAAATATTTTTTAAGAGTATTGATATAAAGATATTAAAAAATTGCAATTTATGTGGTATTGTATTAGTTTATGTTTTTAAATTATTTTTTTATTTAAGAAGATATTAAATTAATTATTTTTAAGTGTTTTTTATTGTTTTTGATGTCAAGGTATTAAAAATTAAAAAAATTAATATATTTTTAAATTAAAAAATACTTTTGAAAAAATGAAATCTTAATACTAGTAAAATGATTCTCTTAATTGCGTTAAGAGCTACAAAATATTGGAACACGCAGATTAATTGCAAAGAGGAGGGTAGAGTTCAACTCTTGTGTAGCAATTCCCCACTTGATGTTGATTTGTGTGGGAATTACAAATGGTTGTCAATTCATTAGGTGTGATTTCTCCAATTTTTTTAGAGTGATCATAGTGGGAAGGGATTTTTGTTAAAATTAATGATGATCTTGGTGGAGGTCTCCATCTTTGAAAACCTTAATTAATTACAATTAGCATAATACAACCACGCACGCACACAACCACAAATCTCATTCTCAAGAGGGATAGTTGTATAATCAAGCCTGAATCCCACAATGTCAGATGAAGCAGTAATAAAAAATTAATTTCAGGTTGTAGTTTTTTTTTTTTAATTAATTCGAGTCTTAGAAAATTCAAGATTAAATTATTAATTTTAAAATTAATAAAATTAATCAAAATAAATATAAATTAATCAGAATATTTATATTAATTAAAAATCAATTCATGGTAAACATGATGAATAATACAAGTGCAGGCATTGCACGCACCCTCCTTATTCCCCACACTACGAGGCCCAATTAATTATATTGTATGTACAAGATTGTTTATTGAGGTAAAGCTGCTTATTTAACGCAGAGACTCAAAAAAGCTGGTTAAGGTATTCAGCTACAGTAGTGTATTTGACACCAGTATAAAGCTCAGAAGCCTCTACACCAAACGTACGATGGCTGGATCTCGAAGTTGGTCTGAACTCCTTTCACAAACAAAGAGTGACAAATCGATAAAATCACTTTGCGTGGACCTGAAGCTTCTGCAGCGAGAGAAGAGTGTAATGTTAAACTGCCTGATTAGTTCACCGTGTTAATTTTGAACAACTGAAACTAAGAACAACAGTATCTCTAAAAATTATTCAACTCGAGGCGGCAGAGCCCGAAGGATCGATGCTAATGAAATGGACAGATTTTCATTCGAAGTCAATGAAATGATATATAATCATACCTTGAATATTCTTCAGAAGTTGCTCCTCGTGAACATAGATCCGTTCAATTTTTTTCCCTATCTTCTTCTTCCACAAAGAAACAAGATCATTGGATGAGGTGATGTTGGATGGGGGTAGAGGGTTTTGTTCACCGCTCTTGGATCATCCACCGCTTTGATAGTATACGTGGCAGTATCATCTTCCTTGTTGAAAACCACTATTGATCAAAATATGAAACTGTAAGATTCTGGGAAGCATAGACCGGCTTGTTGCAGGCCACTAGCTATATGCCTCGCAGAAGTTGCCTAGACTATCCACAGGCCATAATGCACGAAACAATCCAGAGAGGTCAAGAACTGATTTCAAGGTCAGCCAATCATCTAGTAAAACACTGTAATCGAATACTAAAAGATGCTATATGTTACCTTTGGTATCTCCATCACCCAACATGACAACTTTATCTCTAGATGAGGCAGGAGCTCCAGGTTGTTTCAATGTTGTCGTTTCTGCATTGCTACCAATGCTTGAAGCCTGGACATGTGGATGGAGATACAGCCACGAACCCCCAGACCTAGAGTGGTTCAAAGCTGGAAGAAAGAAACCAGAAAAAGAGTTTGATGCCACATAAGTGTATGGAATTCCTTCAGCCTCAATAGCTCGTCGAATTTTAGCCTTCGTAGCGAATCCTGTCTTTGCAGGTTCTGCAGCATGCGCTCTATCCACATCATTTCCAAACTCTGATGGGAAAAATCTCTGCAACAGAAACAGCTCTTCTTAGCTATCCTGGTTTATTCGAGAACTAATAATAAAGTTGATTCGACCAAGCAGTTTTCTTTCACTTCTTTTGAAGTAACAAGGAGACCTGAACCTTGGTCCGGTACGAGGCCGGAATGACAACATGCTTAATTGCCTTCACCAAACTCTCATGATCAGACAAATCTCCCTACATATTAAAACAAAAAACAAGCATAAATAAATAACGTAAAACCAATGAACAAATTGACCATGCAATGTATTCATAAACACAAACATCTGGCAGTAACCTTGTAATGTTTGTCAGTTTAAACAAAAATTACTTACAAGGAGGAAATTGACACCAAGATTCTTGAAGTTGTTAATGATAGTGGATTTAGCAGGGCTGGAGAGAGTGGACTCTCCGACGAGAACAAAAGTTGGGTGGCCTGCCTTGACACTTGCCTCTTCAATGAATTTTCCAATGTATCATGTGCCTCCTATGTAAAGAATCCTGCTTCTCTCTGCCATTGCCTAAGAATTTCTTTCCAAAGAGAACAATGTTTAAAGAAGCTTGGAGTTAAAAAGATCGAGTCACCTATTTATAGAGGGATTCTGACGTGAGTGGTGATGCTTTTGTGGGTAAAGCACGCCAGGGTCAAGTCTGTTGTTTTTTCATGATGGACGTATGTGAAACTTCAAGGTATTGATGTTGTTTGATAATTGAAAATTATAACGAAGATTGACTCTCTTTCTTTTTTTCAAAGAGAAACATATGTTAATCTCTTCTTTTGTATTGATAATGGCCTTTGTATTTTGATTATTTTTTTTTAGTTTTATTTAAAACTTGTTTAATGTACAAATGTTAAATTTAATGTATTTTTATTTGAAAAAAACTCTTAAAAAATATTATATATAACGTTACCAAATGTAATAGAAATCTACGTAATTGTTAGTGTCATGAGACTTTGCATCCTACTTATGAATCTTCTGGTCCTTTATTAAAATAATAACAACAGTGATATTAAATACATGTTGAAACTTAAAACATTGCTACCATAATTAGAATGTTTGGAAAGGGTGTGGAGAGAGGAGGGTGTCATGGCAGGATTGTAATTTTATTCTTTACAGAATTCACACCTGATAATTTCATTATTTAATTTATTTGATAAAATTAAATATAAAATAATATGAAACTTATAAATTTTATGTTTAAAAGATTTTTAGTGGAGAAAATATTATAAAATAATATAAATTATATTTTAAAATTACACTTAATAGCTTAAATTTTTTAGTTGAATTGCAGTAATAAACTAATTATTTTGTCCCGAGTCTCAGATTTTATTTTATTTTATTTGTGTTAATAATGGCTTCATACAGATGAAGAAGCAATCCGACACTTAATATGGATAGAAATATTACAGTGAAAAAGGAGTCGTATTTGGCTGAAAACAAAGCTAGTGTTTTTCATGCAGCAAAAATATAAGCTAACGAGAAGACAAATTATTTGATGTGCTCAGCACGGCAGAGTAATTACGCCATCACTAATAGTTTTGCAGTTGCACAGAGATTATGTTTGGTGTATTAAGCAATGACCTGGCGTCTTAGCACTGCAGACAAAACCACTGTTTCAAAAGAATATTGCGACAGCCTGTTGTGAGTTGTCGTTGGCAGCATTGGAAATTGTCTAATTCCTGTGCCTTGACTCTTTGTCCTATCCAAGAATGTCTATTGAAGCGAGGTGTAAACCATAAGGAGTCTTGGCTCTAAAAGATGATGAAGATAATATTTCATAAAGCATGGTTGCAACATAGAAGCAAAGTTTTCTATATTCCTAAGAATGTTAAAAGCAGTGCAGATCGAGCTGTCAAAATAGCTACAATATGTATCTGTAGATCGTGTGAATTGCCCTCACAAGGCCTTTTGTGCTCTGATGCTTCAGTAATTGAATGAGTTTCTTATTTGATAAAAAAAAAAAAATTGTAATGGAAGTTTTCTTCACTAATTAAAGAGAGAATGAGTATAGTATGGTTGATATCAAGCATTCCATTGACAATTTTTCATGTTTTTCTCTACACAAAATCGAAGCTAACATCAGGAAGAAATGCTCATCTTAACTACTATAATTTTAGTGAAGTATCGACTGCAACAAGAAATTACAAGATTGAAGGAAAATGGTTAATGGAAAAAAAAGATTGCCTGCCTCGTCTTTCTACTAGAAAAAAAAAAAATAGTAGTGATGCTCCTTTCAGAGTATGGCCTCCCGCCACCATTGACGCCTAAATAGTTTCACTCTGTGCATGGTCTCCCAAATATTTAGTTTCTGATGTTCCGCTACAACTTCAGCTACTCAGCAGAACAATCTTCTTTGCTGCAAAAAAAGACATCATTATTGTCATGCTTAAGCATCAATTGAACTGTAGTGAGAGCTAGGTAAATGATTCAGCCTCAAATTACAAAATTTTAGTGCAAGTCAAAAAGACAACAGACTGCCATGAACACATTGAACAAAGCTTGCTGTATGTGCTCAAATGGAGGGCTCCCTTCATGTTAATAACAAACTGGAACATGGGAACAAAGTAGTTCCTGCCAGGGTTCAAGCCTCACTAACCCTCATGCAAGGCTTGAATGAAAATCCCAGATAGGGATAAACAAAGAATAAACAGATACTCTTCATAGATGAGGTTTACTATGGATATAATCGAACTACGTACACGACATTTAGACTCCCGTAGATTGTCTAGCAGCTCAGTGATCTCAAGTTGCTTTACCACTGTAGTATGCAGTACCTGAAAGCACAACGATTGTCAAAAAATTTGCATTCAGTACAATTAAAAGCCCAACTTTCACAATTATTAAACCATGTAGAACAGGACATACTCTCTTTGTTTTCTCAAGATCAAACTCCACAGACTTGATCCTCTCCAGAGATTCTGTTAGCATTTTCTCCTTTTCCAAAGGGATTCCAGCAGGTTTGTTGCTAAGTTCCTCAAATATTTTCTCTAGTCTTTGAAGACGTTCTATACATGGACGTACATGATCTTCTTCATTCACAGCTTCAAGAGCAGTTGAATGGATAACTGTGTTATGTTCCATCAAATTAGATGGATAAATGTTGTTCTGCCTTCTCAAATACTCTAATGGAAAACTACGAAAAAGTTTGACCACGAAAGATATCAGGGTTCTTGCTGTGCTTGGGATACTTGTTTTCCCAACCTTTTCCTTTACAATGTCAAACCAACGGATGAATAAACCTGAAATTAAGATACAAATCCCAAAAGACAGCAACAATACAAGTCATATTCAGCAACTATATGGACTAAAATCAACACATGCAAGACTAATTCCAAAAGTCTTTTATATAGATCTCCTTTGCCATGAAGCAACGAGTTTATTACGAAAGAAAACTGATCAGCGGTATGGAAGCATGAACAAATACCTTCCAGATTTGATGTCACTTGAAAGGGAATGTTCCCCAAATTGTTGATCCCAAGTGATTGATCCTCAGAACACCCCCCTCTATGAACAGTCTTCTCAGCCGGAATAAAATTGTCATCACAACTGTAGAAGATACTTGGATCGGATGCCCTCACCTGCGAAGATCAAGATTCACTTATAAAACAGAGCATAAGGAAGTGCACGCATCTCACTTGCACAAACAAGCAGCCATACAAGCACAGACACATGCAAACTGGCATGCACACTCGTCCAGACATAAGTTCAATGAGAAGGGAACTGTACTGAAAGAAAAAGCTAGCTACAGGTTCCACAGCTTACCTCTTCATCAACTGGGGTCAAGCATGCAAATGTAGAACTCCTTGGTCCAAATGGAGAAGAATGATCATCAATATCTGACCCTGATTTTGCTGTTAATTTATCACTGCTTTTTCCCTGGAAGACAGAATAAACTAATATATATCAGAACAAGAGATATTGATGACCACAAACACGGTTGGTTATCATGAGATGGAAGACTTGCCTTCAGAGGGCATACCTGATTGTATGAGTCAAATTCCTGCTTATCATTAGACACTCTGGAGATTTCCCTCACAACAGCTGGTACTGCATTATGTACAAGCTGCGAAAGACACAAACCCCAGTTAATTTCCAAATACAAGTTCAATATAAAAATACAAGCCTCCTTTCATGCTTTAATAATTCAACACAGAATCAATACAAGAAATTCTAATAGGATTGCCTACCTTCATTATTGCAGGATCATTCCATGGACCTTTATTGGATCTAAGGCACCCTCCTTCAGCCGGGCAAGAGCAAGAACCACCCAAGAAGTCTGGCAATTGACTGAAACAGGAAAGGAGTATATTAATAATTTATAGTTTCTATAGAAAAACATGAGGCACGTATAACAGTTGATACACACCTTGAGTCAATAACTTCCAGGAGCTTAGGCAGGGATTTGGGCTCCAAAACCTGCATTTCAGAAATTGAGTACAGCTAATCCGGATTGCAGGAAATGAATGATGAGAAACTATATGATTGCAGTCATATCCCTTACCTGTATCTTTGCAATAGTCTTTGCATCCAGAAACTTCTGTGCTGCTGGCCAGAGCATCTTTTTAAAGCCTGGACCAGCATTAACAACAAACATACGATGCAATGTCTGTATGATGTGTGGACAGCTATTAGAAATAAATTAGATAGTGAAGAAAAAAACTATCAATTAACTACAACACTTTGATACCTCAGGGTAGTAACTGTTATCTATCTTCGTTATGGAAGCCAAAAGAGTTGCAGCAGTACGAGTAAAATTCTTAATGCCCTGTTTTTAACACAGCATTAATCACCAGTTCAAACTACGCAGATAACCAGTTGAAAGAAACATAAACCACCAGTGACAGTGGAGGAAAGTAAATCTATCAACATCCTACATTCCTACTAGCACACAAATTAATCTCTCAATTGATTCCATAGAGGCTGCTAGAAAACCTACAATGAGACTAGATACACTCTAAAAGTAGATTTCAGAACAGATTTCACAGAGCTCTTTAAGGTGCATTGAGTAGGGAAATCATTACAGGTTGAAACAATTTCACAACATGTATAATTAATTCCTGCTTGAATGGATTAAGGGTTTAAGACCAACATCAATTTGAAAAGGCTTGTCTAAAACAATATTCAATTCAACATACCAAACCTTGCACATCTAATATGGTTGTCGTCGAACATATCCATCTCTTTGCAGCAATAGAACAGGCAGGGAATTTCTCTTGTATGGCCCTCTCAAACTCTTGGACATGGTACTTCAAATACCGCTCTATAGTGGTGATACGCATTAGCCTGCTCGGATAAGCTTTCCCAAGCCTCTCAATGTAAACTGGCCGCCCTTCCTTATCAACTCCATGGTAACCTTGAGGATAATATTGCAAGACTTCCTCCACCTCTTCAAACTCAAAATCCTAGCCATTGACCACAAGATCAGTATACTTGTAACATCAAATGACAAGAAGGAGTAGATTAAAAATTCTAATTCTGAGTCTAGAGTTAAGATCAAAATGTTTAGTACAGAACCATGAAGTATGCATGCAACAATGAATTCTATGCAATGGATAGTTATCAAAAATGCAATGCAACCAAAATTTTTTGCCCATGTTGTTTGTTACCAACAGATGCAGTTTTGAGCTTGTGATTAAATGATTATTGTAATTGGCTTAAGGAAACATTGAACATAAAATTGCTGCTTTTAACAGGATAAAACAATAGGTTCCAAGATAACCATACCACCAGCAACAAGGTTAGCAGGATAAATCCATTCCATTACCTCTAAAATTGTGTCTGTCCCATATTCTTTCCTCCAGTTAAGCATTTCTTCCCACATCTGGATTGTTTTATCAATGTTAAACTCTCTAGCTTTCAGAAATCTACAAGATTAGAGATGGCAGTATTAATAAGCGAGTGCATTATAGTGGGGATTTAAACAGGCCAGTCAAATAAACTGTTCAAGTTTATAAAACGGATGACACTGAGTTCTGAAATTATTAATAGGCTGACCTTAACAAAGCATGATAATCATCATGCCTGGGAGGCAACAAATCCCTTTCGATAAGCTTTTGGCGCAAATCATGGACAGCACTCTCCTCTTTTGCATCCCTCACATCTTCTATGGAAACTGAAGAAACCCTATAATCTATTTTCCTTTTCCCTCTTTTCTTAAGAGAATGGGTGAACTTATTCGAAGCATTTAGAGCCTTTTTCTTGAGATTACCAATTTTTGACCGCCGTCTTTCATCTTCAGAGTTCTCAAAATCAGATCTTCTCTCTCTACATTCATCATTAACCACAATTCCCTCAACACCTTCAATCGGACAATGGAGATTAATATTAGTAGTAGCCAAACAACATGCAACATCACCATAATAAAATCAAGCATCTGAAACCATTCAATTTAGGTCATTCGCTATGTGATTTGCATTAAAAAGGAAACTGTCAAATTATCATACTTGACATTTTGCTGAAATGCAAAAGGGAATCCTAATTTCCAGACCAAGAAAGTAGATTCACAGCAAACTTGCCGCCATACATGCCGCTCTAAACTGTCAAGGGAAAAAGCACAAAAGGAGTTACTATCATAATACTGCGGGATTGCAACACAGAAACATTAGAAAATGACGGCAATTTATTTAAATTAAATCACCAACCAATACATGCCTCGAAGATAAAGAAACCAAACAAATACCTAAACACTAATCTTTTCTAAAGCTCTCAACTAGATTAAAAGAAAAAAGGACAAAAACAAACGAGCCCTTTTGGCTGCATGAGACAAGTTCTCTGCCCTTGAATGAATCCCAATAAAATATTAAAGCATTCCAGTTCCTTCAAGTCCTCCAACAATCAATCAATGAGACTTGAAAACCTAAACAAAAAAGGAATCAAACTTCTCACTTCCAATCACAACCCTTCAGCTCACTAAATCACAATCTCTAAAATCCCATAACAAAACTCTTAAAAATCATTAAAAACACAGATCCAAATCTACTAAAAATCCCAAAGAATAATAAAAAATCCACACAAAGTAAACCCATTTATTACTTATTCATTCTCCATCAACATAATAAACGCAACAAGACAATATAGATCAAACTTTAGCTGACACCACTCACAGTTAACAGTTGAAAGTAACAAATTTCACACCGAGTATTCACTGATTTCTAGATAGAAACAAAAAAAAAAGTGATGAGCTTTAAAAAAAAATAAACAAAGAAACAAAAGTAGTAATAAATAAGAGGAGCGAGTGAAGCCCTTCAAAATCAAAATCAAATGAAATAAACATAACTTATACTCGAAATAAATTTAATAATATTAAAAAAGAAAAAAAAAGGTGTGCCTTTAATAACCTGAAGAATCCATCAAATTAAATTAAAACAAATCCCAGAAAAATAACAATGCAGCTCGATACCAACTGTACGGATCCAGCCCTCTATTTCATTCAATCATTCCCCATTATTCATTTATTTATTTATTCATTCCTTGACCCAATAAAAAATATTCAAAAGAAACAAAGAAAGAAAAGGCTTGATTTTGAGTCTGGTTTGGATTTGAATTAAAAGGAAGAAGATTGAGTGAGAAACAAGCAAAACACACCCGTATCAATCAATCAAAAGAATCCCCAGATGAGTAGCTGCTGATTGAATGATAAGAACAGCACTGTATACTAATCTCTCCCTTTCTCTCTCTGTGACTGCAGAGAAACAGAAGAAGGAAGGAAGGAAGGAAGGAAGGAGAGGGAATTTTCTGGAGAAACAGAGAAGAAAGTGACACTGTAGGAGAAACAAGATCTGATTTAGGGATGAAGGTTCTAGCTGAAGCTGAAGCCGAAGCCAAAGGAACCGAATCTCTCTCTCAGTTTTGCTCTGTTCAGCTCTGCTTTCCCTTTGTGTTACCTTGCTTTTACTTTGCTCATGACATGTGTCACCCGCTCCTCTGTTTTCTTGCTTCCTTACGTGTTCCTTCTCTCTCTCCATTTTTTTTATTTTACAATTTGTTAATACTTTATGTACTTGAAAATGATTTTATTTAATTTTTTATTCAAAATATATCCAACAAGTAAAACCCACAGTGATTGGTTTTGTTTATATAAATTAAATTTATTTTTAAAGTCAACTTTTAGATATTTATTAGATCATGATATTAATGTGTAATATATTTTTAGACTATAAATTCTCGATTGCACATCCCTTAATTGAAGTATCTAATGCCTCTCTCCATTTATTAACTGCTGGGTTTGGGGCTATCCTAATAACTAAAAGAAAGGCTTGATTTGTCTAATATTTTCCCTTTTCATCTTAAGATATATATAAAAATTGGAAATGTTGGCTACGTAACAAATCTTATTAAAGCAAATAAGATATAATTATTAAAATAATTTTTTTATTTTTTATACCATCATATTAAAAATATTTTTGAAACGCAAAAACAAACAGGGTCATAATAATAATATTTTATTTTTTCTTAAGAAAAATATATGAAAATGTCATTTTAATTTTTTTAAAAAAAACATAATCAACCTGGATTAATTCACTTAATCTAGATTAATAATCACTAACTTTAAGTTTAATAACCATGGTATAAATTCACAAGTCATTGATTAGATTAATCCACCATATTCATGACCTAAATCTTGCATCCAGTTAACATCAAGTTTAATTACTATATACTACAAATCTTAAATTTATTAAATCTACCGTATGTATATTTTAAACCTCACTTTTAATTAACTTCAAGATTAATTATAATGTTATAAATTCTAAACTATTGACCAAATTAATCCATTAAATTCATAATCTAAATAATATATTTTTTAAAAAAATTAATATATTAAAATTGTATAAAAAAACACATATTATAAAAAGCATTAATTTAATGATTTTTTTCATACCAAAAACACTGTCAAAACATTAAAAAAAAAAGGGGAGCAACTAAAGGTCAAATCCGTCGAACATTGCACTGTTGAACTACAAAAGCAAAGCAGGCTGCAGCCTAGATAGCTAGGTAGCTGCCTACCAAGATTGGTGGTGAGACGACATGGTCTAGGCTGGCTGGCTATAGATTCGAACACAATCACAACTAAATCACACAATCTGATCTCATGATATCTATCAATGACCAGACCAAACTGATGCCTTGCAGCAAAGCCCATGCATTCCCCCACCTGTTCTTGCTCCGTGATTTTCTTCTTCTTCCCTCCAGCCATTAATGACCTTCCTTTATTGATCTTGGCACGTGGACACATCGACAGCCTTTCTTGGCTTTTCTCTTCAAAAAGAGAAGCATGGAAAAAGAAATTCATCATGCAAGGCGCTGTCGGCTGTTTAACCAAGACACCACCACCTCCCACAAAAAGATTGATAGAACTCCCTGACACGACGATCGATGAAAGGGTTATTTAATTGTTAATTTTAAAATTAATTAAAATATATATAAATTATTTTAAATACCTATATTAATTAAAAGAAAAAAAATTGATTGACCTCAACCATAAAATGAGTGGTTTAATGGTAAGAACTTGAGATCAAGAAGTTTGTTCTTCCTATAATCTCAAGTTCAAACCATATAGTTACTAATATAATAGACATTGGAGGCTCATATGGTCGTTAACTTTAAAACCTGTGGGATTAGTCGAGGCACACACAAATTAGTCTGGATACCTACGTTAATTAAAAAAAAAAATTGATTGACCTCAACCATATAGTCAGTGGTAAGAGCTTGGGATCAAGGAGTTTGTTTTTCTTGTGATTTCAAGTTCGAACGCTGTAGTTGCTAATATGATGGTCATTAGAGGTTTATATGGTCGTTAACTTTAGAATATATAGAATTAATCGAGGTGCACGTAAACTAATGCGAACACCCACACTAATAATAATAACAAAAAAGAAAAAAAAGATTGATTGACCTCGAGATTGGTGATTGTTCTTTCCCTCCTACCTTTACAAGATCTTGAGGTTTTATTTTATCGTTCTTCTCTTGTTGTTTCGATGAAAATTATTCAAAGTTTGGTTAGGAGGAATGCTCAGCAAAAGCATGGAACTGTGTGAGACCTTGGTATCGTAGCGATTACAGGGGATTACTCCCACTCCCTTTACGTGGGTCAAATTAAGATTCTAGAAAGATCATGACAGGCCTGACCTAACTTCATATCTAATATATATGGTCCCACCTTAATATGTCTCCTGCAATTTCCTTACACGTTTGTGTAAATAAGCTAACCAGCCAAACTTAATGGTGGCAGACACTTCATATATATCCGCTCCTTGTCTTTCCCTTTTCTCTTTTGGTAGGGGTTTATGGGTTTAGTTAACCTAACATTAATGGTTCGAGAGTTAGCCTGAGAATGGTGGATAGAGCTTGATTACCTAATTATGAGTTTTCCGTGTACGGTCAAGGCACAGAGGAAGGTTGCTGCATGCTGCAGGACTATGTATATATATTGGGAATGGAGAAGGGTGAAAACAAGGCTCAAGATCCCATTAATTCCCATCCATGGATGATGATATTGATACTGTCGTCGTTATTTGAGTATTAAAGGCCTCGACAGGCTGCTAAAACACAAGTACTGTAATTAATGCAAGACATACAGTCAGTCCAGCAGCAAGATAATAATGATAATAATAATAAAGCAATGATCATATCTTGGAAGTATACTCGCCTCGGTGGATTGCATCCAATCTACAAGAAAGAAGCCAACATGCAGGTGCTGGTTGCAGAGGTCGATGAATATTAGAAATTGGAAGAAAAAAAACAGAGAGAAAAGGAAAGAAGAAACTGTATGGGTATGGGTATGGGATATAGGATATTGCCTACCCCACCAAGTTTAATTCGAATGAGTAATCTTTCTTTAGTCCCCAAGTTTTCAGAACAATTACAAATAGTCCCTCAACCTATAACTTTGTCATGATCATTGTCTTGTTAAAATGTTTGCCAGTTCTTTTTTTTTTTTTTTAATGAAAGTTCAGAGAAAAACCAATTGATATTTTAAGAAGACAACGATACACAGTAATTAAAAAAGATTTTCAAACATGGAGGACTAAGTTATATATATTTTTTTAAAAATTCAAAGATTAAATAACAACTCCCTCCTTTCAAATTTTTTTCTTTCTTTGTTTTTTCTTATAAATCTAATGAAAGTAATTTCATATGGTTGGAGTGGTAGTTTGACTTTGTTTTTTTAGATTGACATGGTGTCCGGGTCAATTTGCGGGTACCTCGACTAATCTCACGGGCTCTAAAATTAATGACTATGTAAACCTCAAGTGATTCCAAGATTTATAAAACTCAAACTAATGATTTCTAGAAAACAAAATCAGAACCTGATCAGTTGAGTTACATAACTTAAAATTAGTTTTAGACTTTGTTCATATTTTTTTAGCGGTGGTATGGTGATATTATATGTTCAATGTTTTATTCCAATAACATATTTAAAAATATTTGATTAATTAATTAATACACATAATGATTTTGCATTGGTACCACGTAAAACTCTCTCATGGAAAATCTTGATGGAAAAAAATCTATAATTAATAAAAAAAATTAAATTTATTTTTTCAAATTATAACAAAAAAACTGCCATAATGTAACCCTGATACAATTTATAAATTACAGTAATACCTACTCTCTCTCTCTCTCTCTCTCTCCGTGCCAAGAGATAGAAAAGAACAAGGAAGAAGCGTCGGCAGAGAGAGAGAAGTCAGTTTCAAGAAGACAACGACCTCTCCAAAATGTCCTCCCCTTTTCTCCGATGACGCTAACCCAACCCCAAGAAAATGTTTCAGTTACAAGTCCCTCTCATGAATTCTCTCCTCCTCCTCTTGGGTCTCTATACCATATACTTAGCCCCCACCTAGCTACTAGTTGCCCTATATACGACTAATATAAATATATATATATATATATATATATATATATATATACATTATGTGGAATAATAAACAAGAGACACAGAGTGTAGACTAGACGATAAAAAAAGATTGAATGAATGCATACTGTCTAGTCTCTTCCTCGATGCTCACTGCAACACATGCAGTGTGTATAAATGGCAGCAGCGCTAGCTAGCAGCTCATAGACACTAGACATGTTTGTCTCAAAGATTGTCGCCATTCGCTGTAAACTTAATTTCACATTCCTAGCTCTGTGAAAAAGAAAGTGACAGCTGCATGCGTCGTCCCGCCTCTCCTTCCCTTCGATTTCCTTACTTTTAGATCGTTTTGGGGCTTATCAATAAGTTCATACATTAACCATAAGGGTTTCATGCTCCATTGGTTAAAGAACTGTGCTTCTTCTTGTCACTGCAAAGACATGCATGCATTTACTGTTTCTATATATTATTATTTTGAGCGTTGTTATTCTTTTAAAGAAGTCATGGATGGCTAGGGCAAGATTCAAAGCCTCGTGATACTCTGTCTCTGACATGTGTATCTTGGGGCTTTACACAGCATGCAATAAATTAAACGAGGAGGAAGAGACAGAGTAGTCGATCGTAGCGTTTAATATTATTATTCACAGCAGAATTAATGTACATTTCTCACCTCCCCCTTTTCAACGCCATAGCCTTGGCATTAATATTGTAGTTATCGTATAAAATATTTAGCTTTAATCATGCGCTTACATTCTCAAGAATAAATAAATAAATAAATAAAAACATTTCATGCTTGAATAAAGAGAAGTGAAGCCCGCCTCAAAGTACGCATAGGGTACAGCATCGACCGACAACGTTTGCTACGATAAGATACCTAAAGAGAATGTAGTGTGCCCTAACTTTTTTATTGCTCTTGAGAAAAAGTTCATTTGCATCTTTACACAAGGAAAAAAAAAAAAAAAAAGGGTGAATATTGGTGCCAATGGGAAGGAAGGGAAGCGAGAGGTCGCTTCTCCTCCTCGAGAGTCAAATCTATGTATTTTTATTGAAAATTTAAGGCATTCTAGTTATAATATATTACTGGACAACGCCATAAAAAAAAGTAATACAGATTCCCTTTCTTATTAAGAAGTTATTTTTTTCATCGAAATCTGTTCCCAAGTAAGAGGAAACAAGAAATGCTCCATCACTAATCTACATTGAATTGTGCATGTTACAAGAGGGTTAATTTCTTTTTAATTATTAACGTGTATTTTCGAGTTAATTTATGTATATTTTGATTAATTTTATAAGTTTTGAAATTAATAATTATATAAACTTCTAGTAGCATTGAAAAAACTTAAAATTCATAATTATTAAAAAAATAATCTAAAATTTAATTAGTCAAGTTATTTATCGGGATTAAAGAGATGAATCTTATTGCAGGAGGACTTACATCTAATTAAGTTATTAAACAGCATAAATAATTTTTCTTGGTAGGACCAACTTCAGTGAACTTGTACGTACCCACTAGCTTTGGAGTATTAATATGGAGCCATGGCCATATACAGACAAGAAGGGTGGGAACAAGGAAAGGGTGCTAAATTATAAACGCAAGGGTCCAAAAGATTACAGTTTGGAGTTATTGAGACTGCAGGCAGAATAATACACAACATATAGGGACATGTCGTGGGAGTTCTTTCTGCCTCATCAATTGCTCTCTCTTTACTGTATATATGGTGCGTGAGAGTTCTATAGTTTGGTAACATTTATGCTATACATTAAATAATCAAGATATATGATATAGTAACACTTAGATTTTGGACCCCACAAGCTTTTTTTCCCCAATTCTGACAAAGTAAATGCACGTTTTTGTACTAAGGTAATTTCTGGCCTACGGTTCGAAATCTTAAGAAAATAAATGGTTGAATGCTTTTTTATTTCACTAACGTCAAACAGTACAAATATTTACACACACACACTTCTACCAATCCTATCGTTAAGGCTTCCAAGTCGTGATCCAATATCAGTTGCATTTGACCTCCACTTATTTGGGCAACAGGTAAAGATATTACTAATATTTTGTGTAAGAATTAAAATTTAAATCCTTAAAGCTAATCCGATTGAGACTTGATTAGACCTATCGAATCACTCAAGTTTTAACAAAATCAACTCTTAACCTAGCTCAAAAACAAACCCAGCCCGAGCTAGTTTCCAAATCAACCACAATCCAGACCGGCCGGGCTTGATAACTATAACTATAGCCACAGCATATTGGGAGAGATTTTCCCAGAGTCCAAACAGGGAGCTAATTAATTATGTACCCAAGCTTTTAACAGAGATAGTATGAGGGTTGATCTGAGGACAAATGCCTATTCTAGACTAACATCTAAAACCATCATCAGCTAGCTGGACTGCACTCCCAAGTCCAATGCAAACCTGTTCCCAGGCCAGGCCTCGGCCCAAGGAATTTCAGGCAGGCCCGTTGAAAATTTGACAGGACCAAGAACCGGCCCCCACAATGATGAATGAACAGCTCCTCTTCAAATGCCCGTGCATTTGATGAGGGTATAAAAGATAGCTGTATGCTCTTCAATCCCAAACACATAGAATGAAGCAGAGCATAGATAACATTTTGCATTTCTGTTTTCATATAACTGTTATAGAACATGCATTAATAAATAAACTCCCACTGATCTTCAGAAACCAAGACAACAACGGCAGACCAGGACAACGTTACTATTATTTACTAGTACGACCACGGACTTTTTTGTTCATCCTGCAAATGTAGAACCCTAGCCCATGGCATATTTCTGGGTCCAGGACCGTGCAGTAGTTTCATACTTGGCTCTGTCTGTCTTGTACATGTGAGCTATCTCCGGAACCAAGGGATCATCCGGGTTTGGATCAGTCAGCAGTGAACAGATGGACAGAAGAACCTACAACAAAGATGTATTCTTTATTCATACCAAAAAGAATATACAAATCTAATGTCATTGTACTACAAATACAAAACTATAATCAGATCTAGAGTCACTATTGCATTACAATACAAGCACTTGAATCTTATAACAGAGCCATGGCAAACACAGCTCTGGTCCAGGAGAAGATGGACCAACACAACATCCCATGTACATGAGAGAGAGAGAAATAAAACATGAGGGAAGAAAAATTATAGTACCTTGGATATTGTAAGGGCAGGGCTCCACTGCTCTTTGAGAATGTCAAGACAAATGCTTCCATTGCTGTTGATGTTAGGGTGGAAAACCTTTGTACGGAAGGAGACCTATCCAGAACATAATCAAATCAGACCAAAAAAAAAATCTTTACATCCAGAAAGAGAACTTTTAAATCCTAACACATCAAATGCCCGCCAAATTGAAGAAAAAGAAAAGATACAACCAGAAAAGCAGAGAGAGTCAAGTTTCAAATCCCAACACATCAAAAGCCCACGAGAAAGATTGAATCACTAAGCTAACAACTGCCTTCTCTTTTTCGGAGAGAAAAAACTCTCTTAAGGATTAGTGTGTCATAACCTATGTGGCAAGCAACCAAAGATATGGGGATGATAAAAAGAGCTTCCATGAAAGCCTACGAAGCTCCAGGATGTGCATTTCAGGTCCTACAGACTGGCACCCCAAATCAACCAATCAATGCAAATAGAGAGAGAGAGGCCAGGACCCACACAAGGCCATCCTTGAACCATTTATAGGTCCACCGCTTTATAGGGGGTGGGAGGATGAGAAGGAATGCAAGGCAAATGGTATCAGAAAGATGAGCAAATTGATAACCTTGGGTGGCTTGAATGGGTAATCTGGAGGAAAGTGAATGGACACAAGGAATACACCACCAGTAAATGGGCTGTCAGCAGGGCCCATAATTGTTGCTTGCCAGTGGAACATATCATCAGCAACAGGACCTGTACGCATGCATAGTATGTCACAAGCCATGATTCAAATAAATAAACTCTACTGAAAACAAAATATATTTTGGCCGAATTCATCAGCTTTATATTAGTTTGCAGACAGGTCAAGGCTCATGAATGAAAAAGATCGGCGATCATCAACCTACACAGCCATGTCCACAACACCACATTGAAATATCAAATCCCAATCAACTCACCACAAAACAATTCCAATGATGAAAACTTTTTAGTTCACTCCCGCAAGTGATCAACACACAGACACCACACTTTAAGATAGCTGAACCCCACTCAATCCAACAAACAGTCTGTATTTCATAGCAAATGTAATTAGATTCTCATTGATTACTCTTTTAAACCAATCCCTCGTCCTTGCTACTCAACCACATCTAACAACTATCAGATCAATGTGCTCGTGCAAGTTAAAGCAAACACAACGAAAATTTACTGGGGTACCTATATTCAATACAATCCCATCCCGAGTTAACTAAGAACGCATGTTGATATCGTAATTATTAAACCAAAGAAACAAATTTATAAGATTAAAACTGATTCAACAATCAAGGGTAAGTAAAGAAGCGAACCAGCACTGCATGAAGCAGGAGGGTCCTTCTGCAGGTCTTTCAACTCCTTGTTAATCCTCTTGGAAGCCATCACAAATTCTCTGAACCTTCAAAAACATATATTTTTACTACATATTAGTGCCAGCAATATAAGTCATCCACATCCAATCATCCAATTAAAATACTAAGAAAACAAAAAAATGGGTTTAATTTTAAACTTCATATAAATAATAGCAAACCCATAATTTTTAAAAAAGATCCTGAAAAGTTCCCCCCTCCAAATGATCTAAGAAAAATAAATTCTGAGCAACCATACAGTGGGCCAAATTCACTGCCATGAAAACTAAAACCCTTCAGAGTTAAAATTCCTTAAATCTTCTCGGTAACCAAACAAAAAAACATTAAAATAATAATAATAATCATACCCCAGGAAACAAGAAGATCGGTTAACAGGAAAAACCCTTAAAATACAAAAAAGAAAAAAAAAAAAAAACGATTTTTATTGACCCCGTAAAGGGAATAATTAAATAAAAAAATAAAAAAAGATTCAGACAAATTTAATAAAAAAGAAATTAATGACCTCCTGAGTTGAGTTAGGGTTCGGGGTTTGAATCGGCAGTAACAGAGACAAAGAATAGAGTGTTTGTTTTGTGTTTGATAAATATATTTATAAGGAAAAACAAAGAGGAAAGAAGAGATTCCTTGTAGTTGCGTTGTGGCGGTCTGTCTCTCACACGAATGTCTTTCACTTTTCACTTTCTTATTTGTAAACCTTCCTTTTATTATTTATTATTGTTATTATAGATAATTATTAGTTTAATACCCTACATATCTGATTAAATTTTTTTAAGATATATAAAAACAAATATCTCAGAAGTAGAAGAGAATTATTTAATATTATTATTAAAATTGATATAATAAGTTAACTTTGAAATCACTTTCTAATTTTTTATATAATTTAAATTAAAAATTGAATTATATAAGAATTGAATCATAGTAATCCAGCTACATTGATTAGTTTAAAAGTAATTTGACTCATCGGTAACTGATAAAATTTAAAAATTGACAAGGAAAACTTTTTGATCTAATTTCTTTTTTAATTCAAATTTAAAATTAAATCATACTAAAATTGCTTTAACATAATTTAGTTAATTTATCTGTGCAAAAACAACCTGATTAGCCAATAAAAAAATACAAGAATAAAATTAAAAAATAATAAAATTGATATAATAAACCTCTCTCTTGACTCGACTTCTTATTTAACACGAGTATAAAGTTAAAATATGTGAAAGTTATTTTAATGTAATTCAAAAATAACTTGAAAATTTTTAAAAAAATCATGGGAAAATTTTAAAAAAAAAATAAAAAAAAATAAAGATTTAAAGTTTCGCACTGTATTTTAAAAGTATTTTTAAAAAAATTAATTTTTTTTATTTTAAATTAATATATTTTTGATATTTTTAAATTATTTTAATATACTAATTTTAAAAATAAAAAAATATATTATTAATATATTTTTTTAAATAAAAATTATTTTAAAAAATACTTGAGAAATATGTGGTCCAATTGAAGCTTTCGACTGTTTATTATATTCGATGACGACGATTTGTACTTCCCTTCTCCCAAACTTGTGACCCGTAATTATACGGCCAATCTACCTTCTCAGTTCTCATAACTCTGATTATGCGCGAGGTGGGATTAATACAATTTTATTAAAAATAATACTGTTTCGTGATTTAAAAAAAAAACAATAAAACAATATAAAAAAAAACAGTTTTAAAAATTAAATAATATTTTAATCGGGTTACGAGCTACCCTACCAGCCAATCAAGTTATATTAAATCTATTTTCTCTTGATTTTAATTTGAAACATGACCCCGACAGAAGATTCGTTGTGTGTGGGGCAAAGTTTAATAACAGTAACTCCACAGCAGAGTGCAGGATGTCGGCAACGACCAGCAAAAGGAGTTCCTGACATGCAAGAACTGGAATGTAATTACAGCTTGGAAAAAACTAAATCTAGAGATTGCAGAAACTTCCAGCAAAGTCACGGAAGAAGAAATCTCAGCAGCAAGGTCGGGGGAACAAGTCCTTGCGAAAGGATGATTTGCAGTAGCATTAACTCGGCAGCCAGAGGCAGTTTGCAAGCCGCAACAGCAGAGGAAGAAAGAGAGTTTCCTACAAGGAAAAGGGGAAGCAAAGTTCAGATTTATGCAGCAGAAACAGCCTCGAAGCAGCCGCTCAAACCGGGAAAAACCTGGTTTCTGACTTGAGTTACAAGTTCTGATTTAATACAACCATCTTAGATTTACTGTCAAATATACAGAATTCCCCCAGAGTTTCGATGACAGAGAAACCATGATTCCTTCAAACTACATTAATAATGTGTGGTTGCTCTGCATCTATCAGTATTACAGGTTCTATCTATCACCGTATTAAGAAATAGCATTAAGACCACAGCCAGGAAAGACAAGATGCATGTTCAGGATCGAAAAGCCAACTCATTATTAGAGATGAACAATCAAGTGATGCTGTAGCTATGGTCACAAGGAGATCATTACAGTAACCTCAAATCGAATGCCAAGAGCATGATCTTCATCGACCGTACCCCGGTTCATTGCTTGCTAACCTTCCTCTCTGCAAGCGAGTCATCTTTCCGTGTCGAAAGCTGCTCCCGCACCATGCCCAGCACCTATTAGATTCAAGGAGAAAGGAGCACATGAATCAAAACTTTGTTCTTCCTCCTCTAAGATATTCATTCCCCAAACTGATCATTACTCATCAAGCTTTTCTAATTGTTGTGGACAATTAAGTGATTTAACCAGTCCACACTTTATGAATTACGTCATGTATTAATGTTAAATTAATTATACCCCCAAAACAAGAACAGAGGGTTCCAGGTATATATCTAATTGTGGCCGTACATTTAATTACCCCATTTTTCACATTAAATCACTATTCATTCTCTATTTTTTTCTTATCGATAAACTCGATATGACTGGTCAATTTGATGGATCCATCAACTCAAGACCTAACTCACGCTCAATTAAGGTTTTATATTGAATCAGGTGAAAAATAAATACGATCGGCTAACACCTTGGAAAGTACACTCACATTGAAATCCAATTTAATTTTTAAAACAATTACTAGCATTTTTAATTTTTTTGATTTTGGTATTTGTCTTTTTAATGTAAATCAATATATTTAATATTATAATACAAGTTATAAGTTACTTATTTAATTGTGTTTAATGAATTTATCTATGAAATATTTAATTTGTAATAAAGATTAAATAAAATAAAAATACTATGTAAAGTTACACAATTTAAAAATATTATAAAAGATAAATATTATATAAAATATACAAAAAAATTACATAGAAATCATACTAACCTATGAAAAAATAAACACCCAATATAATTAAAAACTAATTGCTATTCAACAAGGACTAAAAAGCCCTAAAAAATAATAATTAAAAGAATATTAATTAAAACATAAATTTAAATTATTTTAAAAAAAAAAAATACAGCCAGATTTCCTGATCGACCAGCCAGGAAATCGTTCCCAGTTTCATGCTTGGCCGTCGATTCCAAAATAGCATGAAACGGCTCTGTCAATCTCAGCTTACCCCAATTCCGAGTCGAATTCCATCATCAACCCCTAATTGCTTACCAGCACACCCGATATAACTAGAATAACAGCAAAGTAGAAATACCACGAAAAGGATCAAGGAAAAATGGCGGGGAGAGGGGGGCAGCTAGAGAGCAAATACAATTATTGTAGGAGACGACAAAGAATGCCTTCGACAAATTCGAGTACAGTCTACACTTACTAGGACAACACTCCAAACCAGCTGAGGTGCATTTGGGTAGACTTGTTGATCATTACTGTATACAGAATATACGTCAACTTTCTCACACAAATGCCCATCAACTGTCATCACAAGCTTATATAGCAAGGCCCTATTTTAATACATTGGCAATCTTTGATTCCAAACTGCCTAAAGCAACATACAAACGCAAAACCCCAACTGAACTGTCCCTTAATATGCGACACCGTCCCTTAAACCTTTCCCCAAACACAAGATAAACACAACACCTCATATAGAAACAAGTTAGAACTGGCACAAGACAGTGCCAGTGCCCCGATGGCAGTTGGGAGCATTGGCTGACACAGGAACACCTTTGCTGTCAGAACCGCTGATCACTGGCAGAACTAGTAAACGAGCTCCAAGAGCCCACTAGGTTCAAGAATCCATTACCCCCTGGTCTTAGCCCTCTTCATACCAAGGCTGTTGTTGAAGGGGGAGACAGAACCTGACATTGGAGAACCTTCCTCACGAAGTGTACCATTGATCATTGCTAGCTCTCGCAGTTGCTGCTTCTTGTAGTAATCCTGTGATTCATCCTGAGCATGAAACGAGGAAAAACAAAAATTAACCCTGACAAAAAAAGAAATGATGATTGCAAGCTGGTCATGAGAGAAGGAAGAAGTTAATTTGTAAGGTAGACAAAAAAAAGCGAGAGCAGAAGTTCATTTACAAGCAAGATACGAGGAAAGGAGTAAGCTAATTACCACAGGCTTCAACAAGTCTTCGAGTATCTCACGTGCCTGCATTAGCCGAGCATCAACTATCTCAACTGGCAATTCACCCTCAACTAAGATGTGGAGAGGTTCATTGAGATGCTCATACCCTGGTTTCCCTCTCATCATTTCTTCCTATAAAAAATGAACAATATATTGTTCGCATCATGAAACCAAGGTAAGGGGACATAATATCACAATCTATGAGAGAAAAATTACACCCTAGAAAGCAGAAGAGGGCAATGGTTGGACAGAACTACTGATAATTTTTTACACAAATTCTTTTTTTTTTTTTTAATGTAAAATTTATTTCCCAAAAATTGAAATGCAGATTTGCAGAGTTTTTCAAACAGTACATGCACATTCAGATTTTCTAGAGACTATCTTGCACCACAATCATCTATAGGTTCCAAGAAAGATTATTCCATCGTTAATCTCGTGATAAACTATTTCCTCTTCCCAGTTCTCTTCTAACTCAAAAGTTTGAAGGCGTGCTTAAGGAGGAAATATCATTAATACCTTGGCTGGATCCTTAATGCTTCCACGGCCTCTGATCAGGACACGGCAATCTGTGCTAGCTTCCACTCGCTTAAGGGAGTTCCCCCTAGGACCAAGAAGTCTCCCAACAAAGTTATACTACAATAAGAGATGAATGTCAGAGGCTGCAGAAAAGAAAATGCAACAAAAATAATAATTTGCAAGGAAAAGAGCAGATGATTTGTACATTAGGATATTTGTCGACAGGAATATCCACTCTAATAGTTCTCTTAGCAATAAGACCGGATGAGCTACCTTGAGAGCCCAGCCAGTTTTGTGCTGACGAGGACTGCAACATACCTGACATCTGCACAGCATAATCCCAGATTTTGTCAAAAAAACCACTATCTATGTAAATGCGGCTTCCTGCTTTGGATGGTGGGAAGTACAGTAATTAAATCCCCAAGGTTCAGAGTACCCCATAAGCATTTAACAACTCCAATGGAAGAACATATTTAAGACACTATAGCAGGTGAGGAAAGAAACAAGCAACACAGATGACAGCTAAGTGAACCCAAAAAAAATGCCACCGCAGGAACTGCATTAAGGGATACCCACCAAATATAATGAAAGTGGAAGGCTCTAAACCTAGAAACATATGTATTAGTGTGCTCAACAGCCTTGTCATCTTTTTCATTGGTTAAGGCACCAGGTTATATGCTACAGTGCCATTGTGGGTTAAACAACTTTTATCAGTTCAAGGGTCAGGATTCTACTCCAAATTACCAGACTCCCTCTTAACTAGAGGCAGTTTCTTCATACTCAGCATGCCATGCATCCTTCATGGAATGAATTGCAAACCAAGCCAGAAGTAATTCTTTGAAAATGAAGGGTATTGGGTCTTCAATTTTTTTCACCAATGAGAAAGTTTATTCATGTATTTCATCTTCATTATGTCTTCACAATTAAAAAGGGCATAGTGAATGTGGAATCATCTAATTAAGAGTGATACTCTGGAAAGGCGTGCAAAGTTAAGATCTACTTTTCACTGCTTGGTGATGTTAGCTTCAGACTCACTACCTGTCAATTCAAACTACAAGCTTAAACAAAAGGTATAAGTTAGGAGTAAAAGGAAAATAGTCAGAAAATGCTTCTAAAAACAGTAAATTTAGACGAAAAAAAGGTCATGTTAATGGTTAGTATCCGTACTTCTGATTGAAACCGTGATGCCCATCCATTTGCATCAGCTGCTCCATTTGAAAATATTCCTCCAGAAGCCAGAGGACTAGCATGTTCAAGCCCACTTTGACCTAAAACTGACGCATTCCCCAACAGTGTAGTTACACGCAATATTTCTGCTCCAAAATGTCAATTTTCAAGAACAAGATGTACCAGTTAGCATTGGTTATTGGTTAGCAGTCACCACAAAATGGACGGACAAGACGGATTGTTAACTTAGTTAGTTAAAAATCAATGCTTGCCCCATTAAATATACTTAAACTTTCAGAAGAATATAGTCTGAGATGAAAGGTTAAGGACCACAATGTTAAGTGATACCCTAGCATATGCATCATTAAACAAAAAAGAATGTTAACATTATCAGATCTAATAAGTTTGACAGAGAATGAAGCAACTAATAAATATTAACTATTCAAGTCACACGAGTAAAAAAATCTCAAGGACATTGTACATCTACCAATTTGCAGCCTGCATAGAAACAACACTATCTAATCAACACCAGAATTTAGCACCACTGAAAATAGGAAATTTGTCACATGTATTTGCAAAGAAGGACAGAGAGTGAAATTGGAAGAAAAATATTTAACAAATCACTGCAAAAAGGAAGAGGATAATGTAAGAGATAAGGGGGGAAATAAAACCATGCCACAGCTGAAATCGTTTAGAATCAGTTCAACCAGCTCATTTCAGCTATAGCGCCAGCATCAGAATTTGCCAAATTTAGTTCCCAATATAAGCTGAAAACGGAGTTCTATAAAACAACCAAGCAGAGTTTTAGTTAGCTCACAATGACCATAAGCTTCTTCAGATGTCAAATATGCCCCCAAGTGATAAGGTACTTGGCCAACCAATAACACAACTATTCCTAGTCCACTCTGTACACTGGAAGATCTCTTTCTGCAAGATGAGTGAAACATCCTATGTGCACAGCCCCATTTCGAAAAAACACAAGCCATCCTATTGGCTTCCTTTATAATCTTAAAGAGGTTTTTCAGTTTGCCATCAATATCGCCCACCCCAAAACATCAAAAAAAAATAAAAATTGTCTTAGTTGTTGATTCAGATGTCTGAATCCTCACCAAAGATGATCATGTTCAACACAGAAACCCAACACTAAAGATAAAATCCTGTAACAGACTATAATTGAAATCAATTTCCAACTCCTAAGCAAAAAAAAATAATTCAAAATGCTTTACTCTATGCCAAACACCAATGAGCTCTTTAAATCATTTCTGGCACCCTCTTCAACCATCATCTACCCTATCACAGCCAGAGCTCAAAAGGGAATGCAAAGGAAAAGGACCAGGATATGAGGTGGGGACATTGAATGGTTCTAGAATGTGGATAAAACCAGGAGCACACATCTAGGATGCCAGTCAAACAACAATGCCGTGTGAGAAATATCATAACGATACAAATACACAATATCCCATGGTTTCACAAGAATGCAAGCCAATTAGCCAATTCAACACAATCAACTGACAAAAGCATATATAACTAGTAATCTAGAATAAATCCTCTTGTTTGCAAGTTACTATCTACACTTTCAAGTCAATCTGCCATGAGCAATCCTTGTGCTCCTCTAACAGGCCCTGCTAAATGCTTATATAGCATCCAGTTGGTGAGAATATCTTTTTGAACCCTAAGAGCCTTCGCACAGCGAATTGGTGCTTTCCCCAAAGCCAATATCATTCTTTAATTTCAGAGATATCCATAATGAGTTGTCAATTGATGAGCTTAATGCTAATTTATGCCTAGTCCACCAAACTAAGCATGATATAAAAAATGGATTCCGGGATCATAAATGAGCTTGCCACAAGACATGACTGAAGTTTCCACTCACCTTGGACATTTGTCGACGCAAAAACATTCACTCCTTTCATCAAGAAAACAGGAAAGCGAAGAACCAACAGAACTCGTGCAAGCAATCTATCCCTAAAGCCTCCTAAGTTTTACATAGCAGGACAGGGACATTATATGATCTTCAACAATGTTATACAACCATTCTACACCTAATCGCTATTTTACCAAACAAGGTGGAATGATAGGACCTTGTTTCCTTCTTTCACTTAACCGGAATGACTTTATTGGGCTTTAATTTGTGGACCATTCCTATACTGATTTCTTTATGATAGTTTTGTATAAATAGCAGCACGATAAATAGCAGCAGTCAGTAAATAAATATCTGCAATTTGTGGCATATATCGATCATCCAATGCCTATTAAATAGATTTAGTTTCCATTTATAATTGTCTATACTGTACACACCATATACACGTTGCTTTCCACAATTGCTATCATTCCATGTTCTTGTAATCATAAAAGGAATCCATTGGAAAAATATCCACTTCTGAATATCATACATGGTTTGATCTAAGTGTATGAAAAGGCGATGTGCAATGGACCTCACCTTGGTTCAACAACCGATAGATATTAGGAAGCACAGGCATAAATGGACTAATCTTGTGACGCTCTGCCAACAACTCCGACAAATACCTGCTCAGCAAAAACACATCAAGTATTAATTCACCATGCCGTTGCACAAACATGTTCATACACAAAATCATTACCATGCTAGAAATATATATATATATAAAGCCACTAAAAACATAACTAATCAATCATTTAATAAATCTACCATCAGAAACCATTTCAATTATCAGAATTGAGCTACAAATCAGAGATTCCAAGCTCACATAGATACAAAACGCAACTATAAAGTTTCAGAATTTCCTGCTTAACACCACATGAACACATAAATCAACAACAGACAGTGAGAAAAACAGTAAATGAGTTGATTTGATTCACAAAGAAACAAACCGAAGCACATATCGAGTTATTGCATCAATTTAGTGACATAAATCACTAAATCCAGCAGTAAAGTAATTAGCGAAACAAACTACACAGCAAAACAGTATCAGATTCCAGTCACGTAATAACAAAACCTAGATCAGCCTAGATCTCAGCTACTGAGATCAAGGATCTAGATCTCTCTAGATTTGTAAAGCAGACAGTTAAAGTGAAACGAGAGAGATAGATTCCAGCTATATATATATATATACTTTTCTTGCTCGACTACGAAAGCAGAGGAAGCTGCCGATGAACGAAGACCAGAGATATGAGGGGAGTGAGGAGCAGATGGAGACGGAGAGTAAGCCATAAAGCGACTAGCACCAACACCAACACCAACGCCGCCGCCAGTGGTGGTCATTTTATCAGTACTCCAATCAATATCCTTATAGATATCCGTTTTGTTAGATTTTTTTAAATCAGTTAAAATTGTTGATAGAGAGAGAGAGCAGCGGCACGGCAGCGGCGGCAACCAGATAGAAGAAAATAATTGTTTTCAATAATGTTTTTTTTTTTTTTTTTTTTGTGGTTGTGGTTACAGCCGCTACCAGGCTCACTTTCTCTCCGTTTCTTCTCAGTTGCGTCGGTGGAATATGTATTTATATATGCGTGTGAGATTAAAAAAAAGAGCTACCGTTTTATTTAATTTTTTAACTTTTACTGTTTACCGCCCCTTAAAGAAACGAGAACAATCATAATGTATGGACACGTGGCGCAAGAGAAGAATTGAAGGAGGACTCTTTATCTATACAAGTCCTTGAATTTTTTGTGCTGTTCAATATTAGTTGTTTTTCTTGACAACTATATGATAACACCCTTCAGCTTCTTCTTCTTTTTTTGTTCACGGTGAAAGTTTTTATTTTGGGTGGGAAAAAATGTATTTTTTTTTATTAAAATGGGTATTCGAATCAGCTTGCATGTACCTCAACTAATCCTATGGACCCTGAAATTAATGACTATATAAACTTTTAGTAGTTATCATATTAGTAACCATAAAACTCAAACCTGAAACTACAGGGGAAGTAAATCTCTTAGTTCTAAGTTCTTATTATATTGAACCACTTACTAGATGATTGAAAAAAAAAATTATGATTTGAAATTAATGTATAATATGCCTAGAAATATTTGTTTTGATGATTAAGTGTAATTCAAACCAATTCTATTTTCGTAATTAATTATAAAAGTTTTGATTTTGAGGTGTGGGTTTACCATGTATAAAATGTTTCCAACATAACATATATTACTAGCTCACATTTTTCAAAGATAAATCGTTTTAAAAAAGAAAAAAAAGTTAAATGGTTTTATTATATTTTTTCCAATTTATAAATAACTTTAACACTAACCGAGGAAATAGGTGAATTCATATGCTAGGGAACCATTTAGCACTTTTAAAAACTTTTGCTTCGCTAAAATCAACTCTTTCAAATAAATAACTGAATCATCCTATTAAAATAAACTTTGGAGGACGTGGCTTCCAGCATAATCAGTAAAATTCAATAAAAATAAAACAAGTGTAGTAAATTTCATATATACTATTATATTAGTTTATTTTGTCGACCAAAAAATTTTGGAAACAAAAAAAAAAGATTGCAAACAATTTTTTAATATTATTATTAAATCTAGCCTATTAGGCAATTTTAAAACCTTCTAACTTGATTTCTTACCTCACTCAAGTTTTTAATTAAATTACTTGGAAATTACCTTAATGTAACATAATCGATTTAATAATTAAAAAAATAACTCAAATTATTGATAAAAAAAGTGTTTTATCTTTTTTTTAAAAAATCAAGATAATATCTTTTTTTAATATTAAAATAATGATATATTGGATTGATATAAGTTTCATATTTTAACTTGTGAAACTCACGACTTAGGTCATGAACTCCTTTAGGTTTAATAACTCTTTGTTTAAAATCATATTTTTGCTTCGACATGATCCAGTCAACATGACAAGTGCAAAGACTACTTGGATAACTGGTAAGAATGTGATTTGGCTTTAATTTTTTTAAAAAAAAAAAAAATATTAAGGCAAAGACAAATTAAATCAATTAGAGCTCCGTGGCTTAACCTATCAAACTTATAATTCAGGTTATAGATTTTACTAGGTTTAATAACTATATTTTTTCAAAAAAACTATTTTTAATTAATCATATGATAATAAAATATATACCTGCAAGAAAATTGATCGCCAATCAAATATCAAAATGTTTGTTTGAGACTACAATAATTTTATAAAAAACAAACTATAACAAATTATGAAGGTCAATTTAAAATTAACAAATTATTATAGGATAAAATTAAAAAATATATATAAGGATAGATTACTTCGAGCATCTTATAGTTTAGTCATTTTTTTACTTTGTTTTTTTTTATATAATCATCAAAAATATATTGAAATAACGATTAAAGCACCCCTGAAACCTAAAAATAACATAAATATCACCAAGTTCACTTTAATGTGCACTTCTATAACCCAGCCACATAATAATGTAACAAGTAAATAGATAAGAAATCCTCAATCCGCATTGCAAGATAATTTCACATATTAGCTATGAAAGGTTAGCTTGTAAAATTAAAACCATTTTGCATCATTCATACGACAAGATATTTTATAAATTCAAACCATCAATGCCTTAATGGGAAAAACTATGAATATTTGATTTATTCCACCATTTATATGTATGCTAACAATATTTGCAACAACCAAGCACTTTCTTCGGTCCTAGAAATTATAATCATGCTCAAAATGTTAGTAGAGAAAATCACATTATAAATATTCTAGCCAAGCACTTTTTTGGTTTGAAGGTGTTTGGAAGTATAGTAGTATTTGCTTTTTAAATTGTTTTTTATTTAAAAATATATTAAAATAATATTTTTTTATTTTTTAAAAAAATATTTTTGATATCAAAACATTAAAATGATATGAAAACATAAAAAAATTAGACCAAAATCAAAATTTAAAATTTTATGGAATGTAATTTGCACCATGTTAGTAACTATTGCCTTACTTTATAAGTAACTGTTGCTTTCTTATATCATGAGAGGGAGAGGAGGGGCGGGGGGGAGATTTGTTTTTGTTTTGTATAGGAAGATTTGTCGGAGAGGTTGACATCCACATTGATCTTGCTGTAACCATTTATAGTATTTATAATTATTTTTCACTCTTTAATATATATGGGGATATTATTATTTTTTTGTTAATTTTCAAAATCCGCTTTGACTAAAGTTGCAAAGTGTAATATTAGAAAATTCAGTTGCAAATTGAGAAATAACTAAACCATAGGATGCTCAAAATAATTTATCCAAAATAAAAAAAAGGACTTGCTTCATGTGATCAAATATGAAAAATGTAAGCATGAGATTTAAACCTCATATGTTTTAGCCTTGTTGATAATTCTATAAAATCTCTCTAAAAAATAACATTCCATACAAGCAATAATTCAAATTTTATCTCAAATATTTTATTTTAAATCCTCATAGACACATGTACAAATACCATGACAATTTTGAATTGGCATAAATTGCTTAAGATCGAGTTAGATAAATGTTAATGTTAGCTATTCTAATTTGTTTACAAAACAAATGAGTCTTCCAATTTTAAGAAATAAAAGGATTAGATAAAAAAATACTTAAACTTTAGACACTTTAGTGTAATTTACCCAAATAAAAATTGGAAAAGCCCAACAACATTGCAATTTAAACCAAATATTTTTAAAATTATAGCCGAAAATGAAATCAGTTTCAATCATAACTCCACATCTCATCACAATATCATATCATCAAACAGATCTTTTATTTTCTAGCTAAACAACGATGCCCCATGCAGTTCATCTCTAATAATGTATGCCCACACCTGAATAAAGCAGGCTCCCAAAAAATATTATCTCAGCTGACGGTCAGATCCACATATTGAAAAGGCACCTCCTGAGGAGAGAGGGTAATCTTTATGCTTATGCTGTATAAGCAACCAAGACTCTTCTCTACTAGTTGAAGTGGGATGGTGACATCATCGTACCCTTCTAGATGAGAAGCTTGAATAGCACAATATTAATGATAATGTATGCCACACCTATATGCTTTCCAAGAGATATTGTCTTAGCTAACAGCCTAAAGCCACATTCTGAACTTTGTCCTGACAAAGGATATCCTCTTGAGAAAGAGATGACATTTGTCCAATAAGATTCTTGTTTCAGCCGATGTGAGCTAATTAATGGCATCTTTAGTGCTTGCTCAAAGTTAACATTGCAGAAAATTGATGCTGCCACATGATTGAAGTTCTTTGAACGCCGGAACCAAGATGATTGAAGTTGCACTTCGCAGAAGGGAAGCGGCGTTGGCATCATTGATCTGGTATCATATCCGCTCTGGAATTCAGGGAGGAACCATATGACCGATTTCCTTTTTAGCCGGTAAAATTATGACTCCAGCTAACAAATGATCCCAGAGATCTGCAAATGCCATTATCAAGCCTCTAAATTCCAGCACTGCAAATGCTTGTATGAATGGTGCACAAGAGATCTGACAAGATACAACAGAAAGACATGTTTAGCAACAAGAGCTTTCATTCAATTACCAAGTTTTTGCATGATTTAGCTGTTACCTTCAAGTAATTGAGCCAGCAAATTCTTTGTTGTTGTAGATTAAACAAGATCATTACAACCTGCAGGATTAACAAAGCTTTCTGTCAAACCTCAACAGCTTAAAAGAGAGCATCAGGGGGCAAATTATCTGATGAAATTGAGTACCTTCATGCTTAGACGCTGACTTGGAGAAATCCACAAGCTAGCAGGCTTCCCTGGTCAGAATCCGCAAAGGATGAATTTGGAAGCGCGAAACACCAAACATGAGAAAGAAACAAGACAAATCGTAATCAAATACTGTGAACACCAAGTAAGTGGCTTCCATTTGATCTCAACGCTTGAGCTCTTCATTCTCTTTCCACTCAGTGGTTCCTTGGACAAATCAAAACTAGCGCCTTTCATTCTCAACTCTTGAATACACTTAGTAAGAGCTCTATCATTATTCTTCTCTCTTTGCAACTGCCTGGACACCTTCCAGTAACTGCAAATCTTAACCTGAACCAAAGACACAAACACAAGCGAAGTGCAGACAGACACAAGAGAAGGTATCCACCAATTCTTGCAAGTATGCTCTTTACTATCAACAGAAGAGGTAAACAAAATGGTTAAGAAAATCCCATGAAGGACTAAAAAGAAGCAACACAGTTGAAAGATTTCGCGCTTGATAGAGACCATTCTCGACTCTTTCAAAGCAATTCTACGGCCGAAAAGATTCTTTTCGCTTTGCCATAGCTTGAGAAGCAAAAGATGACCTGGACAATTAGAGATTTCTGCTAACGGGTGGTTTTGAATTGCTGCTATTGTGTTCATGGCACATATCAGTTTCTGTTGGTGCTCTTCATCTACTGGGATTTCTACGATATGGACGTCTTTCATTTCAGCCATTGTTGAGCACAAATGAGATAAAATTGAATTATAGCAAAAGCCGATAACACAAGAAAGGAAACAAAATAACGAACCAGAAGATTTTGAAAAAAAGAAAAAAGAAACAAAACCAGAATGGGAAACCGCTGTCAAACAAGGAGATGAGAGAGCTGGAAGAGCTGAAGAGAGATTAGAATTATAGAAAGCAGAGAGAGATTAGAATGCTGATTGATTGTTGTGAGAGGGAACGGGTTCAAACTTTCAGATATTTAAATAGTTGAGACACGCCTGGAATCTCATGAGTTACCCTTCATGCTGAACGGTCAGGTTTCTTATCAACAGCTATATTTTAGAAGCTAATAATGCGCCTGCTAATTAGGGCTCCAATAACTGTCCTGAGGATCTTACTTGTAAGTTTTCTTTTTCCCACTTTTTATTTATTAACAACTGATTATTTACGAGAAAAAAAATACTATAATAAACGTCCAAGTTACAGGAAATCTTAGATTTGAAGTACTATAATCAAAGGCTCTTTTTGGCTCAAAAGGAGGCCGGGGAGAGGACGTGTGGAGGCAATGGCGCAACATATATATACAGGGAAGCTCATCACTCCTGAAGGTGAAAAGGAGTTCAAATGCCCCGATGATGTCTACATCCTTGACCAGGCTGAAGAGGAAGGCGTTGACCTTCCATGCTCATGCAGGGCTGGGGCTTGTTCTTCATGTGCTGCCAATATTGTTCAAGGGACTGTAGATCAGTTTGCTAGCTATTAGCTTTCTTGGAGGTGACCTGATAGAGGCTGGTCGGGTTCTCGCCTGTTATGCTTATCCTATGTCTGATCTAGCTTGTCATCGAGACACTTAAAGAAGAATAGCTTACACTTGATGGTCTAGTCCATTGGTCAACTGCAAAGCTTGTCTTTGTGAAGGTCCTGGATTCGATCATCAAGAGTATCAGCCTGTCACCCCTGCGTTGTTTTACCTGCCTACTAGACTTGCAGGATGTTTAGTAGGCCCTGGGATTAGTTGTGGTGCGCGTAAGCTGACCCAGACATCTAGGATCATAAAAAAAAAAAAAAAAGAGAAAGAGCTTTCTTCAAGTAAATTTACGTGCTTTAATTAATTGTTGATAACTTATAAGCTAGCTAGCCATGTCCTTTGTCTTCTCCTTTGTTTCTGTATGTTGGCTGTCTCTTGATCTTGCTTTTTACTGGGTATTGCCAAAGTTTTTGCTCCTTCATTTGTGATGGCATGCAAATTACATTTATTAGCATAATTTAATTTAATATTCTCATTTTTTTATATATATATATATATAAAAAAAAAAACACACCCACAAAGTACTCTCATATCACATAATAATTAATGATGATGCATGATATTGTTTTGCTAGCTTTTAGTGTTAGTATTATTATTTATGGTTTAAATTTTAGGAAAATTTATATATGGTGTTTAATTAAGTTAAGAATAAGAATTTCATATCAATGCATCTGTCTAAAATAATCTTTACCATTAACAAAAAAAAACAAAAAAAGGGCACAAACGTTGAATTAATCAAATCAATGACAAACAGATAGAATAAGAGCACTGAAGATCTAGCCTCTCTCTTTTACACCCACCGTTAGATTAATTACCATGAAATATTCTTCCCCACTCACTAGCTATTTAAATTCCCATTTCAATTAACGCTCCAGTAAAAAGTTATTTTCACTCTTATCGCTTGATATGCATGAATGCTTGATCAAGAACACTGATCTTCCTTCCATCTACAAAACGGGAAGCATCTAAAGTTAAAAGGCAGATTTCAGAAGCCTTTCATGTATTATATATAATTTTACGTCGAGGTTTTAAAAACAAGTTTAATAAAAATTATAAATTATAATTTTTTAGTAATGAAATGCATGTAAAATTATGATGTATTAACGATTCAAATATTTTTAAAACTATAATCGAAACAAAATGCAATTTCAATGGCATATTATAACATAACGGGATGGATACTTGGGATTTTATTAAAATCTAATACAGAAGCATTTTATTAAACAAAAGAGAGGTTATTTGAAGAGGTCAGTGGATGGTGACGCCAGCATTCTGGTTTAATTAATTATAGTATCTTTGCTTTATTCCTCATTCCAGCTCTATTTTTGAACTAAAAAAGATGAAATTCTTTAAAAACATTTCATTATTCAAACGTGGGTGTTTAACGGATGATTAATTCTTATTTGTTTTTGTGTTTTAATAGTATTTTTTAAAAAAAATTAATTTTTATTTAATTTAAATTAATATTTTTTTTTATATTTTCATATTGTTTTTATATGCTAATATTAAAAATAATTTTTTAAAAATAAAAAATATTATTTTAATATTTTTTAAATAAAAAACATTTTAAAAACTAACCACAATCATTTTTAAACACATCCGAAGAGTTTGACATGATATTTCTTAGAAAGGAAAATAGTATAATTACAGTAAATTTCTTATTTAATTTTATACCAAATAGTTTCAATAGAATATCATTTATAATCAAGCATATTTAAATAAGAGATTAAGTAAATTTACCAAATATCAAATCAAAACGAATCGTAATCTCATGAAAAGTGACTGAAGGTGCCCTAACCCTAAAAAATGGTACGCATCTCAAGTCTCAACGGTTCAGCGTATTTCGGAAAATACAAAAGTGGTTGAGCGTTGACATAAGAGAAAAAAAGAAAAAAAGAAAAAAGGGGCCACTTGTGAAAGATCAGAGCTTTATGTCATTTTATGCTTCACCATTTGCTGTCAAAAAGGCCTCCTCCCTTCAGTGACAGTACCCCCATTATCGACGGCCAGTTGTAGTTGGGATCTGAGCCTAGTGGGCCTCAACTCCGCACAAAAAGTCATGGTGTTGTCGACGAACAGGTTTGACTGGGAAGTTTAATGGCCAAAGTAGATGCCACGAGTGTGTACTTGGGTGTGATATTTTAAATTTTTTATTTAAAATATATTTTTTTACATTTTTACATCATTAATAATTAATAATATGATGTGATTATATTAAAAATATTTTTTAAAAAATTTAATGTATTTTTAAGTAAAAAATACTTTAAATCATCACTACTATTACAATCTCAAACACACTTTAGGCCCCGTTTGTTTGCTGGAAAGTAGTTTTTTTTTGGAAAGTAAATTCTAGGGAAAGTGAATTCCGAGAAAATATTTTCCGATGTTTGACAGTGTAATGAAAAATAAGTTGGAAAATATTTTTCAGTATTTGGTTATGTCATGGAAAATGAGCTGGAAAATAAATTATTAATATTTTATTTTTCTTAAGTTTATTAAAATAATGAGGAATAAATCTTACAAATTAAAAAGTTGAATGAAAATGAAATTGAAAAACAAAATTCATAAATTATCTCAAATAAAATAAATAATAATCAAAATAATAGAGATCAAATCTAAAAAATTAAAAAAAAATGAAAGATAAAGAAATTAAAATAATAATAATCAACATTTCGTAAATTATTTCAAATAAAATAAGTAACAATCAAAAGAATGAGGACCAAATTTAATAGATAAAAAATTTATATAAAAAAATGATAAGGAAAAAACAAACAACAATTATAAAAATAAGAACCAAAGTTAATATAAAAATAAAATTTTAAGAGATAAAATTGAAAAATAAATATTCAAAACAAAATATATATAACAATCAAAAGTTTGAGGATCAAATTTAATATAATCAACAAATAATGACATTTCTAATTTTTTCACAACTTCCGGAAAGTGTTTCCCCCCCAAATTTTTCAGGAAAACACTTTCTTGAAAACCAAGCCAAATTTTTCTTTTACTGAAAAGTGTTTTCCATTGACCAACTTTTATAATAACAAACAAATACAAGAAAGTTTGAAAAGTGATTTCCCAGAAATCACTTTCCGGAAAACAAACACAGCTAAAGGGAAAATATTTTTATGAAAACCAAGCCAAATTTTTCTTTGACTAAAATTGATTGGAAAGTATTTTTCGTTGACCGAAAAGTGTTTTCTATTGACTAGAAAGTGTTTTCTGTTGACCGGAAAGTATTTCCGTTGACTAATTTTCCTAATGACAAACAAACATAGGAAAGTTTGGAAAATGGTTTCCCGGAAACTACTTTCCGGGAAATAAACATGGCCTAAATTAGGCATTTAGGCAGCAGTAGACATTTTTTTTTAGGGGTACATGACAACGTGGTAGCGGTTATTTTTTACAGTATTTTTTCATGAAAATATACCAAAATATATAATTTTTATTTTTTAAAAAATATTTTTGATATCAGCACATCAAAATAATCTGAAAACACAACAAAATATTAATTTAAAACAAATAAAAACATACATTTTTTTCAAAAACGTTTTTAAAATGCAAAAATAAATAGGCTTTTAGAGCCTATTTAGAAACACGGTTCAAACCATGTTCTTTTAAATTTTGATTTTTTGCTTAAAATTATATTTTTTAATATTTTTAGATCGTTTTGATGTGCTGATATTAAAAATATTTTTTAAAAATAAAAAATATTATTTTGATATATTTTTAAGCGAAAAACACTTTGAACCGTTACCTCTACCACTTTCTCAAACACATCTTTAGAGAGTGTTTTAATTTTTGTTTAAACATATTATTATTTTTTTATTTTTTAAAATTCATTCTTAAAATCAACACATTAAAATAATTTAAAAATATTAAAAAATATATTTTTAAAAAATCAAAATTTTAACCCACAAACAAATATTGTAATAATAGAAGGACTGACTTGTAGAAACAACAAAAAAATGGAGACTCAAAACATGTTTTACCGATTAGGTATCCGACTGCATTTCTAACCCAACCAACAAGTTACCAAGTCTTCTTCCTTACCAGTTGACTCAGACTTCCGAGGTTTTTTTGCCATGATGTCTTTGTTGGCAGATAATTTCTATGAAACATTAAATTATATATTCATTAATAAATAAACAACTTAATTGATAAAAAAATAAATTAAAATACCAAATTTTAAAAAATAAAGAATGCTTTGACTGCTTCATATTTATTCAAACCCGAATATAACTTAAGCCCCAAAAATTTAAAAAACTCAATGATTCTAGTTACCGCCAAATCCAAAAAAAACTCAATAGATAATAACATAATTGTAAGACCTGAATTGAATTGGTTAAGTGTGTGCGTGTATATATATATATATATATATATATATGTTCAAAACCTATTTTAATTCAATATATTTTTTTTAAATCTTTCTTGTGAGAAAGATGTAGTTTTAATTTTAAGTTTTGAAGGTATCCATGTCAACCATCTCAATCACTGAGTGGTATTGCGCGGGGTCAGGTGACAACTATGGGCAACAGGTCACCCCTCTCCCAAAAAAACGTCTAAAAATCTCTCTCCGTCGCTGTCACATCATCGTTAGCACCAGTAGTCGACAGCAGCAAGTCGTTTTTGGCCCCTTTTCCTCTCATTAGAAACAGCCAGCAGCCCCATCCCCTCCTCCATGAAATAAAAAATCCACTCCTATTTAAACACAGACACACCATTTCTTCTTCATCATACCTTCTTCTTACCCTCAATAAAAACTGAACATCAGATGCATCTCTACAATGCGTGGCTGCCACCGCCAGTGGCGGAGGAGACGAAGAAAGAGAAAGACTCCTTCCGCACCGTGCTCAACTCCGTCAAGAACTCTTACAAACCCGATGATCCTGATTCCGTTTACTCCACTCTCAAATGGATTTCCGTCCTCGAACTGTTAGTCTCCGCCTCTCTCTCTCTCTCTCTCTATCAATTTCTTTAATAACGATTGAGTTTTCAGCTTTATTTGATTCTAATTGAGTGTTAATGATTACTTACAGTTTTATTAAGGCGAAGAGCGAATTGTATTTGGAAGATGTAGCTGAACTCGTTCAATTTGGAATTGAGTTGTTCAATATTTCGCAGAATAAGCTTTACGCTCAGGTATTATTATGATTTTCGGGTTTAATGCTGATTAATTAATTAATTAATAATTATAATTAACTTGTTAATTCTTTTTGAGTCTTAATTGTGGAATTTTGGGTTTATTTTTTTTAGGTGAGATGGGGAAATTTGTTAGTGAGAGTGCTAAATAAGTATAGGAAGAAGTTGGCTTTCATAGTGCAATGGAGGCCTTTGTATGATACTCTTATTCATACTCATTTTACTAGGTACGGATTTTTTTTTTTGGCTTATTTTTCTGAGTTTTTGTTGATGATTTTAGTGTTTATCATTTGTATACTGGTGAGCATTATAGGAACACTGGTCCGGAAGGGTGGAGATTGAGACAAAGGCATTTTCAGACTATTACTTCACTTGTTCGGTCCTGCCGGAGGTTCTTTCCTGCTGGTTCGGCTTTGGAGATTTGGAATGAGTTCTGGTAAGTGTTTAGTTTATCTGTAATTAGGATATTTACTGTGGTTTTACTCAATGGGAAACAGAATTGTATGTTTTTTTCTATTTTTATGTATAGTTATATGTGAAGTTGGTTTTGACTGATACTGCATTCTTACTTGATGTTAAAAAAACCGAGACAAAAAGCCTGAAGAAGCACTGATTAAATTAAATGATGGTGAAATTTATCCTTTGAATAATCTGGTGACGTCATTAACTTTCTATGGTTTCTATATTCGTTGTTGAAATTTTCTTGAAATAAACTTGCAGTTCTCTCTTGGAAAATCCATGGCATAATTCATCCTTTGAAGGATCTGGGTTTTTGAGACTGTTTTTGCCGACAAACTTGGAGAACCAGGACTTCTATACAGAGTATGTAGTGCATAGTTTATGAAATTCTTATTTCTTTATAGTTTTTGGAGCAAGTTTTATAACCTATTGTTGGCATGGCAGAACTTGGGTTAAAAAGAGCTTGAACATGTGGGACTCGATACCAAATTCCCAATTCTGGAACAGCCAGTGGGCAGCTATCATAGCTCGTGTTATAAAAAACTATGACTTTATTGACTGGGAATGCTTCTTACCAATGCTTTTCAGTAGATTCTTGAACATGTTTGAGGTGAGTTTATGAATACTTCAACTTATGTTTTATCATTTTCTAGTTTAGGGGAATAGTAGTGGGTGACTTGTGTGATGTTTAGATTAGAAGCGTGGAAGGTTCATAAGTGGTAGGATTTCATTCTTCTTTGACGACTGGTATTATAACACATAATGATAGTAAGGACTTGTTAAACCATGCAGCTGAATTTTTTTAATACTTCTAAGTACCTATAGAATGGGAAGAGGAACAGGAGGAGGGAACCTCTTACCTTAAATGCATGCTGTGACAAATTGACTAAGAGGCAGTTTCTAGGATTCCTTGTTGGAAGATTTTTATAGATATTAAAACATCAAGGAGAGGAAAGAAGTAGGAACAGTTGGAATACAAAGGATTTGGAACTCTTACTTTGCAAATTTATTTACACATTAAAAACGCGGGAAGGGAAATTGATAAAATGTTGTGTGCATTTAAATGAGGCTTGGCTCTAAATTCTCAGTCACTCCCTGAAAGAAAAATCCCTGCCTTGTTTTTCTTGGGTTCTCTGTCTATATCAATGTACTTGTTGCCATTCTGATTATCCACTATCATGCTTTAATCTGGCAATCACAGGTTCCTTTGGCAAATGGAAGTGCTTCATATCCATTTTCCGTTGACGTTCCAAGATACACAAGATTCTTATTCTCCCATAAAACTTCCACCCCAGCAAAGGCCATTGCAAAGTCAATTGTAAGATCAGTAAAGATGGCCATGCATTTTGTTGCTTTCATCAATTGATCCTATATGATTGTTTTCCACACCGTCATCCTATGCTGTTTCATTGCGAGTAGGTCTATCTGCTTAAACCTGGCGGTGCAGCACAAGAGCTCTTCAGGAAATTGGGCAACCTCTTAGAACAGTCTGTTCACTAACATATGAATACTTTAATTATTGTCTCCAACCATGTTCATAATTCTCACCATTGGCTCATTGTTGGTTTTTATTGCTGTAGATATTACCATCCATCTAATGGTGGTCGCTGGACTTATTCACTGGAGCGCTTTTTGCTTCATTTGGTAATTATGTTCCAGAAGCGCTTACAGCGTGAGCAATGGTAAGGATATGTATATATGTATCTTTTTACCTTGTATATATGTATCTTTTTACCTTGTATATGTGTTATCCATTTACTTTAAAAATGTTTTAAGCTGTTACTATACAAATATTGGTGTTACAGGAGCATGGACAACAATAGACAGGCAGAAATGTTTCTTGGAAGATCAGAAAGGACTTATTTTGTCAATGTTCTACTGAAGTTAATTGATCGCGGGCAATACAGCAAAGACGAACATCTTTCTGAGACAGTTGCTGCAGCAACTTCCATTTTGTCATATGTGGAGCCCACTTTGGTTCTTCCATTTTTAGCATCTCGGTTCCATTTGGCTTTGGAGACGGTTAGTAGTGTTGCATGTGTTGTTTTATGGATCAAAATGCTGAAATATGGTTTTGAACCTGGCTTCAAGGGATATTTAGTAGTCTCCTCTTCTTCAAATAATGCTTCTGTCATCACATTAACTTGTCTTTTACTTACCTTTGTGTCTAGTCAGATGACTGCCACCCACCAGTTGAAAACTGCAGTGATGTCAGTAGCATTTGCAGGACGTTCTCTGTGTCTCACATCCCTCTCAACTCGAGGGAAACTGGAAGATTGTGGTGGGGGTGATGATGCATATGTCGATCTCTTGACAATTTCACTATCCAATGCTTTACTTGGTATGGATGCTAATGACCCCCCCAAAACATTGGCAACCATGCAGTTAATTGGCTCCATATTTTCCAATGTAAGAGCTGAGGCCTTGATAATTTTCTCAATTCTTTCTTTTATGCCCATAGTTAATTAACATGTTCATTCCCCATTCAATTTATAATTACAGATTGCTACTTTGGATGATAGTACCGATCAGCTATCATTCATGCCAATGATCCAGTTTTCTGAATGGTTGGATGAATTCTTGTGTCGCTTATTTTCATTACTTCAACATCTAGAACCCAGCAGCGTTCTGTAAGTAATAGCATTTAGTATCCCATCTGTTTCTCTTAAATTTTCTGCATTGCTTAATATATTTAGACATGCTGATTTGCCCTTCTAGTCAGAACAATTCATTTTTATTGTTATAGGCATGAAGGCCTACATTCATCAGCAACATCAGGAACTTTTCTTGTCGATGATGGTCCTTTCTACTATTGTATGCTTGAAATCTTGCTCGGAAGACTATCTAAATCGCTATACAATCAGGTTCAGCTGCTGTCTTCATTCACAGTTCATTCACCGTGATCTCTCCTTGGGGAAGAGATTGTTTTTTAAATTATTCCTTTCATGGTAACAGGCTTTGAGAAAAATTGCAAAGTTTGTTAGGACAAATATTCTTCCTGGAGCAGTTGCAGAGGTTGGATTGCTTTGTTGTGCTTGTGTTCATTCAAACCCTGAAGAGGCTGTTGCTTCTCTTGTTGATCCAATCTTGTCATCTGTTATATCCTCTTTGAAAGGAACGCCTGCAACGGGCTTTGGAGGGAGAGGGATTCCAGATGCCACAGTTTCAATTAAGGTTTGTTAGATGGTGTAAGTTATTAGATTTTATTTTGCAGAAAGATTCTTGGTGAAAATTGATGGCTTCTTTCCCAGGCCAAACCAACACTCTCTCCAGCTCTTGAAACAGCAATCGATTATCAATTAAAAATATTATCAGTTGCCATAAACTATGGAGGTCCTGCTCTTCTTCGGTGCAAGGATCAATTCAAAGAAGCTATCGTGTCAGCTTTTGAATCTCCCTCTTGGAAGGTTTTAATTCACCCCCAGTAACTTGTTTCATTTATAATTGAAGATCCTATTCAAATGATATTTGTTTGGATAGGATGCTTGTTGGGCGTTTTTCTGAATATTTTAAATGCTTGTCTAATTTTATTGTATGCTTTACATATTTTTTTGAAAAACTCTTTCATCATATGCTAGGTTAACGGAGCCGGTGATCATCTCCTTCGATCCCTCCTTGGAAGCCTGATTGTTTATTATCCTATGGATCAATACAAGTAAGCTTATATCTTTTCATCTATACATGTTATTGTTAAAAATTCTCTGTTGTTTATCTATTCAACTTCCCTTTGAATAAAAAATTGAAGAATATTGATTTTGTAGGTCCATTTCAAGGCACCCAGAAGCTATGGCATTAGAAGAATGGATCAGCGCAAAAGATTACAACAGTGATGGACCATCAATGGGGCCCAAGTGGCATGTTCCAAATGATGATGAAGTTCAGTTTGCACATGAACTTTTAAACCTTCATTTTCAATCAGCTTTAGATGACCTTTTGAAAATATGCCAAAATAAAATACATTCCAATACAGGTAATCCTTATTTGTTCTTCTAACGTAGTTTTCAGATGTTGTGGTTGAATTGTTATCTTGAGGAGCTTAGAATCTTTCTAGGTCATAAAACTGATAAAAATAATTGTCTTCTAGAAAAACTTTGAACCTGATGACTTGATATCAGTGGATCAAAATATTTTATGAGGGTTCATTCTGCTGAATCTCATATAATCATGTCCTAATATCCATGATTCCAACTGTGTTAGTAGTTCAATAATAATTGCAAGTTAATGACTATATGCTGTTTCTCATGTAAAGAAAAATGCCCTGACATTGATGTTGCAACTGATATTTCATTATTTTCTTCTGCTAATTACATGCAACTTGCTAGCAGGAAATGAGAAAGAGCACTTGAAAGTGACTCTTTTGCGTATTGAGTCTTCACTGCAAGGTGTTTTATCTTGCTTACCTGATTTCAGCCCATCCTCCAGGAATGGGATTGTGGAAGATGCTAGTCATATTTCTTTCTTGATAGCTGGAGCAACTGGTTCAAGTGTTGGCAGTACTGGATTGCGTGAAAAAGCTGTTGAGATTATACATGCAGCTTGCAAGTAATTTTTAAATTTTAGTTTTTATCTGGATATTGTTTACCCACATTGAGCAAGTCTGAATTGCTAAAACATTGCTATATTTACAATGCTGCAGATACATGTTAGAGGAAAAATCAGATGACAGCATCCTCTTGATACTCACTGTTCGTATCATGGATGCTTTGGGAAACTTTGGTAATGCTCACAGTAGTTTTTCCACACACATATTTTAGACATCACCCTTTTTTGTGTCCTGATTTGTTTATTTTCATCCCTTAACCTCTGTCAAACAGGAAGTTTGGAGTATGAAGAGTGGTCGAATCACAGGCAGGCTTGGAAGTTGGAATCTGCTGCCATTTTAGAACCTCCAATGAATTTTATCGTGTCTTCTCATTCTCAAGGAAAGAAAAGGTAAGTAGTTTGGACATGAGATTGCCCTTTATTGTTGTTTGAACCTTGCATTGGTGACTGGATTCAAATTTTTAATCTATTGATCTAATTCAGGCCTAGGTGGGCTCTTATTGACAAGGCATACATGCATAGTACTTGGAGGTCATCACAATCATCCTATCATCTGTTTCGTATGAGTGGGAACTTCTCTCCACCAGACCATGCAATTCTTTTGATGGATGATCTGCTAAAACTTTCTTTGCATAGTTACGAAACTGTTCGCTCGTAAGTTCAATCTTCTGCGATCCTTACATGATCAAACTGGTTTTTCCTGTGCATATTCTTGTTTCTCTTGGGTGATAGGGTTGCTAATGATTTTTAAATAAAGGCTTTACCATGCCATAGCTTCTGCTATTTCATAGTTCAAACAAATAACTAGGAAAAACAATGAGTGTCAAAAATATCTGATATACATTGTTGACCTTTTGCCAGGCTTGCTGGAAAATCTCTGCTGAAGATGATTAAGAGATGGCCATCAATGATTTCAAAATGTGTGCTCTCTCTTACTGAACACTTGCGGAATCCCAGCTCACCAGAATATGCAGTGCTGGGTTCTTGTACTGTCCTTTCTACACAAACAGTTCTCAAGCATTTGACAACAGTAATATTCAGAACAAATTGGTTTGAATACATTTCTGGTAGTAAAATTTTCTGATATGCCATCTTTTATTTCAGGATCCAAAAGCATTATCTTCTTTTCTTCTTGGGATTCTTTCAAGGTGATCCTTGATTACCTTTTTTTTTCCCTTTATATATTGGAGTTTTTTGATAACTGTGAAGCCATACTAACTCTACCCTGCTTTTCCTTTTGTTTTTGCAGCTCGCATCATGAATCACTGAAAGCCCAGAAAGCAATTAATGAGGTCAAATCTCTTATCAGTATTAATTTAAGGGTTGTGTCTCTGAATTTACTTCTGATATTTTTTAGTGCCCCAACAGCTTTTTGTTATGTACAACATCTACTTTCCGGGAGTGTCTAGAAGCATTTTCAGGACATCAGATAATCACATAGATGGACCAAATTTTGCAGATTTGGTTTCCCAGATTGGATCAATGAGTTTTGATTCTTCTGGTTTGCATTGGCGGTAAAATCTCACTCTTTGTTTACTTGATATTTGCAGTAGGTGCTGAGCTGCCTTCAGAATTGCCTTTAAGTTTATTATGAACATTTTTGGCCTGTTGAGGAAGGCCCATGTACTGGCAGACTTAGAAATACTGTCTGGTTGAGTATGTGAAATGCAAATATAATTATTTTTGACTGGAAATGCAGCATCTCTATCTGTTCTAAACTCTTGGCCTCCAAATAGTCATGGATTTTGGTTCATTTCATTTGTTGTTGTTTTTACCTGGCAGGTACAACCTGATGGCTAACAGAGTTCTGCTTTTGTTGGCTATGGCTTCTAGGAGTGTTCCGAACTTCTCTTCAAAAATCCTGAGTGAAACTGCTGGTGAGTACCTTTCCTGTTACTTTGTGATTGACTCCTTGCCCTTTTCATCAGCATTCTTTCCACATTTTAATGAGATTTTCACTCACAATTTCTTTGACATTGTCTTACTGATGCCTTTTCAGGCCACTTTCTTAAAAATTTAAAAAGTCAACTTCCTCAAACAAGGATACTTGCAATCTCAGCTCTAAATACACTATTAAAAGAGTCACCATACAAGCTCTCTGCTGAGAATCAATCTGCAGTACTAGATGGTTTACAGACAAATGCCAAATCATCTCTCGAAGGGGCATTAAGTGAAATTTTTCAGGAAGAAGGGTTCTTTAACGAGACTTTGAATAGCCTGTCTCATGTTCATGTAATCACTGATATTGATAGCACTTCTTCCAGAGGAAGTCACGGGAATTCTTTTATCCAAAACCTTGCAGACAAATCAATTACCCGTTTTTATTTTGATTTTTCATCTTCATGGCCACGCACTCCTAGTTGGATTTCTCTATTTGGAAGTGATACTTTCTACTCCAACTTTGCACGAATCTTTAAGCGCCTAATACAAGAATGTGGCATGCCTGTCTTACAAGCACTTAAAGGAACGCTGGAGGAGTTTGCAAATGCCAAGGAAAGGTCTAAGCAGTGTGTTGCTGCTGAAGCATTTGCTGGGGTGTTGCACTCTGATATCAATGGTCTTTTAGAAGCATGGGACAACTGGATAATAGTTCAGTTGCAGACTGTGATTCTTTCTCAGTCAGTGGAATCTATTCCAGAATGGGCAGCATGTATACGCTATTCAGTTACAGGAAAAGGAAAATACGGTACAAGAGTCCCTGTTCTGAGGAAACAAATTTTGGATTGTTTGATGACACCTTTACCTCCAGCTGTAAATACCACTGTTGTTGCAAAGCGCTACACTTTTCTTTCAGCTGCTCTCATAGAGATATCCCCACAAAAGATGCCAGTGGCTGAGATAGAACTCCATAACATACTTATGAATGAGCTGTTGGATAACATGTGCCACTCATCAGCGCAAGTAAGCATGTCATTTTCATTTATTTTCTTAATTGAAGCTGGCATGTTTTGTCACTTTTACGAATCATGATTATGTTGAACTTCCTTTTCCTTTTCTATTATGTGAATCCTAAAAGGAATGAGAAGAATAACAAACAAACTTAAGTCTTTCTTGGAGAGTGGTCGAATGTAATGATGTATGAAAATAATAACCACAATTATTTTCTGTATCCTTCATTTTCTATAACAAATTGAGTTGTGTTTCTGATCATGTTACTATGCTATATTGTCATGGAATAGGTAAGGGAAGCCATAGGTGTTACCCTGTCTGTGCTGTGCTCTAACATTCGTCTTCACTTGTCATCTGCTCACGATTATTCTTGTGAAGAGGCAAGCGAGATTGACAACCAATTGAAAGAGGAAAAGTGGGTCCTAATTCTGACTCACCGAGCTACTGATGTGGTCACAAATATTCAGAATACTAGTCCAGCAGACAACTTGGAGACTGCTGGGCATACGGCTTTTCAAAATGGGTCTTTGAATGGGGATGCACAAGATGATGTTAAGTGGATGGAAACGGTATAATTTTTCAGAAAAAAATTATATGTGCTTCCACAACTATTAGAGTGACTGATTGATCAATATATTTCTTCTTGTTTGATGCAGCTATTTCATTTTATCATCTCAACATTGAAGTCTGGCAGATCATCTTATTTACTGGATGTTATTGTGCAATTTCTCTATCCTGTACTTTCTTTGCAGGTATGTATGGTGCATTTTCTTTGTTTGTGATACTTGACTGGTCTTTGCCTGTGATTTCCATCTAATTGCTGCATTGATTGCTCCAAATTTTCTGAACACGCTTGAATGTTTGCCATTATTCCTTTTATGCTCGTTTGAATGTTTGGGTTGGCACACATAACTTAGGAAGAAAATAATAAGATTGAAGCTTTTTATTACATAATAAATAAGAGAAATGGGAATGTATAGCTCCTTATTTCAACTGAATAACATTCTTTTTCAGCGTGCACTTTTGGTCTTTATACAAATCTTCCACTTGGTGCTTAGTCATTTTGCTGCACAAGCTGTGGTCATCCCTTCTCTCTTGTTGCCAGCATTTTGTTTCCAGTGATTTGGAATACATACTCAGATGCAAATTTGATGCACAATATTGTGGCTTGTTTAATTCTCTGGGGCATTTGATGTAGAAACAGTATACTTGAATTTATTGCCTGAACGTGCTGATAACATTGGGCATCCTGCATCTTTAGCTGACAAAGATATTATTGCCTTTGTGAAGGAAACATCAAATAAAGATTTGTCAACACTGGCCAAGGCATGTTTTGAATTGCTGAAATGGAGAATTTTCTGGGCACCTCATCTCCAGAGGGCTGTTTCAGTGATTCTTTGTTCTGCCAATGATCCGAACTGGCGGACCCGATCAGCTACTTTGACATATCTGCGTACTTTTATGTATAGGTATTGTGCATTTGCTGTATGCCTTATTTCTTACATCGTGGATCCTGTTTTATCATGTTAACATGGTAATTTCAAGTTCTTATTTCCAGTTTTTGTCGCTTATTTATATTTATTGCGTTATATTGATAAGTCAAACTTGTTCAAAGCAAGCAAGGAATTTCACTTTTAGATTTTCCACACAAGAATATGCATTAATCACTTGTTATATATTGCAATTATATTTTCCATGATCTCATGTTTTAACAAGTTATTTGTTATAGATCGGAATGTGAATATTTTTTTATGCGTTGAATGTAATTAGAGCCATGTTTAGTATTTTGTGGGAATCAGCTTGAGGGTGTGGGTTAAGAAAGTATTTATGATTTGGATTCTTAAATTGTTGGCATGCTCTTTTTATTACAGGCATACTTTCATCCTCTCAAATGTGGAAAAACAACAAATTTGGAAAACTGTTGAAAGTCTCCTGAGAGATAATCAAGTAGAGGCAAGTTCCTGGCTGAATCTTCAATTTGATGAGTTTTGTAGATTTCTAGATGCAAATGTAGATTAGCTGGTGAAGATTAATCCTTTCTTCAATTGATAGTTTAATAATCACTGACCTGACTGATTTATATTTGTGATAAGATGTCTGAGATTCCTGAAATAAAATAGCAGTTGTGAAATACTAAGTCAGCAGGTGCATTAGGATAGTCCTTTATGTAAAGGTTTCTTTCATCGTGGGAGTTACTGAGGGAGCGAAGTCCTTGGAAAACAGGACAAGTCATTCTATTTTTGCTTTCAACATAAAAAGCTAATTCTTGGTCAGGTAAGGGAGCATGCTGCAACAGTTCTAGCAGGTCTAGTGAAGGGTGGGAATGAAGATCTTGCTAGAGACTTCCGTGAAAGAGCTTACTTGGAGGCGCATACCATCCATAGGAAGAGAAAGCAAAGGTTATATAATGATCTTCTGTTCTATAAGTTAGATTTCTCTTTCACCGAGGATACATTTTTCATGCACACATTGATGCACCTTTTGGAGTCCATGTCAAGCATGCGTGAGGTTGCCCTTTTGCATTGAAATTTCTTTTTATCTAATTGACATCAAACTACTATCTATGTTCCTCACAGTCATCCTAATTATTGTGTGGGATCACCACAGGCATACCATGTTTTCATATCTGTTTTGCTTTTAGCACACAAGCAGCAAGTCCTGGTATGGATGATCTTGTAATTTTGACATAGAGATAGTATACCTGATTGTAGGAATCTGAAAACTGCCCAATCTATAGCATCTGTTCATGGTGCTGTACTTGCTTTGGTGGCTTTTGTGTTGTCAGTTCCATATGATATGCCCAGGTATGTTCATGTTAATATATGGAACCAATTGTATCAAGTGTTTTCAGAATTATCCTATAATGTTATTCGTTTTGTATGAAATGGTGATGATATGCAACTTATGGCAAGTTGCTTCATAACCATGTCAGATCCTCCTTATAGTGGCAAGTGGTCAAGTTATCATATTAGTGTTACCTGACCAGCTAATGTGCCTAGTTGAAGTAGTGTTTTGAGTAACAATAATATCAGGCAGCGTTTCTATATTTATCAAGAGCTGAATGAATGAAGGTTGTCATTTTCTTAATGTCTATACTTCAAACTCTGCGGGTATAGTTTTGACTGTTTTCTTGATGAGATTAATTATAATCCTGCTGACTATTTTTCCGTTCTTTAAGAACCATAGGAATTGCAATTCTAATCTCAGTCCTCTTGCCTTTGTGAGGTTCGCTAACTGCATAGTCATTTATTCCTTGCTATGGAGGATAATTAGGGAGATTGAATCGTGTTCCAACTCAAAATGCAGGTCATGTCATTAGTGCTTGAGGATAATTAGGGACATTGGCTCTTGGTTTAAGGTGGTGCTAATTAATCAAACTTTAAAGAAGTGTTTCTGGAATTAGCTAAAATAAGCACAGTAGAGTTTTGTCTTCTTTCCTGGGCCATGGGATTTGATGAGAAGCAAGGTCTTGTATAGTTGGTAAGATATCCAAAAATGCATGGCTGCTTAGGAAGATGGTTGAAAGGTCTGTCTTTCTGGTTCTTTTTATCTGTTCTTAATAACACAATCGTGGATTATGTCAATTATGACAGCAGAAATTGGCTGATACACTGGGGTGTAGAGGAGGAGATGTTGAATTGAAGTACCTGCATAGTTATATGGAAGCTTAAAGAAGAAATAGTTGTGCTAGACACACCGTTATCAAATGACATAATCATGGTTGGGATCAATCTAATTTGTTTAAGACCTGCTGAAGCTCTCTTGCTACTTTTTTTCTGACTGTCATAACCGGCTGAGAACAAGGACTTTTTTAGGGCAACTTAAATGGGTTCCTGGAAACTCTTATATTTACTCTTACACACGCCACACCAGAAAGCCATTTTGTGACTCTTAACTTACAGAATTTTGAAGAGATCTGATTGTTGATTCTTTTTGAAGGAATATATGAATGCATATAAATATGATAGCTTTGGCCCTTGTATTTTACCTGATAATTTTCATCTATTCAGTTGGTTGCCTGATCATGTTACTCTACTGGCTTGTTTTGGAGGAGAGCCTTCACCTGTGAAATCTACGGTTACAAAAGCAATCGCTGAGTTCCGACGAACTCATGCAGACACATGGAATGTCCAGAAAGATTCATTTACTGAAGAACAACTCGAGGTAGCCTTATAAATGTTTGTCACATTCCTTAGGTTGGAGGATTTAAATACCTTCGTGATTTGTAAACCTCTACTTATTTGATACTGGCAGGTTCTAGCAGATACGTCCTCATCGTCATCATATTTTGCTTGATACACACAGCATTTTTAGCAAGAGAAGATACTGTAGGAACTTATTAATGATTAAAAGGGTTTCAACATCAATGATTTGGTAGAACAAGAAGAAGTTATGCGATTATAGGGTATAATTTGTATAAAAGTTTATTTACATTTTTCATTATTTGTGATAAGATATCTGTTATTGTCAATAAATGAAGGGTATCATTGCCTATTTTGTGATGTAAATATCCTTAAACTATTGAGTTCATTAGATCATCAGATGGTAAATCCCATAGAACGCAGTCTGTATTGAAGAGGGAGGAACCATTTCTAATCTCTTTCCCACCCTGGGATTCTTCTCCATTCTCATCATCGAGCTTTTCATGCAATCTACCTTGTTGGTCACCTGCTGTGCACGTGCTTCCAGTGCACATACTCTGACTCCATGGCGATAAAGCTACTTCGTTGCCAAAAGAAGATGGACCACATAAAAATGCATTAACTGATGAAGGGAAGTAGGCACAGGTGCCTGTAAAATTGGCAGAGGTAGCACCAGTGGAATCCCAGGTCTTGTTTGGGGGCAGAATTCCAGGTTCTTGCATGGCCCTCGAGAAACCAAGCTTGATTCTCTCAATAGTATCATCATTTTCATCATGTTTAGTGGCAATATAAGGGGATGAGGTGTTCCCTTGTACTCCATTTGTGTTGCATTGTAGCAGCTGGAAGTCAATCCGCTTTTTAGTGAGCAGGTGGAGCATTTCATCCTTGAAGCAGCCAAGGGCTGCTTCTGCAAGGTTAGCCACCTGCGGTGTTGCTAGTGTGGTGGCAATCTCTGCCATGAGGTGGGAGAAGGGCTTGTGGGTAACCGGGTCTATACCCATGCCAGAAAGCTTCCTTTTCAGCTTGGTGTTCCAGTGATTCTTAACATCATTGTCTGTGCGGCCTGGAAGCTGAGCAGCAATCAATGACCATCTGTGATGCCATTTCGCAATCAGTCATTGAATAGCATAACTTGATACCAAAAAAGGTTTATGCAGCATGTATTGAAAGACTGAGCAAATATATATATATATTGATCGGTGTACCGGTTGCCAACAACAGAGTGAAGCTTGACAATGGTATGTTCTTCTGCATCCGAAAACTGGCCGTGCTTCAGATCAGGCCGGAGATAATTAGTCCACCGCAACCTGCAACTCTTCCCACATCTCTGGAGACCTTAATCATACAAGGACATAAAAACACAATAATAATCCGGTCATAAATTATAGCAGATGAATGATGATGCTATTAAGAACATTAATGTGGAGGGGGGAAAGGACAGAAACCAGCATTCTTGGGGATGAGCCGCCAGTTACGGGTGCCGTGTTGGGCGATGTAAGAAGAGAGTTTGTTATCTTCTTCAGGTGTCCATTGCCCCCTTTTCACGTTGTCCTTCTCACAACACGGAATCCTGCCCATCTCTGTGTGCTTGTCTTTTGTTTACTCTTCTTCTCTCGCACTATCCTCCTTAAGAAATGCTAATACTTTGGCTGCTATAATGCTGTCTACTAATGAATGATAAGAAAATTGTCTGGTGCCTCGAATTTTTGGGGAGCAAAATTATAAAGAAAAGAAAACAAGTGCAAGTGAGAAAAGAAATGGTAAGCGGGTCAATTCTTATATACAGAAACAAAAGTTAGGTTTGCATATGAAATATTGCATGGGGTTAAATTAAATTGGAAATAATAAAAATGGCATCGAAGGCGCATGATTTTATTAAACTATTCAACGCTATTGAGAGTGTGAGAGGTGGGCTGGTAGCTCACCCACAAGACACCCGGTCAACTCTCTCACTTGTTGACTCCCCTTGGAGGTCCTTGCAGATGTTTTGGGTTGGGTGGCTTTCTGCTTTGATCACACAATTTTACCACCGCCTCCATAGTAGGAGTCTCGAATTCCTTGAAAGCAGAACATGTGAAGTTTAAGGTTGTTCCACGTACGTGTGGCTCATCGTTTTGACACGCAGCCTCAAGAGAGAATGAATGGTCTTGTTCTGTACAACTTGCAAGAAAGAAGCCATTGATGCAGTAGAGAGAAGACACAACCAACTGCCCTTGTACTCTTTCTAATTACTCCGTACAAAACATCTTGCCTGAAACCTTGTTGACGGGGGGGGACTACCAATTTCAATGCCGCCAGTTAAGTGTTCATGTGAATATCTATTATCTAAATACTATTTATTATTCAACATAATATAATTATATACATCGAAAAACATACACAGATTATAGGATCAAGTAAAGCTTTTTCCATCTTACATTTTATATAATATTTATTCACAGGAACCGTGCTTTAAACAATTCCAGGTTCCATGTAGTTCTCTGATGATGAATCCATGGCTTCTCAACTAAAACTTGGATCAGATGCCTTCACCATAATCAGTAATTCTGCCTCAGGACATCCCTTGGCTCAATCTTGCACTCATCAGCCCTTCAACTGATCCAATCAAAGCAAACGCTGTCACCAAAAAGCAGATGACGCTGAAGGCTCGAAGCATGATCCACTTAATTGTCCATGCCTCAATATTTTTCTGCTTAAAATACATTTCCACAGGAAAGTATACAGCTAAGGGCCAAAAGCCGAATCCTCCTAACAATCCAATAACCTGGTTGAAGTAAGGAAACATCACTGCAATCACGGTTGTTGATACGACGTAGATCGTTCGGAAACACAATCTGAGGAGATTCAATTGGAAACCTGGCAACCGTGGGAATTTGTAGGTGAGATTCTTATTCAAAAACCTGTTTTCTGGATATTTCTCTGCAATCCAGTTTTCAATGACCGCAAATAACGGCTGACTGTAAACCTGTAAGCACAATCAAACATTGTGAATATTTCAGGGATTGTTACTTCTACGACGCTACTACGAAGGTGCATCTGCTTGTCTTGTTATCATGAACATTTTATACACACATACCTGATAGCCACCAACTAGATGAAGCACAATACAAACATTGGCGAAGTCAATAAGCCAGTACGGTTCATAAAATCCAAATCCTGTCAAGAGGTTCCCTGGTGTTTTTTCTCCGAAAGCTGCATAACAAAAACCTCAACAGCAGAGGTAGAAAAATGTGGTTACAACAACTGCTATTTTCGATGCCTTCTTCATGCTCCTGCTTTCTGATGGAGGTGATTTTAAAGTATCCTACATGAATTCCAAGTTTCAACACATACAATTAGGCTCTTTGAAAGAAATACACTGGTGTTTGATCACTTCAGCTTATAAACTTGCCCATCCAGAATCACAATCAGTACCTGTATTTCTAGTAGAATTAGGGGATATGGATATGCAAATGCAATATCTCCAAGTGCTTGAGATACATTCCATACTTTATCAGCTGCCCTATAAGCTGAGACTCCTGCGATCCCACCCTTAACAAATCCATTTGCTGAAATTTTAGAGACAACAGAAACTATTCAGATTATATATATCTCCAATAGTTTACAGGAACAATGACCTCGACACAAGATTTGGAATGCCAATAATAGCTGATGCTGTACCGCACCTATCACCTGTGCAAACCCAAGTGCAAATCCTATAGAGGCATAGCTGACTGACATGATTGCAGCGACAATTGATAGCCATTGTAGGTTATGGAAATCTGGTATTTGGGACAGTACAACTTGAACCACTCCAAATAGTAGCATATATAAAGAGCCTCCATATTTACAAGTTGCCTCGTGCCCTTCTTTGTGATAACAGTTTGATTCTGAATTGCCCTTCATCAGAGAAAAAGAAGAAAAAGTAATTGCTTTGTGAAGAACCACAAGGGCAATGCTCGTTATTGGAGGATCGTTGACATTTAAAGATTGTTGGAGAAATTGTTTAGTAAAACCAATTATATATATTTGCAGGATAATAGAAATATATACACAAAATATATTAACCAAAATACAAGTATGGATATATAAAATCCTTGTTGAATTGTAGAATTTCAGATGAAAACTAAGACAAAAACCATGAATCTAAGAATGATCAGTCAATTTCACATTCATCATAAATGGTTTTAGATAATATATATAAAAACCATGTCAAATTACATGAAAACGCAGATAGATAATTAATCTGGGATGTGAGATTAACATAAATACCTCATGCTGGTAGCAGTAGTAATAGTGTAGGCAATTCCTGTCCCGTAAAAGCCTATTTGTGCGAAGACGCCACATACCAATGCATTCCTTTTTCCTGGAACATGTCAAAGCTAGTTAATATGTCAATGACATAATTAAATGGGATATGATCTTTCTCTGAATCTATAGCTTCAACATGATTTTGAATTATTAACAGATATGTCTAAATCAAATCCAATTAAAAAGAAATGAAGTGTGTTTGATAATGGGATAAAATGTGTTTTCCTCAAATTGTATTGAAGTTGAAAACCATAAAATTAATGCCCTTTTCAATTTAAAATTGTCTTGAAAAACACTTTTAAATACAATGCAAATTATATTATATAAACAACTAAAAAAACTAGGGTTTGTATGGTGCCAAAGTACCTCCCCAACTCTTTTGTTTTATTTCATTTTCATCGTATTTTTTTTTAAATTTCAATTGAATTTTTTTTTATGGTATAATGAGATGATATCAAGTTTGAAATTGTGGTAAAAAGACCAAATTAAAAGACAAATGATTGAAATATAAAATATAAAGAAACTACATAAATAATATCAGATTCATGATAATTTTTATTTTATTCATTTCTTGATCACTGGATTTGGATTTGAGAAAGGAAAGAGAAACTCGTTAGAAGATGTTAGAGAGAGAAAGGTGTTGATAGTTATGATCCGGTAGCCAAAATAACCAAGCTTGATGTCAAAGGATTCCATTTGATAAGATGAGTTTGATGATAGATGTTTTTGGCTTTTATCTTGTCAAAAAAAGTAAATTGAGGTTTGAAAAGTTTTGCGGTTTTATGTTTTTTTTGTGATTTTAACTTATTTTTTGCTGTTTAAAAGCCATAAATGGATTTTTATTAAAGTGACTAAGATGTTTTTTTAGATACTTCTCTGATGAAAAATGAGTTAAAATTGAGTGTTTTTTTATTCAAAAGTTAAAAACCCAACTTTTTGATAGGTTCTAGCCATATGAGATGCCGTAAATTAAATTGCACAACAAGTGATGCACAATTTACTTTAACTTTTTTTTAATAGAAAGTAATGAAAAATATATCACCTGCTTCTTTTTGAAACAAATATATAGAGAAATAGCTCAATTAGTTAGGTTTTGAGTTTACTTTGCAATGGTCACGAGTTCGAGTCCTCTTAGGATTACTAGAAGCTTATGTGATCATCAAGGATTCATGAAATCAGTTGAGATACATAAACTCACTCATACACCCATATATATATATATACACACAGATACCAAAATATGGGAGGTCTAGGTTTATAGATACAAGTGCAAATTAACTAGGGAGACCTATTAGGCCTAAAAGCACCCCTTGCCTCATTGGCCTCATTATTTTATTTTACAAATTAATACCCTTCCTTATGTTGTATTTTTTTAATTTGCATTAATTTTTTATTTTAATTAATTTAAATTAGTATCCTTTTTCTCTCTTTGTTTTTTCTTAAAAAAATTATTTTTTTAAAATAGTACCTATTTTTTTTTATTTTGTATTTTTATAACGTTTCAAAGATATTATTGTAATTTATATCTTTATTTTTTTTCTTTTGTATTTGATATAAATAGATGATATTTGTATGATGTATTTTTTTTAAAATAATATACTCTTGATGAGAAAAAATAACCTCATTTTTTTTTTAATTTTAACCTCATTTTTTTTATTGAATTTTTATGTGATCTAATTTCATGAGATAAATTTTTAAATTGTAGTAGAAAGAAAAAAAATAAAAGAAAGCGAACCACAATATAAAACATGGAAAAAAGGCATGACCAATTTGGTCTAAATGTTTAATTCATTTATTTTTCAGTCTCAATTATATTTGAGAGAGAAGAGATGAACTCACCTGACAAGAGGGCGAAATAGGTTGAGAATGAGAAAAAAGAAGAAGGAAGGAGACATGAGTACTAGGAGGATATTCTTGTACCTAGAGTCTCATGAACAGCTTCAAGGTAAGATCGATTTCTTTTGGGACCAAATTCAGGATCGGGAGAACGATAGCAATCGCAGAGAAGGAAAGCAGAGAGGAGAGTGACTGAAGCAAAACACAACATGGTTACAGGACCTGCAATCCACCCTAACTGAGCCATGCTCCATGCCAGTGATAGCACCCCCGACCCTATCACTCCCGTTATTATGTGTGCCACTGCCGTCCATGCGGTCCCTTCATCACAATTCATTTCACAATCACTTGATTTCGAGTTAAGGAAAGATCTGTGAGGATCATCATCAAGAAAATAGAAGACAAACCAGTTCTCTTGATTCCAGGCTGAGGAGCATGCAAGAATGGTATTGATGCATCTTCTTCTGCTTCTACTCCCATATGATCTTTCATGCACATTCAATTTCTTTCTTTTATGAGAAACACAACGTTGTTTTTATATATATAGGCAGCTAAGGATTCTTCTTACAATTTCAATCTCAATTCTGGTTTCTGATGTTTTTTTTTAAAAAAAAGAAAAAGAAAAAGAAAAGGAAAAGGATAAGTTAAGGCAAGGTGCTTGCATTATTTAAAGAAGAAATAGTACCGTATCATATCATTAGCAGTGGCAAGCGAAAACGACTTCTGATTTCTTAGTTGCTAAAGGTCAATCCTCCATGCCATCACTCCTTCAAATCATAGTCAAGTGAGAGACTGCTTTTTTTAAGAAAAATCCTGATGAAGACAACTCACTTTGGAGGCTACCTGAATCCTGCCTAAGCTAACAATACAGGGCTGGCTACCTGGATATATGTATATCGACATTTTCGAAAAACAAACAATTTTTCACACGGTATCATATTAAGTAAAGCTTTTCCCATCTTACATTTTATAATATATTAATTCACAGGAACCATGCTTCAAATAATTCCAGATTCCATCTGGTTCTGATGATGAATCCATGGCTTCTCAACTGAAAACTTGGAGATGCCCTCACCATAATCAGTAATTCTGCCTCAGGACATCCCCTTGCAATCAATATCGAAAAGAGAATTCCAGATTGAAGATCTCCATACGACTGATTATCGAGAATTGGAAGATGAAAGACATTCTCTTCGCTTCTTTCTTCACTCTCTTAGCTCAATCTTGCACTCATCAGCCCTTCAACTGATCCAATCAAAGCAAACGCTGTCACCAAAAAGCAGATGACGCTGAAGGCTCGAAGCATGATCCACTTAATTGTCCATGCCTCAATATTTTTCTGCTTAAAATACATTTCCACAGGAAAATATACCGTCAAGGGCCAAAAGCCGAATCCTCCTACCAATCCAATAGCCTGGTTGAAGTAAGGAAACATCACTGCAATCGCGGTTGTTGATACGACGTAGATCGATCGGAAACACAATCTGAGGAGATTCAATTGGAAACCTGGAAACCATGGGAATTTGTAGGTGAGATTCTTATTCAAAAACCTGTTGTCTGGATATTTCTCTGCAATCCAGTTTTCAATGACTGCAAATAATGGCTGACTGTAAACCTGTCAGCAAAATCAAACATTGTGATATTTCAGGGATTGTTACTTCTTCGACCTACGAAGGTGCATCTGCTTATCTTGTTATCATGAACGTTGTGTACAGACACATACCTGATAGCCACCAACTAGATGAAGCACAATACAAGCATTAGCGAAGTCAATAAGCCAGTACGGTTCATAAAATCCAAATCCTGTCAAGAGGTTCCCAGGTATTTTTTCTCCAAAAGCTGCATAACCAAAGCCTCCGCAGCAGAGGTAGAAAAATGTGGTGACGACAACTGCTATTGTCGATGCCTTCTTCATGCTCTTGCTTTCTGATGGAGGTGATTTTAAAGTATCCTTTACGATTTCCAAGTTTCAACACATACAAGTAGTCCATTAAAAGAACTACACTGGTGTTTGATCATTTCAGCTTAAAAACTTGCCCATCCAGAATCACAATTCATACCTGTATTTCTAGTACAATTAGGGAATATGGATATGCAAATGCAATATCTCCAAGTGCTTGAGATACATTCCATACTTTATCAGCCGCCCTATAAGCTGAGACTCCTGCGATCCCACCCTTAACAAATCCATTTGCTGAAATTTAAGAGACAACAGAAACTATTCAGAATATATATATCTCCAATAGTTTACAGGAACAACGACCTCGACAAAAGATTTAAGGGCAGCTGATGCTGTACCGCACCTATCACCTGTGCAAACCCAAGTGCAAATCCTATAGAGGCATAGCTGACTGACATGATTGCAGCAACAATTGATAGCCATTGCAGGTTATGGAAATCTGGTATTTGGGACAGTACAACTTGAACCACTCCAAATAGTAGCATATATAAAGAGCCTCCATATTCACAAGTAGCCTCGTGCCCTTCTTTGTGATAACAGTTTGATTTCTGAATTGCCCTTCATCGGAAAAAATAGTAATTGTTTTGTAAAGAACCACAATGGCAATGCTCGTCATTAGAAGATCATTTACATTCGAAGATTCTCCATGGAAATGCAAACTTAGATGATGAATCTAGGACTTGAGAGTAGCTTAAATTACAACAGATGTACCTCATGCTGCTAGCAGTAGTAATAGTGTAGACAATTCCTGTTCCATATAAGCCTGTTTGTGCGAAGACGCCACATATCAATGAGTTCCTTTTTCCTGAGTCCATGCAATCACCAACAATTAGAAGCTAGTTAATATGTTCATAGCATAATTAAATTAAATCTTTCTCTAAATCGATAGCTTCAACATGATTTGAATTATTAGTAGTAATAGTAGCCACCATAAGAGCTTGTTTGGAAACGTGGCTGGCAGTGTGTTTTAGAAAATTTTGATTTTTTTTTAAAACATTTATGTTTATGGATAATTTTGATATGCTATATCAAAAATAAATTTTAAAAAGTAAAAAAAAATTATTTTAATGCATTTCCGATAAAAAAAAACACTTTAAAAAATAACCAATACCACAATACCAAACACGTTCTAAATCAAATTCAACAGTTAAGTCATGCATTGCGATAATATTTGTACCAAATAAATACACAAGCATAACATTAACTTAACTCAAAGGGGCAAAAATTTGCATAGTTATAATCATCATAATGCATGTCAACATTTTTTCAATTCTCTCTTGCATTGTTATGGTCCAAATCAATTCTCAATATCAAAGAGCCCTCCTTCTCTTCTAATTCTAAAAAGTTCTTGAAAAATATAAGCAAAAAAAAAAATAAAATAAACAAACAATAATATCGCAAAGCCTTATAAATTTTAGCTATAATAAATCTTAATATATAAAAGAACTCCAAGCTATAATTTCTATTTTTTTAGTTTACTCTTCCATTTACTTACATTAATTACCATATTGAACGAATGAATTATTCAATCCATATAGGATTGTTTTTCCTTTTTCCATCTAAAAATAATTTACAAGTTGACTTTGCAATAACACAATTATTAGCTTCACGTTAAGAGGAATCTGCCACAGTTAATCTATTTAGAAAAAAGAAAAAGAAAAGGAAGAGACCAGCTAGCATTTTTATGGTTTAGCGGGGATCGGCAGCCTGCAAAAACCTCGTTCTTTGTGCACGGAGCAACCTAAATACGTACGACATGTATATATTTATGCTATACTAAGTCAATTGTTGTTTCTTTTCATTTTGATATTCATTGGAAAGAATCCAATGAATGTGGCCCTTCGTCACCCTAATAATTAAGTTGTTTCAATTTCTAACTCTATAGTAGTCGTCGTCGTCCCGGAAAGGGGAGAAATAAAGCTGAGGCTTGGCATGCAGGAGTCGGCCTTGGCCTGAGACCCTCAGCAATTCCGTTTGGTGGCTGCACAAATGACAAATCTTGCTGTCTCCCATCTATATTTATTTAATTCTCTCTTGACTTGTTTGCTTCAACATGTATGAAGGGCAAGCATGACGCCCTAATTTTCAAGCAGAAATCTCAAAATCCAAATTCATTTCATGTACAAACAAGCAAGCACTCTAATTGAAACTTGCTAATGGGCATGGATATATACATAGGGGGATTCAATTGAAAAGGAAATTAGAATATTGTTGTATCTCATCTTACCTAAAGTCTCATGAACAGCTTCAAGGTAAGATCGATTTCTTTTGGGACCAAATTCAGGATCAGGAGATCGATAGCAATCGCAGAGAAGGAAAGTAGAAACAAGGGTGACTAAAGCAAAACAAAACATGGTTACAGGACCTGCAATCCACCCTAACTGAGCCATGCTCCATGCTAGTGATAGCACCCCTGACCCTATCACTCCCGTTATTATGTGAGCCACTGCTGTCCATGCGGTCCCTTCATCACAATTCATTTCACAATCACTTGATTTGAAGTTTTTTTATATATATATGAAGAAGAAGAAGAAGAAGAAGAAGTTAAAAGACAAACCAGTTCTCTTGATTCCAGGCCGAGGAGCATGCAAGAATGATGATGCCTCTTCTTCTACTCCCATATGGCCTTTCAAGCAAACTCCCTTTCTTTTGAGAGAAACGCAATGTTGTTTTTATATGTTATATGCCAAATAATTTTCTTACAACTTCAATCTCAAGCCTGGTTTCTGATCTTTTGTTTTACAAACAAAAGAAAAAAAGTTTAGGCGAGGTGCTTGCATTATTGAAGAAGAAACAGTACTGTATCATCATTGGATCTGACAAGCGAAAACGACTGCTTATAGTACAGATTGTGTAGGGAATTGAAAAAATTATTTTATAAAAGATTATTTTAGTTGAAGTTAGTTAAAAAAAAGTATGTTTGGTTAAAATTATAATTGAAAAAAATTATTTTTTAAATTAAAGTTATAAAATGATTAAAAATACATATAATAATAATAATAAGTTTTAATTATAATATTATAGATTTAATTACTATACATCATGAAAACAAACAATACTTGATACATAATATTTTTTAGTGCTTCATTATACTATTTGTAATTTCATTAAGTATAAAATCCATACAACTAGGTCTCGAGGTACCATGACTTCTTGAGCGTGCAATAACATAAGGCAAAATTTTACCAAGAATAAAATTAAAATTGCGATTAAATTCTACAAATATTATGTCATCATGCGATCTTCTTCTAATGTAATTATTTAATGCCATTGATGTCACTATAATTGTCAACTTGCGTTTTATATGGATAAACATTCATGTTTTGTAAAATACTCCATCTTTGTTTTCATTCTCTAAAAAAACGTTTTATCATATTATGTAGTAATGAGTATACATGATTAAAAACTTCTTGTTGATTTTTTAATTGTTCACAACGTCTAAAATTTCATAAGAAAAAAGATAAAAAAAAATAATGATAAATAAGCTAAGTGAAAAGTTATATATATATATATATATATATATATATATATATATATATATAAAGAAATTTATTTCTCTATAGAACTCAAAAAATGACAGATTTATTTAAAAAATTCAATTATACCGTTTTTATATTTGTATAATAGTAATAATAATTAATGTATACATGATGATGCTACAGGAGAGTGAAAATAATTAATTCAAAATGATTGTTTGCCTTGGTCACAGGCTCCAATACTTCCACCCACGTTATCTTAAGCAGCAGGAAAAGCTCAATTTTCCAACTTTTATTCAACCACAAGTGCAGCCACGATTATTGATGGGCCCATCTGTAGCATAACCAAACATATAAAAACTGTAGCTGACTTTAACCTCAGACGCAACCGTACTAACCTCGTTGCAAATGCCAGTGCCACGAACAGGGCAAAGAGCTGGGGTACTTGTACTTTTGATCTTTCTTCAAAGTAGTCCCTCATAAAGAGATCTTCTCTTTTGTTCCCATTATTTATGGATAGTAATTAAATGCTTCCTAGAAGCATTAAAACAACAATTCATTCATTAGAAGCATGTAAGTTGTTTGAAAATGATTTAACTAACCTCCAAGGTAAAAAAAACTTAATGTTGATCACCGAAGGTATTTAAATATATTTAATTTTTTTAAATACAGTGAAAATATATCTTTACTAATGGAATTAAAAAAAAAAATCATGAATCCAATGACTTTTTGATATTTTTCCACAAGGTTTTTGTTAATTACAAAACCATGGAAGGTAATTTAGTCTTTTTAGATTGATTAATTAATATTCAAATTTAAAAAGCTGTTGATTTATGTGTGCACGCACCAGCTAGTGAGAGGTTCTTGTTTTATTTAAACAACACGTATTACATCATCTTTTTTGCCATGTTGTTAGATGGGTTGTTGTGTCATCTTTCTCCTAGTATGTCGCATGTTAGCAGTAGTTGGACAGTTTGTTGCCAATAAATTTTTTTTATCTCTTCCTCTAAAAATTACAAGTTGATCTCCTTTGTTTTTCTAGCATTTCAACTGTGAATACTTATTCTTTTATATATTCATTAAAAAAATGTGATTACTTTAGCGGAAGATGGAGATATTAAAAGATGGATGCTATCTAATTATATCAGTACACTACCATAATCTTATGTCTCACGTACGCAAAGTTGTATCAGCTTGAAGACAGGATCGATTTCTTGTAGGGCCAAATTCAGAAAATACAAGGGCGATTGAAGCAAAAACACAACAAAATTAATGGCTAATTAAGGGACCCTACCACTCCTGTTACTGTGTGTGCTGCCGCCGGCCATTCGGTCCCTTCAAGATTTATCAATTATTTCAAGTTGGGTGAAGGGCAGACACATATATTTATTTAAGAACTAAGAGATAGCTTCCATCAATCTCTTAATTCCTTTCCCACCATTTGAAGGGAGCTTGAACATGAGATCTCGAGTTCTTACTTACTAGTAAAAATCTCAGATTGATTTTAACCATTATTATTAAATCTTGCCGCCATGATATAGATAGAATCTGATTGAGAAATGAAGAAAGCAAAAGAAAGAAGGGAGACATAAGTGAAAAAAATGCAGCATAGAGTCATGGTGTTTGTGACATGAAGATCTATAAACGAAATCATAATAATGATTCAGTATATTAAAAGGAAGATAAAATGCTGGAAAGAAAAAATAAATAAATAAAAGGATCATAATTGGTTAAGCTGTCAATTTAAAATACAAAATGTTAGGTACTTTTGGAATATTTGACAATCGACCAAAAAAAAAAAGGGTGATGTGCAGAGCTCACAAATTAAGCTCATTAGACAACTCTAACAAAATTAAGAAAAATAAGAGAGGATTTCTTTTCTTTTGTTACAAAGGAAAATTTTGAAAAACATATACTTTTAAGTGCTTATGAATTTGATGAACTAAAAAGGTAGTCTGTAGCAGGATTTAGCATAAACAACATAGGTATTGTTATCGAAGCATTTTATGCTAAAATCTATTTACTCCAATAAAAAAAAACATTAAATAAAGAGCCAAGAGAAGGATTATCCATCATAAAAGCTTAACAAAAATCAAAACTCATGGAGAGAAGGTCTATACCAAACTTAATTTTTTTAGACTTAACTACACGCTAAACTCAAATATATATTGGTTAAAAAATACATCATACTCAATTCTTTAGGGCTCGACTATATGTCAAATCTAAGCACAAATGGGTCTGATATCATTTCTCTTAGAGCTCAGCTATGTGTCAAGTCTAAATGTATATGAGTTTAACAAGATGTCAACTCAACTCTTATGAGTTTGATAATATATACATGCTAGGTTCAAGTGCATATGGGTTTGATAAGATATCAAATCTAATTCTCTTGGGCTTAGTTACGTGTCTTTATGCCTAGAAGAATGCTAACATCAATATCTTGCATCTAAGATCGCTCCAGATCCAAAAATACAAAATAAAAATCTAGGGTCACCATCTCCCTTTAGCTGTGTAAAAAGTCTTCAAAGAGATGTATATATGTCTATCAATATTAATATTGATTATAAAGGTTGATCCCATTGACATTAATATTATATGCAAGATGTTATAAGACTGTTTTTTATAGACACATAGTATTTGCATCAACATTAATGTTGTGTAAGAAGATATTTAATGAACTCCCTCCCCCTTTGGATGTGAAAAAGAAAACGATTGTCGACCTCTTGAACAAAAAGAAAAAAATTCAAGGTACAAAAGATTATAAATACTCATTGAACGACCCAAGCAAATGGTTTAGAATCTTTACTCTCTTAAAATATATTCTCAACATTTATCATACATAAACTAAAAACAAATATGCTTGTTATTAGAATTTAATACTTATTTATTACAATTCATCACTATAATATCACTGATATAAACGTTGGAAGGTCCTAAAATTTCACCAAAAAAATTTGTTTTGTAAGAATTCAGGCCTCCGTTCCAATCATCTAGGCCCCTAGTTTTAAAAAATAAAAAATTAATATAAACGTGTGATTATTTATGATCCAAACATTTAGAAACCGAGGTTTCCTAGCATACTGGATTATGGAGCATGAGCATAATGTGGTATGAAAATATTATTCATATATAAAGTTAATGGAGAACAATATCTTTGCTCCTCTTCACTCTATCGAAGTTAAGAAAACTGAAAAAAAAATTGATAATGTTGAAGATAAAGGGAAAAAAAAAAATTCGGTGAGGATATATAACCTTTTCGTTAACTTCAGATTTTTCTCTGTAGCCTCCTCATAAAAAATAAAAAGAAGGAGAAGAAGATTCATTGAGGGAATTAGAAAACATGAAAATGTAAATGGGTTAGTATTGGAGGAGCCTCCCAAGTTTGGTACATGGGTATTCTAAGTTTTTGAAGGCTAGCAGATATCTATCGCCTGGCTAGATGAAGAAGAGAAGACGACGCTAAGTAAAAGAACATTGGAGGTCGCGAGCGTCATAGGTATGGAGCCAGACATTTGATACTGGATGTGGCGGTCCAGAGATAGCAGCATAAACGATGACATGAAGATGTTCAGAGAAATCATTAGGGCATTCACATACTATCAACAAGTCCATTCCTGTAATTGGTATATAAAAAACCCATGTTTGGAGAAAAGAAAAAAGGTATTCTACAATTTAGCACTTATCAATCCTTCGATTGATCCAATCAAAGCAAATGCAGTAACCAAAAGGCAGAAAATGGTATAGGCTCGAAGCATGATCCATTTAGTTGTCCATGCTTCAATTTTTCTCTGCTTAAAGTAAATCTCCACGGGAAAATATATAGTTAAGGGCCAAAAATTCAAGCCTCCCATCACTCCAATGACTTGGTTGAAGTAAGGGAAGATCACTGCAATGGTGGTTGTTGATATGACATAGGTTGTTCGGAGACAAAGCCTCGGGAGGTTGATTTGGAAAGTTGGAAACCATGGAAGTTTGTAGGTGGGATTTATGTGTGTAAACTGGATGTTTGGCCACTTCTCCGCAATCGACTTCTCAATGTTGGCAAAAAATGTTTGACTGAAAACCTGTCAAGATCTGCAACAATGAAGCTGGCGCCTTTCTTGTTGTCTCGAAGAGACTTGTAAGCAAATGAAAAATATACTTTAGGAGTACCTGATAGCTTCCAACTAGATGAATCACGATACAAGCATTAGCAATGTTGATAAGCCAATAGTATCGTCCAGAAAATAATCCAAATCCAGCCAGGAGGTTGCCCGGAGTATCTTCTCCAAAGGCTGCGTAACCAAAGCCTCCACAGCAGAGGTAGAAAAATGTTGTACCGATCATTGCTATCATCGAGGCCTTCTTCATTGTCTTGTTCTCTGATGGGGGTGATCTTAAAGTGTCCTTCATATTTCATGAAGTTCCATCATCTATATAATTGTCTTATTTTATCATGTTGTGTTTTACAACAAAGCTTGCCTATTCAGAATCGGGATTCAAACCTGGATTTTGATAAGGATAAGGGAGCATGGATATGCAAATGCGATATCGCCAAGAGCTTGAGATATCACAGCTACACTGTGAGTTGAGGATCCAGTTATGCTACCCTTGACATATCCATTTCCTGTAATTTGAGAGACTAGTAAATATTATGTGATATAAATATGGAAAACCGATAAAAAGACAGCTGATTTGTAGCTGATTCACCATCCTACCTATTACTTGGGCAAAACCAAGTGCAAATCCAATAAAAGAGTAGGTGAATGACATGACTGCAGCAACAACTGATAGAAATTTTATGCTGTTGAAATCTGGTATTTGGGACAACAGAACCTGAGCAGCTCCGAATAGCAGCATATATAAAGTGTCTCCATTTTCACAAGCAGCTCCATGTCCTTGTTTGTGGTAACAGTTTGATGTCTGAATCTCCCTTTCATTAGAAAATGTAATAGCACTAGTCTTAGCTACATACAAGAAAATATCATAAAATAAACAGCGCAGAATCACGGAGTGGTCTGTTTCTTCTTCAGTAAAGCAGTCAAGGACAACGCTCATTTTTCACAGATGAAAATGAAAAGGAAATAGAAGCACTGAAATTGAATATGGGATTTGAGAGGAGCTTGACAACGAACCTCATGCTGATAGCAGCAGTAACAGTATATGCAATTCCTATCCCACATAAGCCTACTTGTTGAAGAGAGCCACAAATCAAAGCATTCTTTTCTCCTAATATTACATGAACAGCTTCACGGTAGGACCGGTTTCTTGAGGGGCCAAATTCAGGATCCGGGGATCGATAGCTATCGCAGAGAAGAAAAGTGGAAAGAAGAGTGACTGCGGCAAAAAACAACATGGCCAAGGGACCTGCAATCCATCCTAACTGAGCCATGCTCCATGCTAGCGATAGCACCCCTGACCCTACCACTCCTGTTATTATGTGTGCCACAGCAGTCCATGCAGAACCTTCAAGATTTACAAGAAGATGAATACATATATGTGCATTATTTACACGTAAGATGATTCTGAGAAGCCAACTGAGTGAACTAGAATTGGAAGGAGGAAGAAAGAAAGAAGACAAACCAGTTCTCTTGATTGAAAATGGATTGCATAGTATTGTTGACTTCGATGGGATTTGATCAGAATTCAACAATAACGGTGTGTGTTGGTGCTCTTCTGCTTCTTCTCCCATGGCCATGGCCTTTCAAGTATATTCCTACTGGCTAGAGCTAGCTAAAAACATTGCAAGAGTTCGTTTCATAAGCCTGGTTTCTTGGAGTTTAGTGTTAGAAAATTAATATTTTCCCTACAATAGTATTATGTTTTATCTTATCCTTTTGTTCTATCTTATCTTCACCTATCCGAATATATTAATTAACAATATCTTCGTATGATGAACCAAACAACATATCTACAATGATAATTTATTTAAATCATTCCTTTTTATATATATATAAATCTTTGATATAAGTATAAAATAATTGTGGGAAATTACAACAATTTTCTTGGACTTTCATAAAATTACACTCATCATTAAAAAAAGTTTGAATATTTTTTAGATACCCCCATTTGAATTAAAAAAAAAATACTATAAAACTTTTGGATATACCCAAAATGACCTTAATTAATTATTGGTTTTTTTTTTAATAAAAGATAAGTTAAGACCTAAACACATACCCTGGAGACAGATTAAAAAAACAAAATTGACTAAAATTAAATGGTGAAATTAATATCCTTCATCTACCCAAAAAACAGTCATGATAATCTTACGAACCATATTCCTGATTAATTATGAAAATAATAGGCAAAAAATTATTAATCTTCCACTAATTTGATGACATAGATTTAAATTATTTTTTAAAAGTACCAATCAAATCCACTTAAATTTAGGAAACCTGAAGAGGGGACTAATTCATTGAGTTTAAGAAGGAAGTTTTGCAGCAAAAGTCATGAATATAGGGATGGTGATACACGGTTAGATTTATCAGTTTTATTAATAAAATATTTTATCAGTATTTACACTAATATTTTATTGATGATTATTTTACTGATAAAATTACGGACAAAAACTATCTATTTGAGAAACGCTCATCGGTAAATTATGGTATGTCAGTAAATCCACTGTTAATAAATTTACTAATAGCTTTATAGATGAGTCGTGCACGTTAAAAAAAATATTTTTTAATTTTCTGATAGTGATAAAAGATTTTGAAAATAATAAAAAAAAAAGGCTAAAAAATTCTTGACAGGCATGATTTGAGAAAAAAATGAAAAATATGTTGAAGAAGATGCTAAGATTTATGGAAGGGACTCACAAAACGATTCACTCCTTTGAAGATTATATAAGTTTACAATTCTAATATAAATTTCATTTAACAATTTAGATTATAGATTGAAATGTACATGACTATACATGCTCTTGCATGATAGCACTTCATTGCTGCATCAAGGATATATTCTTGAAAATGACAAAGCAGAAAAATGGATTTAAAGTTTAATATTAATTGGATACAAAATATTTCCTTTTTTATATTTTTTTTCATTTTTCTTTTCTTTTTTGGAAAATAAAGTGAAAGCCCGAATCATAGAACAATCTCCAAAGGACCCAATTAAATAATAATAATAATAATAAGAAGAAGAAGCCTTTCAGCCAAATTTGGCACTTATAATTCCTTCAATTGACCCAATTAAGCCTACAATTGATACAAGCAAGCAAGCCAAACTAAATGTTCTAAGAACGATCCATTTTCTTGTCCATGGCTCTATTTTATTCTGCACAAAATACATTTCTACTGGGAAATATATGGCCAAGGGCCAAAAATTCAAGGCCCCCAATAGTCCCAAAACTTGGTTGAAGTAAGGGAAGACAGCGGCAATTGCTGTGGTTGACACAACATATGCAGTTCGAAAACATATTCTGAAGAGATTGATGTGAAAAGAAGGCAGCAATGGGAGTTTGACGTTGTAGAATTTGTTCACAAATCCATTACTTGGAAACTTCTCTGAGAACCAACGTTCTGCGAACTCGAATACTGGCTGGCTGTAGAGCTGACAGAAACAAGAAATATGGAGTAGAGTTACTCAAAATTCAATGGAAACACCAAGCATGTTAGCATTTAGCTTGTAGCAATTTGATATAAAGAGGAAGTACCTGATATCCCCCCACCAAATGTAGAACAACGCAAGCATTCGCAAAGTCGATGAGCCAGTAAGGCTCATAAAATCCAAATCCTGTCAAAAGATTTCCAGGGGTGTTGTCGCCAAAAGCTGCATATCCGAAGCATCCACAGCAGAGGTAAAAGAATGTTGTCAAGATCATTGCAATCATCGATGCCTTCTTCATGGTCTTGTTCTCAGGTGGAGGTGACTTCAGAGTATCCTTCATTCAACAATATCCTCACTTCATTTTACTTCTGATTTGCTAGTGACATAACTTGTTGGATAATGAATTCTAGATAAATAGATGGCAGACCTGAATTTCTAGAAGAACAAGGGCATATGGATAGGAATAAGCAATGTCCCCAAGAGCTTGGAAGGCTAGCCATAGTTTTTTAGCTCTAGTAGAAGCTGGGGAACCTGCAATGCTACCCTTGATCATCCCATTTTCTGGAATTAGAAAGAAAGAAAACAATTAAGGCAACTCTACAAAAGAATGTGAGACATGATATTTTTTCCTGCTACATATTCGTTGCAAAAATACAGGTGAATATGATAAAATTTTATCTGATACTGCATAGTCTGCATCTTCAGATTGATACAGCAAGAACAAGCACCTACCTATTACTTCAACAAAGCCAAGTCCAAACCCTGTAAAAGAGTAGGTAAAGGACATGATTGCAGCAATGACTGAAAGCCATTTTATGCTATGGAAATCAGGTATCTGTGATGCTACAATCTGAACAGCTCCAAACATCAGCATATTGGGAGTGTCCTTGTGTTTACATGGTGCAGCATGACCCTTTTCATGATAACAGTTTGACCGTCGAATTGCGCTGCAATTATATGAATTATGGAATCAACTAATAATCAGAAGGAAAAGCAGATGCAGAGTTTACATAAACAGTGGCTCAAATTTCCCTATAAACGAAACACAGCAAGCTGACAATGATGGTGTTTGATATATGGACTAAAACAACGAGGCATAAATCACGAATTCACCATGGAAGTACCTCATACAAGTTGAAGTGGTAATAACATAAGCAATGCCAATCCCATACATGTACAGATATTGAAACATACCACAAAGGCATGTCTGAGTTTTGCCTGAAACATCACCACACAAAATTAGGAGGCTTATAGAAAGTAGATTATATGAACATTTATAGAAATGAACAGATAGGGAATATAAGAAGCTTTCGGTTTGTAAGGAGAGGGTGTTCTGCTACCAAGATTCACTCTAACAGCATCCATGTAAGAGTAGTTTCGTGTTCCGGTTACAGGGTCAGGACATCTGTAGCAACCAGAAAGGAGCACCACAGAGACATAGGTGACAATAGCGAAACAAAGCATGGCAATTGGACCTGCTATCCATCCTAGCTGTGCTACACTCCAAGCCAAAGATAGAACACCAGAGCCGATAACAGCAGTAATTATATGAGCTATGCAACTCCATAAGGTTCCTGGTTCAGTTTCTCACAGGGGTAAATTCAAGATAACACAAAATATATAAAATAGAATTGAAAGTTGGAAGTGTCATCACCAGTTCTTCTTGGACGCCCATCATCATCAAGCAACAAACCATTCTCTTGCTCATGTTTGACTGCCATGTCGATCAAATTCAGGGGAGGCAATGAAATTTGCTACAACTTTCATACCTGTAAACCCAAAATAACAAAACATAAGGACTAAGTTCAACCAGATCTGAGTACATCACTAAACCCTACACATAACAATGATGTAAAACACTATACCTCATGAAACACTACGCCTTGCACACATCATGATAGTTGATGTGGTATTTTCTCTTGGTCAGCAGTTTAGTTAATGACCACTTCACTGAAGATATGCTTATGTAGGATCTTTGAATATTCTTTACTGAAGATATGCTTCTGTAGAATCTTTGAATTCATGAACTTTCGTATCAGCTATACTACGGAAACCACAGAATTGGAAACTATTGCTATACCATGGAACCCACGGAATTGGAAAATATTGCCATGGTGATTATAAGGCCTTGTTTGTTTCCTAGAACACTTTCCCATGTCATGTACGGTGAAGAAAGTAGTTTACTCATTTGTGATAAACTTGAAAAAAAAAAACTAAAATAATAATAGTTTATTTTACATGGTATAAAATACTGAAAATTAAAAGTATTTTTTAACAAACAAAGAAAACATATAACTCGAATCTGTTTGTGATTGGAGGTTGACCAAGAAGTTCTACCATGCAAAATATCTTAACACAAGTTGATTAAAGAATGGGATATACATCCAAAGGAAAACACTGTTCCTCCACTGAAAAACCATGGGTTGTAACCATGTTTCTCCCACCCTTTGTTTTAATAATAATTGCAAATAAAAACAAAGAACACAGGATTGCAGAAACATTGTGGAAAGAAGTACCATTCAAAGTTGATTTTAACAGTGTTTTCACTATCTTTTATAGTCAAAGCCTTCATTCCTACACCCCACGAAATATGGAAGGAAGGAGGAGAAAACAGAGGGATTTAGGGAAAAGGAGATCCAGGAAACATGGAGGGAAAGTGGGGAAGACTGAGGGATTTAGGGAAAAGCATTCGAAGAAACTTTATATCCCTGGGATTACAAGAAAGCACTCCTCTCTTGCCTGGCTCATGTGAATCAAGGGATCTCCTTATAGCTTGTCATAGAAACTTAAAATATCAGTTTCTTGAAATACTATTTCTGCTTCATTCTAGAACTGGTACATGTGCTTCTCTAGGAGAAGGCAAATAAAAGCTGGTTTGAGTGAAATGCAGATTAATCAATGAAGTTAATGGTTGAGAATGATGACAGTAAGGAGGAAAGGGTGAACAACCATAAGAAAAAGAGAGTCACCTCGATGCATCTGAAAAATTAACAGCAGGTTTTGTTTACTATGATGGATTTCTTATTCTAATTTTTGTTCTGTGAAATTTGAGAGGTTGGCCATTTCTTTTTCCTTGAATAGGGAATTATAGTAATTTCTTGCAGGAGCTTAACACTCTGTTTTCACATCCTTTGCAACAAAAATCATTTTCACATCGCTATTTATATCTCTCTCTCTCTCTAACAAAGAGTTGTTTTTCCCCAGCTTCCATATCGTATGCATCTAGCTTGGATCTTTTTCTTACATTGATGGTGTGCTAATGTGCCTGCCACAGCTTTTGCTTGCATTTACACTCCTCTTTTTTATTTTTATTTTTCGTTTGGCATCTCTTCATGCTATGATTATGCGCTGAGCGTTGCTAGTTCATATTCTTAGCATATTCCAATCATGTTTAAATTGTTAGAGCTACAACACGACTGAACCCACTGGATAGATCAGTTGAGAGTGACTGTTGTGTTAAAGAACAAAGTCAGTGACCTAACCAAATCAATTTATTCTTCTATTGTATATTATTTCATCATTGAGTTTCTTGAATTCACTCCTCCTTATTAATATTATTTTTAGAATTTTAGTTTTTTTTGTTAACATGTTGATTTTGTTGAGACTTTCTATTTCTTTTTTTTTTTAATTATTAATATGTTTTACTTATTTTCATGAGGCTTTTCCTTTTATTTTCTTTATTTGATATTTTAAACGTTCATCAATTGCATTATTTTATTTAAAGTTGGATTTTTATATTGTAATAAGTATTATGAATTATTATTTGTTTTTATTAGTTTTTAAGAATATTTTGAAAATTTACAAAATGCTGCAAAAATTTATATAATTTGTTTTATAAGAAGTATGTTTCAAGCTTAGCGTATGTGGATTGTTATTATGGCACCATTCCAGCATTGTTAGAAACGGACGTGGAATTCGAGTTATGAATGTATCAAATGTAAACTAATAAAATGATGAATTGAATCACTGTGAACACACCACCTAAGAAGAAAGAGGATGTAGAAATGAATTCAATGATGTGATATAAGCATGGCTACGATCACCAGTGTCAGCCACACGCGCCACTTAAAAATAACGAAGCAGTTGGCATGTGCCCACGTCAACAACTTTTTTCTTTTTATTTTATTCGACAAAGATGAAAATGCTTGTGGGACTAAATGATAATAAAAAAAAATATTACAAAATTACTTCTGAGCCCTAAAGTCAAGGCTAAAAATTCTCACCGTAAAAGTAATGAAGTCATTATATTATTTATAATAAAATGAAAATCCTATAAAGCCCCTAGATCCGAGGTCAATATTTTAAAAGTTTAAGGGTAATACAATAATTTAACTATTATAAAAAATTAAAAAAGATAATACTACCCCCAAATAAATTAATAAAGAATAACAAATTAACCTTATAAAAAAGATTCTTTTACCCCTAAAATCCGGATCATCTCATTTTCTATTAATGGAAAAATTATAATTTTACTATTATAATCCACGGTAAATCAAAATATATCTAAAGTGTTTTCATACATGTTTTAGATTTTGTCATAAATTAAAACTCTTTGTTATTTTTTGGTTGTAGTTGGAATTATGAATTCTCTTAATTCTATTTCAATTGATAAATAACCCTAAAAATGTTTAATTGGGTTTAATGGATATGTTTAGATAAGTAGGTGTATTAAAAATAAATTCAATTTGAAATATGTATTAAAAATATGTTTAGATGTTTTGTTTGAGAGACATTCAACAAAAGAGAAGTGCTTGAAGAGGAAATCGGACTGCGTGCAAGAGCCTATTTCAAAGACCGGTCTTGAATGAATATGGAAGAACATATCCAATTGCAAAAACCAGTTTTGACATTCAATCCTTATGAAGGAAAAAAGAGTGAAGTTTCAGAACTTGACACTCCATTTCCACATAGAGCAGAGAACATTTACAAAATACAGCATGCAGCGAGTTGGAAAGAAGGTGTTGAAGGTTTGGATCGCAACTTGGATCTTATCAGAAAGCTTTATGATTATATGACACCTTTTGTGTCAAAATCATCAAGATGTTCATATCTAAATTACGGAGATATTGATATGGCAATCAATGAGATTGGTAATGCTAGTTATGAGCAAGCTAGCAGTTGGAGTATGAAGCATTTCAAAGGCAATATTGACAGGTTGATCCAGGTAATTTCTTTACGTATGAACAAAGCATCCCATCCCTTGAAGCTGCTTTGTCTGAGTAGGTTCCCATATATTTAAATATGAAAAGGTTTCTAAGAGCAGCTCTGGAGTATTTTATATTTTACCAATGGATCAAAGAGAGGGACCTCCATTCATTTCTCTGGTGAGGCTCTCCTTTTGTATTGGTTATAGGATTCTGGTGTTGTATACCATGCAAAATCATTCTTTTTTACAGGGTGATTCTTAGGAATATTGTGATAGTTTTGAGGTGAATTTATATATTTTCAAAACAGAAGATAGAGGGAACATGTCTCCTCTACTTCTGTTGTTTTTGTCTTTTCTATCTCAAGACAATAACCAAATATTTTCTCTTGGATATGATCGCTCAGGTTTTCTTTTCAGTCCTAGCTAATTAATGATGTCATTTTATGGCTCAAATTCTTCTACTGTGTATATAACATCTATGGTATCATAGGTTGAAAGAGAGGATTCTTCAACAACTTCCCATGAAACTGCATGCTTATTCTCAATATTATCAGTACGTAAAGACTACAGAAATTTTAGTTTCCTTCTAGCAAGCAAGAAATCTCATCCTAATATTAGAACAGGACAGGAAGACAAGAGGCATAATAATCTCATCTTCCAACACAACATGTGATTACTTGCAGTCTATTGGCAGAAAGATCTCAGCAATAGCAGTCTCAGCCAAGTTTAGCACTTACAAGTCCCTCGATTGACCCAAGTAAGCCTGCTATTGTTATTAGCAAGCAAACAAAGCTAAATGTTCTCAGCACAATCCATTTTCTTGTCCAAGCACCTATTTTCTTCTGCACAAAGTACATTTCCACAGGAAAGTATATTGCCAAAGGCCAAAAGTTCAAGGCTCCAAGCACTCCCAAAACTTGGTTGAAGTAAGGGAAGGCCATTGCAATAGCAGTAGTTGATGCAACATATACAGTTCGGAAACATAGTCGGAAAAGATTGATATGAAGAGGAGGAATCAATGGAAGTTTGAAGGAGTGGAAGTTATTCACAAAACCACTGCTTGGAAATTTCCTACTGGACCATCCTTCCACAAATGCAAACACAGGCTGACTATATATCTGCAAACAGAACACATGAAAATATCTAAACCATATGAGCAACCTAATCGATTTTATAAAGAACTTATAGATTTCTCAGATATTTGGAGGAAGCTCTATGCTATCAGAAAAGCACTATGATGAATTGATCACAGTGAGAAAATGTATTATTAGACCTTTAACTTCATGATTATGAAATAATTATATTTTTTTAAAAAGATTACTGCTGCATATTTTAAGGAGAGAATGATCTCTGCAGTGAGGAATTAGAAATGTAAAGAAATTCAACATTTTGAGCAGCAACAAAAGCGTGAAAAGGTCAAGAATTAAAGACTGTGTAATGAAAATTTGATACCTGATATCCTCCCACCAAATGAAGAACAACGCAAGCATTTGCTAAATCGATGAGCCAGTAAGGCTCAAAGAACCCAAAACCAGTCAAGAGATTTCCAGGTGTGTCGTTGCCAAAGGCTGCGTATCCAAAGCATCCACAACATAGGTAAAAGAAAGTTGTGATGAAGATTGAAATCATGGAGGCCTTCTTCATGGTCTTATTCTCTGGTGGAGGTGACTTCAAAGTATCCTTAATGCAAAAATTTCTTAATTCACTTCAGTCCCCAAAAATTTGTTATTAGCTGCTACTGCAGAAAATGAGTTGCTGCAAAAAAATTGAATTTCGAAAAGTATAAGCCAAACCTGTATCTCAAGCAGAATGATCGAGTATGGATAGGCAAAAGCAATGTCCCCCAGTGCTTCAAATGCTAACCATAACTTACTGGCAGTAGTGGCAGCTGAGACTCCAGCAATGCTCCCCTTAATCGTCCCATTTTCTGCAATCAGATAAGTTTCAGAGATGAAGTAGCTTCTTCTCCCAATTTATTATCCATGCTTATCTTACGTACTATGTCTGATTACCAGATAAAAACTGAACAGTGATTCAAGGCCCCGTGGGGACTGGAGAGTTACTCGTTTCTCTAGTCCGAAAAATTCTAAATTCTCTACGCTCAGGTTTCTGTTCTTTTCAATACAGAAAGACAGTAGAGAATTGAGCTTCGAGAGCTGTTTGCTGTAAGCTACTGAAAAGATTGAGTCTTTTCTAGCAGAGCATGATATCTACTGAAAAGAAGTGGCCAGATTCGCAGCAATACCTATAACTTGTGCAACACCAAGTCCAAATCCGATAAAAGAGTAGGTAAAGGACATGATTGCTGCAATTACCGAGAGCCATTCCATGTTATGAAAATCAGGAATCTGTGACATTAGTATCTGAACAGCTCCGAATAGCAGCATATAAATAGTGTCCCCATATTCACATGAAGCTTTATGCCCTTCTCTATGGTAACAGTTTGATCTTTGAATTGCTCTACATTGAGAGGAAAAAAAAACATGTATAATCAGACAGAAGTACCTTCATCGAAAACATGAAATGAATATAGACACAAATATATTGAGACTTAACGTTGCAATGGCATTAATCCAAAACAATCTTCAACACAAGGGATGAAAAAAGGTGTAAATCACAGAATTTAGCGAGGAGGTACCTCATACTAGTTGAAGTAGTAATAACATAAGCAATACCAGTTCCATACATGCTCACATATTGAAGCAAACCACAAAACCATGTCTGTGTTTTACCTGAACTATCACTACATTAAGTTAGGAAGCATATAAGGCATATCCTAACTGAAAAATATACAGGGATTCACAAGACTAGTTACAAAGGTAAAGGGCAGGTGTTAAACTACCAAGATTTACTCTAACAGCATGCATGTAAGAGTAGTTCCGTGTTCCAGTTATGGGATCAGGGGACCTATAGCAATCGGAAAGGAGGAAAGCAGAAACATAGGTGACAATCGCAAAGCAAAGCAAGGAAACTGGCCCTGCTATCCATCCTAGCTGTGCAGTACTCCAAGCCAAAGACAGAACTCCCGAGCCAATAACAGCAGTAATAATATGAGCAACGCAACTCCATAAGGTTCCTGGTTGAGTTTTCCAGAGGCACCAGATTCAATATTGAATTGACAAAAAAAAGGCAGTGAACTTAAATTACAAAAGCTGGTCTTTGGAAATTTCTTTACCAGTTCTCAATGAATGCCCATCATCATCATAGCAACCATTTGCCAGTTCAAGAGGATGTTGGACTGCCATGACTATTCAATTCACGACAGGAAACTATGTTCACTAAAAGTTTTCTACAACCTGGATAGCCAAAAGAAAGGGCCTAAGTACTCTTAACTGTTTCTGAATAGAACACGACAACTAGATACATGAAAGAAGCTACACAATTAGATCCTTTGTGGCTAGCGTTTCTACAACAATAACATTAGAGAAGAAAATTCAATGCTGTATTCTTTGTGGAGGAAGAGTACAGCTATACTAAGCAGGAAATGCCATAAAGATAGCAACTTATCGAGATAATACAAAGAAAAAGAGTAGCAACTTCTATTCAAGAAGCAATATGTTCTCGATCAAACGAGTTGATTATATAACATGCGCGATTATAACATCAATGAGTTGGTTTTATTAAAATCAGTCAATCAACAAGGATTGATTTCTAATATCTTACAGATCCTACCAAGTTGGGAACTGGACCTAGTTTATATCTAGCAGATATGTGAAAGAGAAGCAAAGATGAAAACCATGAAATATACTTGACCGTGTGAGACTATGACTGCTTGTCACTCAATTTGGAAATATTTTAAAGAAATGCTCTAGCTTCTTTGCAGCCAAGAACTTCTGGAAGGCAACATTTATAAGGGTTTTGGAAGGATAACATGACAGCTCACAATAATGCAATGAAATTGGCAGTCATCTTCATGTTGGCATATTCATTGCCCTCTTTACTTACTTCACATCCACCTTTACTACTTTTGTAAGGATTTTAACAGTATCTCCAATACTGGACCAAAGAGGTGGGTGAGCAGTCTTCTTCTATGACAAATCATTCAAAGTAATAGCTAATTATTTTCATGTTTGAAAGAAAAACTCCCATTCCTATTAGCCAGTAAAAGCCATTTCCTTTTTCATCACAAAAAGGTTAGCGACCCCTGTAAGTTTGGTGCTTGTTCCATCACAACCACTTTTCCTAGAATGTTTCATTTGGATGTTTCTTTTCCTTCTGTAATGACCGTGCAATCATGAATCAAGAGTTCAACTAAAAACTGGAGAAACATCAAAATTGCTTGCACGAATCTTCACAATCATAATTAAATCTTGGTGGGAAGCATGATTCTGACCACAGTAGTCCAGAAAATCACATTCCTTTCCTGTAATATTCACTCTTAAAATGATAGCATACAAGAAGTCAAACTTTCTACCATGAAAATGGCCAATGTCTCATTTTTCTTGGATATTCATGTTCACTGCCCTAACAATGGCAACATAAATGACACATAAAGAGCACATGTGTGTGTGTGTGTGTGTGTGTGTGTAGGGGGGTAAACAGAAAAGAGCAAGCTGTTAGATTTTTGAAGGTTATAAATCCTGACCAGACTCCTACCATAGAATATGCCAACAGAGGTTATGGGATTAGATACTTGCTCACATACTCGCCACTATGAGTAGAATGCATGCCCCCCGTCATCTATCCTCTCTTTAGTAGTGTTTGATATTGTGACAGTGGTTGCTTTTCGTTTGGAAATACATTAAAATAATTTTATTTAAAAAAAAAAATTATTTTTAACATTAGTACATCAAAATAATTCAAAAGGATAAAAAAAAATTAATTTGAAGCAAAACAATAATTTTTTTGAAAAGCAAAGCCACACCGTAATAACAAATAGACCTATTTTTTCTTTGTTTCCCTCTACATAAATAATCGATGTTTATGTTTTCTTTTTATTTCTTTATTTGGATAGAGAAAGCACACCAGTATAGGAGGGAGATGTTTATGTCTGCATCAGAAGTTCCAATTGAAAAAAGCAAAAAAGGAGAGAGGACTTGTAGAAGACTTGCTTTGTAACATTATTATCCCACTTGTCAGCATGCTTGGATTTTTATGTCTTTATTTTCAGATAAAAAAGCCTCCAAAGCATCTTCTACAATGGTCCTTGAAAGTACTGCCTCATAAAAGCAGAGGAATCTGGTTTGCTCAGACTGTTATCATTGGCCATAGATTGATATTTTCTCAAGTTTCTGTGCACCATTTTAGCTTTTGTGGTCACTCAAGAATCCTTTTTTTTTCCTTTCTTTTTGAGGGTCAATAACTCTCGAGAAATACAGTAAATCTTTCGGTTTCTTAAAACAAGTTCCAGTGAGCTTGAGGTAGCATTCAATATGATTGCTTTACCAATCCCCTGATGTGCATCTCTACAAAGCATCATGGAGAAAGAAATACTTCTTAGCATTCCCTACGCATGCCTACTCTGCTAAGGTTTATGCTTTTGAGATTTTCCATTTGTTTGTCTCACAGAGAAGAAATTTCCTTCCTGGTGAGAAAAACAGAAACTTCTTCCATTGTCACTAGTTCTTTCCCTATAAGAACTTCAAAAAAAAAAAAGGAGGCTTGGCATTGACAGAAAGACAAAAGAAAAGGTTAGCATATGTAAGGCTCAGAAAATATATTGCCCCCCAACATGAAAAGCAATCTTCATGGACCATGTAGTTTGATTGGACCAATCAAAACGTGTGGACTAAGGCAGGTACCAAAAAGAAGTGACATCTTGGCTATTCTATCATCAAATCTCACTTTGTTGACAGGATTTTCTCTGAAACTTCAGAACTTTTTAGACATTTTGTGATTTGCCAAAGATACTTGCTTGTTAAAGCAATCAAGTGGTATCTTTAGTTGCACTCGCTAATATTAAGAACATCTCAATCAAAATATATAACAAATCACAGAGACAAAGATGTGAAATTCTGCTTTGGATAGGCAAATTCTTCCTCGAGAAATATTCATGAAAAACAACAGCTCACTAAGATTAAGCTCACCAGATAATGGACCACTGGGGCAATGAATCACAAGAGTGCAAGTTTTCTACTAATTAGAGCAGTCACTTGGCAAAAACTAGAAATAGTTGGAAGGACAAGACAAAATGAAATTCTTGCTGGTAACTCGAAGTTATCTAGCATCAATAAAGCATAGAACAACTCAAGATTTTGGCTGCATGTTTTTCAAGTTTCTCAAACAAGTTCATCATATAGAAAATTAGGAAGAAAGCGGAGAAGGGTTGAAGTCTCACACCTTATGCTACTAGCAGAAGTAATGGTATAGGCAATTCCACACCCATATAAGCTCTCCTCGGCAAATATTCCACACACTACTTGGCTTTTCTCTCCTGAAATTGAATTGTCTATGTTGTCAGAATTCTGAACTCACTACTTCATTATAAAATAAACAGTGAGCAGTTTAAGTACACTAGAAGCCACTGATTATATAAGGAATCAATAAGACAACAACTGCTAGACTATAATTCAATGCCTTAGTCAATGATTGTGTGTCATACGTAACAGAAGTTGGTGAAAGGGATACGTTTTTTGCATCATAGTCAACATAATGCAACTGAAATTTAAAAATGGAACATATATTTATTGTTTGTTACTACTAATAATTAGGATGGTCCGGTTCTACGGTTTGCACTCCATATATATTCTCTCTTTTTTAAGTCGAAAAAACTTGGAGACTCGTTGGCTGATCAGGTTAGATAAAACCTAGATAGATGTGTAATCACTTTGGCATGATTATTAGTTAAAAAGGAACCCAAGACAGGCCCAGGATCTGGATTACATGTTAGTTAGATTGACTCAATCAATCCAAAACAACATCATTTCAAGATTTTTATTTTTAAAATAAAAAAGTTAAACAAAGTTGTTTTAAAAAAGAATTAAAAAAAAATCAAATCAGGTTTTTATTGAGTTTGTGAGTGGGTTGACCTACTCTGTCTATCAGATTTAACAAGGTAAGTTCTCACATTGTTTAATTTGAAATCCTAATCAAATCTTGAATTAATAAGTTCAACCTGCCAAGCGAAACTAGATTTAATAACCATGATTAAATCATGCTCTCGTTCATTTACGGGGACCAACACTCCCAACAGTTTTATACCCTAGTGTATGGAACAATACAAAGATGTATATATATATACTACTCACCCAAATAAAACTTGACAGCTTCCATGTAGGACCTGTTTCTGATGGGGCCATGTTCAGGATCAGGAAATCTATAGCAGTCACAAAGAAGGTACGTGGAAACAATGGTGATTGCTGCAAAAAATATCATGCATAAAGGACCTGCAATCCAACCTAGTTGAGCTATGCTCCATGCAAGTGACAATACTCCTGCCCCTATCACTCCTGTAATAACATGTGCTGTTGCACTCCATATGGTCCCTTCAAGTATTAAAAAACAAAATAAAAAATCAGTCCACTATGGAAGGAAGATGGTTTTAGGGTCATTACAACTTAATGGAGACCTGGATTGGGAAGTAAATGTGGCAAGAAATTTCGGAACAATCAGGAGGTTGCTGTCCTCATCTTTCCATGTATTTAATTTAAAATGAGTTAACATATTAGTGGTGACTATTCCCGCCTGTCACGCGGGTGGCCCGGGTTCGATCCCCGGCACCGGCGCCGTATTTTTTCTGCCCATTACAGAAATTTCATGCAGAAATGCAACTACCATTCAAACCTACCACACAGCCCACCAACCTTAATTAGATTACGAACATGAAAATCTATAGGAAACCCTTTTCTGGGATCTAAGATTATGGAGGAAAGTCATTGTTAACAAAAGAGTCTAGACCTTAAAGGCTAAAGCAAAATATAAGCTTTCTCATTATGTTCTGTAAGAAGAAGAGATGACATGAAGACTAGACATGGAAAGGTAAGTGAAGGAGATTAAATACCAGTTCTTTTGAGAGGCTCTTCTGATTCATTAGCTGAATGAAAGCTTCCAAGCAATGGCAATGGCAATTCTTCTGTTCTATCGCCCATAGGAAATGAATTGCCAAATATGTGGAGCTTCACTTCTCATGAAAAGAACCAAACGATCCTTCTGCTTTGCCCTCTTTTATAGTCTCTCTTGTCGTAAGTATGGAACGTGAACGACCAAAGCACTTGCATCATATCCTTGGCTCTACGGGTTGGTGACGATGTTATGATGACTTTGAAGGCTAGCAATCGTCATGTGTTTTTTTTTTTACAATTTTATATCAAACAACACCCTCTCTTTCATAAATATTTTTTTTTTAATGTAAATATGTTAGATGTTATAGTAGTTCTCACGTTTGGAAAACTAAATTTTTTTTTAAAAAAACTATAAATTATAGCATTTTTATAATCAAGATTTCAAACCGAAAAGACAGTGACATGCCATAGATATAAAAGTCATAATTTTTAATGTTTGCACGTTTCCTCTGTTTGACACATTGGTACGAGAGATTGAAAATGGCTTGTTAGCTGATCGTGACTCCACCATTTGGTGAATCTTCAATTCCAGAGTCTTGGCTAGGGGCTAGAACTAGATTACATGGACGGCACTGTAGCATTTTGGCTGTTTTCATCTAGTTTCTTGCCCATCATGTTTTTTACCGAGCTTTGCCATTTTGTAGCCGTAGACATCATATCACGAGCACCGCCCACATTTTGAGAAGCTAAAAGATTATCTCTATGATAATAGATCACGTCTAGAGGAGGATTTGGAAAACAACTTTGTTGAATAACTTACAGTGGGATGTTTCAACTTTGAAAACACTAGGTCCCAACAAAATTGCCAACTACAAGTCCATGCTTATGGTTATATCTTTAATGTTTGACTGGTCCCTAAAACTCACCTTAATTTCAAACAAACTAGCCAGCTTCAAGTCTTCCTTGTAGCAGCTGCAGCTGTACCCAATTTAGGTAGGCTTACCCCTGTGCCAAACCATGACCTAAAAATCCTGAATGTGGTATGGTAACATAACCTCTCTTTTTTTTTTGTCGTTATTTTAACAAGAGTGGAAGGTCTGGTGATATTCCCTTTGTCAACATACATGGAATTGCAGGCAAATAAATAAAGAATAATGGGAGGAAAATATAGAAAGAAAAAAGGTATTGTAAGCCTCAACAGTATCATAGAGTTTCCCCACTGCAATTAACAAATGGGAAATAATGGAAAGATATCCAGAAAGACGAGATAAATTACAAAATTTAATTGAATTATTTTCGTTTTGTTTTTTGAACTTCCTACACTATAAACAATTTGACTTGTCATCTAAGTGGACCACGTATGGTGAAAGCATATGCTGGAGGAAGAACAGAAAATTCGACAAGATACCTGTTCAATACTACTAAAGGAACAAGGTCAAGTGGTAACCCCGAAAAATATATTGTTTTTGGAGTGTGTGTGTGTGTTTGTGTGTGTGTGTACACCAGAATATGACAGACCAACTCTTGGTGATAACCCTCCTAGACTGGCCATCGCATTGACTATGGTGTTAATGACTTCCCTGCAAAATCACATTCACGGTCATATCATAAGTGAAATGAAGAAAAAACACGCAGGAAGAGGAAAGGAGTATAACCCAAGTGCTCAATAGATGATAAGTCATTCAATTAGAATGCGATTAAATGAGAGTTCAGAGCTGACCTTCTGGAGGAGGATCTTCATGAACAAAGAAACTTGCAGCAACAATTACATAGCAAAGAATGAGCATCAATCCTTTGAAATAATTGGAAGACCCTTCCTGCAAATATAACATGAATGCTTAAGGAATGGCTTGTTAAGTAACCACAAAAAGCATGAAGATTTATTTTATGAATTACAAGCTGAATAACACAACACGGAAGCCTCCTCAATAGACGAGACAGAACATTTTGCCTTCTGTCTTTAAATCATATTCTTGACAATATTTTCCATTTTTTGATACATGTTGATATTATTTCCATATCTTTTTTAAGAGGCATGTTACCAAAGCATAAGGAATCATTTTTCCTCTAGATCTTGGACATACTAACCTGCAGAAAGAAGGCCACGACGATGACAGTAATGAAAAGAGTTGCAGTCTCAAAAAGCTGAAAGTTTAAGTCCATGGGCTTCCCCATTATCCACCCAACAACAACACAAAAGGGAATCTGAAGTAATGACAACAACAGAGATCTTAGAAGGTACTATGCCAAAAGCAGCATCTTATGTGACACAAATAGCAACAACAAGCACATCAGTTAATGCATGAAATGTGCGCATCACAATAAAAATCTTCTAATCATACACCATACAAATGAGATGTTTGAAATAAAAGCGACTCTTGACAGTATACAGCATCACCAGTTCACTGCTGCAGTAAAAATCAAAGCTCTTATTTATGTCTCTACTTTTCATAATTCTTTCCTTTCAATTTTCAAGTAAGGGAACAGGGAGGAGTTAGTTTTCTTGAAGATCATAAATCAATGGCTCATCTTGTGCCAAGAGAAAAAGGTTGCATCTTAATGAACAGCTCTCAGTGTGACTACCACCTGAGTTTCCAGTTTCCATGAATGATGAGTCATGAAATTATTGGCATTCCATTGTCATCAGATGAGGTTACAAAAGCATATGAAATAACACATCTTCAGCATTTGCTGAAACAGAACAATTGAGGCTAACTACTAGTTTTTAAGGGCCAAGTTTCTGGCTCAAGATTGAATGCATGGCACCGGGTGGAGATAGACTACATGGGTTAATTGATAAATTGTAAGCGACTTAGTTATCAATTGCTGGAAAGGACGTTCCAACCAAACTGCAGAATTGTTCAGGAGTTGGGAATAGTCACTGGTTCCTCATTGCAAGGGAATGGTAGATAATCAGCAATTCATGGAGATATCTTTCAAATACATACATGTTCTGCTCATATCTATACGAAACTCAAGACTGAATCTACTAAATACTGATGAAATCAGTATTTCAGGAACAATAAATGAAATCTAAACAAGAAAGTAATGTAACAAATCTGTAGATTGCATTTCATGACTTGAAATACTTACTCCAAACATAGATATCTGCGTTGATGACCCTATTGCGACTCCCAATGATATATCCTGCAAAGTAATTTACAGTAATGAGAAGGTATAGTATGGAAAAACAAGAAGGTGAAAGAAATTAATCTTCTTACAAGCTTGTCTTTCATAGCAAACATAATAGCACCCGCATGCTCTGCAGCATTCCCCACAATTGGGAGCAAGATAACCCCTATAAATGCAATTGGTATATTCCATGCATGAGATGTTCCCTACAAAGCAATCACCCACCAAACAAGCTCAGCAGAAATTCACTAACATGTGACCAAAACAATTTTATTCTATGGAAAACCCAAGTGGTATACTGTAGATGGTCTTGCATACTATTTCAACCTTAAACTCATCATTATATAAAAAACATGAAAAATTTGTCCTTCGGTAATCAACAAATACCCAAGAGAATATTAAAAGAAAAAAAATCAAGGTGTTCATCTAATCAAACAAGGAGAGGAAAAGTCCAACAGTGGAATATTACCTCTATGGCATCTACTAAATATTCTGATAGGACAGAGATCCAAGCTGTCATTATCAGAAGCCAGATTACTGATTCCCATTTACCAATCTCTGGAGTCTCATCATTGTCGCCTTCGTTTTCCCTGTTCTGACTATCGTCCTGAGTCCACAAAATTCATCAGATTGCTGATTATGACCTCCCAAAACACTAAAATTATGTAGACAATTAAATTTTACAGAAATAACAAACCTCAGACAGAGGAATGTATGGATCCTTTCGACTCTTTAATTGGAAAAAAAGATAAGCAGCATACACCCCAAGCATAATGCAACTACTAAATCTCGAAAGAGCCAACTCTGACTTCCCATAGTGCACCTCGGTGTGTGTGAAATGTAGGACAGCAGGAAAGAGTAGCCCCATGACTGCCATCAGCAGCAATCCTGAATTCACAATAGCAGATGCCTGCATGGCAAATTAGTTCAGCCATGATAAGAAAGAGACAAGACAGAGCATAATGAACATTTGAAATAAAACAAAGCTAATATATGTACCTTGTTAAAAACTTGTTCTTTTCTGTAAAAAACAAGGCCACCACAGAAGAATGCACACCCAAGCACCAACAACATATTTGACAAAATTGAGCCTAATAATGACAGCTGAACAACTCGTATCATTCCGTTTCTTAGTGCATAGATTGCTATGATGAGTTCTGTTGCATTTCCAAATGTGGCATTTAGAAGACCCCCAACTGCAAGTACATTTCATTTCAAAGATGTGCTCAGACCAATGACAAAATCTACTGATAGAAGCAAACACTGTGAATGAGATAGATGCTATAAATATTCCATACCTGTAGGTCCTGTGTACATAGCTAGCTGCCTATGTCAGAGGAGTGCGCAAGCAAATATTAGATGATTAAAAACCAAAATTGAAGGGGAAAAAAATTGAAAAGCAGAAGTCTGATCCTTACTCTGTAGCATAACCTAAACGTTCAGCCAAAGGTATGATACCCAATAGACTCAGGAAGAAGACCAATCCCTGTGACCAACCTCAAAATATTTAACAACCACGCTAAACAATATTGCATGGTAACTTAAACAAAATATGGGAAATTATAAACTTACGTTATGCCCAGTCAAAATGTGGACGAGGATAGTGAGAGGCCCAAAAGCTATGAGCACATTGAGTTTATTTGAAAAAATTACAGTCTTTATGCTCTTATACACAACATTCTTCCACATCTTACTACCACCAGGCTGGAAACCACCAGGAGCTGATCCATAATCAGATATATGACCAAGTTGCATCTTTTGAATCACTGACTCAGGGCTAAAAAGACTCTCATCCTCAAACTCATGTGATGACTCATTTGCAGCTAATGATCCCATCTGTTACAATAACGGATTAGTTTTTCTACTAAAAACTCTCAAAACTATATTTCCAGTTTCCATAATCAAGCAACAAAACGCCAGTGGACTTTGTTTAGCAACTAAAGTTTCAATAAGAAATTTAAGATATTATACATAGAATGAACATTGAACCGTGAAACGCAGCAAGATAAGGATCCTGCATATTTTCCTACTAATAGTAATGGTAATTAAAAGGAAATGAACAAGCAAACAGCTTACTTCAAGTTGGGATTGAGTCCCTGCCACTTGTAACTTTTGATCCATGTTCTTGAATTATTATAAGCATAAATTTATTTCCACATCCATGAATGCGAACCGCAGCACAGTGTCTACTCACAGTCGTTTCGTCAACCTAAAAGAAAAGGGTTCCTGGATTCACAATGCAACAAAACAAGAAACAACATTACCAACCTATTTACACCGCCACAGACACCCTGTGATACCATCCTAAAACTCCTACCCTACCAACGTAAAAACCATCAAAAAAACAATCTTTGGATAAAGTTCAATTCTTTTTCATTCATTTCAAGTTCCAATCCAATTTCCAAACAAAAGGGCTTAACTCAAACCATTGAAATCCACCTAATTACACAGAACAAACACAAACCAAATGTCAAAAACCATGATAAATGCCAACATGGGCTCAATGTATAAGCAAAACCAAGTAAAACCAGATAAAATATCCAATCAAATAACAAAATGCAATAAAAAAAGAAAAATGGCAGGCATGATGACATGGGATCTGAAAAAGAACAAACCTTTACAGACACATGCAGAGGATGTCAAAAAAGAATTCCAAAAAGCTGCAAGAAAAAAGAAGAAGAGAAAGAAAAGAACCCACCAACAAAAACCAGCTGTTTTTTTATTTATCCCTAACAATTAAAAATTGGGGTGCGTGTATAATTTTTGTGAGGTGCAGTGGCAATTGAATTGGCCGTCTTCTTCGCTTGGTTTTTGGTTTTATTTAGCCCGTTTGTTAAATGAAAAGCTGTTTTTGGAAACTACTTTTTTTTTTTGTACTTACTTACTATTACAAGAATTGATTAATAGAAAATATTTTTTGGAAACTACAATTTTTTTTATTTTATTGATTTTGCTAATCTTAGACAAGACAGCAGGAGCAGAAGAATTTCCAAGTGGAGAAGTCTATAATTTAATCAGCGTTAGTGTACTGAGGATGGTTCGAGGAAGTCTCGTAGGTTGATAAAATTGGTTGTAGCCACGACTTCTTTTCTCTATTTATTAAAAGCCTTGCCTTCCACGGCCGTTTCTTTTCTATTTCCCCCTCCATTTTTCCAACTGATTACGAGATGTTCTGGTAGCTACAGAAATCACTGATGCTGACACAGTTATAAAACTCGGATGAATCTGACGGGGGTTAATTTAAAATTTAAATAAAAAAAAAAATTAACTTAGTAAAAAAATCAAGTTAATTTATTAATTTAATTTACCCAAACCTAGTCATGTCAAAACTGGAATCACAATTAGTTAATTTTTAAAATATTTTTTTTATCAAAACAACATTATTTTAATTTTTTTAAAATAATTAATATATACCTAGATTGACATTCTCACTGATGAACTTATGAGCTGAATTTTATAATGATTTAGTAATAATTCAGTAAGTTTTAGTCTGAAGGTAAATAATTAATTTGTTCATGAGAATTTGTTTTCCCAAATCTAATCCAAGAATATATTACATCCTCTTAATCATTAGAAAATCATGTTGAATTTTATTAATTATTAGAGTTTCCGATCATGGAAAGTGGAGGAATAATTGTTGTGTTCAGGATCAAATAATAAAGGTTTTTTTATACATAAGAAACTAAAAAAAACTATATATGAACAAAAAAAATAAGGCCTAACTTATAATTTTGATTTGTCATAAAAAAAATTAAGAAAAAATCGTTTATATTATATAGAAGAAAACACATAAACAATTGTGGAGAACTTATATTTATATAGTCAAATAAAACGGTAATTTGTTCATAATCTTGACAATATATCAGGATTTTATGTTATCGAGGACATTTTTTCATCCTTTTCAAAATCATAATTTTTTAGATTTGGTTATATTATATTTCTCGAATCATATGATATTATTTTATTCCATGATAAAAACTATTCTTTAAAGGACTTTGATGTATTTTGTTCCTAATCTCCTAAAAAAGTGAAAATAATCGCGTATCAAGAGGGAAAAGAGAGAGAGAGAGAGCATCCATGCTTCATGTCACTCATGAGAGAATTAAAAAAAAAAAAAAAGGTTAAAGAAAGGATCTTTTGAACAAGAAACAAGGGAAGAAGAATATTGCTTTTATAATCGATTTTAGCGTACAAGAAAGAAAGAAAGAACGAACATGTTTTCGACTTTAAAGAAATAAAGGGATATATCCTTTTTCCAAGAAAAAAAGTTCAACTTTTCATAGCAACCAGTAAAAGAAAGCAAAGCATTATTCTACTTTTCAATTTATTGCTTTGAAAAATCAAGCCTTTAGATTTTTTGTGGTAACCATCACAATCATAGTTATCAGACCCGACCCGGTAGTTGACCCGGTGAAATGACTGGGTCACGGGTCTTGTGGGTTGACCCGGGTCAACCCGGGTCAACCCGGGTTAAGAACAAAAACACACATTAATATGATTTTTTTAACATAAAATATCACATTAATATATATGCTAGCATAATTAACAAGAAAATATCACATTAACATATGTACTAGCATAATTAATTAGCATTAATAGATTAGAAAGTGCATTTATCTTCAAATAAACAAACATTTAACATAATTTAAAGATAAAGATAATAAAATAACAAGTTCTAGAGATATATAATTCAACATAATAAATATAAAGTGACAACATTCAACTCTAGTTTGCATTATAATCTATAAATCAACATTTTAACTCCATTTTGCATTAGAATCCATAAATCAACATCTTCAGCTGCATAAAGAAAACAAAAGATTTTAGAATATGTTGAACACTTAACACTAATATAATTTTAAAAAAGAAAAGAATGGTAAAGTACAAGACCTCATTGGAATAACCATATTTTTTCTACACAACATCTTCACTTTGGTTGAATATAGGCATTGACATCTTCAGTGTCCATAGGAGCAAAATTTGAATCAAATACCAATGGAATTGAGCCAACCTCATTAATGCCTATTGAAACATCATCAGGCTCTTGTGTATCTTCATCATCACAGACATCTTCAATCTCATTTATATTTATCAAATCTACAATTGAAACATGCTTAATCAATAAACATGATAATCATGACACAAAGTGAAAAATCAAATCTTCCATTACCTTCATTTAAAGTATCTTGAATAGTCATGGTTGATAAATCACGACGAAAGATCTCTACTTCTTCAGTTGTTAAAGATGATGGATCATCTTCTACTATCCAATTTTCAGTGTCAGAAAATGCCTCAAAATTAATTGGATCATAATTCCGTCCTTTCCAATAATTTCTACAAAATCAAAGTTAAAGTACACAATATAAGTATCAATGATGCTATGTAATAATATAAATAACTTTTGAAGAATTAGAGAAAAGAAAATACTTTTGTTTTAATCTCAGATTATAGTGGACATAAACTAGGTCATTAAGTCTGTGATGCTCTAATCGATTTCTCTTCTTAGAGTGGATGTGCTCAAAAATACTCCAATTCCTCTCGCATCCTGAAGAACTACAAGTTTGACTTAAAACTCGTATAGCTAGCTTTTGGAGATTTGGAGCACAAGTTCCATACAACACCCACCATTCATCTATATACAAAATTAATAAGTTAGATTATATCAAGATAATATTTTTAAATTACTTTGAATATGAAAATAATTACATACCTGGAGGTAAAAGGGTGCGATCATTTTTCGCGGACACTCTACCAAAGTCATGTTCTGCATTTCTAAACAACTTCATTTCACTTGTAAGCTTGCTTAGCATAATTGCATTTCCATTTGCATACTTCTCAACAACATCTAGAAGTCCGGAAATGGTGTTTATATATCTATCCATTAGATTGACATCATACTGAAATCGAGGATTCAACCAAAATCCCGCTGCATAAAGCTTCCTATACAATTGTCCATCCCATCTATTGTTAATGATGTCTATGAAAGGTTGCACCTTAGTTCTTTTCTTTTGAAATCTCCTCAACATTTCTTCCTTTGCAGAATGGATAGCCTCATATAAATATCCCATAGCAGGTCTATCATCACTATCAACAATTCGTAGAACTCGAACCAATGGTTCGGTCATTAGTACAATTGATGCACATTCTTCCCAAAACGTAGAGTTCAATACACTATCAACAAACCTTTTTCCTTTGCTATCTTTAGCATAAGCAGAGGAGACCCATTCTCTAGATGTCACCATAGCTCTCAAATTATCTTTGTGTACTAAAATGCTTTGCAAAGTTATGAAATTAGTAGCAAAGCGAGTAGGAGCAGGTCGAAGTATTTCTTTCCCTCCAGTGAACTTCCTCATCAAATATAGTGGATAACAATGATTATAAATATACTTTGTAATACTAGAAGCATGATCAACAACAGAACAAACTGACTGTAGCTTACCAACATCTTGGAGTATGAGGTTGATGCAATGAGCAGCACATGGAGACCAAAATATTGAAGGAAATTCTTCCACCAACAACTTGCAAGCAGCAACATAATTAGAAGCATTATCAGTCACCATATGCACAATATTTTCAGGCCCAACAAATAAAACAACCTCTCTAAATAATTTATGCAACAACACAGCAGTCTTTGAGGCCTCTGATGCATCTACTGTTTTTAAAAAAATAGTTCCTTTAGGGCAATATACTAAGAAATTAATTAAAGTTCTCCTCTTTTGATCTGTCCATCCATCAGCCATTAATGTACAACCGGTCTTCTTCCAAGTTTCTCGATAACTCTCAACAAAAATCTTCACTTCATCAACCGCCTTTGCTAGGTAATAACCACGAAGAGCATGGAAATTTGGTCCTTTATAACCAGGACCCATGGCTGTTATACCATCTATAGCATGTTGATAGTAAACAGAGTTTGCAGCATTGAATGGTACACATGCATCAATCATCCATTTCGCTATAGCAAGATCACATCGTTCGACAACTTCTTTGTTTTTCCAACAACTTTGGAGAGACTTTTGAGCACCATGAGTTGTTCTTGGAATAAAATATGCCCCTAATGTTATATTTTCTTTCTGTTTTCCACATCTTACAGACGATTGTTTAACAGCACCAGTGATTTTACTCTTTCCTTTATTGGCAACCTTCGGTGGTAACATTAGCTTCTTACCATCAACTTCAACATCATCATCGTCATTATCATCATCATCGCCTTTATAATCATCCTCTAATTGTCTAATCATCCTCTCCTCATGCTCTCTTTGTTTAGTGCTATACGGATTGAAATCTGCTTCCATTTCTCTAGCTCTCCTTTTCTTTTCAACATTCCCCTGAAGATTCAGAATCATTTGATGACGAACATCCGGAGGACATTTGCGGCATTGTTCCACTTCTCCTTTAGTTCCAGCTAAATGTTGCTTGAATCGATTAATGCCTCCACCCGCAAAAACTTTGGCACAATATAAGCATACTAACTTGGTTTTCTTACATCCCACACTAAGTTCAGGAGCTTCTCTGCAATGACCCCATGCCAAATCTGTTTTTCCTCTTATACCACTTGATGTTGATATGGAAATTGAAGGTTCAGATGATTGAGTAGTTGAAGGAGTGGTATTTGAAGTGCTACCATGTTGAGAAGCCATTTTACAAACCTATAGTAAATCAAATCAAACTAACATGATGAATAAAAAGGTTGCATGTGTTGGTTGCTGCTGCTCAAGCACATAATAAGGCAAGTATGAAAAATTAAACTTCAGAGTGTGAGCATAAATCTATCATAGCGCCTAGATTAGCACTAGCTGAAAAATTAGGTTTCCTTGCAGGAGTTGCAATGGAAAAGAACGGATCTAACAAACTTATAGTCGCTGAGAATGGAACTAAGGAGGCAGTGAGAAATGTAGAGCAACCCCTTAAGCATATAGTTGTTAACCCTCCCCCCTTTTTGTAATGTTAATCTTGTGCTAAACAGACATGTTCTCAATATGTTCTCAATTATCATATGTTCTCAGTGAGAAAAAAGAACCAAAAAGGTTTAAGAGGCTAATGAAATTTCTGTTTTCTTTTCAGTATCAATATGTTCTCAATTATCATGCCTGATGGTTGTTGCTGCAAAGCTAAATCAGGTGCTCTATTTCGGTATGTATAACCCAACGAAAGCTCAAGCACATAATAAGGCAAGCATGAAAAATTGAACTACGATGAGAAAAATTGAATGGTGATAAATTGCAAAAGCTTACCTCAACTAAATCAAGTTCAAGTCCTTTTGCTCGTTCCAGTCCAGTGCTTCACGCAATGAGAGAACACTATGCCCTGCAAACATCCATAACTTTAACTGATTTCTATATCCAAGATTTCTTTAAACTTTGGCCAGCAATTCAACAGCAGATCAGAGTCTACTAACAACACACACATGCAAGCAATGAAAACTGAAGCCAATCTATCCAAACATAAAGATGGGAACTGATCAATTACAGAGAAACCAGAAAGAAAAGGCAAGAACCTTAAACAGTGGCCAGCTGTGCTATGATTTATATATACAAGAACTTATTTGTCACCTATGATTCTACACTTGAGCAGAGAAAGTTGACAGTAGAAGTCATTTATTTTAAGCTGACCAACAAATATCAGAAAGTTCTTCAAGATATTTCGAAACCTCAAGTTAGGTTCGATACAGTCTGTATCTGGGAGCTAAGAAAAATCAATGCTGTTAGAAATCTTTTGTTTATTAGAATACAAAAAAAAGCTTCAGTTTTTCTCGGTATCCAGGTGATTAAGTCAGATTTCTAGAATAGCTGATCCAGTTAGGGGCTTAGAAGTTAAAACAATGTAATGGGATGTTGAGTAGTTCAATTTTGAAGCATATTTTAACTATCAAGTAAACTCGGCCTGCAAGTTTGCTTGGCCAATTAGTCTGAAAAGTGAAAACCCATTCAAGAACAGCAGAGATTATTTTCATCTTTACTGTTTCATATTTGCAATAATACTAAACATGGGCTGCACACAAGTTCTATATTTCTCTCCTATAAATTCCAAATCCAAAATGATCAACTAAATGGAAGACTTTCTGTTCAAGAATCATTATAAAGCACAGGTCAAATAAAGTGCCAAAAAGATGAAATCATGAAAGAGCAAAAGATACCTTGTCTGCTCTTCAACAATGCCCGAACTTCAAGTCTGTATGCAGTAAAGTTTCCAGGTCTAGCAATGGAATCGAGCTTCTCTTTCGAATTAAATTTGATATTAGAGCAGAAGATACACACAATTTGTTCGAACGGCAAAGAAAGAAATTAGGGTAAAATTTAGCAGGTGTGTTGGTATTTATATTCCGGGTCTCACCCGGGTTAGGCCGGGTCACCCGGGTCTGTCCGGGTCACCCGGGTCAGGCCGGGTCTGGCCGTTTTTTTCCTTCCCCCGGTCTTTTGGGTTGCCCGGCCCGGTCCAGGCCCCGGGTCGACCGGGTCCCGGGTCGACCCGCCGGGCCGGGCCGGGTTTAATAACACTGATCACAATATCTTCTAATATTTGATTACGCCTTTCAGCCTAATCTCGTTTGAAACACGAGCTAATATTTCATTTCATTGGCAGAGAGAGTCCAAAGTGCTGCTTCCAAGCCTGTGCAAGCCCGAGAAGGGACCACCAAAAGCTCAGGTACTCGGGGCAAAGAAAACAGAGCGCAGCCCACATATAAAGCTCGGCTCGGCTTCTGCCAGCCCTATTCTCAGCCGGGATGGATGTTCTCTTGCATTTTCTGCTGCAAATACCCTGCTGCTCATTCTTGGCCATTTTCCTTTACTCTCTCACCAGCCTCCTTGATCATATCCACGACATCATCACTGCCAAAACCATCTCTCCCCCTATAACAACTGACCTCACTATCCAAACAATCGTGGCCATTCCAGCAAGCCCCATCATTGTAGCAAAACCAGAGCGGTAGCACCAACAAGCACAGGGAAGCACCAGGTATTAACGGACTAGAGATTTACAAGAGAGGTGAGGTGAAGTTATTAAAATCAGTGTCAAGGATGCCGGGAAACTGAGCCCTGACATGCCGAGAAGTGGGCCGCCTGTTGCCAAGCAAGCTGCTGATGCATAGACCAATGAGCTGCCTGAGAGACAAGCCTACAAAAATTTCCTCATCCAGTGGCAATGGCACCATGCAATGTGCCAACCGGTGCATCAATGCCAGTAATCATATCCATCCATAATGCTATAGAAATAAACAGAAATGAAAAAGGGCTAGTGTTTGTCACGTGAAGCGAAAGGTTTTTTTTTTTTCCATGACAAAACATTATTTTATGTTATTATGATATCACAACTCAAATTTCAATTAATACAAAATGATGGGGTTTGCATGGTTCCTAATGCTTCCGCAATACAAGCAAACCAAGAACACGGTCCCTCTTTTGCCCTCAAATAGTGGATCCTAAATATGAATATTAAATTGAATTATAACAACATCAAGGGTCCAGTAAAAGAATCTCTATTTGATTAAACTAACCTAGTTCTCCTTGCAAAGCTCAAGGCTCGTCACATGGCTGTCTTCACAACTTGAGGCAGTGACTTGAGAAGAGATGCAGATGGCTTCCGCACAGTGTGATTGAGCAGAATCATAAACGTCAGGAGTGTTAAAGCCCCAGCCTGATGTGCAGTTCCTAGTGATACAGGAACATATGATAGAAGGGTTGATATCCCCAAGGATACCTGCAACAATGACAAATATGACCATGGAACCTGGGAAGAGTAGTTGATAATGGAAAGAGCATCCATGGATTAGGGCAATCACCTGAAGAGTAGCCATGCCAACAGTCGCTCCAATCAAAGATTTCACAGCTGGATGTATGTCCAACTTTCTTGTGAACCACCATAAAGCACCAATTGAAGTCAAGCTTGTGATTGCAAGGATACGGTGATCAAGCTACAAACATTCGAGAAAGACAAATCAGTGTCCAATACCTATTGTTTATAGAATGTTTATATGCCAGTGAACAAGAAGATATCATTTGAAAAGCTAAATAACATACTTGTAACATCATCTGTGAGTTTTAAGTTATTTACAAAACTGCAAGAATCAGGGTTTCTTTAAGCTCCCAAGTACAGTTAAAAACCCTTGTTTGTTATTCTGAGCAAGTGAGTTTCACTATTAATCTTGAGGCCCAATATGACACTGTATGAACAAATGGTTTTACTGAAGTTCCAGGCCACTTAACTGCAATAGGTGTAAAAGCTAAAAATGAAGAGCAAACTCTAAATTTCTCTCCTCGTTCAGAAAGAAGCTTCAAGGGATGTCCTCTTCTCGCTTCTTCATTGTTCCTTCTATCCATTACATTATGTAAATTCCATTCCCATATTTTTTAAGAGTCTAAACTAAGAATTTGCACTTCTGTGATCATTAAGAAAACTACGATTCCAGAATTGATAAATTATACAGACAAATTACCTGCACTGTCGATGTATTTTCAAAAAAGTTGCGAATTACTGGTTTCAAATCAAATATATCATCAGGAATCCATGTATCACCCATCTTTGGGAAAGTGTTAAATGCATGCCCCTGCATTACACGGAAAAAGCATGATAAAAAATTTCTTCGTAAGCATGCACCAGAGAATTTGTTTATAATCTGACTACAGGCTGCACAAAATACTCTTGTGAAAGAAGAGGTACAAGAAAAGAATTAAAATAGACTACATACAGCATCATTTCCAGCTACAAATGCTCCTGACACGGCGGTAACCCCTACAATAAGGCTTACAGGAAGGGCAAGCCTCTTTACCTTCGCCGCCCCACGAACCCAAGCTAAAGATTCCGCAGGGGGTTCAGGCATTACAACAGAAAGAGCAGTCCAGAAAAGCCCACTATAAATAGCAAATGCCGAAGTAAGATGCGCTGCAAGACGGTAAGGGCTTACTCTCGGCTGAGCATATTCAGATGCTGGCTCCTGAGTATAACAAAGTCACTCATAAGTCTCGCCATTTTGCACAAATTCACACTCAATTAACACCAAAGTTAAGTTTTTTTTTACCTCCAAACCACTTTTAACCATCCACCAACCAATTAAACCTTGGCCAGCACCGAGACCAAAAAGACCACAAAGTTTAGCTCCAAGTCTCACTGTTACATACCCTTTTCTCAGAAACCATGAAAATGGCAAAGCAAATATGATCCCTAATCCCCTTCCCCACATTCGATGTGCATATTCCATCCAGTAAATAAATTTGAAATCCTCAACATTCATCCCTTTATTTACACTGCAAAATATCAAAAAACAAAACAGCAAAATTACTAATTCTACAAAATGAACTTACTCTCTAACTACAGAAGACTGCTTTCATTGCTTGCAAGAGCTTACATTTTATACTCAGGTGATTGCTTATACTTCTCAAACTCAATCAACCAGTCCTCGTTTGATAAAGGAGGAAGACCACCAGTAAATTTCCAATCAGTCATTGAAAGACCAGACCTTGTTAACCGTGTAACACCACCAAGAATCACCATGCTGAAAACCCAAGCAGCAGAGCCAAATAGCCATATACCCACCATTTTTTGAGCTTTAGGCCCTCCATTTACCAGCAATCTAAGACCCTCTTTACTTTCACCTCCAACAGAAGCAGCTACAGTCGACATTTTCCTCGTTGATGATGGCACATACTGACAGTTATGACCCTGGAAATTTAACAAAAGATTCAAACTTCAAAAGATAAAAAGCAGGGGTTTTTCTGATTTCAGATCATTTGAGGAAACCCAGATGGAAACAAAGGATTTTTACCTTGGAGAGTGATTTGAAGCCATAAAGGAAGGATCTTGATGATGGGTTCTGTTGTTGATGGATGTCTCTCAAGTGATTGAAAGGTGTTGTTTTTGTTCCTCTGAGATTGGTTATTGCATTGTTGATGATGGATGCTCCTTTGTTTCTCTTCAAGATTGAAGCAAACACTCTGCTTTGAAACATCTCTCTCCCTCTCTCTCTGTGCCCGTGGATGTGAGGGTTTAGGGACCGAAGCTTTTCATTTTTGGGAAGGTTGAGGAACAATGCCCTTAAGAGATCTTGATTCTTGCCATAGCTAAAGATGACGTGGCCATGGCAGAAACAAACCACGTCGTGTTGAAGATGTTTAATTCTGATTTAAGTTCAAAATTACGTACAACACTACTTCTAATATTTTATAAATTATTAACAAGATCCATTCAATTTTTTTATATCAATCAGGTTATATATATTAAATTGAATTAATTTTTTATAAATATTATAGATATTTACAAGTTAGGTTTTTAATTACTAATTTTCATGTATTTATATTTAAAAAAAAATATATAGTACATTTTATAGGTATCATGACAACCCGAGATTTAATTTTTATATCATCCATCTTTTTTAAATTTTAATTACCTTTTTTAGACAAATATAAAAAAAAAATTGTTACGTTAAAAAAAATATATAAGAGGAAGTATACTAATAATAACTTTATAGCTAAAACATTTTTAAATAGAATAAAAATAAATATTTAATCTATAAACTATTAAAAATAAAGATAAAATAAATATGAATTAACTAGGTTTCCAAAATCACATCCACCACTCGAACTATAATATACTTTTTTACTTTTATTTTATTCATTATTATCTATAACTTTTATATTACCAAGACTTTGATGAATTAAGTCTAATTAGATAATACAAATATTATAAATAAACTAGTTTTTTTATATAAATATTCCTAATTTATGAGTTTATATTCATTTATATTTATTAAACCCGATTTTATTTATAATTCAGGTTATAAATTAAAATAAATTAAAAAGATATTAAATGGATTAAAATGAGTTTTAAATATTAAAAACTTTGTGTAAGTTATTTTAAAAGTATGCCGAAGTAGAATATCGGTTGAACTGAAAAATAATTAGATTAGATTAGAGGGGCATTGTTGTAATTGACAAGAAAATGATGACATGAAATATGAATACCCTGCTGGCTTCTCTTGGAAGCCATTAATAGCCGGCCAAAGCTTGGAGAAAAAGAGAGAAGCTAGAGAGAAATCCCATAGAAAGCAGAGCACACTCCGGCAGCCATATCTCTGGCATTCACCTTTGGATTGGTATGCTTTTCGGTTGTATTTTTCTTCTCCTCACCCTCTACAGTATTACCGGATGGACTCGCAAGATCATTTTCAGTTTGAGAGAAATCGCCGTCGGAAATATTCTAGAGTAACTGTATCCCAAATGCAACAACAATATCCAAGTTGCTACAGCAAAGCAATAAAGTGGGTTGCTACAGTAACAGAAGATTCAAACAGGAATAACTCAGTAAAATCACAAACAGGCGAATCCCAACGGTGAAAATGTGGATAAGCATGATGACCAACACATAACCAAAATTCAGTGTAATTCAACCCGTAACGCGGACAATCCCAAGTCCTTAATGGTGTAGTTTTGAGAAAAAAGCAATTCTTAAAAAAAGAATATTAGAGGCCGGATCAGGTCAATGATTTGAATAGCACATCAATGATTTGCAATCTTAGTTTAGGTCTTGAGAAGATTATCCAAATTTTCCTTGCAAATTGCCAGGAATATGAACGAGAATGGCGGGAAATGATGATCTTCTACCTGATTTATTCCCAAGCTATCAGCATTGATGCATCCTAAAGATCTATAGAAGCCCTTATGCAGAATCTATGAAGAAATGGCGGGAGTCTCGACAACACTATTGTTTCGAGTTCCTCTAATGCTACAGATACAGATCTTCTAAAGCCTTTATAGTTCTACTGTTATGTTCCAGAGATACAACTCTTCCTCTGGAACTCTCAAATCAATGGTGACCAAGCCAGTTCCTTCTTCAAAACCGAACTCTACTTCCTTAGAATCAACTGATATTCTCTTGGGCTGAGCAGATGAATATGCTCCGAACAAGCCGCAGCCGCGAGCTTTCATGCTGACAGTCGCAGGTGTGCTGGAGTCATATTGCAGCTCCTTGATAGCCCCTCCTGAATTAAACATCTTGACTAGACCCACGGGGGCAAATCTAACCCCATTGGCTAGCTCCTTCACAGGAACCACCGTGAAAACTTCATACTCGCGAGACTTCAATGTGAGTGGCATAGCTGCACCCTTCGGAAGGTAAACTACTTCTCCTGCAATTGACGTTGGAGAAACTTGTTAAGAAAAACCGTGATTTCGTCGAAACAATGCATGACTAAGTGTAAATTTAGCTGTATGAAAGAAACATCTGAGCCCTGAATAAACATACCACCAACATGAGAATACAATACACTATCGCCTGTCCATCCATCACAAGCGACTCTAGGGAGATAATCAACATCTTTAGCCCTAACAGAACCGTTGATCGTGCCAGGATTTTCATCATGGATAAGGTTTGTCTTTCCGACCCTGCACCATCCAGCTCCCTGGCAGTTGAAGACCCCTATGACTCCATTGAAATCGTTCAGGTTCCATATCTTCAGGAGACTGAAAGATCAAGCATCTATTTAGCAAACATGGAATGGGATCATTTTATCCAGTCCTTGAAAATGTTGTTCAGATAATTTAACTCCTCCGTTACCTTTTACCATCTCTTGCAGGATCAGAAAACAAGCAATCCCTTGTTGGTCGTCCTGGCAGTTTGGCCCTCAATATAGAGCCATCAGGAAGCACAAGCTTCTTCAGTAGATTAAAGTCATGTTGTCCAGGCTTGTCACTACACACACAAACACCAAATATGAAATATCCTGTATCTGAATAGCATCCAAGAAAGACGCGGAACATGTTCATGACAAGTAAGAGTACCTAACATAGATGGCACATCCTCCCACAGCACGGGCTGCTCCGTGGTATTCCGCCATTGGGTGTAGGCTCTGACAAGAGAAACAATTTCAAGGTTAACATCCAGTAACGCACAAAAATGTAAACGGAAATTCATCATAGAACAACAAAACCAAATTGTGTTCTCTTACATGAAACATATCCCAATCCGGCTGCATAAATTCACCAAGAAAAATGGTATTATAAGCAACTGATGCTATATGAATTGTGTGTGATGCTGCATCTCTTGGCCAGAAATCATCCGATGCCCTTATAACAGCTGATCTCTTTGCACTGAACAAATAAGGCAAGTCGGATTAATTACAAATCTTGAGGATATCACCATTGACGGATAAGAAAAAAAGAAGAGAAAGAATTTACCTGTATAAACCGTCAGTGTTGTGACTCATACAATAAATGATCCCATTGTCACGGAAGTTTCTTGCAATAGAAGCCTCCAATGCTTGATGGTACTTCCTAGCAAGTTTCACTCTTCCACCATGGCCTGCCCCGAGAGTTTCAAGGATATTCTGAACATCAACTTTGACCCCATCGATTCCAGCTGACGAAAGATAGGAGTGAAGTTCATCATAGAAGCTGAACACTTTTTCAGGATTCACAAGGCCAAGTCCATTTGTGGTAATGCTTTTCAAAGCATCACAATGCTCATTTGATTCAACCCCAGGAGACGAAACAGGGTAAGACAGCTTGGGTTCATAGTGTTCCATTTCAGCACCACCCGGCCTGACCCCTCCCCAGTATCCTGTTATGGCATGCCACACATAAACGTACCTGAACAGTCACAACACATGTTATCAGCACACCATCAAACATTGGTTTGCTCAAAGGAAAGTTGATGTATGATAACTAATGAGGAAACCATACTTCAAATCATGTCGTTCTTTGATTTCGGTCACGGTGTGCTTCAGTCCCAATGCTGGATCCTCAACTCTTTTGCCCTCTTTGCCATTTTTCTGGAATTTGTGATTCTCTTTGATATGTGTTAGTCTGTTTGCAAAGCTGAAGCACAATTGAAAGTGTGCTAGTCAATAAAAAAACAATAACGAAAATGGAAGACAGAATTTGCAAATCTGGTTCCTTACTTGGCTGAATTATCAGCTAAAGTCTCAATACCAGTGGGATCCATTCCGACTGATTGCCATCCATCATCAATTATAACAAATTTTGGAGGAATTCCACCTTTCTCGAAGCTGCAACAATCACTCTCATTAGCATCAATCTGCCATGTTCAAATCATGTAATTCTCTATGAAACCTTAAAGAAAGGAGCAATACCTCTCTAATCCTTGCTTCACACCCTCTGCAGTGACATCTGTGTAAAAAGCATCCCATGTGCACCAGCCAAACCAGTTCAGCATGTCTGGCATCTGAACCACGAAGCACAAGTTATTCAAGATGACAGAATCAAGTACAAAAAGTCGTCGAAAAAGGAACTTCAGGAAATACTACTAATCTTCTTCTGGCAAAAAAAAAGTAGCTACCTTCTTCCTCTCACGATGAGAAAATGTCTGCAATTGTGATTCCACGGCCCTGAGTACAATCCAAAATACAACTTGGTCAATGGCATGAAGAACATTTGAGTCATAATTCAATGAAATAACAAGCCATAAATGAGGTTTTTGAACACCACAAATCTATACTGTATTAATGGATCACTAAAAAATCAATTGTATTTACTAAATAAAGCAACACTTCAAGCTGTATACCTAGCAATAAGCATAAGAGCTTGTCAAATTAGGCAACTCATGAAACTTACTTCACTGCATTTGTGATGACATCAAAGGGATCTGAACCAGCTGCCACGAAAACTAAATGACTCCCCTCAAATTCCTTAACAGCAGGATCTCCTGCAAAATACCCCAGCAATTTATTTCACCAATTCTTTAACAAAAAGAAAACCTGTAAAATCATATCCAGCATGAATTTATTCATCTTTTCTCATACCACTTTCCAAGCAAATCTCCAGCTCATTGTGCTCATTCCCTTGAAGAACAGCCCTAAAATCTCCTTCAAGAATTGGCAAGAAAACGGTATACAAAGCAGATTGCTCCTCTCCATTGTCAAAACGAGATCCATCTCGAGCTTCAACAATCAAAAACTGTGTCTCAAAGGGAATTTCTTGTCCATAATTTCCCATCCTTTGTGTCATCCACCACATCTTGAATCGAAAAACACACATAAACCTCAATCCCCTGCATACCAACAACATTTATTGCAAATTTAACTCTTGCCGCCCACATCACAAATCATCAAAAACACCTCAAATTTACGCCTTTTGTATGCAGTGTTATCGTCACCAAGAAAAATAAAGAAAACTTAACAATGACAGAGAAAAGTAAAACAATAACAAAGACGAAGAAGAAAAGGAAGAAGGGACATACTCGAGCTTTCCAACAGGAAAGACTCTTCGACAACCAACTTGATCTGATCGGACACCGATGAAAGCTCCATTGATCAAACCACCCCCGGAAGCTGGTGTTATCTCAATGTTGTCATGGACATCATTCAATACACAATTCCCTAACACCACCAACTTCCTGTCTGCCACTGATATCCCTGCCCCTACCGTCATCTTTCTCTTAAAACAATAAAGAAAATGAAAACGAAAACAAACCCACAACACCAAGAACAAGAAGAAGATCAAGAAAGAACACAGCTTTGGTTATTGAGCTTTCAGCCGTGGGGGGGCTATTTATAGCATAAGATGATATCGGAGTTTTATGTTGTCAAGGAGTCCCAGTTTACAGATATTGCAATCCAGGGACTCCTTGCAACATGTACAAGAAGTCCCTCCTCGTCTTTTGTGCTAGCTAGCTTAGCTTACTGTGGAAAGACATGAAATAAAAATCTCTTCTTGTTTGGCGGGAATTATTCAACCAACTAACCAACCGTCGAATAGGAGATATTATAGAATTGTTATAAGCGAATATTTGTTTTTATGGTATGGTTATGTTTTTGAAAATTTTTAATTTTTAATTTTTTTAATTAATTTGTTATATTTTTATATAATTTTAATATCATAAATAAATTTTTTAAAAATATATTTTAATATATTTCTAAAAAAAATTATTTTAAAAAGTAATTACAATTACAATTTCAAACACTACATAACAAAATATTTATTTTTAATAATAAATAAATATTTGATGATGTTCTTTTATATATACTACTACACTTAATATTAAGTATACAATATAATAATATATAAAAACATTTAATAGATCCTAAATCAATTATATTGGGGTAAGTTATTACATTTAGTATTCTTAAGAACCAGTCACATTTTTTGAATTAATTTTGTTAATTAGCTATTATATTTTGTTAATTAACTAATATATATTGGGAAGAGGTCTTGCTCAGTGCAAATGAAGTTTGTATTCTACACAGGGTCCAAATCACCTGGAGACAGTACATGTGAGCAGCGTACCAAACCCCTCAATCCTCACCGTTGGTTTAAAAGGCAGGACCACCTACCGCTCAATTAATTATCAGAACTAACCAAACCCAACTAGGTCGGTTAGGTCGGTCTGGTTTACTCTTCGAAATCATTAATTTAAATTTTAATATTATTAAAATTTTAAAAAATTATTAATTTTAAGATCCATAAAATTAATTAAAATACATACAATAAAAATATATCTATTTAGATAACAAAGATAAAAATATAAAATAAATATATATTTTTAAATAATTTCAGAATTAGTTCTTGTTTTTTCAAAAAAAAAAAAAAGAATAAAAAGTCATGTCTTTTTAAATAAAAAAATTAAAAAAAAAACATCAAGCACTTTTTAATTTGTCCGCAAGTTGATTCTTAAAGCTGGTTAAAAGCGACTAGTCTTTCAGGCCTGTATAAAGAGATTAACACTCTGCTTCACGTGAGTGAGTTCCCATGACTTTCAAGAATTTTATTTTATACGCTTGCTTTTCTTTTCTCATCTTTTTTCACGAAAAATAAACAGAAAAATATTTATCTTTACGCACTTGAGTACTCATAATATGACTTATAATTAAAAGGTTAATTCTGGATCTTGAGTGATGAGTTAATTTTTTAAAATATATATATAAATAAGCTATGATAAAATAATTTATAATAACTTTAAATTAGAAAAAAAAAATCAAATCAATTTCTTAATAAGATATATAATATAACTGTATTAGTCATAATTCTTAATTAAGATGTTAATTAAAAAATACAATAAATTAGATTAAATGAATGCTTATTTAGAATAATGGAAGAAAAGAAGCGTGCAAACACTGTCCAGTAGCTTTCAAACACGTAGTAATAAGATGGGTTGGTCAGGACATTTGCTTGCTGCGGCCACTGGAAAGGAGAGACTGACGTGTAAATGAGGTGGTGATTGCGAGTTAGCTTATCTCCGATTATATAATACGTGTAGCTTAGTCAGACTATGAGTCAGCCACAGCTCAAACCTTACGTGGCATTTACATCTCGAGGCCCACGCATTCCTCTACTGTTAGTAATGCCTTCCGAATAGTTGCATATTTTTTTAAAATTATTAGTTTAAATGTTATAAATTTTAAAAATACTAAAAATTTATATAATTATTAATTTTAAAATTTTAAATATACATAAACTTACTACAACACCCATAATAAAATTGTACAATTTTGATTATCAGTCCGGCGTAGAAAAAACAGAGAGATCGTCTTGGTTTTTTTAAGATATTTTTTTAGATTCATTAGGATTTTCTTGATTTTTATAGAAAAAACAGAGAGATGATATTGCGTATCCAAGGTTTTGTTTTTATTACCTCTTTAAAACAAGATATTTTCTTGATTAGACAGCTCGAGTGAATCATTCGGTATAAATCATCCATTTCAATTGCCCATTTGAGATCCACATATATTATTGGGAATTATAAACGCATTTTTCAACTTCCACATGATGATTCCAGTATCTAATTTCTTCTTTTATTTATTTCTTTTCTTACGCGAAACTGCTTGATGTGATGAATGCATGAACCTCCACCGTCTCAATGTTATAAAATTTTTAAAAAGTATATATTAAAATAATATTTTTTAAAAAATAAATTATTTTTAAAATCATTATGAGACTAAGATCCCATTTATTTCCATGATCTAACCACGTTTTTTAAAAAAATTATTGTTTTTTTTTAAATTATAGTTTTTTTATTATTTTAATATGCTAGTGTTAAAAATCAATTTTTAAACATAAAAAAATATTATTTAATGTGTTTTAAAATAAATAAAAAATTAAAAATTAACTCGAGCTATAATATCAAAAACCAAAAAAATTCAATAACCACTGAACTAAATGAAAATACTCGAATACCTCTAAGCCAAAGCTTAAATTTAAATCATTAATATATATATATATATATAATTTTATTATCACAATCCATAATTATCTATATTTAGAACTAAATGAAATCCTGCATGGTTTAACTTTTTCTGTTTTAATAAAAACAATAATAATAATAAAAAAAAAAGCTATAGGCACGAGTTATCCGACAACACTAGTTACATGATCCATGCGATGTCATGGATCCTTTTTTTTGCATAAAAAATATATATAAAAAAAACTAAAATTTAAAAGTCTTGAGTTTTTCTACAAAACTATATCCAAAAGTCTTAAAAGTGTGATAAAAATTTAAAAATTTATTGGATGTGGGTCTGGCTATAAGGTCGTGTTATAAAAATGTGATAATTAAATAGATTAATTAAAAAAAACAAAGAAAAAAAACAAACAGGAATAAAAAAAACTAATGAAGAAAAAAAAATCTGAATTAATTGAGTTAACCCTTTAAACCAAGTTAACCCATAAAACCTGGGATTCACGTTATGAAAGTTTGATAATTAAATAGAAAAAAAAATAACGGGTTTACCCAGAATTAACTGAGTTAACCCATCAAACCAAGTTAATATGTCAAGCCCAGGATACGTGTAATGAAAGTCTGGTAATTAAATAAAAAGAAATTTAACACTAACAAACTAAACTAAATGAAAAAAATCAATTAAAAAGAAAAAAAATCCGGATTAATTTGTCAAACCAGGTTAATCCATCAAACATGAGATCCGTATCATGAAAATCTGATAATTAAATAAAAAAAATTAACACTAACAAACTAAATCAAACAAAAAAAATCATTAAAATAACAAAAAAGAATTAAAAACAGTTATATAATATAATATAATAATAATTATTATTGTTATTATTATATAATAATATAATATATTAATAAGTGAAAGGTGTGGGGAAGCTTTCCCCACGCATTTTAAAATATTACTTAATTTTATAGTAAAAGTAGAATAATCAAAGACAACATGCCATTTCATTCGAACTAGCTATTACAAGACAACAACAGTTACAGTTCTCCAGTATAACCATGAGAAGTTCCATTAGTTGGTTGATGGATATGAACCTAAGCAACCAAGTTGATTTATTTATAATATATAGTTTGTATCCATTATTTTCATACATAACACGTGGCACTGCGAACATGCGATTGATCTCATTACACCAGATGCTTTTTTAACAAAGCTGCGATAATATTCCCCTGCTTTTGTAGATTTTAACGACATAAATCCAAACCACTTTTCAAGTGGCCACGTTAGCTAGGACTTCTTTTCACCAACTCTTACTCTTTTTTTTCTTTTTTTATTATTTGTTTTTAGCTGTGGCCCCGATCATCCATATTTTCTTTTATCCTGTCTTCACTACTTCTATAGAAGAACAAAAGCTAATACAATCTCAATCAAATAAGTTATTAAAAATATTTTTTTGACTTGATATATAATATATAATTTAAATTTAAATTTTAAAATTATAAAATCACAAACAAAATATTTTAACTAAAATCATAAAATCACAAATTAATTAAAATAAAAAAAAAACACAAGTAAAACATTTTAACTAAATTGCAAGATCCAATTAAGTAATAAATAATAATATAACATAATTATGCTTGATAAATGTCTCCACTTAAAATTTTCTAACAATATTTTTACTTGACTCCTTTTGAATTCTTATTAAGATTTATATTATATTGTCATCCCAAGTCAAATCTATTATCATTAGTAATTGTTTTAGATGTCATGTATTCTACAATTCAATAATCAATATATGCATTAATACTTATAAATATTGACATATGTTAAATGCCAATTCTAAAAATAAAATAAAACATAATAAATGGAGAGCATGCATGTTGTATGCATGGTGAGACATTTTTTTAAGGAGATTTATGTTGTTTAAACTCAGAGTGGAGAGAGAGTTATGCAATTTTTCACATTTCAGAGACGTTGGGAGACATTTTTTTAAGGAGATTATTGGTTCCAGTTTGGATACATGCACATTGCTCAAAAACAGGGCTCACAATAATATTCCTACGGCCCCATCAGCAAATCATGTTGTTGGTAACAAAATTCCGACATAACTTGCTGGATTCATGCACCTTGCTCCAAAAAAAAGGGCTCATGAGCTACTGTGACGGTGTCAAAAAGCTTTTAAAACGCTCAGGCTCTTGCTGCATGCAAGTCCTGCTGCTTTCCTAAATTTATTAATATAAATAGACAATTTTCTTCTTGGTGATTTGGATAGCAACCAGAAAGAAATCTTGCGAGAGTACTGTCTCAGTCTGTGTGAATAATTTGTCTAAAATTGCAGCAAAATTTCTTCAGCTGGTAATACGAAAGGGCAACCAGCGGCAACAATACTTGTCTAACAACAATGGAGGTAGTCGTGAGAAACATATAACTTCCTTGTATTGAACTGTATGTTCTGAATTTCTGATGTTGTAACAGCTTCATGAATAGCTTTAACATCATGATTAGAGCCATTCAAAGATGGGAACTAAAGATTGCCACTGCATATCCAGTTCAATTTTTTGAGCCAGAGAATTAGAGATCCGACATAACTTGCCGGATTATTAGCATGCTGGTAATAAATATGTTGTTGGTAACAAAATCCCCCCGTGCAAAATGAAATCATCAGCAAATCACCACATTCAATTCTCTCATATAAAAAGATCCTAAAGCTAAGTTTCATTTTCCACTAATCACAGCATCTAGATTATTAACATGCTGCAGGAACCCAAAACTAAAACTTTCACCAGAATCACCACCATTATTCACATACCAGACGAGACAGAAAAATCAAAGCTTGGGAATAAATTCTTATCTTCGTCTTGCCAAGAACGCTCCAGATCTCGATAGCAAGCAAAACCAGCTGGGAGAGCGGAGAGTGAAAAGTGGAGAGTGGCGACAATTAGATTCAGATCAGAGGCGCTACTGGTGAGTGGAAAGTGGAACCGAATCTACCGATTTTTTCATCTGATTTCTTATTCTGCTAGCGATTTGAGGAAAGGTGAGAGGGGAAGGGTGGAGTGTCGGTTGGGGAAGTGGGGACTCATAGGAAAGGGGAGTGGTGACTGCTAACTCAGCAGTCAGCACAGCAACTCTTTTAAATTTCACGTGAAATCGTGATATCGATACGTGTTTAACGTTTTTTACGAGTTAGATCGATTTTACACGAGTTTGACCGGATTTGATCAATTTTACTACTTTTCAAGTTTTATGCACTTGAGTCATACAAGGCTGGTTTCTAAGTATACTCAATAAAGTGTTACTTTAAAACCTAGTCACTGAGAACCTTGCTTAGTTCTTCCTGAAATTGTGATCTCGGTAAAAAATTTAGATAAGAGGAGCAGATTTTGGGGTTTTTGACATGTAGAGCAAGACTAGATTCCATACAAGGCATGTTCTTTTTCTTAATTTAAGGTAGAGGTTGTGGGTTCTTAGGAGTTAAGAAGTTGTCTTTTGATGGAGCAGATGTTCGCACGTTGTTTCTGCTGAATTTAGGCAAGTTTCTTGGTAAGGCCGAGCAGCTTCTTCTGTTGATGCAAGAGAGCTTTCCTGAGCTTGTTATCATAATATATAGATGACAGCATCGAAATGAGTTGGATTGAGTCTATCCTCTATGCTTATGTAATACCTCCATGGATGTGTTGCTCGACAGGGATCCTCCAGCCTATGCAAATTTCAAAGTGAAATCTGATTATGTCAAGTAACCTATTTCCTGAAATTGTATTCAATGAGATACATACAGGAAAGGTTTTCTCTGATGATGATAACATCGAGGAGCCCACAATGACCTTCATTAATCCTTATGGAGGAGAAATGAATGAGCTAGGTTTCAGAGTCTAGCATTCAATTCCCACATAGAGCTGGTGATCTATATATACAAGATTATCCATTTGGTGACTTGGAGTGAAGAAACCGCGTCGGATGGACATTTAGCTTGAATTGATGGAAGGCTTTACAATTACATGACTCCTTGTGTTTCTAAAAATCCTCAGAAGCACACATGTCAATCATAGAAATCTTGACCTGGGAATAAATAATCTTTCAGGATACACAAGTTATAAACAAGCAGGCCTTTTGGGTAGGAAATATTTCTACAGTTACTTTCACAAATTGCTACTTGTGAAGATTGATGTTCATTTCAAATTAATCATTTGAAAATGACCAGATTAATCAAATAGAAATGCATCCTCAGAGAGCTATCAGCAAGGACATTCTTCTACGGGCTGATGTAAACGAGCGGTAATTGCCGGTGAAAGAACTATAAGTTCGAAAACCAAGAGAATCAAACTGAATTCAGGGACACCTGACGAGTCTACTTCCCTTTTGAACTGCAAGACTTGTTTGAGGGCATAAGATTGCTGATCGAATCAATATGAGTTTGGCACAAAGTTTCTTCAATTTGTGAAGTCATTGGATAACTAAAATGAATATTATTCCCCACAATGAATAATAATACTGTTGAAAGAATGAATAATTGTTATTCAACCGCCAAAAGAAACCCAGCAGCCTGTTCTTCATCTCCATCAAATAATCTAATGTAAGAGCTTGTATAACTGCCTCTCTTCCAAACCCCAGCTCAACAAGCTCTGCAACTTTGGCTTCAAAGACAGGTCCCTGGCAGCAAATATGTGAGAAAACTGTTATTGACATTCAGATTGGCTGATAGACTGGATCAGTTAAGATCGATGGAGTGTCGTGTTTAACAGAATGCTTGATCAACCTGAGAACGTTAAAGGAGACCACCTGTTCAAGTAAAGCTTAGACTAAATTTCCCACGGGAAGAAAAAAGATGAAACAGAATGTTGATTTTTACCTGTGCCACACCGCTGCGTGCGACCCCTGTAGAACACAACAAGAAGAAAGAAAATATTTAGATACCATTTGGAAATCAAATTCAGGGAAACACCAAGGTATTTGAAACCAAGATCCATCTATAATAATGATTAAAATACAGCTATTTACAATGGCATAATTTATAACCCAACGACAACCTAAATTACATAACTGAACCAGTATGTGTGTGTGTGTGTAATAGCATCAGAATGCTAGACAATATCATACATCATATCACAAGAACTAACCACAAGATTGTCCAATGGCCAGTACTGGATCATTCTTCTTCTCCGTTAATATTCCTGATGTCACCGGAAAGGTCAGGAGGATCCAAGCCAAAACTGTAGCTTTTACATTGGCTGCAACAATCAGCATTAATTCGTAAAATCATATGTTTTATGTCTGAGATGACCAGGTAATATTCTTAAGGTTTTTTCTTCTGTAAAGCTCCTAGATATTGCTTGAAATACAAGAACGCAATGTTAACTCTCTAGTGTTAATTAATTTCTTTTCTGTAAAGCTCCTCATTTCTGTTTCACAAGCAAATACATGAATACCTTTAAGAACTTCAGTCAACTATAACAACATATCCTTAGATCGATACAAGTAGAGTCTTCATAGAAGATTAAGTGCTGATGCTAACTGGTGCGCGCGTGCTTGCCAAGAATATCAAGCTCGAAGAGGAATTCCATCTCAGGAGAATCCAGTACCATGAAGGATCGACAAGGACAAAATATATTCCCAATCTAGAGGAACAAACAGAAGGAAACGAAGAATTAGCATCAGCAACAACAAATAATGTTCTTCTTATATATATATATATATATATATATATATATATATATATATATTCCCAATCTATACTTGAATTTCATATAATATTTTGAAAGATATTTGATCATTTAATGTTTTTCTTAAGAGCTAGGCTAGCTACTCTTGTTGTTATAAAAAAAGAGAACCATGGAAGGATTTCACCTTAATTTGACATATATAGGCCTAGTGATCATAATTTCCATTGCTGTCTTTCTCCTATAGGTTTTAATTTTCTCCATTGTTAGTAACAGGATAATGTAACAAGATGGGATTTTGTTATCTACCTAGGTTACCCACAAACTTGATTATATATATATATCTGCTAACCAGACCCAGCAGTTGTCTGTTGGATCTTAAATATTTGTCTGCATTCTATTTCTACATTGGATCTCTAGCTAGCTATATGCATGCATGGAGGAGCATGGTGAGATGTAAATGTCAAGATTACAAATTAATATGATCAAGTTTAGGTAGTCAAAATCTTGATGATCAATTGTGTGCTCAAAGCTTAAATCCATGTGCGTGCTAGCTAGCTGTTGAATCTTAAGCTGTGGGTTTGCTTTTGCTTTCCAGCTGCTTTATAAATGTATTAATCCCTGTGATGGGCTTTTAATTTCTTGAGAGGAAAGATTTCATTTCAAATTGACTATATTAATTCTAACAATCATCTTTTTTATTACTATTATTAATACACATTTATCATCATATAATAACATTAGAATAAATAATACTAAAACTTAATGGTAAACCGTAAGTACTATACAGTACACTCCCAGCAATAGAGATTTAAGCGAAGATTAATTAATCAAATAAATTCATACTCAATAAATTAGAAAAATCCATAATTAGTTAATTATACGAAATAATTAATTTCCTTATCAAGGAAGGAAGATTATAATATGCGCCCCTTAGATTTTTTTTTATTATTATTTTAGTGAAAGTGACAGAAACTTATAAAATAGTACCATGTATATTGCTACGTACCTAGCTATATCATAATGTAATTTTGCTCAAAAATAATTTTATACTTGCTTGCTTCTAGAAGCTTTGTCACGTGTGAAATCTTAAGGCATTTTTATTTCTCAATGTATTCGTAGATCAGTTGGTTTGTATATATTAAATTAAATTTATTTTAAAATGTAATTAGTGGTGGATCATTTATATCAAGATTTGAAAATTCTTGAGATTTTTTTTTATTATATTTCAATCTAAAAATAAATAGAATAATTTTTTTTTATTAATATAAATATTTAAAGTAACTCGACTAAACTAAATAATATAATTGACAAAGTAGCTAGGAGGTATACATACTCACTAGCTAATTAACTAATCTCAAGGTTGAAATATTCATTCTCGATATTAGAAAATTCCCCTTTCTTTTTTAATTAATATGAGTATTCGAGTCAGTTTATATATATCTCAATTAATTTTATAAACTCTAAAATTAACGATCATGTAAGTCTTTAATAGCTCTAAAATTTGTAAAATTCAAACTAGTAATTTCTAAAAAAAAATTTAAAACCTAACAAATTAATTACACTTAGTAAAATTAAAAATTTCTTTTGTATATATATGGTCGAAGAAGAAGAAGGACATTGATGTGTGATAATGAAACTTGTGCCCACTAGACTCCAACAATTATTAAGTAATACTCTAAAAGTCATGGGAAAACTACTATAGTTTTCCCACGCCTTTAACTTTTCCCATCTTTAATATATTTACTTATTAATATATTATTATATTATATTATATTATATAACGGTTAACCCGGATTTTTTTTAATTATTTTTTTTATTTAGTTTAGTTTGTTAGAGTTAATTTTCTTTCTATTTAATTATTAGACTTTCATGATAAGTATCCTAGGCTTGATGGGTTAACTTGGTTTGATGGGTTAACCTAATTAATTTTGGGTAAACCCGTCATTTTTTTTTCTATTTAGTTATCAAACTTTTATGACGCGAATGCCAGGTTTTACGGGATAACCTGTTTTAAAGGGTTAACCCAATTAATTCAATTTTTTTAAAAGGGTTAACCCAATTAATTCAATTTTTTTTTCTTTTTCTTCATTAGTTTTTTTCTTCCTGTTGATTTTTTTCTTTGTTTTTTTTTTAATTAATCTATTTAATTATCACACTTTTATAACATGACCTTATAGCCATACCCACATCCAATATTCTTGGGTCCGGTGTTGCAGTCAGACTCACTTAAACTTGGGTCATGCAAGTTTAATGTTATTATTAATATTATAAATATTACTCTTAAGTTAGGTGTTGTAGCCAAACCCAAGATTCTTGAGTATAGCTTTGCAGAAAAACCTAAGATTTTTAAATTATAGTTTTTTTTTTATATATTTTTTATACAAAAAAAATAACCTGCGGCATAACACGGGTAATGTAACTAGTTTACTATTAAAAGAAAAGTTAAAAGACGTCCACTGCACTCCAACAATTACTTACTATTAAAAAAATAATTATAAGGCGAGGGAGTAAATTTCACTATAGCTGAAAGGATAGACTGTTATTATAGTTTTTAATTTTATTCTTTAAATCAAATTTATGATTTTTTTTATAGTAATAATATTTATTTTAATTTGATCCTTTTTAATTTGATTTTTAATTTGTTTCTTTTACTCTTTTGTTAGAGTTTTTATGATTTTTAATTTTATTCTTCAAAATAAATTTATGATTTTTGTTAATTCAATAATAATAACAATAATAGTAGTAATATTAATAATGATAATAATACTAATAATGATAATTGTAGTGGTTGTAATAATAATATTAATAACAATAACGATAATGATACTAATAATATTATTAATACTACTACTAATGATTATGATAATGTTATTAATAATGGCAATAATAATAGTTTATTATGATGGTAATAGTGGTGATAATTGTGATTGTAATATTTATAATTATAATGATGATGATGATAATATTATTATTATTATTATTATTATTATTATAAGAATGATAATAATAATAGTAATTTTAATAATAATAGTAATGCTAATAGTTTATTATTATAGTTGTAGTAGTTGCGATGTCAATAATTGTTGTGATGATAATAATAATTATGATAATAATATTAATAATTATTAAAATAATTAAATAATAATATTAGTGGTGGTAATAATAATAATAATAATAATAATAGTGATTGTGATTGTGATAGGGACAACAACAACAATAATAATAATTTTGGTTATAGTAATAATAATAATAGTGATAATAGTGATAAAAATAAAAATAAAAATAATATTAATTATGGTGGTGGTGATAATAATTATAACAATAGTATTAATAATAATAATAATGGTAACAATGTGATAATAGTGATCACGATAATAATACTAATGATGATGATGATGATGATGATATTACTTATTGATAATAATATTAACGATGATAAATACAATAATAATAACAGTAATAACAATGATAATAATAATAATAATAATAAGAATATTAATAGTTATAATAATAATAATAATTCATCATTAACTGCTAAATTTAATAGGAATTGAGTTTAATTGTGTTTTCTTGTATAATATTTTTTATTTAATATTTTAAAATATTAATTTGAAAAGTTTACGTGAGATAACATGTTCTTTTATTTTTTATCTTATTGTAAGATTTTTTTTAATTATTATTATTATAGTTCAATCTAAAGATAAATAGCGTAGTTGACAAAGTAGCTAGGAGGCTAGCTAATTAACTAAGCTAATCTCAAGGCTGAAATATTCATTCTCGATCTTAGAAAATTCTCCTTTATATATATATATATATATATATATATATATATATTTGCCTTGATTTTTACGTTTTGGAGGAGAAGAAGAAGGGCATAGACGTGTGATAATGAAACTTGTGCCCACTAGACCCCAACAATTATTTACTATTAAAAGAAAAGTTAAAAGACGCCCACTACACCCCAACAATTATTTACTATTAAGGGGAAAAAAAAGAAGTTAAAAGACGAGGGAGTGAATTTCACTGTAGCTCAACGTACAGCTAATTATTTATAACTTAGCGTTTCCAAATACTTTTTTAAAATTTATTTTTACAACTTTACACAAAATTCAACAATAATCAATTAACTTCCTTTCTTGTGTTCCTTTTACAAAATCAATGATGTGATCATAATTTTAAATGGATTTCACACAAATGTTTTCATTATTAAACACTTATAAGTATAAAGACAAAGGAACCCTAAAAATAATAGCAAATAATATTCAAACCACATGTTTGACTATGGATGCCTGCACCTTTCAAAGATAATTAAGAAATTCAAGATCAATTTATTTTTTTATTGGCCAATTAAATGAGACAATGAGGTACCTCCAATGAATCATAACTCTCCCTCTTTTTCTATGTAATTGATGTAAACAACAGCGCTAAGTCATTATCAATCAAGTTTTAGTGCTTGAATAACTGAAAGGCTACCCCTAATGACATTATCATGGGTAAAGTATATTAGTTTTATGTTGATCATTCCTTAATTGATGTGGCCTTTCCTTAATTGTTTATTAAGGTTTGGCTAGTGGCAGGTTATATAATAAAAATGTTTTTAAATTAGTTTATGTATTAATTGAGACTAGATTTTATTTTTACAAGTTCACTATTGATATTAAAAGTATATTTATCTTTTATTTTGATCAAAGATTATTCACATTAAGATTAAGGATATTAGTGTGTTTCTCACCCATTAATATATTTGGAAAGTTAATGCACTTAAAACTCATAGAAGAGTAAGATGCTAAAGCAATTATGAAATATTTTGTTAAAACAACCTAAGTATGAGTTGTTTTATGGGTTTGAGATAGTTTTTAATCGAATAACCATGCATGAATCTTGTTGAGATTTAGTGTGAAGAAATTCACTTACTATCGATAAGGAGATCTAATAAACCTAAATTTAATAAGCCTAAAAAAACCTTTTATCTAGGCACAATATCAACTCCATGAACTTCTTCTAAAGGAGAATCCCTACTTTATAAACTCTCTCTAGAAGAGGAGAGGAGTTTGAATCCATGAGGTTGCTCTAGGGGAAGAGTCCTACTCGATGGGCTCGTCCTATGAGAGGAGCCTTACTCAATGGGCCCACCCTCGAGGACGAGCTCGACTTCATGGTCTTCCTTTATGAGGGACCCCGATTCCATGGGTTATCGCTAGGGGGAGCCCGACTCTATGATCTCTATTAGCGGGGAAGTCCGACTCCATGGTCTTGCCCTAGAGAATGAGCCCTACTCCATAGGCTCGATCTAGGAAACGCGTGTAGATCTATTTTTCACTTTTTATGAGCTCATACAACTTGTTAGGTACCTAACTCTCATACAAGGATATCTCGGTATTTTTTATTGATCTAACATGTGTTATTTTGAGTAGAATACATTTCAAAATATCATAAGGGTAAAATCACACTTCAACCCTTCTTCTCCACAAAAAAAAGAAAAAAGAAGAGACTCCTGAGCAATAAATACACCGTGAATCCTTCAAATTTAAGATTCATAATCTCTTTATTTTTGACACTTTAAGCATAAATATTTTCAAAGTCTATCTATGTAAAATATCATTGCATTTCCTCTCTCTATAAAGTTACTAAATTAAGTATCGGAGAGTCCCCACATCCATCACAGAATACTTTTTGCAGGTACTAGCTACTAGCCACATTGACTTACTAAGCACCACTTGCTACCAACTTCCAACCACCTGGATTTTTTATATCAAGTCATCAAACACCTTGGTTTAGGAGAATGAATTAGATTGCTTGAAGTAAGAGATTAATCAATTATCCAAAACATCAAACTTATTTCTAAACAACTTGTATTTTAGGACTCATAAAGATCGATCAATTTCTATTCCTTTATTTTATATGCGAGAAAAAAAAGTGAAGTAAATGTAGAATGAAAAATTTGTTAAAAGGATAGACGATTGATAGCTATCAAACTCGACCTAACTTGATAGATCTATTTAGTGATTCGTGATCTGAAATCTCACCTGAATCATGTTTTATTTTGAATAAATTTTTACCTGGTTAATTTATGATTGATATAACTTGGTTATAAATTTGATAGTTAAAATTAATGAATATTTTTTCTTTTAAAAAAACTAAAACTGAATTGTTGTAGATAAAAACAATAAAATCAGTTGCTCATAAATTAGGTGAGATTAACAAATGATATTATCAGTGTCATGGATGGGCTAACCGTTCAACCAGCAATCACTCTCCCCCCTCTTCCTTCTTCCAGAAGCAAACGACAGTGCCACGTCACTATCGTTTGGTTCTTAATTACTTGATTTATGGTAGGCCACTGTCCCCCCTAGAAGTGAGAGCGTGACTTGTACACGGAACAAATGCTTCTACACAAGTGCCACGCCATCTCAGCCGTTGGATTTCACGGGGCTCGGAACAGAATCAAGAAAGACGGATTCTGTACGCCGATTTGTCTTCTAGAAGCTTTGGCACCTGCCAGATGTCAAGGGCGTGATCCACGGAAAAGTCGATCATCTTCTCTCGGCTGCACCAACCTCAGCCAGCCGATTGAGCAGTTTACAAGATAATATCAGAAGTTTTGTGGCTCGTAAATATATTTAAATTTCTAGTATTATTTTTAGCAAAAATAATTTAAAATGCAATAACAATCATTTAATATAAAATCAAATTAATTAATCAATAATTTACATTTCTAATATCATTGTAAATAATTGAATCATGATTTTAATATAAAACTAAATGGTAGATTTCACGGATTTAATTTCACAATTTCACGAATTATAAAATGAAAATAGCATGTATTATCCAGAAAATCAATAGATAATTTTACTGGTGTTTTTTTATTTCATATAAATTGTCTTAACTTTGATATTTATAATTTTCATATATGATGAGGTTGAGAAAAATTCCTAGTAGAAAATTTGGGGTGCTTTTCATGAGGTGATAAAACTAGACATGAAAGACTTTGTGGGCCCGACGACCACGGCAAGAAAATCACTCTAAAGTTTAAGTCTGTATAATGTGTGTACATGTGATAGAGATAATGAATATTCTCTAGGATTAAATGTTCCTTAAACCTTGTTTAAGTTTTGTATCAGACATGTTTTATATTGAGTTTTGTGTTGTCTATAGATATAAAGTCTATAGAGATAAGCCTGAGAGAGATTAGCTATGGCCTTTGGTCTCCTTCCTTTTATGCTCCTATAAATTTGTTTATATAATTTTTTTAAAGATAAATATCTTAAAAAATATCCAAAATATTTAATATAAATATCTCATAAACATCTAGCCTATATTTATAAGATATTTATGGAAATGTGTACATTGTATATGACACCATGTAAACCCAGTTGGATTCACCCCAAGAATTAATATTATTGTTTAATTTTATTATGTATCATCAATATGTTATCTTGAAAAATTATAATGTGCTTTGGGTATCAATAAAATTGTAGTTTTTTTTATAAAAAAAATACTATGTAATTACCAACTCTCATTTCTCATATAATTCCTTTGATTTAATACCATATTTCCCAAAAAAGAAAAGAAAAGAAATGGTAGCCAAAACAATCACCAAGCCAAGCCAATTCCAAATTAATAGCCAAACCCCCCACTCAGAAGTTCCAAATGGCTGCCATTTCTCTCAAAAAGCCATTAAGAGAAAAAAGAAAGAAAAAAGAAAAAAGAATATACTCTTTCTTCTAGAAGAGCTTTATTATATTAACAATCAAATAAATAAATAATAAATTTCATGTCAGCAAAGCAACTGCCCTTAAAAATCTCCTGCAAAACAGACATCTGCCCCCACACTAGCACTGTTTTCTTTTCTTCCTATAATTAATTAATATTTTTTTATTATTATCTTTGACTTTTCTCTCTTTGTATATACATAACAGTCTTTCTCCTCTCCATCTATCTTGCTCACCATTTCGCTTCCAAATCATCTTCTCTTATTCCCATTTCGCCACTAAAACCTTCTCTTCCAATGTACACTACGTTCGCTCCCTCCCCTCTAACCGCCGCCATCTCCTTAATCACCGCCGCGGCAACCTCCAACACAGTTCAAAAGCCTATCCTTTTATCACCGGTTAAAACAACCGCCGGTCGTTCTCGTCGGGGGTTTCAAATCAAAGCCTCGGTCTCAACGTTTCCTGACTCGACCCGAGTCGACTCAAGGTATTCAACGCTGAGTCTGTACGATATACTCCGGGTGAACCCAGCTGCGTCGCAAGTGGAGATCAAGTCAGCGTACAGGAGTCTTGCGAAGATTTACCATCCTGATGCTATTTTGAGTCATGATCGTGATCATGATGATGAGCAATCGGACGGTGGAGAGTTTATCGAGATTCAGAGTGCTTATGAGACGTTATCCGATCCGGCAGCTAGAGCGGTTTATGACCTGTCTTTATCGGCAGCGGCGAGGTGTTTTTACAGGAGAGCGGCCGGGTATTCGGGCGGGCATTATACGACCCGAAGATGGGAAACAGATCAGTGCTGGTAAAGAGAATGGAAAACTGACCAGGTTCATCGAATCTTATAGTTTAGGATTGTTCTTCTGTTTTTTTAACATACAGTTGCAACATGTCACTGTCGTGGCAATGTGTAAGGCGGTAGATTTCGTTTTTTTTTTCTTAACGAAATGACAAAAAAAGAAGAAAGGAGTGAATATAATATTTTCCAGTATTTAATGTTTGCTAATTTTATCAAATGTTTTATTGGATCATAAAATTAAAATGGAATCTCCATGGATCGTGGAACTAGTTAAATCTTGATCTATTTGAATGGTAGCTGCACAGCAGGAGCTTGTTTTTTTCACTCCATCGGTGGGTCAATCCACCAAACTCTTTTTCACTAGATAAGTGGATCAATCTAACAAACCTTCTACTATTCAAAGATTGGATTAATGTCCAACAAGTTGAGAACTTGACTGAGTCAATCTAATCTATCTGGGTTGAGTTTCATGTTAAAAACCAAGTCAAAGATAACTTGATAATTGATCCAAAACATGATCTGCATCGAAGTTAAGTCATGTCATGACTACGAGGTTGATTTGGTGAAAAGGGAAGAATCTTGAAGCATTCACAGACAAATTGGGAGAAGGAGAGAATCGAAGACACTATATGTGTCTGAACCACCAAACATTTGTGCAAGGTTTCTCCTACTTCAGAACTCTGCCTTGTATTCTGCACAGTGGTTGACAATGGGATCATCGTTTACAGGTCACCAGCAAGTAATTAATGACATGCATGAGAACGCGGATGCTTGCAAGCTCGGCACCAGTGACGGCAGGTGAGGTCCTTGCACCGTTCACAATCTCAACCACTTGCTCAACAATTGGCTGTGCGTGTAATACAACCATTTGGTCAGTTGGCAGTATTGCAGCTGCCACCGCCGTCATCCACTCAAGCTTTCGGGGAGTATCGTTGTTTATATCACAGGCCAGCTGCTGTAGCAGAGAGAGCAAGACTCCCTGGCTTAGAGGGAGGGGAGACAGAGACATGATATCCTGCAAATCAACCTGGCAAAAATAACACGATCAACTCTTCTCAGGTCCATTTCAAAGTTGAGATGAAAGCCACAACAAGCCCAGCAGATTAGCAAGGGAAACGAGAACAAGAAAATCACACATCTTCCATTACACCAAGTACCAAGACTAGATAGAACGAGAAATACCTGACTACACAGCCAGGATACAATAGCCAAGTCACTTCTTTGGAGCGCAATTGTGAAAGCCTCATCGTATTTGCATTCAGATATTAATCTTCTTAGCTCTTTCGTTGGATCCAACTGTGTTTCAACCTGAATCATCAAAGGGGGAAGGAAGGCTTAGAATTACCTCCATGATAACAAATGGTTTTTGACAGCCATGAGCAGCTGAGATGGTTAAGATCACGAAACACAACAGACCTTCTCATGGGAGCTAGCCAAGGGCCCGTTGCTAGGTTGCGTGGCCAATGGATTTGTTGCACCTGAGTTTGCGGCAATAGCTAACAGCTGTCTTTGACTATCAGCCAACTCCATGCTCAAGGTTTTTGTCAACGACGATGCTGAGTTGATTGAATCCTGCATTTAACACACAATAAATAAATGATGCAGGAAAATATGGGGAAAACAGACAGCATAAAAACTAAATGTAAACAATTTGCTCAAAACATTTGGATGTTGTTAAGGCGAAAATATAATTATTTAGCTAGCGCATAAGAATCCAAATGGACAACTCTCGTCCAGCATCCATGCAGCAAAACCCCGACGTTTTAGTTTTAAATAAATTAATGAAGAGGGCTGTGCTGTAATGGATTTCATAATGTAGCACAAGAATACACACCCTTAAAGTGAGTGCTAAAGAAGAATGGGAAGCTTCAAAATGCTGCTGTGCTGCAGCTGTATGCTCGACCATCCCTCTCCGAAAGGTAGCATCTACTTGATCAAATATGGCTTTGCATGACCTCTCAAAGGCAGGAATTACTGAGGCTTCCAGACCAGCCTTCAAAGAATCCTGCACGAGAAGATTTATTTATTATCAACAATGCCTGACACACTCCCTAGATAAGTTATATGACGTTGCGCTCTCTAGAAAGATAAAGTTGGGGAATCCCATTCAATAGAAAACCATTAACTTCGACCCACCAAACCAGTTCTTCATAGTATTTTGCAAAAAAGATAGCCCTACCCTTCAGCAATTGTGTGTGAAGTGGCTGCACTTGCAGCTTGAACCTGCAACATCTTGACTGCAAGCCCAAGACTTTTACCATTGATTAATGGGGTGACAGATGCTCAAGCATTCTAAAAAATTATGATGACTTCTGCATACCTGGAGAGCTTGCTTGCCAGAAGTTTGAAACTGTGCTTGAATTTGCCTAGCAACAGTAGCCTCAAGTTTCGAATTAACTGATTTTTCCAGTTGATTCACTGCCTTATCACCAACTCCTCTCTGGAGAGAGAGAGAGAAAGAACAGCATCAGCTAATAGTCAATTTCTGAAAAAATGCATCCGATTTCCAGATCTCTTACCTTGAAAGACTCAACTATAACTGAAGATACTGTTTTCTCAATGACCGGAGATACTGTGCGAACTGCACCTTGTACAACTGAAGCCAATTCTTTCTTCTGTGCTTTCTCTAACATGGCTGGCAAGTCCTTATTTATAAAATTCAAGACCAGACTTGTTATCTGCTGCATGTGATCTTGCAATAACCTCTCACTCTTCGCATTCTCTTCTTGAAATTGAGCACACGGAGCATCAGTATTCGCTTTGATGGCTTTCTCAATGCTCCGTCCCAAAGCCGTCTCTAGTCTTCTACATTCTTTAGAAACAGGGACTGCAACCATATTTGGCATCTGCTTATGCATTTCCTTTTGTGCGATCGCTAGCTGGAAAATAAAAGGAAAGAAAGAAAGAACACCAGTGTCAAAAGTGGATGACCAGATAATACAAGGATTAAAGCACAATAAGGTTTTGTACATTATTCTTTTAAGATGCATCCCTAGAAACTAGAAAACCAGAATTTTTTTCACAAAATCTATTTACCTCTATTAGCAAAGATTGTGCTATATAGCACAGAGAATTATGCATGGTGAGTGCAAAGAAAAAATACCACCATTCATTGGCAAGACCCACATGTATGACCCACCAAGTCAATAGAATATGCTGTAAGAATTTATTCATTGGCAAAAACAAAAACAATAAGGAAAATGAAAATCTTCATTAAGTCCCAACCCAGTCATGCACAAGGACTAACAAAGAGATCGCAGCCAGATACAGTAGCACAAGGTTGTTGCTTGTGATCACAAATGCTCCTTGTCAAATCTTTAAGTTCAAGACAACATCTAGCAAGAAAATAACACATGATGCATAAGGTAAGGTATTTTCCAAGGGCAGAGTCTAAGGAATCACCTGATTAATCGATTGCTGCATTGCCAAAATTTGAGAAAAAGCACCATCCATAGCAAGGAGATTTGAAGCCCCGACAGGTTCATTCAAAGAATCTGCTGATTTAAAAGTGCCTGGAGGTTGAGAAGATGAACCTGATGCTTGAGAATTTCTCCCCTTCTGCTTCTTCCCTTTTGTACTTGGAGTAGTTGACAGTGGACCAACTGTTGACACAGAAGACTCAGAAACTTTTCCAGATACATCTTTTGTTGAGTCATGGACTTCATCTTTGCCAGCATTAGAAGGTGGGGAAAGAGACTCACTAACACTAACACCAACACCATCAACTTGTCCCTGTTCCTCCACAATTTTTGTTTCTGGTGGCAACGCACAGCACTCTCTTGTCATCTCAATATCAAGATCTGAAGCCTGGGAGCAAATTATTTTTTCCTTGTTTTCAAAAACAGGCCTTTTGGATTCTCCTCGAAGACTAAATTCACCATCTTGAGTGGATCTTGTTTCACCCACTATTTTAACTTCCACCTCAGCATTGGCAACATCATTATTGACAACCACATCCAGAAAATTTGAGTCAACCTCGCTTTTGCCCTCATTAACTTTGGTAATTTCAGAGGATGAAGCACCCATTAAAATCTCAGAAGGGGTTATTAGATGAGTTGGATGTTTAAATGTAACAGGAAGATTAAGAGTGGTAGAATTATTATCTTGTACAATTTTCCTCTCATCATTCCTCAAGTCACTATGCAAGGAAGGCACATTGGCTGAATTTGAACAAATAGGGTCCATTTGCTGGTCAACTGAATGATTGATAGCTGGTTGGTTGCTGGATGCAGGACTTGGCTCAAATCTTCCCCCAACTGCAAACTCAGTAAGATCTCTAGTTAAGCGAGGATAAGGAGGCGAAGGAGCACAAACAATACCAGCATCACTAGTTGATGATGCTAAAGCAATAGTTCTGGATTCCATAGTTGAAGTGGGAGCATCTTGTTGCAGAGTGGCCACACCAACTGATGCGGCGCTCATAAGAACATCAGAATATTTACTTCCACATGACTCCAAGGTAGCATATCCATCAGCATTAGGTACATCATGCATTACACTGGAATCTGACCTCTCCGAACCCACATTCTCCATCAAAGGTGGCAGGCACTGGCATAATTCCAAAGTATACTGTTGAATTGCCTGTGTCTGTACGCAATAAACTTGAGCGACAGATTGGCCATGCTGGACATCACTCATCCCGGTTAAACTCAAGATAGGCATAGTGACAGTAAACTCTGATATGCAATCCATATGAGTTGATGCTGGATTAGGACCATAATCTAAGTGCACAGCATATATAGCATTCCTCTTTGCGTTTGCAAGTAAAATAAGGCCCATTTGAGACAATGCTACTACTTGATTGCAAAATGCCTCCTCAACTCGAGGTTCAGCTGAACTCTTCAGCTCTAATGTCTGGGTGCAATTCAACAAATCAGAATCATTAGGCAGGAGCCAGCCTTCTTCACTGGCTGAGACCCAAATCTTCAATTCCCTAATCTGAGGCCCCTGTAAAAAAAATTTTGGGAGATGAAATAACAATAGGTGTAAACAATGGCTTCTGGAAAATAAAAAATTAAAACCGGACTCTACAGTGACTTGGGCTCAAAATCAAATTTCTGAAGACTCCAAACAATCCAAACAATCAAATAAATGCCAACTTGCTTGGCAATCTAACTGATCAAAAGCTCAGGTTCTCAACACCTGGCTACCAAAGTGCAATTGCAAGACTATGAAAAATGAAAATAAAGATCTCAGTATGTACTGCTGTGACAAGTATGGTGTGATCTGGCTGGTCAGTTGCAGTCAAGAACATGGCTGAATAAACAGGTTGGCCATCGTGCGGTCTCAAAACCACAAGTGGTGATGCCTTGAGATCCTCCCAAATCTTTATCTGTCACATAAAATGAAGTTCATTAGAAACTTCTTTTAATTTCTGAGAACAGTGAAGAATCATTAGAAATATGCATAAGGCACACCCAAATGGGGTTGCATTAGGGATGTGCAAACGCAACATGCAAGGAAAATGTCTCTTGAATTGCTATCAGTTCAAACTGTAATAAAAGCTCCATGACCAATAAATCCAATAACACTAAGCATTATCATAGAGAACAAACTCAAAGCCGTATTTTCTTTATTAAACTGCAGTTTGAGCTATGCAGAATTTACTTCTTTTGACAATTGTAAGAGCTGGGTTTTCTGTAGGATTACCAGCAATTTTATTTCTCCAATTCAAATGATCGATTAAAGAGGCCCACCCCATGGCCTTTCTACTCACAACTCCACCAAGGACATCCATGAGTTTGCTTCACAAAAGCTGTCTGCTTTCTTTTAACCAAATTTCTTTTATATATTGGAGTGATTGCATAGAGAAATTAGACATGTAACTACAGGAAAGCACAACTTCAAAATTCCTATTACAGAAGGATACAAAAGAACTCATGTGTGCTGTTTAAATAACTAGCTTGACAAAAGAAATTAAAAATGATAGCTGCACATAGAACTACAAGTATCGAGTGCATCCAAAGATAAGGAGAAATGCAAACCGTGCCATCCATAGAAGAAGAAACCAAACGGGTGGTCATCCATTGGCACATTGACAAATCAGTGACTTCTCCATCATGTTTACCAATGAATTGGACCCCATCAATCAGCTTGTCAACAGGACATTGAAGAGGTGCCTCGGAGGAATAGACCTCACCCTTTCCAACTTTGTTAGTATCAATTCTCAGAACTCGTTTACCAACTCCGACCACCAAAATTTCCTGACAAGAAAAGGAAAGCAAGATGGCATAAGCAATATGACAAAGCAAACTTCATGAACAAGAGAAACAGTAAAAACACCACATACAATTGATGATATTATAGAAATTCTAACATTGATGATAAGCAGTCAAAGAATGTCATACCTGTTTATAACAATGCCAACATACTTTTGGGTTCTTTATTCCCCCCTCACCAACTACTTGGATAGCAATAATAGTCTTTCCTGTAATCTGTGGCTTATCTTCCTCATCTGGACCTTCAGAGATCTTCCAGACATTAATCCGTCCATCTATTCCAGCACTGCACAAAAGCATGTCAAATAAGCCATCGACAAAAAAGAAGAGGAAATGATGGTATACAAACAGAAAGCTACCTAGCCAAAAGATGGACATCCTCAGCAAAAAAAGCCATGCAAGTGACCCTCTGAAAGAACAAAACACATACTTAGACAATAATAATAATCAGAGAAAATCAATAAGCAACCTTAACAAATCTTCATCCCCGCTTCAAAAACAGTCCATTCAGCAAAAATAAAAACATAAAAATCAATTCTTCTCACACATTCATAACATCGCGTAAAATCCCCAAAATCAACTTCGCTTTCAAACATTGATCATATCACATCATGCTAATGCACAACTGTGGCAAGAACACCACTTATGGTAATAAAGTCTTAAACAACAGCAACTACAACACTAGTGACTGCCAACAACACAACCAAAAAATCAATGAACAGGAACCAACAGCATCCACATTGCATTCCAATCTCGCAAAAGCCATAACTTTAATCATTTCCACAACAAAACAGAAAAAACACACAATCATTACATCACCCAAACACATAAAAACAAATTAAAGGGACACAAGAATCAAGGAAAACTAACCTGAGACTGAGTCCGAAACAAAGACCTCAACGCAGTATTGATATTAAGAATCCGAATAGTCCCTTGCTTCAACCCATAGCAAATATAACTCTTATTAACAGCAATTTGCCTTCCTAAACACAGATGAGGATCCGAAATGCACTTGGTTATCGGCGTAACTTCAAGCTGCGGCTGTGCCTCTCCTGGCAACCTAACATCCACATCATACACTACATCTTCACCAACCACCCTCCTGCCCTTAGGCATCTTACTGCTAGTACAGCTAGGCGTCCTAACAGGACCCACAGAATTATTGCTAAGAGCCCCGGATAAGTCTTGGGCTGGCGGAGGGAGTGGTGGTGGTTCTTGATTTTGAGGGGGGCGGAGGAGGGCCATGATTTCGGCACCAGAACGGTCTTGGAGTTGTTGGTTCGGGGTGAGAGGGGGTGTAGGATAGGAGAGGGAACGTTGGGGGTGCATGTTGTTAAGATAGCAAAATTTTCACAGAGGCAAGAAGAAAAATGAAGAGAAGCAAAGAGAATTTCTGAGAGAAGCAGAGAGAATTTCTGATTAATAGAGAATGAAGAAACTACTATATTCTCTTCCTATTTTATTTAACACTATTACAGACCTTTTTATATCAAGCTATAGTTAGAAGCTTGTTTACGTTCTCTAACCTCTCTTTCTTTCACTGATCAATTGCTAACAGACTTCCTTTAACTGTCTAACAAGACTAACAGCATTTTAACCACTTGATTCTTTAATCTCTTGACATGTGGCAATACCAGGACCTTTGATATCTTTACACATGTTAGCAAGAGGTGGTGGGTTGTTAGGGTTAGGGTTTTGTTGGGGAGGGTAAGAGGGTGGGAAGGGGAAGGGGAAGGGGAAGTGGTGGGTCCCAGTGGGGGGAGGGTAAGAAGAGGAAGGGATTTGTTGCGGTGGAACAACCATGAGGCTGGGAGGAAGAGGGGGCGAAGGGTTTTGGGGTGGTGGTGGTGGTGGTGAAGTGGGTGTGGGCATGAAGAATGTGTGCATGTCAAGAGGCGGAGAATGTGATTGTGATGGTGATGGTTGCTGCTGGTGATGCTTTCGGGATGCCATGATAGAGGGAAATGAAGGAGGTGAAGAGGCGGGGACGGGGAGGGTGGAGAGGGAGCGGGAGGGGGAGGGGGGTTTTGGGTTTGATAAAGTTGTTTAAACCCGTGTTAAATAGCGTTATAATTAAATTAGAGGGTCATTAGTTCAACTAATGGACGATTGATCTGATTTAAGGACACTTGTTAGGATGATTATTTGTGGACAAGATATATGTTATCCCCGCCATTAAAGGACACTTGTTAAGATACGGAGACCGTAGTAGAAAACAAAAACTAAATTAATTTGTATTTTCAAAAAAACATGCAATGTATTTTTAAATGTCATTGGTTGTTGAAAACATGGTTTACAATGAAAACTATTTTTATTATTTTATTAAAATTTAATAATTTAATTAATATTTAATGGATCAATGCATTTCATATTGATTTTTTTTTCTTAAGACACATTGCTAAAGATACTAAAAAAAAAAATCAATATAAAAACTTGATAAGAAGTCAAAACCCATGAAAAGAAGGTCTGACATCAACTTTCTCGGGTTTAGCTACACGCCAGATCCAAGCATCTACGAGTCTATCAAGACGTCAAACTTAACGATCTTGGGCTTAGGATTATTTCAAATCCAAGCACCCAACATAGAAATATAGGATCATTATCTCCCTACATCTTAATCATGAAAAAAAAAGTCTTTTAAGAGCATTTTATATGTCAGTCAATATTAATGCTGATTATAAGGGTTAATCTCATCAATATTAATATTTTATAAGAATGATATAGGACCGTCTTCTATAAGCATGTGATACTCTCATCAATATTATTAATGTCATGTAAGGAGAAAGTACTTGCATCAAAATTAATATTGATATAGAGGTTTTCCTCTCTCTTTGATGTAAAAAAGAAAAAGACTAATAGTCTTTTGAAAAAAAGGAAGAAAGTTTAAGGTTATAAATACTTTTTGAACAATCTATATAGAAGGTTCATAATCTTCACTCTTTTTCAACATATTTTCAACAATTACCGTACATGAACTAAGAATAAACATTCTTGTTCTTAGAATTTAATACTTATTTACTACAATTCTTCATCAAAAAATCACTAACTTAATCGTTGGAGTGTCCCTAAATCCCAACTTTTATCATAGACCCTCTGCACCCTCGGTTATGGAGAATAGAAAATTAACATAAAAACACAGTCATTCATTATTCAAACATTTAAACACTGAGGTTCCTTGATATATTGGATTATGGAACATCATCAATATTTATATTTTATTGATACCAATATCCTAAACTCAATCGTAAAAAAAAATATACAAACCATAATAATTATTGATCTTCTCATTATCATTCACGATTCTACAAGTGTTTCATGAGATGAGCACTTAAACATTGTTGTTTTTGCGATTGAACCTGATTTTAAAATTACTTTTTAAATTATTTTACATTTGAAAAGACATCAAATTGATATTTTCTTGTTGTTTTTCAATAATTTTGATGTGTTAGTACTAAAAATAAAAAATTATTTTTATATATTTTTATTTAAAAAACAGACTTATAAAAACATCTGGCACCGCATTACCAAACACCTCCTTGTTAACCTTCGAACCGCTCACCATTAAGGTATGAGTTTGATGGGCTCCAAGGCTTTATTTCATCTTTCAAGGCCATCTGCTCAAGTTTTTTTCTCAAATCCGTGGCTAGATCCATCCCAAGTCTGGCACACTCAAAACTCTGGCTCGACCATATATAGACAGGTCTACTATAATCATGTTCCCTTGAGTGGAGTTGAATCTACTGCTTGTAAAAACGAAAAAAAAGGTCCAATTTGTTCAGGTTTCCTTTCCACCTCAGGCCTTAGACAGCATCTTTTGCATGGATTATCTATGGCATGGAACAGTGGGTTTAGGAAGGTGGAGTTGGAGACTGACTCTGCTATTCTAGCTAATGCTTTTGTAGGCTTTAAAGCTCTGTTTGTGGAGAGAGGATCCTTATTTTAAAAACATGGTTCTGAAAACTAAAAAACAGCCCAGCAATCTGAAATTTATTTCTACCACCACTGACGTAATTAACCAGCAGCCATGTTAAGGTAGCCATGAATGATATCACAACAAATTGACCAGGACCCTTTACCTTATAGAAAAGGTACGAAACGCATTAAACTTTTTTGAATTCTCACCATGAATATCAAGGAGATTTTCACTCTATTGCTTTGCTTCGAAGGGAACACGACTTCTCACATGGCGTCCAAATCCTTCCCATTAACCAAAAAACCAAAACCCACCACACCACACCACATTGCTTTCACGTTTTCAAGATCCCAAAACAAACCACCACACCACACACTCTCTCTCTCTCTCTCTTTTATAGACGCCCGACTGCCTTGTTTTTGCAACAGAGAAGAAACCTAGAAAACCCTCGTCAAGAAAGATGTGTTGTGGATGCAGAATGTGCATGCTGTGCACTTGTGTAATACTGGTGGCGATCGTGATTGGTTTATCGTTTGGTCTTGGAGTTTTCAAGAATGGGTTTCATAAGGTGAAGGACCATCTTGGTGTTTGTGATCCTGATGCTATTGGTTCTCTCTGTGGTGGTGGTAAAGTTTCAAGGCCTTTCTTGGGTTTCCCAGCTTCTCCTCCTGGCCCTTTCTAGGGATAAGAAGACCTCTCTATTCTGCAAGGGTTGTAATTCTTCTAGGAGTGTGTGTGGTGTGATTATTATTATTATTTTTTATTGAATTCCAGTTTCTTGATCTGGTCTGCATGTTAATGACAGCAAGTTTACTTCAATTGAATTCTATCTAAAAAGTATTCGCAATTGTTTATGATTTTGATGGTGCTGATCAGAGATTCACAGGCTATGGCCGTTGTAAACTGATTGAGTGTGTGTTTGTTGTTATGGTAACTTTGAGAATATGATATACGATATACGTAGGTGGAAAATTGGAATCCAAACCTCACTAAAGTTAGGTCATGATGAAGTAAATCTTACATGAATGACATGCTTTCAACGGTAGAGAAAAATGAATCTGTGACATGGAAAAGCTTGAAAACATCAAATTAAGGGGAGGTCAAGGGCTTCCTTTGCTGCTAACACCTGCTAGCTATGGGAGAATGGACTTGAGAAGGGTGATGGCATGAACAAGCAAGAGAGGAAGGAAGTTTACGATGGACATTCATATGGAGCTCCAAATAGATCAAACACCTAATTCTCTTGTTACTAAAAAACAGTCTTGGTACAAATCCCACCTTCCATGGCAGCTCAATTTGCTTTCTGCCTTTGTCAAATCTTGGAAGCCAAATCAAGCCTATAAATTTTATCAATTAGCTCCCAATTTCCCCTCGTTTCTCAATATGATCATGCCCTCAATTGTTTTGTTAAACATTTTCCATCTAATTTGCATATTTTATGCAATAAAACAACCTCATTTTAAAGAAATTTTGAGAAGAAAATCTAATAAATATTGATAGAAGGACTATATGATGGAGAATTGCATGAAACATTTAATATCTTAATTGATAAAATTTATAGATTTCACACCCAGTCTAAATGAGCATATATGCTAATGACTCAATTAAGGTTTATCCAAAACATCATTAAGGTGGTGTTTGGTTAAGATAGAAGATGCAAATATAAAATACAAAAACATATTTAATTAGAGAAATGAAATAGAGATATATCATAAAAATAATTTTAAAATATTTTTTTGTACTTTTAAAATAAAAAAAATATAAGAAGAACACACGATCCCCACCATCTCTTATATATCATAATAGTAACGAGATATTACCCAGTATCTGAGGGGGGTATTTGGCAGTAAAAACTAACTTCTCTGGCAGGTCACATGCAAAGCAAGGCATGATTTAAAACCGAAAATTTGAAAGCCGAAAGCTGAAAAGTCTCAAACTTTATCCAAAAACCCAGCTTAACTCTGGTCAACAAAAACCCACCTTCTCGTCTAAGATACCAAAACTTCCTCGCAACCTTAAATACAAACACTCACTCCTGTATAAACAAGACAGATACCTCAAAAACCCAGAAGAGAAAGAACACCAAAGTGATCCAATCCTATCTTTGCAAAGAAAAACAACAAGAAAGATGAGAATTACTGTAATGACAGCAGATGAACAGATCATATCTCTTGAAGTTGATCCTCATGAATCTGTAACTATTGATCTTTAAACCCCATTTGTTTTTTCTTTCATTACAGCTATTTATTTGTGTAATTTTGATTGCAGGTTGAGAATGTGAAAGCTTTACTTGAAGTTGAGGTGAAAGATCGCTTTTTTGTCTTATTTGAACTGTTAGTGAAATTGGGTTGCCGGAATTTTATTTTTATTTTTTTTATTATCTTTTTTAATGTTTTGAAAAACCCAATTCAAAGTAGTTCATAATGAGTTCATTTATTGTTGTATGTTCCTTTTGTGAAGTGTAATTATTGAAAAATTCTGTATCGTCATTGTTATTATTTATTAGAGCACTCAAAGTTTCGATCTTTTCCTTTTTTGAATCCAATTCACCCTAGTTCTACGCAGGAATAAGAATTGTATAGTCTTAATTGAAGTGTGATAATTGTGCAAATTTGGGATTGCTTATGAAGTATTGATTTTGTTTTGTTTTTGGTGTGAGAGTAGACACAGGTGCCTCTCCAGAAGCAGCAGCTGCTATATAATGGGAGGGAGATGAGAAATAATGAGAAATTGAGTGCATTAGGCGTTAAGGATGAGGATTTGGTCATGATGGTCTCTAATGCTGCTGCTCTTAGGTACATGCAGTTTTATCTCTGATTATTTTACCTTTTAATTTGCTCGTTCAGATTGAGCTGTCTTGTTTTTCTTGAATTGTGGATTAGTCGTTAGGTTTTTTTGTTGTTAGGTGACTTTCAGATGGAGTGCTTTTGTGAGTAAAGTAATTTGAAATGTTGGTTAGTTTCTGTAGTTTGACATCTTAGTTATGCATCCATTTGTTCAACATGGGCATTGGTGATCCTAACATCAGTATATTTGTGCAAATTGTTTCGGGATTGAAACTTTCATGCAAAACTATAAAAATTGCAAATTTGTTTCAGTGCCCCCTCCAATAATTTGGGCTTCAATCCTGATGGATCAGCTGTGAACCCTGGAGCTTTCCAGCAGCAACTTCGAAATGATTCTAATACAATGGCTCAAATATTACAGGTAAGATGGATGATTTTTTTTTTTGTTCAGTTTTTCCCTCACCCTTCAAAATCAGGAGACTTGTGCAATTTCGTTCTGATTTTTATGTTTTAGTTCAGATGAGAAAAGTCCTGCAATCTGATAAGTTAGTTCTCTGCTGAAAGAAGCTTCATTGTTCGCTTGTCTATAGTGTCCATTGCATGTTTCCTAATCCTTTTTCTTTTTTACTATGGTGCGATAAGTGCGTTGTCTGATGCTATGATTTTATATTGAACTCAACAGGCTGATCCTGAACTTGCCCAAGTTATTCTTGGAAATGATCTCAACAAACTCCAGGACCTTCTAAGGCAACGCCATCGTCAAAGATCTGAATTACGTCGTCAACAAGAAGAGGAGTTTGTGAGTACTTAGCTTTTACTGATGGTTAATACCTTATCTGTTGTATCATGCCCTTTTATCTTCAGAAAACATTCCATATGCAATATTGTTCTTTCAATTGCAAATTGATTGTAATGTTGGCTGAAGAAGCTGATTTACCTATATTCTGTCTGGTTTGTGCTGTAGGCCCTCCTTGAAGCAGATCCCTTTGATGTAGAGGCGCAGAAGAAAATCGAAGCTGCCATTCGTCAGGTGAGTATTATTTAATTCCTTAATTGTAAAGATTAACAGGCAGCGACCTATTAAATGTTTTTTGACATCTATATCCTTTTGTGTCATACTGGCAACAGTGATTGTGCAACTAATAAGAAGTCAAGAATGAGGTTTTTCCTTTTCATTTTTTTTTAATGGTATGCAAGAACATTATGGATGTCTGCAGCTTTCATTTCTGTGAGAATAATTCTCTTTTAGGGTTGTTATAAAGAAATATAGGTTTTTGTATCTAGTTTCCACTCAAAGGCTTTCACTACCGATATTATCATGGGCATGCAATTTTTTCCCAGATGCCTTTTTCTTTGTGTCTTTTTTGATGTTTTCCATTCCTGCTAACTTCAAATGCAGAAAGGAATCGATGAGAACTGGGCAGCGGCCTTAGAATACAACCCTGAAGCTTTTGCCAGAGTGGTACATATGCTTTTCAACCTTGTGCTCTACAATCAAGTTTTGATTATTGGTTTTAAATTTCAAGTTTCATCTTTCACCTTTCAGATTATGCTGTACGTTGATATGGAAGTTAATGGTGTCGCTTTAAAGGTAGAGACAGTCTTTTGCAATATCTTTCAATACATACTGTTTGATCTACGGTCCATGTATTCTTTCAACGTAATCATGATTTTGGTTTGTTTCTCTTGTTATTTTCATTTATTCCCCAAAACAGCTCACATCATGGGACTAGGACCATTACCAAAATTTTCTGCACAGTTCGATCTGTTTTCTCTTGCCAGCATTGAGCTGATGTGATCATGCTCAATCAAAAATTTTAGACACACCAAATTTTTTTTTTGTTTCAGGCATTTGTTGATAGTGGTGCTCAGTCCACAATAATATCAAAAAGCTGTGCTGAGCGATGCGGGTATGTGCTATTCTTGTGTATTTGTTCATTTTACTATTGGTCAACTTTTGAGGTTAAATGGTTTGATCTATAAGCATGAGATATAGGCCAACCCAATTCCTTTAAGTTGGTTCTTATCAACTTATCTCTTAAGTAACAAAGTTGGTTTCTAGTGCTTGCATTTCTCTCTCATTAGCATTTACATATGTTAATTTAATGCTTCCTAGCAGTACTTTTTCTTTAGTGATGTTGATGTTACAGCTCACATGTTTGCTAGATATTAACATGGAGGACAATGTGTTTTGTCGTTGGCTTGTCTATTTAGATTGTTAAGACTTCTAGATCAACGTTATAAAGGCATTGCCCATGGAGTTGGACAATCAGAGATATTGGGCCGTATTCATGTAGCTCCGATCAAGGTACATCAATGGGGAAACATTTCTTGGTTAAAGTCTCATGTGTGTGGTCATACATGCAATTTTTACTTAGTGCCATTCAGTGTTGCTACATGCTTGCTTAAATGTATGTGTATTTGCTCAGGCACTTGCCTCTGTATATGGCTGTTTCAACACTTGTCTTGCGCAGGCAAAACAAATGTCCTTTATCATTTTCTAAGAGAATGAGTGAGAAAGAGCTATTTATCAATTCTTAATCTAATACCGGCTACTTGTGTGTATATGGTTACTTGACCAATTTGCACCCTTTGTCCTCTCTTCTTTGGGATTTTTATTTTGATTTCAGTAATTGACCTCTGTCACTTCTGTCTCCATGCTCTCCATTAGTTTTCTACAAAAAAATTGTACTGTCTTTAAAATTGTTTTAGATTATTGAGCATGCGCGCCTTGATGTGAATGAAGTTTTTTTTTTTCTTAATCTCTTTACACCCATTTTTCCTTATATCACCATGTCTTGTGCCCCTCTGTTTAACAGAAGAATGTTTCTTGTACTTTCTTTTGTTTACTGTGTATTGCTGTTACTCTCAACACATTGTGCTTAAAGCTGATGCCAATTTGTTTGTTTTCTTCTGTTTGTTCATCTAGATTGGGAATATATTTTATCCTTGTTCCTTCATGGTACTGGATTCTCCTAATATGGAATTCCTCTTTGGGCTTGATATGCTTCGCAAGCACCAGGTAGCACCAGCACTTTCTCTTCTATTTGATGGCTATTTGGACCTTTCACTGTTGAAAGTTTGTCTGGATGAATTTGTTTTAATTTTAGCCTGTTCATGCAGTGTATTATTGATCTAAAGGAGAATGTTCTGAGAGTGGGTGGTGGTGAAGTTTCTGTCCCGTTTTTACAAGGTTGATCTTCCATCTTCTGCATTTGCTTGTTATTTGTAATGACGACTGTATTTCTTTGATATGCTTGATTTCTTTTGGTAATCTGGGAAAGCATTCAAGTCTTTTTACATTTGATAATTAAAGTTTTGCTGTTTTAGAAAAGGACATTCCACCTCGTTTTCTTGATGAAGAGAGGTATTCAAAAGAAGCATCCAGCTCAGGAAACCCAGTAAGTCTTATCTTCAGTTATACACTATTACGGAAACAGATCCTTGTTAATGGTATGTGCTACTTAATCTGTGATTTTATGAACTGTTTTCAAACACTAAAGAAATCCCCTACTGTTTGAGCCTATTGTGCACTTCAATTTTGGATAGTTTCTGAAATGGACACTATACTTGTATCTAAGGATATTATTGTTATAGTTAACTTAAGTTCTTTAAGGTATTGATGTATTTTGCTATGGGCTTTACAGAAGAGAAACACTTAAGAGTTAACATTGAATTCTTGTTTTTCAAGCAATATCTTGGAGCTTTACAGAAGAAAAAGCCTTAGAATATTATTTGGTCATCCCAAACATAAAACATATGATTTTATGAATTGATGCTGATAGCTGCTGCTGATGTGAAAGCTAAAGTTTTGGCATTGATCCTCTTGATGTTTTCAGGTGACTTCAGGAAAAGTGGAGAAGAAGAATGATCCACCGGCCATGGGTCAATCGTCTGGTTAGTTTGTGATAGGATATATAATATTGTCTAGCATTCTGCTTTTATTTTCTATATGCTGGTTCGATCATATGTAATCTAGGTAGATGTGGGCTCATAAATTATGCCATTGTAAATAGCTGTGTTTTAATCATTATAGATCCTGTTTTAAAATACCAAGGTGGTCCATGAATTTGATTCCCAGATGGTATCTAAATCTTTTCTTTCTTCTTGTGTTCCACAGGGGTTGCACGCAGCAGTGTGACACAGGTATCATCTTTTTTCTTCCCGTGGGAAATTTAGTCTAAGCTTTACTTCAACAGTTGGTTTCCTTCAATATTCTCAACTTGAACCCGCAATTTGTTAAACATGTCACTTCATCAATCGTAACATATTAACTCTATCAGCCAATTTGAATGTCAATAATAGTTATCTCACATATTTGCTGCCAGGGACCTGACTTTGAAGCCAAAGTTGCAAAGCTTGTTGAGCTGGGGTTTGGAAGAGAGGCAGTTATACAAGCTCTTAAATTATTTGATGGAAACGAAGAACAGGCTGCTGGGTTTCTTTTTGGCGGCTGAATAACAATTATTCATTCTTTCAACAATATTATTCATTGTGGGGAATAATATTCATTTTAGTCATCCAATGACTTTACAAATTGAAGAAACTGTGCCAAACCCATCCATTCGAACAACAATCTTATACCTTCATACAACCCTTGCAATTCAAATGGGTGGTAGACTTGTCAGATGTCCCTGAATTCAGTTTGATTCACTTGGTTTTCGAACTTGTATTTTCTTCAACCCTGGCAATTGCCGCCCGTTTACATCAGCCTCAGAAGAATGTTCTTCTGATAGGTTTCTTAGTAGAAATCTAATGCGGGTTTGCGCAACCTTGGTAGGATTAGGGCAAACGACTGAAGGGCTATTTTTTAACATCTTACTCCAACGGTAGAGATGACCAAAAGATCACTTCACAATAAGAACTGGTCGTTTTCAGTTTCTGGATATCCTTAACTTACCAGAATGAGAAGTCACATTGTGCATCCTTCAAGTTGAATTTCTTTCTTGCCGAGCATTCCAAGTGAAATTATTTACACCGAAGTTGTTTTAATTGGTAGCTAACAGGTTGTACTAAGGGTGTTTGGGATAGAAGAAGGTGAACTGTAGTAGTTTTTTTTATGTACAACCCGCACAAAAAGCTTCCACCAAAAACAAGTTTTCTTGTTTTTATTCGAGTCCCATTAAAAAAAGAAAACCAAACCTCACCTCTATCCCAAACACAATGTCTTGGCTTAACAAAAACAACAGGAATCGGGTGATTTGCATGAAGTTTTTCCGTTTCCACGTTTCACAACGAGTTACCTAGTATAGAAGCAAAAATTCACTATCATGCATACTCACTATTACCATGGCCATGGTGCCTTTCAGTTGACAACATGGCCCTGTTAGATACACATAAGCTATCATGCAGTTGCCTGAATTCAATTTCTCAGGCTATTCCAAGTAGGAGCAAAATTGCTGATCAAAGAACACCAGGGTAACCAGGCATCAATATTTGGTGATTTATGTTTTTAAGAGATGCCATATGAGCATGGCGCAGTACGCACCATGAAGCTGATTAAATTGAACAGCGCATTATGCCAACAATAAGCAAATACGCCATTGTCATATGCACAAGGTCAAAAAATTCAATTGCAAACCAGCAAGGCGGACAAGTTAAATCAATTAGCAAGTACAAGTGAGAAATTAATTCCCTTATAGTGAATGTTTTTTGACAGCCGATACAGCATCTCCACACAAAAATTTCATGCCAAATTACACTCTGGCACTCAGCATTACAAAAATAACATGTAATCTCAATTCGCCAAGCAACACAAACAAATATGATCAGAATCTCTCAGCCAATCTAGCTGTAACTTGTCTAAGTTTTGAGTATACCTTTCCAGCAGGAGACCCTAAAATGAGGCTGCAAAGAGAATCCCTTGCAACTTTGATATTTTGAAAAGATCCTAATATGTGAATCTTGGTGTCAGCAATCACAATCCTTGTCTTGGTAGCGTTCTCAATGGCAAACTTTGTTTTGCCACCTTTACCAGACAGTCTCCCAATGGCCCGAGACAAATGCTCACCTCGAAGAGTTTTAACATCTTTGATTTCAAAAGATTCAACATACAGCTCGTCCAAACGCAAAAGAGCAATGGCATCAATCACATCAAAACCTAGCATAAAAGCATGCACGAAGTCAGCACACTTTTGCAGGTTACTAACATCGGGCGTGTCTGATCTAGTTTTCAACTCAACCTTCCTAGCTTTGAGGTTCATACGGACATCAATCTTCATTTGCTCATATATTGGAGTGTAGATTTCCATCCATGCTTTCTTCAGAGGTGAATACCGATGTGGTGGAACCGAGACTTTTCTAAATTGAACTCGACCATCAGACATCTCATGAGCCTTCAAAGGCTCAAACTTTGGCTTTGCAGGCAAAGCTACCGGTGACTTGTGTTCACGGGCTTCAACTTCCATTGATGCAGGGTCTTTGCTGGACTGCATTCTGACTGCACCTAATCCTGCTTCAAAATAAAATACATAAAAATTTGATTTTAGGAAACAAAGTCAATAAGCATAAACAAAACCATTCAATTTGCTCTAACACCACAATTTGTACCATTCACATGGACAAAAACATTGAATTCACAGAACATCAAAACTTGAGATATTAGATACAAAACAATTTCAGACAGAATCTTGAAGAAACAGAAACAATACACAAGGGATGTACTAGTATTAACCATTAAATCAGATAACAATACTCAAATTTTCATTTATACCACAAGAAAATAAAATAAAAATAGAACCAATTAACAGAAAAAACCTAAAAAATCTAAGATAGGAATCGGACAAACAAATCCCTCAAATAAAGTTTTCATCTTTCCATAGAAATTTTAGACTTTTCCCATCAACCAGACTGACTGGTAAAGAAACATAAACAATCATCAACCAGAAGAATAGAAACAATGAACATAAAACACCTCAAAACACATTTAAGATATCACACCAGCCAAACAAATCTTTCAATTCCATAGAAAGTTCAGATTTTTCCCATCAACCATACTGATAAAAAGCATAAGAAAAATCCAAACTCCTCAGTTTTTTTTTAAAGAAAATCCCATTTAAAAAACATCACGGAAAAACCAGAAGAAGAGAGTTTACCTTCTATCTATTCGAGATTGGGTTGGTGAATTTAAACTCAGTCTCCTTGCAACCCTTTTCCCTCTGTTTGTGGCTGCAAAGCTTGAAACTTTCTTCGAGGGTTCAATATTATGGTTTTTGTATGTTGAAAAGACCCCCACCACGTGTCGAAAGCTCACTGGTTTGTTTGCTAATAAACAACCTGCATTGTATTTTTTTTCGAAATGGGCTTGGACCTAATTTAGGCCTAAGTCCAAACTAATTTTCAATTTGGATCAAATTGTAGTAATATTGTGTATTAAAATTCGTATTGAATTTAACGAATCATGTCTGTCGGGAACGTATTTTCCTTGAACTTTTTAATATTTGAAACTTTTAGTGTAAATCATTTGATCCTCGACCTGCTCTATTCTGCATAAGAAATATAGCACTAATGAATAAGGTGTAGTTCAAAACCAGAGAATTTCCATAACTTTTCGATAATGCAAACCTTTCCAAGAGTGATCCTAGCAGATCAAAGTGTTTGGTTAGAAAGGAATTGGTCTGTTATCTAAAAGCTAAAGAAGAGAAAATGTTTGAAGTTTTATTTGGTTAGAAACTTGGAATGCGATTCTCTTAGGTCAGGTGGTAAGATAGGTGGGGTTTTCGTCATGATCATAGGTTAAGCCTTAGGTTTCAATATTTTGGAGTTTGAGAAATGCTGGTGTTGAATTCTTAGATGATGAGTTAGGAAAAGGTCCCAACCATACTTTGTGACATTATGAATTCATTGCAATTGTTTCCTTTGATATACATTCTTTCATGATGAGGGTTTATGAATCTTCTAGTGCAACCTCACAAAGGGTGAGCATCAAGCATATTGGTTTTTGATTTTGTGAAGAGGAAAAAAAAAAAAAAACCAAAAACAAAAACAAGAGTTAAAGATCTTGTTTGAGTATAAACTCTTGCTATTAGGCAGTAGAAATGTGATTGCATTATCCAAAGAATTGATCTATCAGGTTTCTACACAGATAACAGGGGCTCTGAACAGAAATCAGCTTGAATGGACCTGCTGTTTCAATGACTCCAGTAAGGCCTCACCACCAGAGGACTCCTGACGAAGTGCTTACCATCGGACCATGACAATACCCCAAATGTATAATCTTTAAGCTTCCATTTTGGGGCAAGTTTGAATGTAACCTTAAATGTCTTCTCCTCACCCAGTTTCTTAAACTCTAAGGTGGCAGGCGTAACCGAAACTAACACTCCGGTTGGTTCCCTGACATGGATATAGTATTTGCCAGGAGAACCGACATTTTTAACTCTTCGAGTAGCTGTTATGGTGTCATTAAGATTAATAGCTGAGATTGAAGGATAGTTGAAGTCTGTCAAACTGAATGACTCTGGACAAGTGTATGGCTTATCTGTGAATAATTTCAGGTCTTTTGCAGTATAGCCTCGGCTGCATAAATAGTTCAAGAAATCATTAACAGTGAGATCATAAACTAGACCAGGATCTGCTGCACGGTTTGGCTGCACATGTCCTGCACCGTATGCAAATGGAGTTGCCCTGGTGTTGGACGAATCCAATATTGGATCCCCATTGTTATTTCTTGTTGTTGCTGCGGATGAAATCGATTAGTAAGACAATGATCAATGTACAAAACGTATTTTCTAGCTCCAAAGAAAAAGAGAAGGAAAACTGTTCTTTACCAGTTGTCATGATAGCCGATCTGATAGCGGCAGGACTCCAATCTGGATGGAGTGATTTTAGAAGGCCAACAATTCCAGAAACATGAGGGCATGACATTGAAGTTCCAGATTCAGTGTTGAAGGGAATCCTACGCTTATCGTAAGCTGCATCAGTTGGTCCTGTTGCTAGAGTGAAAGCAGCAATTACACTGACACCGGGAGCAGTGATATCAGGCTGAAATGGATAGACCAAGTCATGTTCATTCATCACTGTATAATGCAAGGCCAACGATAGCACAGACAGATTGACCGAGAAAAATAACAACGAAGAACTGCTAAAACAAACCTTGAGGATTGATTCTTCAAGGATATTAGGCCCCCTAGATGAGAAAGAAGCCATAAATGGAGCTGGCTTTGTTCCCAATTCTGTCCTTACATTGGTGATATATGCCCAAGGGTCCCTGATTTACATGCAGATACGATCCGGCTAAAATACCGGGTTTGTCAAGCTCAAAGAGATTTCTTGGTTAAGTTGATATGAACTTACTTGGTAGAATTGAGGTAGGAAAAGACAGCTTGACCATCTCTAGAGATGATGTGTGCAGCAGGAAGTACATGAGCGTCGGCAAGAATGCCATTGCCAGATTCTTCATCATTAGCCAAAATCATCCCAACAGCCCTAGCAAGAAGAGCTACATGTCCCTTTTCTACTCTTGGATTTACCCCTCGAAGGCATACCAATATCTTCCCTTTAACCTTTTCGGAATCAAGTGTTCCAGGTTTGCAAAGGTTGCTGCAAGATTTCTTGCAATTACCAACTTAGGGCAATGCTATAGCAAAAAGCTTAGGGATTCACAAGTTTAGTATCGAAATATTTCGAGCATCCACAGAGTTGAGGTGATACTTACGCATCTTCTTCAGATTGATTAGAAGCCTTTGCCCGTGCACCACTGATCAATGGATAGAATTTTCTAGCAGGCAAGCTTTTTTGTGAAAGACTTACCCCCTAGCAAAGACAACAAGATGATTAGTTAGAGAAAAACTCAACTTGTGTAAACCACAAGGTAATTCAATATTGTGAAAGACGATCCTAGCTAGTACTGAACTAGTAAGAAATCCATCATGAAGGGCTGTTAAAAGAACAGAGAGATTAGCCAAAGAAGCTCACTCCTCGAGTTCCCTGTTGATTACCCTCCAAAACTATAATTTCTAGAGGGAAAAAGAAAATAACCTTGAGGTGCTTCCTGTTTCCAAGTGCAACGTAGATTGTGAAGGCACGATCAAGTGTGCTGGCACCAACTGTTATCAGCAGTTTGATACCGATCCTGGTCCTGGTCCTGAATTGCCAGCAGAGGCAACCACAGTAATACCCTTCTTGAAAGCATGGAAAGAACCGATTGCAATAGCATCATCCGAGTATTCATCGATAGCCCCACCCAGGGAAACTGAGAGCACGTTTTTATGCTGTGTTTTTATGCATGAAGTTTTAATAGGTTTGATAAAAAAAAATTAATAGGTTATAATTAGGTTTTTAACTGGATCTTATAGGGTCAACTGAATTGCCAAGTTTTTTTTTTTTTTTTTTTAAACTAGTCCGGTTCCAGTCTTAGATCGATCTGCCGAGCCGAGCCAGGTTTCAAAACTATAATATACCATAATAAAAAAAATAAAAAATAAAAAAGAAGAAAAGAAAAACATTGACATGTGATATGATGAATCCGTATTAACCCGTGTGGAGGATAATAACTATATATGTCTATGGATGCCTTTTCTTTTCTTCTCTTCCCATTTCCACGAACCCCCACTTCTTTCTTTCTCTTCTTTTCTTTCTCTTCTTTTCTTTCCCGTATTCTTTGCCGTGTGTCTATTCTTCCCATGACCACAACAGGACAGCCAACAGGTATAAAGAACATAGACATTCATCTGTTGACATTAATGCATCCCTAGCTAGCTCTATAGCATTGAGGAGAAGTACATCAAACGATGGTTTACAAGCTGCTTGCTAATAAGCAATTATTTTTTTTCCTTTTCATTTCACTTAATCAATTTTATATGTATTTATTTTTATTATCGTTTGATCAAATAAAAATTTGATTTTAATAAATAAAATCATTAAATACAACAAGGTTAAAAGTCTATTGTGAGGTTAAATATTTTTATATCTATATATGTTTCTTAATTTTTTATTTTTCATCTCCATTTATTGTTAATGATTGTTTTTCTTCATTTATTAATACACATGGTTTATTTATTTGACTACATGTATGTATAAATTTTTTGATTTACACTTTGAATGTTTTTGTGTATAGAAATGTATTGAAAATGCCAGCATGTATAATTTTCTTAGTAAAAAAAATTATATTTGATCCATGGCAGAATGCAAGTCAAATGGCTAGCTATATTAACAAAAACAATAAATGCATAGCCTAAACACGGTAAGGAATTGTATGCACACAAACACATAGAACTATTCATTGCAATAGTTAACTTACAGTTTTGTCCTTTGAATAATATAATAATCCAATTTTGAACTCTAAAAATTTGTTTTATAAAAAATAATCATTCAAAAAATCCAAAAAATTAAAATTTAAAATTCAAAAATATTTTCTAGACACAAAGAGATAAGCCTTTGAGCTGCAAAAGATCAAAATACTACATGAATAACAAGATTGAAAGATTCTGACAAGATGACATTAGAAACCAAAGCAGCACAGCAGTAATTAACAATAGTAATAACAGCCGCATGGCAACGAGTTATAAAGCACGAAGATTATTGCGTCCTTGGAAGCAGAATTCCTCAAGGCACTTTCATGGTAGTGATCAATGGAGCCAAGCTGACAAGGTGAATGAAGAACATGCATGTATTAGGATTGCTATAAGAAACGAGTTCGTTTAGAATGAATATATAGAGCACTATTGAGGTAGTGAATGGAACAGGTAGAACTTGAACATCATCGATATTACCTACCACAAAGAATGGAAAATCGCTCGCTGATTATTGTATTTGAATTGTAATGAGTAAAAAGAATGAGGAAATTCGAGAAATAATTTGAAATTATCATTTAACTTCGCATTACCTGTAGCATCATAAACCCTTGAGCCAGTTTGGTTAGCTACCCAAACCAGCTCTTCACCCACGCTCCATAAGAACTTTCATCATCAGGATCGTAAGTGCCGTCGTATTGGAGAACTGGTACATGTTTCACTATCCAGTAGTCTTGACCATTATTGGGTGACAATCTCTCATTGAACTCATCTGACATCTTTGCCAATGATAGCTGTTTGAGATTTTTCAAGTGTTGTATCCCAGAAGGCACCTCCTTCAGACTCTGGCAAAAACCTATTTCTAGTTTTTCAAGAAGGGGGATTGCTCCTTGGTCTATTATTATTGCATTCAATTCAGTCAAGCCTGCAAGACTTAGAGACTTGAGTTTCTGAAACCCTCCTCCTTCAAAATGCATCTTCTCTCCAATGTATCCATGAAGGAACCTAAGAAATCTTAAATTGGGCAAAGCTTGTAGGACTTTAATCGAATCACCACCCATCAACATAGTACCAGTCAATCTCAATTTAGCTAGATTGTGCAGTCTGGAAATCCACTCAGGCAGCCTTTCTAGTTTCCCCCAAAGACGGAGAGATTGGAGGTGAAGAGGAGCAGAAGACATGGCCTGCAAGTCAAGAATTGCAACCCCATAACCCTCTGAAGCAACACCAAGCGACCGCAGGTGAGGCATATTCTCTAGGGCAAGGCATAGATCCCTTCCATTTTCTTTTTTCAAATTCATGATCCCCAGTTTCCTTAATTGCTTCAACATTCCAATCTCATTAATTAATTCCCGTTCATGATAGTCACCTGCATTAATTCCATAGAGTGTTTGCAACAGCTCTAACTGCCCTAGGCTACCACGTACAAGGAGCCCCAAACCCCCTTTAGGGTTACCCAAAAGATATCGCCATTTAGGGAATCTGTTAACCTCAACTGGCAACCTTTCCACCAAGGAATAACTCAAGTCTAAGAACTCCAGGTTTTGCAGCTTTCCAATTGATTTTGGAAGATTTGACACCAGTGTCTCTCTTAAGCTTAAATACTTCAGGTGCAGCAAATTTCCCAACTCTTTTGGAATTTCATCTATCGGACACTTTTCAAAATCTAATGTAGTCAACAGCTTACATTTTTCAAATATTGCATCAATTATTGGCTTTTGCAGCTTTGCCCCGCAGAAGACCATGACAGAGCGAGTTTGAGACCTGGTGCTTCCCTTTGGGTTGTCACTTCCTCCCTTGCTTATGGACATGTGTCGTGCTATGCCTTTCAAAGCTGAGGAATTCCAAGAAACATGGCCGAAACTTAATTCTTCTGACCTGGAAAAAATGACGTCTCGTACCAGATCATGCACTCGACATGTTGTGGGAATTCCTTTCATGCTAGCTTCATCTACTTGGACTAGACTTCGACGAATGAGTCCATTCAAGCACTCTTCCGCGGCTTCTTCTAATGTCAATCCTCGTTTTTCTTGTACAAAACCTTGAGCCACCCATAACCGAATTATTCTTGTACGTTTGATGGAGAAATCTTCGGGAAGCATCCCGAAATACAAGAAACATGCTTTGAGGTCGTAAGGAAGGTCGTGAAAACTGAGAGAGAGAATTTTAGTGACATTCTCAACATGAGGATCACTCGCCATTGTAGAATCGAGACTATTGACCACTTTTTGCCATTCTGGAATGACCCTTTCTTTGGTTGCTAGAAGTCCACCAACAGCCACAATTGCCAGTGGCAATCCACCGCATCTTCTAACAATGTCTTGGGACAATTCCTCCAAATCTTTTGGACAATTCCCTTCAAAATCAAACTTGAATGCCTTTTTGCAGAAGAGTTCCCAAGCTTCTCGTTGAGGGAGAGATTTCATCTGATAGACATGAACCAATGAAGATCTCCTGCAAAAGTTAGCAGCATCCTCATTTCTTGTCGTGACCAGTATTTTGCTACATTTGTTGTTATCCACCAAGGCATGCTCCACATCTCCCCAGAAGCGGATTTCCCACACATCATCGAATACAACTAAATACCGTTCTTGCTGTAAATATTTTCTAAGTTCATCAATCAACGATAAAGCGTCCATTGTGACAAAGGCCTCAGGAAAAGGCTCTTTCTCAGCTTCATATAATTTCTTTAACGTGCTCCTTAGGAGTTCCACCCTATCGTATGATTGAGACACAGTAATCCAAGCACGGCATTGAAAGTGTTGTTTCACTACGTAGCTGTCATATACTTTCTTCGCAAGAGTGGTTTTTCCAACTCCTCCCATTCCAACCACCGCGATCACTGTCCTCTGACATTCTCCGCTTACCAAGAGGCTTATCAATTCATCTTTTGTAGATTCAATGCCAACAAGCTCGGAATCTTCAATGAAATGAGAACCTAATCGAGGATCATGCAAGACAATGTTACTTGAGCCTCCCTGCTCTGAAGATGCGAACCGGAATCCTTCACTTCTGTCCTTGATTCTCTGAAGAGTTTTTCTAGCACCATGAATCTCTGATGCGATCTTATGGCGTAGAGGCAATTTCCGAACCAAGGAAGAGACTTTAGTTAAGAAGCCCACGAGCACACGCCGATCACGATGTTGTGCCACATGAAGCGTATTATATTCGTCAATGACATCTTCAATCTGATAAGCAACTTCCCTTGCTTGCTTTACCCATACTTTCACACCTTCGCTCGCACCTTCTCTCTCAGCCTTTGAGTCTGCATCTTTCAGAAAAGCTCTGATGGCCTCCAGATCATCTTTGATATCTACAACTTCTTTGTGAACACCTTTCAGTAGTTGCACCCCTTGAGCTAGCAATGGAGCCAACTTGTCAATTACAAGACTCACTGCTGACTCTGCCATTTTTTCTACTCCTTTCTATTTGATCTTCTTTGCTGCGAGAACAAATTTTGAATTTAGGCTCCTTGAAGTAATTAAATTATTGTAGGTTGGTCATGTTACAAAATTATTGTAACTGGGTGTACCAGCCTTGTATATCTTCGGTGATTCCACCATAGATATAACAAAGTTATACCAGTTACTTGTTTCAAGATTATTTACCAAATATACCTTCAACGTATTTTTATCAAAATTATTTCCTTTTTTCAAAAAAAAAAAAAAGCCTTTAAATTATGATCTAAAATCCGAAGTCTATTTTCATAAATAATTTCAAACGAACTCTAAATTCATATATTAATGTAGAAATTGAAAATGAAAGAAAGCTTATCTATTACAATTCACAACGTGTAATAAAAAGACAAACCTCATATGATCTCCAATCCGAATATAGCTTTTAGAATTCAGCTACACACCAATATCCCAGATGGTCAGTACGTACCCCTTGCCTTCTTTATATTTAGAAGAGTTAATTTGCTGAGAAGTTATGGATTTGGTTCGAGCTGGAGGAAGGAGACCATCTGATCCACCGTCGCCATAATTAAGTGCTTGCTGCTTCAACTCCTCGATCTCTGTGATATACCGGTGCTCTCTCTCTCTCTTGCAGTATTGTTTTCATTGTGCAGTGAACCAACTTATGTACGCTGTGAATTAATGGCTAGAATTGTCCAGTGTTGTCGAAGTTTATATGGTTGCTACAGCAGACAAATTAATTTTAGACATTTCTTTAAAAAATGTGAACCACTAGACCCTTTATAAAAATCAGAACTTTCTTTTCTTTTGAAAAAGTTAAAGAGATAATCTCATCAACTAGGAGGCCAAAAAGTACTGGGATTGAAAATTGGTTAAGGAAGATCAAATATACAAGATTGAAAATTTCAACAGTGTATTTTCAACTAATAAAATCTATATTGGCAAAGAAAATCCAATTAGAGGATGAAAATTCAAAATTAGATATTTAAAAACTCAATTGAAATTTTCAGGGTTTATTTGAATTTATTGAGGGCTTAATTGCAAGAAATTGATTTTTAAAGTCAATATAGGCTTTAATTAGAAGAAATTAAAGTCTGGGGGTTGAATTGCAATTTTTAAAAGTTAATTTGATCAGGTCATGGACTTAATTGTATAAATATCAAAGCTTGATGGGCAATTAGGAACTTAATTGAAGAAATCCAAAACTAAGCACCAACTTAAAAGAGGTGCGTTAATATAGGAGTTGAAAGTGACCCAATCGGGGGATAAATTAAAGAAATTTAAAGTTTGTTAGTCAATTGAAGGTCAAAATACAAAAATTCAGAACAAAGAATCAAAATGAAAAAAAACAGCCAATTTAGGGGCTCATAATTGAGTTTGTCAGTGGTGAAATTGCTTGAAATTAAAAGTTTGAAAGTGATTATAGGTGCAATGAAAAGAAATTACGAAGGAATTGGGGCTTAATTGAAATTTTTTAATCTCAAATTAAATACCCTAAACGAAACATCGTTGAGACTTAAAGAAGAGAAATTGAGTGACATGTCAATTGTCCTTTGTTTTTTTACAGTTTTGACTAATCGAGTTGGCAACTTCAAATGTATGAATATGAAGCTACAGACCTTCAAATTGAGCAAAATTAAATTCAAATGAAATGTGTGTATTTCTTCTACCAATTTCAGGTGGTCTCTAGCGATGATGACATCAAAATTCCTCTAACGAAGCCTTGAAAGTGGGCAACCCAGACAAACATAACAATACAACTATCATGTAAAAACTGACTTATTTTTCATGTGTTCACACACAAAGCCTTCTCAATGGGTCCTTATCAAAGGGTTTATAGCACATGCCTTAAGATCAAGAGGTCAAAATGTGTTTAAAACCTTCTAAAACCCTAACAAAACCCTATAAATATCCCTCAAGCTTAAAGACAGACGAGGAAAAAAAAAGAAATATCAATAAAAAAAACACAAGTGTAGAGGTCCAAGAGCCTAAACAAAAGATTTCTTAGCTTTACAAGTTTATAAGAGGTAAAAATTTCCAAAAGAAAACAAATAGAGAGTAGTTGTTTTAAGTATATTTTTCTAATCCAAAAGGAGGTCATTTATGACCTGCTTTTGATGTTTTTTTTATTTATTTTTGTTTTATATTTATGTTTATAAACAAAGAAAAGAGTTTTGAAAGCTCAACAAGTAATGTTGTATTCACCTTTTTGTTACTGTGTTTTTTTTAATGATGTTTATTTTGAAGATTTTTTGTATTTTTAATACAATAAAGTTGTTGTTTAAGTTTTATATATATAATGTTTATTTTAGTTGTTTTTTTTTTTACATTAAGCTATGCATGTTAAAATAAGAGTGTTTTGCCATGAGTTTGCTAAGTCTGCTGTAAACATATAGTCTGTTTTAAGTTTATGTTTTTTTTATTTGGTACCTCTTATTTGATTTTGATGTTTTGATGTTTTTTTGCTAGTTTTTCATATTCAAAAATGTTTTTATATGATATTGTAACTTGTTGGGATAAAAAAAAGTATGTTTTAGAAGCTAAAAATACTCATATTTGGGCTTGATAGTGATTGCCGTTTCAAGGCATTTTTCTGATTTTGAGGCAATATGCTTTGTATTCTTGGAAAGAAAATTGTCTTAGCCTTTATAGAATCTCTTTTTTATCTTCTTTTTTATCAAATTAAGATTAAAAATTATCTTCTTTTTTATCATATTATCAAATTAATTTATAGAATCTCTCTCACTTTTTTTTAAAACATTATCATTTTTTTTTTTCAAGTTAAAAAAAAAATTGATCATGCTCCCGATAGCGCGCAGACCATCAATCCAGTGAAGGCATGAACAACGTTCTGTTCACAAACCATCAATGATTTCATGTTTCGACATCTCGAATGCAGGACTCTTATGAGTGTTCCTTCTGCAATCCAGTTGATCAAGTACGCATAACTTTTAAAGATGATGGACTGGAAACTGGAATGGAATAGAAAGAAAAATGCAGCATGAAACCATAATTAATTGAAACCATTAAAAGCTGACAGACATAGTTGCCCAAAAGTATGAGCTGGTAACTGCACACACACACACACACACACACACACATGCACACATGGTTTGGTGATCCTTCAAGGTGAAAAATAGCAGTGTCATTGTATGAAACAAAAATTCTAGGTGAGAGGGACTTAGATATGTTGAAATTTATCAAAGCAAAAACGTGAGGTGACATGCTTTCAAGTGATTGTTTTTCCTGTTCTGAAGGGCTGTTGTGAGTTTTCTATATGATTGAGTAAGAAGGGTTTAAGCTCGGTTTGAACTTTTGTTTCTGTACATTTGAAGTTGGAAATGATTTCATTTACAGATATTCTTTTCCTTAAAGATCTATGATTTGTCTCCCTTGACATCTCTTGATTTTTAAATGCCTAACAATTGATGCATGACAGCACATGCATGTCTCTTTGTTTTATAAATTTGAAACTTTTCTTCAAGTGCCACAGGGGGGGCTTGTCTAAGATAAATAGTCAGTTATTTCTATATGCAGAGTGACAGTAAGCTAAGTGAGCATGAAAGATACAACGGGCATTTTTTATTTTCCTACTTATTTACTTCCTACGGGCTTTACTTTCTTGTAAGAAAAATGCTTTCATTTGTTCCATAAAGCAGTCATTTCTGATATATGTGATACTTGTATAGAGCGGGCTGCCCTCTTTCATTGTCTAGGGACCATTTGCAGCAGTCCCGCACACAAGTGGCTGCCCTACTTTTTTTCATGACAAACTGCTTTACTTTTTTCCTGCATCGTCTAAGTCTTTTGAATTCATGCTGAAAGTTGTTTGAGGAATTCCTCGATCAAATATGATTTTCTGACGTTTCCATATTTCCTTTGGATTACCCTGAAGCTGACGAGATCTTTTGAGTGCGGAATCTGACTTGTCAGTATGGGAGGATCTGAATTTGAAAGTACTACACTCTCCCAAAGGGAAATGCTGATCGCATCTATCACCTTCTCCTCTCTTGTTGCTGTAGCCTGGACAGTCTTCCATCTTAAAATCATCATTTCTCCGAGCAAGTTCCAAAATGTTCCAGTGGCAGAATGGAGGTGATGTTTTGGGGGTTACATGAATTTCCCCATAAGCTTGTAGCATGTCATTCGCATTCCCAAAGAAGTTTCCCACAAGCTCCAAATGCATCCTAAGATATAATGCCAGAGAACAGGTAACAATAACGAGTATGTCCAGTTATCTTATGATTAATTGAGCCAAACAACTATAGATATTGTCACGACCCGATTCCCGGATCCAAAACCGGCACATAGACAAGGTTTCCCTCCAAGGTTTTATACCTATGCGAACCCAAACTTATATATAATCATATTCTTTAAACAACTCAATAAGAGTTCAACATAACATTAATTAACAACAAACTAACTTCATAATACAATTCAATTGTTTTAATACAAGAGTTAATATAATTTTATAGTTTTGGAGCACTAACTAGACATAAAGGAAAAGGTACAAATTACAACAAATTAAAAAGCAGGTTCAGAAGGTTCAACAAAAGTAACCTGCTATCAAGTTATTAGCCTGAAAAGATAAATAATGAGAGAGCGAGTTCAACAACTCAGTAAGTAGATAACGTTCAATACACACACACGAGGTAATATAACAATGAGAATTATATATACAAGTATGGCTCTAGTTTCTTATAGGAAGGTTTCTCAAATAGACCATAACAAGAAGATTATACGGTAAAGCTCGTTAAAAAATCAAAATGCAATGAGCATGATCGATGTTCTGTACTGTGGAATGATCAGTCCACACACTTTTCAAACACGCACCAAACAGGACATGTAAACAAGGATGCAACTAAGTCGTGAAAGACTTCACATCGTGATAACCAGGGTAGAAAGAAAGAAAGAAAGAAAGAAAACTACAAACTAAGTTATCCTACGTGGATTCGGTGCGTCGACAGACAACAGGGTCATGTGCATATCCATGTTAATGCAGATGTCAGAAACATATCAGATAGATTGGAAACAAGAGTTTCAACAAATAGAGAAATGAGTATCTAAATAAAATAACGCTACAGTGCATGTAAAGTTAACTTGCAGTACTAACCATGATCAAGCTGAATTAACAATAATGACAACAGGAAGATGAAGATTTGATGGAACTAATCAGTAATCTCTTGAGCAGGATCATGTCAACTCTTAGAAAGAAAAGCAAGAAAACTTTAATCTGATAAGGCAATACTACCCTGGACTACGCCAAATATTGTAACAGAAAATCGATAGCAAGTGGAGGAGGACATGGACCTGTTGCAAGGAACACCTTCTTTGGTTGCATTCTGACAGATTCCTCTCCACTTTGATGGAACTGGACCCAGTCCCTCATCACTAAAGCTCTTCGATTCCAATGTCGATTAGTTTCTTACTAATGACAAAGATTTAGTACTCACCAGTGTCGAGGTTACCAATGATCGCATCTTCACCGTATCTAGCTTTCTTCCAAAGTGAGGACGGAGGAACCACCCCATCTTTCTCTAATCCAAGAAAGCTCCATGAATGTGTTGTGTGCAGTTTCCTTGCTTTGTTCAAGAAAACTGATACCACGTCTGGGTGTTCTGCATTGATGAAAAAAAGATTAAGAAACCATTAGCAGAGACAAGTATCCTGAATTGTCAATATCACAACCAAACATGGGGAAAAACAGAGGAAACAGGGTTGAAGGATTTGTCTTCTCTTCTGCTATTGATTGATCAGTTATTTGACAATGAAATACAAGAATGTATGACTTGAAATTCTTACTGGCAAGTGCTGATGCCTCTTCCTCTTCAAGGACCGCGGCAAAACCATTTATGCTGTTAGTGTAAGAGTAAAAGATTTTCTCCTTTGCCTTCTCTTTGCTGTCAAGTAAGGATTGCAACTAGTGTGATTAGAATTAATTTATATGATTTTTAAAATTAAAAGAGAATGGGTTTTCACAGTTAAATTCACTATGTGTGCGCGTTGTGAGTAAATGCATTGTGGGTTTTAACAATGATTTTTTTTTTATCATCCAATTTTCTTCCTTTGAAATTCATCTTTTAAAGCTGTGTTTTTTATGCATGAAGTTTTTCAGGAAAAAAAAATGTTTTTTAAGTTAATTTATGTTTTTTCTATTTTTATTTTTCTATTCTATATTATTTTTTAAGGAATAATTTTCCTAGTTTTTTTTTTGTCTATTCAATATTATTGTGATTTTCTAGTTTTTTTCCTAGAGCTTAGATTTAAGAAGAAAAAAAACCACCTAAAAACCCTAACATCTTATAATAAGTGATTGGTGTTAATCTGTATCAATTGATTAATATAATTCTATAGAAAGGAAGAAAGAAAGAATAACAGAGAGAAGAGCAGAGGAGTATATTGTTCATAAGAGTTCTTATTTCATAATCCCGAATACAACATGATAGTTGAGTTTTTATATATCTGTTGATAACAGACTTAACAAACTATTGTTATATAACTAACTATCTATTATATTGAGATCGTGACAAGTGTCACGATCTTAAGCAATGCTTTAATATACTCTAACATCCCCCCGCAAGATCAAGCGGTGAGGAACCAAGCGTGAGATTGCAACAATGAGTGTGGAACAGAGGAGCACTCAGCCCCTTGGTAAGTATATCAGCAAACTGCTCTTGGGAGGACACAAACTGCACTGAGAGTTGTTGACGCGATACCCTTTCGCGAACAAAATGAACATCAACTTCGATATGCTTAGTCTTTTGATGCTGAACAGGATTGAAAGACAAAGCAATGGCTGACAGGTTATCACAAAATAGAACAGGTACACCAGGCAAAGAAATGTGCAGAAATGCTAGTAATTGTTTAATCCAATCCAACTCAGCAGAGGTGAAGCATAAGGCACGATACTCAGCTTCGGTGGAAGATCGAGAAACAGTTTGTTGCTTCTTAGAGGACCACGAAATTGGATTGTTACCTAAGAAGACCACCAAACCAGTAGTGGATCTCTTGTCATTAGGATCCCCCACCCAATCAGCATCACTAAATGCCTTTAATTGTAAATCGCCGCGAGTATATGAGAGACCAAACTTCAGAGTGCCTTTGAGGTATCGTAAGATTCTTTTAACAGCAATAAAATGAGACATCATAGGGTTCTGCATAAACTAGCAGACTTGATGTACCGAGAAAACAATATCCGGCCTAGTGAAAGTGAGGTATTATAGAGCTCCTACAAGACTTCTGTATAGTTGAGGATTTGGATAAGGCTCCCCATCGTCTTTGAGGAGTCGATGATAAGGTAGACAAGGAGTATCACACGGTTTAGCCTCACTCATTTCAGATTTAACTAATAAGTCCTCAACATATTTGGATTGTGACATAAAGAAACCAGCAGCAGTTCCAGTAATTTGAATGCCCAAGAAATAATGTAAGGAGCCTAAATCTGTGAGATCAAATTCAGAAGTAAGAGGACTAATGACTTGCTGAATCACAGCAGACACACTCCCTATGATAATGATATCATCCACATAGAGAAGCAGCACCACAATCGCATGATCAGCATGTTTGACAAATAATGAAGAATCAGAGTACGTGGTTGCAAAACCCAAAGAAAGAAGGAACTGAGTAAACCTGTCATTCCAAGCTCGAGGAGCCTGTTTGAGGCCATACAGAGATTTATGCAGTTTACAGACTAGATGAGGATGATTGAGATCTTCAAAACCAGGAGGTTGAGACATGTAGACTTCCTCTTGGAGAATGCCATGCAAAAATACATTTTTGACATCTAACTGGCGTAGAGACCAATTGAAATGTGCAGCAAGAGCCAAAACTAACCGGATTGTGGTAGGTTTCACGACAGGACTAAATGTCTCCCCATAGTCCAATCCAGGTTCTTGACTGAAACCCTTAGCAACTAACCTTGCTTTGTGCCTGGCAATAGAACCATCAGAATGTTTCTTGACCTTAAAAATCCACTTACAGCCAACGAGGTTCCTGTGTGCTGGCAAGGAAACTAAACTCCAAGTGCCTTGAGTATGTAATGCATGAACTTCGTCTTTCATGGCTTGGAGCCACACAGGAATTTTAAGGGCAGCCTTGTAAGTGGTTGGTTCAACCAAATGCAGATCAGTGGCTGCAGAAACCTGTATAGTGGCTAAGAGAGCCTTCTTTTTGATAATTCCATTCTTGCTTCGAGTCTGCATTGGGTGAAGATTAAGTGGAGGAATGGACAACACCACTTGTAGGTTATCAGGAATAAAGCCATGAGAAGAAAAATCAGAATGTAAATTGACCTCAGGTGCCACAGGGAGCAGGGGAGTGACGGACAATAGGGCAGTAACGGATTGAGAACTAACAGAATCTGCAGATGGAGCAGGTGTGGAAGCAGGTGTATGAGTGGTAAAAGGGCGAGGTGATGACGCTGGACTAGTGGAGATAATGGAGTTTGTTGTATTGACAACAGTCACAGGACAAGAAGACAACATACTGGATTGGATTGTATTTGAAGGGGTAGACACTAAATCTGAGTATGGAAATTGGTTCTCATCAAAGATAACATGCCTAGACACAAACATTCTCAATGTTGGTATATGATAACACAAATAGCCTTTATATTTTGTGGCATATCCAAGAAATACACATTTTGCAGTTTTGGCCTGTAACTTGGTGCTAGTATAAGGCTTGAGAAGAGGAAAACAAGCACATCCAAAAATTCGAAGATGAGTAATAGTGGGGGAGGATCCAAATAACATCTCAAATGGGGAACTATTATGAAGAACAACAGTAGGCATACGATTGATGAGATAAGTGGCTGTTTGACAGGCATAAGACCAAAATTTAGATGGCAATTGAGCGGATTGTAATAAGGTGATAGTGGTTTCAATGATGTGTCTATGTTTCCTCTCGGTGACCCCATTTTGTTCAGGAGTATAGGGACAAGAGAGGCGATGTGAAATGCCCTTGTCAAGAAGAAAAAGTTTCAATCGATTACTGGTATACTTACCCCCCCCATCAATTTGAAGAGTCTTAATGGTAGATGCAAATTGAGTAGAAACAAAGGAATAAAAAACAACAAAGGTAGAAAACAAATCAGATTTATTGACTAAAGGGAAAATCCAGCAATATCTGGTACATTCATCAACAAAGATAGTGTAATATCTATAACCATCAACTGATATAGATGGTGCAGGACCCCACAAATCAGTATGAATAGTGTCAAATGGAGTTACAGACTTATTGACATGCTGTGGAAAAGGTAGTTTACTAAACTTCCCTTCAAGACATGGATGACACATGAGGGGTGTAGGTATTTTAGAAACAGGCACGTGAGCTTTATTTAACATTAAGAAAACAATATGATTTGTAGGATGACCTAACCTATGATGCCACAAGGTGGACTGAACAAGTTGACCAAGATAAGCCGTAGCTTGATATGACTGTTGTGAGGTTGAAGGCGAGGAAGAGTGGATATGATACAATCCATTACTACATAACCCTTTGTACAGGATCCTCCCTGTGGCTTTGTCCTGAATCCAAAAACAAAGAGCATCAAAGATGAGCCGACAATTATTATCAAGACAAAGACGATGTATTGATAACATATTCTGAGTAATTTGAGGAACACAAAGTACAGAATGCAATTTGATTGGAGAAATTGATGAATGAAGAGTAGAATGACCAATATGGGATACGGTCAAACCTTCACCATTAGCAGTATGAATTGTTTCAGTGGATGGATATGGGGAGGCCAATGATAGATTAGCCAAATCAGCCGTCATATGATTCGTGGCACCAGAATCGGTGAGCCACACTTGAGAAGATCCTGAAGAACAGGATGATGGAGAGGCAGAGTGAATCACTGTGTGCATAGCTTGCATTGGAGATTGCTGGACTTCCCTGTTCTGTGAAGATGAAGCTTGATATGGAGTATATTGCTGCATAGCTTGCATTGGAGATTGCTGGACTTCCCTGTTCTGTGAAGATGAAGCCTGATATGGAGTATATTGCTGCATAGCTTGCATTGGGGATTGTTGGACTTCCCTGCTCTGTGAAGGGGAAGCCTGATATGGAGTATACTGCAGAGGTTGGGGTTGCATAGAAAAAGATGACTGTGGGGAATATGAAGCCATGTAGTTTGGACCCTTATCATTGTAGAAGCAATACCAGGAGGTATGATTGCTTCTACCACAAATATTACATCTGGTTCTCTTAGGAGGAGAAGCCCCACAGAAAGGAGCAGTATGTCCCTCAGAGTTGCATAGCTGACAAATTGGAACCATGAGTGCAGAAGGATGTCGAAATGGCTGAGCAAGGGATTGACCAAGAACTCCAGAATTTGAGTTGGGAAGCACAGGTGCCATGGAGGAAAAACCTGGTTTAGGACCAAAGAATCGAGAGCCCTGAGGAAATCGACCTTTACTCTTGTTCCTGTTTCCATTATATGACTGAGTGTGCACCTGAGATTGCCCATGATTTGGAGAGAAACTCCCTTGTGTGTATGTATCACCAGTACTAGCAACCATAGCTGACAAAAACGGTGAATTAACTGAAGTGTCAATGATTATTTCCTCTGCAAGCAATTGTGAGCGAAAGTCTTTCAACAAGATCACACTTTCCCTTCCCCTTATAACACATCTAAAGGTATTATACTCAGCAGGTAAGCCATTCAAGGCAAGAATCACAATGTCTTCATCTGCAAAATATACCCCAGCAGCAGACAAGTAGTCTCTAGCCTCTTTAATTCGGTGAAGATACTGTGCAACTGAATCTGAACCTTTTTTAATGGTTTGCAAATTGGATTTCATCTGAAAAATACTAGTCCTAGATACAGTGGAAAATTGTTCCTTTAATCTAATCCACAATTCTTTAGAGTTAGTGCTACCAATTGCACAGGACATAGCAATCGGTGATAAGGTTGTAGTAATCAATTGCCTAATTGCTCTATCATGCATTTTCCATACTATATATTCATCAGTTTGAGAGGAAGAAGAGGTGATACCAGATTCAGCCGAGATTGAACAATGTTGAGGTGGACAGGGGAGCAAACCATCAACATACCCCATAATTCCATTACTTTCAAGTAAAAGTTGCATCTGGAAGTTCCAATTGAGGTAATTTGATTCATCCAGTTTGACATTGACTGATGTAGGAATGGAGGTAATGAGAGCTGTAATTGGAGATTGGAGCAACTGGAGTTGCGAAGCAGTCACCATTAGGATTTCAAGTTTAATCCGTGAATGAGACAATATATCAAACACTTGCTGTGCAAGTTGTAGAAAGAAAGATGAAGATCACAGTAGAGCAATATGACTGAAACACTCTGTGAGTTGTACAAGAGCAATATGTACTCCAACTATGAAGAACACTCTGTGAGTGCAGAGAAAATAACAGAAAAATGCGGAAGCAACAAAGGATCAAGAAATTTTCATGCGTGAGCAATAACTAGCTCTGATACCATGTTAATCTGTATCAATTGATTAATATAATTCTATAGAAAGGAAGAAAGAAAGAATAACAGAGAGAAGAGCAGAGGAGTATATTGTTCATAAGAGTTCTTATTTCATAATCCCGAATACAACATGATAGTTGAGTTTTTATATATCTGTTGATAACAGACTTAACAAACTATTGTTATATAACTAACTATCTATTATATTGAGATCGTGACAAGTGTCACGATCTTAAGCAATGCTTTAATATACTCTAACAATTGGTGCTTAATCCACGTTGTTCTTAGCCACACTAAGCGCAGAAGCAACCATGTCTGCGTAGCCATATTTATGAGGTTATTTGATGTTCCTCTGTTTTCTGTCCCAGGTGAGCAAGCAATCACTCCTGGAATGGCGATTTCCTTTCCTAGAAACGCCGCGCCTCTTCATCTTCTTGCTGAACCAGGACATCAATTTCATGTTTTTTTAAAGCTTCCACTCAAAGCTCCATGTTCTTACAGACACCATGATCTTTAACAACATCGATATCTATAAGCATCGCAGACTCATTAAAAGTCATATCCCTCTAATAATGTTCTTGGGTGATTTTTCATCAGTGCACCATAGCCATAGCCTGTGTCCTTTCACCCCATCTGTATACCTTAGAAACATGCACTTCCCTGCCACTAGCTTAAACTTACCATCATTCATAGGAGCATGTGTAGAACAACAAAATACTCTCTGCACCATACCTCTTCTTGAGTTTTATAATTGATAGTTGCTGATGGAGACCTATTTACCAAATAATAAGCTGGGTCAACAACTTTCGTATGGCTTATAGCTTGTTAACAAATCATTTTTGTTGAATATTTAAAACTTGCTTTTTTAGTTGTAATTAATACTTTTTCTTTATGTCTAATTAGTGCTTTATAATTACAAAAATATGAATTTAACTCTCGTATTAAAACAATCAAATTATATTATGAAGTTAACTTTGTTATTAGTGTTACGTTGAATTCTGATTGAGATATTTAAATGATAAGTTCGTATGTAAATTTAGGTTCACATATGTATTGATACCTGAAAAGGAACCTTGCTCATGTGATGATCATGGATTCAAGAATCGAGTCGTGACAAACTTAATATCAGAGCTTTAGGTTAAAGAAACAAAAATATAATTAACTTTGTAATAAGTTGAGTATTAGAATTCGTATCATCTTGTCTGTTGCCTTTCAAATTTTAAATTCTCATTAGGAATGTTTTATTCCTTGTGATAGATATATTTTTCTCTAATTTTATGATAATTATCATATTCTAGCACAACTTAAATGTTCTTGCTTGTCCTCTATTCTTTTCTCTTCTTCTTTCCTCGTTTCTTTTTTCTTGCCGGTATTCTGTCTCTCTCTCTCTCTCTCTCAAAATAGATTTTCCTTTTAAATGTTAACACTCCTCTATTGAGATTATAACATAATTATACATATCAAAACATAAATTTTATATTTTAAATTTATTTTCTCTAACTCTCTTCTTTTTATTCATCTTCTTCTTCCCTCCTTTCTTTTCTCCCGTTGGTTCTCTCTCTCTCAAATTAGATTTTCCCTTTTTTCTATACTATTTATAATTATCAACCTTTATTCAATTATCATAATATCCCTTATTTATTTATAGATACTTCTAAGCCTCCAAGAATATTATTATCTTTTCTCATTTATGTTTTTAAAAAATCACAATAATAGCGACATGGAAATTTGTATTGAAGTAACCGAAGTATGTAACACGGAAACTTAGGATGGCACGTCAGATTGAACAAAGAAGACAGGCTAGGCTACAGATTAAGATGAATGATACATACCGCAAGAACAAACTACAAATCTCTCTCTCTCTCTCTCCCCCCCCCCCCCCACCCCTCTCCCTCTCTCTCCCTCTCTCCCCCTATCATCCAGTAGCCATTGTTCATTGTCTAGAGTTCCATATTGTGTCAATGAAGACCGAATGCCCAAATGGAAACTCATTGCTTGCTCCAGTCATGTTTCTTCCTTTCTTCTTCATTGCCTGTTGCACAGTCCCCTCCTCTGCTGATAAGCCATCATATTACATACCCCCTGACAGAATTGCAATGGATTGTTCTCCGTCAGTTTCACCACATGATGCTGGATTCCCTTATGATCAAAAAAATGAAATTGATTTCTCATCAGTTTCAAGAGTATACGCCGTAGATCCTACCAGCAGCGAAAAACCGAGAATTTCTGCTTGCATCTTCCGCAAGCAGGTCACCTGGCCATTTATTGTCTCTGATGGCCCCAACTTCATTCGACATTACTTCAAACTAGTTACATATTCAGGGTTAAACATATCTAAGGCCTTGTTCTCCATCAACGTTGGTCCGTATACACTAATAACTACTTCAGAGTCATCCTATTCTAAATATTCCCCAAATAGCGATTATGCTATCAGGGAATTCTGTGTCAATATGGATGGCCAGGTATTAAATGTAACTTTCACCCCTTCATCTAAGGTTTTCGGTGCCTATGCTTTTATCAACAAGATTGAGATAGTCTCAATGCCATCAAAGCTTTACATACAAGAAGATGCTCCATTTTCACTTGTAGGACAGCCTACTCATTATTTCATTGGGAATTCTACAGCCCTCGAGATGATGTACAGGATGAACATAGGAGGAGATGTGATCACTGAGCTAGAAGATACTTGCATGTTTCGTCGCTGGACCAAGGATGATGATTATTTCATGAGTAATGATGGAAACACAAATATTGTTGAATCAGAAGTTGAAGTCAACTCGAGTTTACTGGTGCCATCATATGCTGCTCCACTCCAAGTTTACACCTCTGCCAGGACAATTGTACACACAACTGAAAGCAAATACCGAGCTACATGGTTGTGCCCAGTTGATCATGGTTTCTATTACCTTGTTAGGCTCCATTTCTGCGAGATTTCGAGAACAATTAAGTAAGACGGCCAACGAGTTTTCAGCATTTATATCAACAATCAAACTGCCGAGGATCACGTAGATATTTTCAATTGGAGCCATGGGACTGGAATTCCCATCTACAGAGACTACATAGTGAACTTTTCAAGGTATGTTGAAGGCATAGAGTATCTAACTGTTGCAATAGGAAGTAATAATGGATCATATGCAGAATATGGCGGTCCAATTTTGAACGGGCTGGAAATTTTCAAGTTGTCTGACATTTCCAACAATCTTGCGGGTATTCATCCATTTGGGCTAATAGTTACCCCGCATCCAAATTTTTCTGGAGGCAATGATGCGGTGATTATTTACCGGGTATTGACTGGTCTTATAATGGCTGCTCTTATGGCAATAGGATTGCTGTGCTTCTTCTATTTATTTTGTTCCTCTCTTTCAAAGGAGCATCGTGAATCCTCTACGCAAGATCAATCATCAGGCCACTGCCGAATTTTTACAATTGCTGAGACAAAATCAGCAACCAATAATTTTGCAGATAACTTACTCATTGGAAACGGTGGGTTTGGGACAGTCTACAAGGGATCAATTGATGGTGGCATATCAAGCATTGCTATAAAGCGCGCCAATCCAAGTTCACACCAAGGTTTGAAAGAGTTCCAAACTGAAATCTCCATGCTCTCAAGGTTCAGGCACAGCCACCTAGTATCTTTGGTCGGATATTGCATGGAGGAAAAAGAAATGATACTCGTTTACGAGTACATGGCTCAAGGCAGACTGCGTGATCATCTCTACAAGACAAAGAAACCCCCTCTTCAATGGAAACAGAGGCTTAGGATTTGTATTGGTGCCGCACGAGGGCTGCACTACCTTCACACGGGTGCAAAACATACTATCATTCACCGTGACATCAAGAGCACTAACATCTTGTTGGATGAAAAATGGGTGTCAAAGGTTTCAGATTTTGGGTTATCAAAACTTGGTCCAAACAACATGACAGAGTCTAAGACGCATGTTTCAACAATTGTTAAAGGTAGTTTCAGCTATCTGGATCCAGAGTACTATCGACGCCAAAAACTAACTGAAAAATCTGATGTGTACTCATTCGGGGTGGTGTTGTTTGAGGTTCTATGCTGTGATCCCTATGGGAGAAATTGAAGAGGAAGAGCATGAAAAAGTGAGTTTAGCTGAGTGGACATTGCATTGCTGTCAAATGGGGACCCTTGATCAGATAATCGATCCATATCTAAGAGGTAAGATAGTTCCTGACTGTTTCAAGACCTTCACAGATATAGCAAGGAAATGTTTGGCGGATAGGGGAAGTGAAAGGCCATCAATGGGTGATGTATTGTGGAATTTGGAGCTTGCAATGAAGCAGCAGGAAGGTGACGGCCAGCAAGAGGCCGGCAGTGTTCGAAAAGAGGTCAATCGGAGGAAGAATGATGATTTGTCCATAATGATTGACGGTCAACGCTGCAGTGGCTTTGATATTTCAGATCCAACCCCAGGGGTGGAGTTTTCTGAGATTAAGGCTCCGACAGGACGTTGACATTTTCATGTCCAATGCCAACTCCATTTAAACCATGTAAGTTAGGAATTAGTGTCCTCGATATAAAATGATTTAGAATCCTTAGTAAAGTAGCGCTTAGAATCCTTGTTGTTGGATTAGGAGAGTTTCTATAATTTTCCTATAAATCAGAGCTTGGATTTAGTGTTTCCAACATCCAAGACCAATTTATGGTAGCATTTTCCAGGTATGCAATTCCAGTATTCCACAATCCTCATCTTGTATGATATAGGTAACAGAAAATTGATTGCAAGTGGAGGAGGACATGGACCTGTTGCAAGGAACACCTTCTTTGGTTGCATTGTGACAGATTCCTCTCCACTTTGATGGAACTGGACCCAGTCCCTCATCACTAAAGCTCTTCGATTCCGGCCAAACACCTAGCACAGTTCCATTTAAAATGGCAACACATTGTATTGCAATTGGCAAAGCTAGTACTGATTGTCGATCTTTATTTTGCTACTGACCCTACCACTTTTGCATATTCTAAATGTCCAAAACTCCAAAGAGAGGGGAACAAAAGATCATAAGACTGCTAACAAGTTTCAAATTTCAAAACATCAGATTCTTTCTTGCAGTGGATAAACCATGACAAAAACTCATGCAAATGATCAGGTTTCAATCATTTTAACTACCCAAATGACTGAGATTAGTTTCTTACTAATGAAAAAGATTTAGTACTCACCAGTGTCGAGGTTACCAATGATCACGTCTTCACCGTATCTAGCTTTCTTCCAAAGTGAGGACGGAGGAACCACCCCATCTTTCTCTAATCCAAGAAAGCTCCATGAATGTGAGCCTCTTGATGTAATCGTCGGTGTCCGTGCCCTTGGTTGGTGTGGATTTCTTGTTGATATTCTTGCTTGTGGTCCCATACAATATGTCCACGTCAGTTTGACATGTCACCACGTAAGATTAGTAACAAGTCAATGTCTTATGCAGGCGATGAATGCTACAGTTCTGCCTGGGGACAACCACCACGGTGAAAAAGAGACATCCACGTTTCACCATTAATACTGTTATTAAAAAAATAAATTAATATTTAACACGCTTTAAACACGTTTCTCTTTTCTATCTATCTTGTAACTATGCGTCAATCTGTCCGAACCATTTTTATTTTTTTTCTTGGAGATGGTTTGGTATTCTTACAGTAAAAAGTTGTATTAAATAATACTTTTTATTTTTAAAAAATTATTTTTCACATCAATATATCAAAATAATATAAATATATTTTAAAAAAAATTCTTGAAGGGAAGAATTTGTGTGAAAACTACTGGGCCAGAATATTGGTAAGTTTCAATTGATGATTTAAGATTTATTCGTCTATAGAAATGTATTCCTAGTTTTTCGTAGCACACGTCGCTAGAAATTGACGCCGCGGAAGCAGAAAGACAGTAACCAAGCATGGAAAATTAGAATTGACAAGTATGCTACTAGCCCAATATTAATAATAGAACATAGACATTCACCTGTTGACATTAATGCATCCCTAGCCAGGTTATTTCTCGTACCAACAGCGGCAGCACTACCTAGCTAGCTCTATAGCATTGACGAGAAGTACATCAAACGATGGCATACAAGCTGCTTGCTAATAAGCAATTATTACAAGGAAATTTCAGTCAAACCAAATTAAGCAGCACAGCAGTAATTAACAATAGTAATAACAGCCGCATGGCATAGAGTTATAAAGCACGAAGATTATTGCGTCTTTGGAAGCAGAATTCCTCGAGGCACTTTCATGGTAGTGATCAATGGAGCCAAGCTGACAAGGTGAATGAAGAACATGCATGTATTAGGATTGCTATAAGAAACGAGTTGGTTTGGAGTGAATATATAGAACACTATTGAAAGATAAAAGTGCTTACCAATTAGCTAGTGAAGGGAACAGGTAGAACTAGAACATTATCGATATTACCTACCACAAAGAATGGAAGAACGCGTCATTGGTAAACATGACAAGCTGATTATTTTATTTGAATTGTAATGATCGAGTAAAAAGAATGAGGAAATTCGAGAAATAATTTGAAATTATCATTTAACTTCGCATTACCTGTAGCATCATAAACCCTTGAGCCAGTTTGGTTAGCTACCCAAACCAGAGCTTCACCCACGCTCCATAAGAACTTTCATCATCAGGATCGTAAGTGCCGTCGTATTGGAGAACTGGTACATGTTTCACTATCCAGTAGTCTTGGCCATTATTGGGTGACAATCTCTCATTGAACTCATCTGACATCTTTGCCAATGATAGCTGTTTGAGATTTTTCAAGTGTTGTATCCCAGAAGGCACCTCCTTCAGACCCTGGCAGAAACCTATTTCAAGTTTTTCAAGAAGGGGAATTGCTCCTTGGTCTATTATTATTGTATTCAATTCAGTCATGCCTGCAAGACGTAGAGACTTGAGTTTCTGAAACCCTACTCCTTCAAAATGCATCTTCTCTCCATTGTATCCCCAAAAGAACCTAAGACATCTTAAATTGGGCAAAGCTTGTAGGACTTTAATCGAATCACCAGCCATCAACATAGTATCATTCAATCTCAATTTAGCTAGATTGTGCAGTCTGGAAATCCACTCAGGCAGCCTTTCTAGTTTCCCCCAAAGACGGAGAGATTGGAGGTGAAGAGGAGCAGAAGACATTGCCTGCAAGTCAAGAATTGCAACCCCATGACCCTCTGAACCAACATTAAGCGACTGCAGGTGAGGCATATTCTCTAGGGCAATGCATAGATCCCTTCCATTTTCTTTTTTCAAATTCACGATCCCCAGCTTCCTCAATTGCTTCAACATTCCAATCTCATTAATTAATTCCCGTTCATGATCGTCACCTGCATTAATTCCATAGAGTGTTTGCAACAGCTCTAACTGCCCTAGGCTACCACGTACAAGGAGCCCCAGACCCCGTTTAGGATTACCCAAAAGATATAGCAATTTAGGGAATCTGTTAACCTCAACTGGCAACGTTTCCACCAAGGAATCACTCAAGTCTAAGAACTCTAGGTTTTGCAGCTTTCCGATTGATTTTGGAAGATGTGACACCCGTGTATCTCTTAAGCTTAAATACTTCAGGTGTAGCAAATTTCCCAACTCTTTTGGAATTTCATCTATCGGACACTTTTCAAAATCTAATGTGGTCAAAAGCTTACATTTTTCAAATATGGCATCAATTATTGGCTTTGGCAGCTTTGCCCCGCAGAAGACCATGACAGAGCGAGTTTGAGACCTGGTGCTTCCCTTTGGATTGTCACTTCCTCCCTTGCTTATGGACATGTGGCGTGCTATGCCTTCCAAAGCTGAGGAATTCCAAGAAACATGGCCGAAACTTAGTTCTTCTGACCTGGAAAGAATGACGTCTCGTACCAGATCATGCACTCGACATGTTTTGGGAATTCCTGCCATGCTAGCTTGATCTACTTGGACTAGACTTCGACGAATGAGTCCATTCAAGCACTCTTCCGCGGCTTCTTCTAATGTCAATCCTCGTTTTTCCTGTACAAAACCTTGAGCCACCCATAACCGAATTATTCTTGTATGTTTGATGGAGAAATCTTCGGGAAGCATCCCGAAATACAAGAAACATGCTTTGAGGTCGTAAGGAAGGTCGTGAAAACTGAGGGAGAGAATTTTAGTGACATTCTCAACATGAGGATCACTCGCCATTGTAGAATCGAGACTACTGACCACTTTTTGCCATTCTGGAATGACCCTTTCTTTGGTTGCTAGAAGTCCACCAACAGCCACAATTGCCAGTGGCAATCCTCCGCATCTTCTAACAATGTCTTGCGACAATTCCTCCAAATCTTTTGGACAATTCCCTTCAAAATCAAACTTGAATGCCTTTTTGCAGAAGAGTTCCCAAGCTTCTCGTTGAGGGAGAGATTTCATCTGATAGACATGAACCAATGAAGATCTCCTGCAAAAGTTAGCAACATCCTCATTTCTTGTCGTGACCAGTATTTTGCTACATTTGTTGTTATCCACCAAGGCATGCTCCACATCTCCCCAGAAGCGGATTTCCCACACATCATCGAATACAACTAAATACCGTTCTTGCTGTAAATATTTTCTAAGTTCATCAATCAACGATAAAGCGTCCATTGTGACAAAGGCCTCAGGAAAAGGCTCTTTCTTAGCTTCATATAATTTCTTTAACGTGCTCCTTAATAGTTCCACCCTGTCGTATGATTGAGACACAGTAATCCAAGCATGGCATTGAAAGTGTTGTTTCACTACGTAGCTGTCATATACTTTCTTTGCAAGAGTGGTTTTTCCCACTCCTCCCATTCCAACCACCGCGATCGCTGTCCTCTGACATTCTCCGCTTACCAAGAGGCTTATCAATTCATCTTTTGTAGATTCAATGCCTACAAGCTCGGAATCTTCAATGAAATGAGAACCTAATCGAGGATCATGCAAGACAATGTTACTTGAGCCTCCTTGCTCTGAAGATGCGAACCGGAAGCCTTCACTTCTGTCCTTGATTCTCTGAAGAGTTTTTCTAACACCATGAATCTCTGATGCGATCTTATGGCGTAGAGGCAATTTCCGAACCAAGGAAGGGACTTTAGTTAAGAAGACCGCGAGTACACGCCGATCACGATGTTGTGCCACATGAAGCGTATTATATTCGTCAATGACATCTTCAATCTGATAAGCAACTTCCCTTGCTTGCTTTACCCATACTTTCACACTTTCGCTCGCACCTTCTCTCTCAGCCTTTGAGTCTGCATCTTTCAGAAAAGCTCTGATGGCCTCCAGATCATCTTTGATATCTGCAACTTCTTTGTAAACACCTTTCAGTAGTTGCACCCCTTGAGCTAGCAATGGAGCCAACTTGTCAATTACAAGACTCACTGCTGACTCTGCCATTTTTTCTACTCCTTCTATTTGATCTTCTTTGCTGCGAGAACAAATTTTGAATTTAGGAAGTAATTAAATTATTGTAGGTTGGTCATGTTACAAAATTATTGTAACTGGTTGTACCAGCCTTGTATATCTTCGGTGATTCCACCATAGATATAACAAAGTTATACCAGTTGCTTGTTTCAAGATTATTTACCAAATATAACTTCAACTTATTTTTATCAAAATTATTTCCTTTTTTAAAAAAAAAAAAAGCCTTTAAATTATGATCTAAAATCACAAGTCTATTTTCATAAATAATTTCAAACGATCTCTAAATTCATATATTAATGTAGAAATTGAAAATGAAAGAAAGCTTATCTATTACAATTCACAACGTGTAATAAAAAGACAAACCTCATATGATCTTCGATCCGAATATAGCATTTAGAATTCAGCTACACCAATATCCCTTTTTTATATTTAAAAGAGTTAATTTGCTGAGAAGTTATGGATTTGGTTCGAGCTGGAGGAAGGAGACCATCTGATCCACCGTCGCCATAATTAAGTGCTTGCTGCTTCAACTCCTCGATCTCTGTGATATACGGGTGCTCTCTCTCTCTTGCAGTATTGTTTTCGTTGTGCAGTGAACCAACTTAAGTACGCTGTGAATTAATGGCTAGAATTGTCCAGTGTTGTGTGGAAGTTTATATGGTTGCTCCAGCAGATAAAATTAATTTTAGACATTTCTTTAAAAAATGTGAACCACGAGAGCCTTTATAAAATCTTTTCTTTTGAAAAAGTTAAAGAGATAATTTCAAATTATATATATATATATATAATTTGGCCTCCTAGTGGTAGTGGTTGAGGAAGATCAAATATATAAGATTGAAAATTTTAACAGTATATTTTCAATTAATAAAAGTTTTATTGGCAAAAAAAATCCAATTAGAGGATGAAAATTCAAAATTAGATATTTAAGGACTCAATTGGAATTTTCAGGGTTTATTTGAATTTATTGTGGGCTTAATTGCAAGAAATTGATTTTTAAAGTCAATATAGGCTTTAATTAGAAGAAATTAAAGTTTGGGGGTTGAGTTGCAATTTTTAGGAGTTAATTTGGTCAGGTCAGAGGCTTAATTGCATAAATATTAAAGCTCGACGGGCAATTAGGGACTTGATTGAAGAAATTCAAAACCAAGAACCAAATTGAAAGAGGCGCGTTAATATATATAAGAGTTGAAAGTGACCCAATCGAGGGATAAATTGAAGAAATTTAAAGTTGTTAGTCAATTGAAGGTTAAAATGCAAAAATTCAGAATCAAGAATCAAAATAAAAAAAACAGTCAATTTAGAGGTTGATAATTGAGTTTGTCAGTGGTGAAATTGCTTGAAATTAAAAGTTTGAAAGTGATTATAGGTGCAATGAAAAGAAATTGCGAAGGAATTGGAGCTTCATTGAAATTTATCAATCCCAATTTAAATACCCTAAATGAAACGTCGTTGAGACTTAAAGAAGAGAAACTGAGTGACATGTCGATTGACCTTTGTTTTTTTACAGTTTTGACTGATCGAGTTGACAACTTCAAATGTTTGAATATGAAGCTACAAATCTTCAAATTGAGCAAAGTTAAATTTAAATGAAATGTGTGTATTCCCTCTATCAATTCAGGTGGTTTCTAGCGATGATGACATCAGAATTCCTCTGACGAAGCCTTGAAAGTGGGCAACCAAGACAAACATAACAATACAACTATCATGTAAAAACTGACCTATTTTTCATGTGTTCATACACAAAACCTTCTCAATGGGTCCATATCAAGGGTTTATAGCACTTACCTTAAGATCAAGAGGTCAAAATAGGTTTAAAACCTCCAAAAACCTTAACAAAACCCTATAAATATCCCTCAAGCTTAAAGACAGACGAGGAGGATAAAAAAAGAGAAATATCAATAAAAAAACACAAGTGTAGAAGTCCTAGAGCCTAAACAAAAGATTTCTTAGCTTTACAAGTTTATGAGAGGTAAAAAATTCCAAAAGAAAACAAATATAGAGTAGTTGTTTTAGGTATATTTTTTAAATCCAAAAGGAGGTCATCTATGACCTGCTTTTGATGTTTTTATTATTTACTTTTGTTTTATATTTATGTTTATAAGAAAAGAAAAAAGGTTTGAAAGCTTAACAAGTAATCTTGTATTCACCTTTTGTTGTTGTGTTTTTTCTTTTCAATGATATTTCACTACCAGAAAATCAATAAATACAAACGGAAATACCGAGGGAATATTTCCGTCTGTAAATTTCCGAGGGATTTTACCGACGGAAATATTCCCTCGGTATATACCGAGGGAATTACAGTGGGAAAAAAAAATTAAAACAAAGCAAAAAAAAATGACTACGTGTCATTTTTTACCAACGGGAAATCCGTCGGTAAAATGTGAATACTGTTCATCATGTCAATTACAAAGGGAATTACCGACGTTAAATATTCCGTCGGTATTTTCCAGAGAGCTCCAGAACTGTTCATCTTCCAATTGCACTGTTAATTGTTTAACTTTACGGACAAAATCACCGACGGATTGAAAATTCGTCGGTGTGTTTTGGCGGTTTTCTGAAAAAATTCATTTGATTTAAAATTTTCATTTAATTATTACAGACAGAATCACCGACGGATTGAAAAATCATCGGTAATTTTTGACGGTTTCTAAAAACTTTTTACGAAATTGAAAATTTAAATTAAATATTACCGACGGAATTACCGACGGAATAATTAAAAAATATTAATATTAAATTATCCGTCGGTAAATCCGTCGGTAACGCGCCCCAATAAAAAACCTGAATCTGCTTATTTCACAAGAGACAGACTCATTATTTCTTTTTCTTCTTCTACTGCTTCTTCTACTGCTTCTTCTTCTTCTTCTTCTTCTTCTTCTTCACTATATGTAAAAAACATCAATATCTATTTCTTTCTCTTCTTTTATCTCCTCAACTCCTTCTCTTTTCCTCCATGCTCGGGTATGTCTTCTTCTCCTTTCTTCTTTTATCCTCTTAGTTTTTTTTAATTAATATGCTTTACGAATTGTTTTTTCCTTAGCTTCACTTGCAAGTATATTAAGGTAAGATTTTTCTTTTTTCTTATTTTTTCATGATTTTTTCACTATATTTGTTTTTTATTTAATTTTAATTGATTTTGTTTATAATAATTGTATAAATGTTGTTGTGAGATTTGTTTTTTCATATGAGATCAATTTTTAGTTGATTCATTTATAGGATTTTTAAATTTTTAGCAATTGCAACTTCATTTTTTTCATATGAATTTTTTTAGTTGAATTAATTTTTTTGTTTTATTTTTTTGAGTTGATTTTCTTATTCTTTTTTCCAAGCATTTTGAGTATATATTATACAATGTTGATTTATGTTAATTTAATTATTTTATAATTTTATAAAATGAATTTTTTTTAAATGTTTTTAAATAATTACCGACGGATTTACCGACGGAAATTTCCGTCGGTAAATCCGTTGGTAAATCCGTCGGTAATAAAAAAAAATTTACCGACGCGTCTGTTCCGCCAGTAAATCTGTCGGTAATATTATTACCGACGGATTTAGCGACGGACAAAAAATTACCGACAAAAGATTCACCGACGGAAATTATCCGTCGGTGATTTCGTCGGTAAATTAATTACCGATGGAGTATGTGTCTTACGCCGACGGAAAAATTCCATCGGTAAAACTGTTAAATCTTGTAGTGTTTATTTTGAAGATTTTTTTTATGTTTTTAATACAATATTGTTGTTTAAGTTTTATATATATAATGTTTTTTTTTTGTTTTTTTTTTTACATTAAGCTATGCATGTTAAAGTAAAGATGTTTTACCATGAGTTTGCTAGGTCTACTCATTTATAAAATGGGTTTAGAAAATCAATTTTGAATCCATGTTGTGAAAACATATAGTCTGTTTTAAGTTTATGTTTTTGTTATTTGGAATCTCTTACTTGATTTTGATGTTTTGATGTTTTTGTTAGTTTTTCGTTAGTTTTTCATATTCAAACATGTTTTTATATAATATTGTAACTTGTTGGGATAAAAAAAAAGTATGTTTTAGAAGCTAAAACTACTCATATTTGTGCTTGGCAATGATTGTCATTTCAAGGCATTTTTCTGAGTTTTAGGCAATGTTCTTTTTATTCTTGGGAAGAAAATTGTCTTAGCCTCTAGATTTGGATCAATTTTGGTCCATTTCTTTGCACATACATTTTTTTTATGCATGATAAAAAAAAAGTATGTGTTTGTCAATTTCTATTACAAATTAATTTTAATTGACAAATTCATTAAACCTGTGTTGCACCATTAAATATCTTGATTTATATTTATTTTTTAATTTTTACAATTTCACTTTTATTTATTATCAATTTATTTTTTTTATTGAATTATCTCGACCTCGTGATCTAGGTCACTAATAAACATGTAATCTTCATATATTTCATGTACAAATTATAAATTTCATGTGTTAACCCAACTTTACCTCGAATAATTTTTTATTTATTTACATTTTATTGTAATAATCTTTTTTTTTATCATATTATCATGTTATCAAATTTGATGGTCGAAACATGAAATCATTGATGGTTTGTGAACAGAACGTTGTTCTTGCCTTCACTGGATTGATGGTCTGCGCGCTGTCGGGAGCATGATCATTTTTTTTTTTTTAACTTGAAAAAAAGAAGAAGAAATGATAATGTTTTTAAAAAAGTTAGAGAGATTCTATAAACAATTAATTTGATAATATGATATAAAAAAATTACAATAAAATGTAAATTAAAAAAAAATTGTTGTAGGTAAAGTTGAGTTAACACGTGAAATATAACAAGATTACATGTCCATTAGTGACTTAGATCACGAGGTCGAGATAATTTGATAAAAAAATAAAAACACAGCAACAAAAAGATGAATACAACATTACTTGTTGAGTTTTCAGACCTCTTTTCTTTGCTTATAAACATAAATATAAAATAAAAGTAAATAAAAAAACATCAAAAGCAAGTCATTGATGACATTTTTTTGGATTAGAAAAATATACCTAAAACAACTACTCTCTATTTGTTTTCTTTTGGAAATTTTTACCTCTTATAAACTTGTAAAGCTAAGAAATCTTTTGTTTAGGCTCTTGGACCTTTACACTTGTGTTTTTTTTATTGATATTTCTCTTTTTTTTCCTCCTCATCTATCTTTAAGCTTGAGGGATATTTATAGGGTTTTGTTAGGGTTTTAGAAGGTTTTAAACCCATTTTGACCTCTTAATCTTAAGGCAAGTGCTATAAACCCTTTGATTTGGACCTATTGAGAAGGCTTTATGTGTGAACACATGAAAAATAGGTCAGTTTTTACATGATAGTTGTATTGTTATGTTTGTCTAGGTTGCCAACTTTGAAGGCTTCGTCAGAGGAATTCTGATGTCATCATCGCTAGAGACCACCTGAAATTGATAGAGGGAATACACACATTTCATTTGAATTTAACTTTGCTCAATTTCAAGGTCTATAGCTTCATATTCATGTATTTGAAGTTGTCAACTCGATTAGCCAAAACTGTAAAAAAACAAAGGTCAATCAATATGTCACTCAATTTCTCTTCTTTAAGTCTCAACGGCGTTTTGTTTAGGGTATTTAATCTGGGATAGAAAAATTTCAATTAAGCACCAATTTCTTCGCAATTTCTTTTCATTGCACCTATAATCACTTTCAAACTTTTAATTTCAAGCAATTTCACCACTGACAAACTCAATTATCAACCCCTAAATTGGCTGTTTTTTTTCATTTTGATTCTTGGTTCTGAATTTTTGCATTTTGACCTTTAATTGACTAACAAACTTTAAATTTCTTTAATTTATCCCCCGATTGGGTCACTTTCAACTCCTATATTAACACACCTCTTTCAAATTGGTCCTTGGTTTTGGATTTCTTCAATTAAGTCCCTAATTGCCCATCAAGCTTTGATATTTATGCAATTAAACCCCTAACTTGACCAAATTAACTCCTAAAAATTACAACTCAACCCCCAGACTTTAATTTCTTCTAATTAAAGTCTATATTGACTTTAAAAATCAATTTCTTGCAATTAAGCCCTCAATAAATTCAAATAAACCCTGAAAATTTCAATTGAGTCCTTAAATATCTAATTTTGAATTTTCATCCTCTAATTAGATTTTCTTTGCCAATATGATTTTTATTAGTTGAAAATACACTGTTAAAATTTTTAATCTTGTATATTTAATCTTCCTCAACCAATATATATATATATAATTTGGCCTCCTAGTACTTTTTGGCCTCTAGTTGATGAAATTATCTCTTTAACTTTTTCAAAAGAAAAGAAAGTTCTGATTTTTATAAAGGGTCTAGTGGTTCACATTTGTCTAAAATTAATCTCTGCTGGACCAACCATATAAACTTCCACAACACTGGACAATTCTAGCCATTAATTCACAGCGTACTTAAGTTGGGTCACTGCACAATGAAAACAATAATGCAAGAGAGAGAGAGACAGAGCACCCGTATATCACAGAGATCGAGGAGTTGAAGCAGCAAGCACTTGATTATGGCGACGGTGCATCAGATGGTCTCCTTCCTCCAGCTCGAACCAAATTCATAACTTCTCAGCAAATTAACTCTTCTAAATAAAAAAGGCAAGGGGTACGTACTGGCCAAACTGGGATATTGGTGTGTAGCTGAATTCTAAAAGCTATATTCGGATTGAAGATCATATGAGGTTTGTCTTTTTATTACACGTTGTGAATTGTAATAGATAAGCTTTCTTTCATTTTCAATTTCTACATTAATATATGAATTTAGAGATCGTTTGAAATTATTTATGAAAATAGACTTCTGATTTTAGATCATAATTTAAAGGCTTTTTTTTTTTTTTGAAAAAAGAGGAAATAATTTTGATAAAAATACGTTGAGGGTATATTTGGTAAATAATCTTGAAACAAGTAAACTGGTATAACTTTGTTATATCTATGGTGGAATCACCGAAGATATACAAGGCTGGTACAACCAGTTACAATAATTTTGTAACATGTCCAACCTACAATAATTTAATTACTTCAAGGAGCCTAAATTCAAAATTTGTTCTCGCAGCAAAGAAGATCAAATAGAAAGGAGTACAAAAAATGACAGAGTCAGCAGTGAGTCTTGTAATTGACAAGTTGGCTCCATTGCTAGCTCAAGGGGTGCAACTATTGAAAGGTGTTTACAAAGAAGTTGTAGATATCAAAGATGATCTGGAGGCCATCAGAGCTTTTCTGAAAGATGCAGACTCAAAGGCTGAGAGAGAAGGTGCGAGCGAAAGTGTGAAAGTATGGGTAAAGCAAGCAAGGGAAGTTGCTTATCAGATTGAAGATGTCATTGACGAATATAATATGCTTCATGTGGCACAACATCGTGATCGGCGTGTACTCGCGGGCTTCTTAACTAAAGTCTCTTCCTTGGTTCGGAAATTGCCTCTACGCCATAAGATCGCATCAGAGATTCATGGTGTTAGAAAAACTCTTCAGAGAATCAAGGACAGAAGTGAAGGCTTCCGGTTCGCATCTTCAGAGCAAGGAGGCTCAAGTAACGTTGTCTTGCATGATCCTCGATTAGGTTCTCATTTCATTGAAGATTCCGAGCTTGTTGGCATTGAATCTACAAAAGATGAATTGATAAGTCTCTTGGTAAGCGGAGAACGTCAGAGGACAGCGATCGCGGTGGTTGGAATGGGAGGAGTGGGAAAAACCACTCTTGCAAAGAAAGTATATGACAGCTACGTAGCGAAACAACACTTTCAATGCCATGCTTGGATTACTGTGTCTCAATCATACGAGAGGGTGGAACTTTTAAGGAGCACGTTAAAGAAATTATATGAAGCTAAGAAAGAGCCTTTTCCTGAGGCCTTTGTCACAATGGACGCTTTATCGTTGATTGATGAACTTAGAAAATATTTACAGCAAGAACGGTATTTAGTTGTATTCGATGATGTGTGGGAAATCCGCTTCTGGGGAGATGTGGAGCATGCCTTGGTGGATAACAACAAAGGTAGCAAAATACTGGTCACGACAAGAAATGAGGATGTTGCTAACTTTTGCAGGAGATCTTCATTGGTTCATGTCTATCAGATGAAATCTCTCCCTCAACGAGAAGCTTGGGAACTCTTCTGCGAAAAGGCATTCAAGTTTGATTTTGAAGGGAATTGTCCAAAAGATTTGGAGGAATTGTCGCAAGACATTGTTAGAAGATGCGGAGGATTGCCACTGGCAATTGTGGCTGTTGGTGGACTTCTAGCAACCAAAGACAGGGTCATTCTAGAATGGCAAAAAGTGGTCAGTAGTCTCGATTCTACAATGGCGAGTGATCCTCATGTTGAGAATGTCACTAAAATTCTCTCCCTCAGTTTTCACGACCTTCCTTACGACCTCAAAGCATGTTTCTTGTATTTCGGGATGCTTCCCGAAGATTTCTCCATCAAACGTACAAGAATAATTCAGTTATGGGTGGCTCAAGGTTTTGTACAAGAAAAACGAGGATTGACATTAGAAGAAGCCGCGGAAGAGTGCTTGAATGGACTCATTCGTCGAAGTCTAGTCCAAGTAGATGAAGCTAGCATGAAAGGAATTCCCACAACATGTCGAGTGCATGATCTGGTACGAGACGTCATTCTTTCCAGGTCAGAAGAACTAAGTTTCGGCCATGTTTCTTGGAATTCCTCAGCTTTGGAAGGCATAGCGCGCCACATGTCCGTAAGCAAGGGAGGAAGTGACAATCCAAAGGGAAGCACCAGGTCTCAAACTCGCTCTGTCATGGTCTTCTGCGGGGCAAAGCTGCAAAAGCCAATAATTGATGCAATATTTGAAAAATGTAAGCTTTTGACCACATTAGATTTTGAAAAGTGTCTGATATATGAAATTCCAAAAGAGTTGGGAAATTTGCTACACCTGAAGTATTTAAGCTTAAGAGATACACTGGTGTCAAATCTTCCTAAATCAATAGGAAAGCTGCAAAACCTAGAGTTCTTAAACTTGAGTTATTCCTCGGTGGAAAGGTTGCCAGTTAAGGTTAACAGATTCCCTAAATTGCGATATCTTTTGGGTCGTCCTAAATGGGCTTTTGGGTTCTTTGTACGTGGTAGCCTAGGGCAGTTAGAGCTGTTGCAAACACTCTCTTTAATTAATGCAGGTGACGATCATGAACGGAAATTAATAAATGAGATTGGAATGTTGAAGCAATTAAGGAAACTGGGGATCATGAATTTGAAAAAAGAAAATGGAAGGGATCTATGCCTTGCCCTAGAGAATATGCCTCACCTGCGGTCGCTTCGTGTTGCTTCAGAGGGTTCTGGGGATGCAATTCTTGACTTGCAGGCAATGTCTTCTGCTCCTCTTCACCTCCAATCTCTCCGTCTTTGGGGGAAACTAGAAAGGCTGCCTGAGTGGATTTCCAGACTGCACAATCTATCTAAATTGAGATTGACTGGTACTATGTTGATGGGTGGTGATTCGATTAAAGTCCTACAAGCTTTGCCCAATTTAAGATTTCTTAGGTTCCTTCGTGGATACAATGGAGAGAAGATGCATTTTGAAGGAGGAGGGTTTCAGAAACTCAAGTCTCTACGTCTTGCAGGCTTGACTGAATTGAATACAATGATAATAGACGGAAGGTGAGATGGAAGGTGTCCTAAAGAAAACTGCACGGGAAGGGGATACAAAAGGGATAACTGTCGAAGCTGCTTCAAGATAGGCTCCCACCTCAGTAATACCAACCACCTGAATCAGTGAATTCTCCAGTGGCATTGGAGGCACAATGGAGATCCCATTGCGAGGATTATTATAGAGGTATTGCCCATAAGATGGTAGGCCACTGGAATCCCCAAAGATGAAAGGTAGGACCTTGGACCAATTATAATAATGATAATAACAAGTTGTCTTAATTATTATTTTGCCCTTCAAGAAACTCTCAGACTGCTGTCTTTTGAAGGATAGAATGGTATTTTTATTTGATTTAGTTGTCATTCGAGAATTGTCCATAGGTTTTATTGTCCCTTTCTCATTCTGATACACAACAAAATAACATTGATGCACTTAAAAGAAAAAATGTATTTAACCTTTTGATTTATGGATAATAATAATATTAATAATAGTTTATTAATATAATTGTGATATTAGTAATTATGATGATAACAATAATAATTATTGATAATGATAAAGATAACAACATCAATAATAATAATATCAATGCTATTGATAATAATAGTAATAATTATAATAATGATAATAACAAGTTGTCTTAATGTCCTGCACCGTATGCAAATGGAGTTGCCCTGTTGTTGGACGAATCCAATATTGGATCCCCATTGTTATTTCTTGTTGTTGCTGTGGATGAAATCGATTAGTAAGACAATGATCAACGTACAAAACGTATTTTCTAGCTCTAAAGAAAAAGAGAAGGAAAACTGTTCTTTACCAGTTGTCATGATAGCCAATCTGGATGGGAGTGATTTTAGAAGGCCAACAATTCCAGAAACATGAGGGCATGACATTGAAGTGCCAGATTCAGTGTTGAAGGGAATCCTACGCTTATCGTAAGCTGCATCAGTTGGTCCTGTTGCTAGAGTGAAAGCAGCAATTACACTGACACCGGGAGCAGTGATATCAGGCTGAAATGGATAGACCAAGTCATGTTCATTCATCACTGTATAATGCAAGGCCAACGATAGCACAGACAGATTGACCGAAAAAAATAACAACGAAGAACTACTAAAACAAACCTTGAGGATTGATTCTTCAAGGATATTAGGCCATAAATGGAGCTGGCTTTGTTCCCAATTCTGTCCTTACATTGGTGATATATGCCCAAGGGTCCCTGATTTACATCCAGATACGATCCGGCTAAAATACCGGGTTTGTCAAGCTCAAAGAGATTTCTTGGTTAAGTTGATATGAACTTACTTGGTAGAATTGAGGTAGGAAAAGACAGATTGACCATCTGTAGAGATGATGTGTGCAGCAGGAAGTACATGAGCGTCGGCAAGAATGCCATTGCCAGATTCTTCATCATTAGCCAAAATCATCCCTACAGCCCCAGAAAGAAGAGCTACCAATATCTTCCCTTTTCTACTCTTGGATTTACCCCTCGAAGGCATACCAATATCTTCCCTTTAACCTTTTTGCAATCAAGTGTTCCAGGTTTGCAAAGGTTGCTGCAAGATTTCATGCAATTACCAACTTAGGGCAATGCTATAGCAAAAAGTTTGGGATTCACAAGTTTAGTATCGAAATAGTTCGAGCATCCACAGAGTTGAGGTGATACTTACGCTTCTTCTTCAGATTGATTAGAAGCCTTTGCCCGTGCACCACTGATCAATGGATAGAATTTTCTAGCAGGCAAGCTTTTTTGTGAAAGACTTACTCCCTAGCAAAGACAACAAGATGATTAGTTAGAGAAAAACTCAACTTGTGTAAACCACAAGGTAATTCAATATTGTGAAAGACGATCCTAGCTAGTACTGAACTAGTAAGAAATCCATCATGAAGGGCTGTTAAAAGAACAGAGAGATTAGCCAAAGAAGCTCTCTCCTCGAGTTCCCTGTTGATTACCCTCCAAAACTATAATTTCTAGAGGGAAAAAGAAAATAACCTTGAGGTGCTTCCTGTTTCCAAGTGCAACAAAGATTGTGAAGGCACGATCAAGTGTGCTGGCACCAACTGTTATCAGCCAAGGTGCCACATTTGATACCGATCCTGGTCCTGGTCCTGAATTGCCAGCAGAGGCAACCACAGTAATACCCTTCTTGAAAGCATGGAAAGAACCGATTGCAATAGCATCATCCGAGTATTCATCAACGCCATCGCTTATGGCAACATCGAAGCCGGCCAAGATGTCTGCTTCATAGCACCCACCCTCATTCACACCTACAGCTGGCCAGCATACCTTGTAAGCTGCTACACGGGCACGAGGTGATCCGCCCTTGGCAGTTCCCTTGCCAATACCAAAGACATTAGCTCCTGGAACAAAATTACCAGCTGCTGTTGATAGGGTATGAGTTCCATGGCCCTCAATATCGCGTGCAGTTTGAAAGCTGGAGTTGAGATGGCCAACAATCGAACCATAACCCTTGTTAAAGTACCTGGCTCCAATCAGCTTCCTAGTTTTTCGGCAGCCATAGGAGACAAGATAGTAAGGCAAAAGGTGAAGTTTTGCATGCCATACGGGAGAATGCAAGGCCAGGCCCTGGTCAAATCTCGAGTATCATTTGAGCCCTAACCACTACAAATGCACGAAAGCATGACAGCATTGTGTTTGCAAGTTAGCACTGACGGACTATTGAGAGCTTAGTTTGCCACGGTGACTTCTACTGAGATACAAAGCCAATCTCAACTTCATGACAGAAATCATATTTTTACAGGAATAAAAACTCTCAAATTCGAATCCATGCACATAACTATCAGTAATTACTTGCAATACAAAGCAGTATCCCCCACTATACTTAAATATATATTTTTAATTTTTTTGACATCAACCCAGAAAACACTAAAAATAAATAAATTAATTTGATGTTTTTTTCCAGACAAACACACTTTTCAAACACGCACCAAACAGGACATGTAAACAAGGATGCAACTAAGTCGTGAAAGACTTCACATCGTGATAACCAGGGTAGAAAGAAAGAAAGAAAGAAAGAAAGAAAGAAAACTGCAAACTAAGTTATCCTACGTGGATTCGGTGCATCGACAGACAACAGGGTCATGTGCATATCCATGTTAATGCAGATGTCAGAAACATATCAGATAGATTGGAAACAAGAGTTTCAACAAATAGAGAAATGCGTATCTAAATAAAATAACGCTACAGTGCATGTAAAGTTAACTTGCAGTACTAACCATGATCAAGCTGAATTAACAATAATGACAACAGGAAGATGAAGATTTTAATGACAACAGGAAGATGAAGATTTTAATGACAACAGGAAGATGAAGATTTGATGGAACTAATCAGTAATCACTTGAGCAGGATCATGTCAACTCTTAGAAAGAAAAGCAAGAAAACTTTAATCTGATAAGGCAATACTACCCTGGACTACGCCAAATATTGTAACAGAAAATCGATTGCAAGTGGAGGAGGACACGGACCTGTTGCAAGGAACACCTTCTTTGGTTGCATTCTGACAGATTCCTCTCCACTTTGATGGAACTGGACCCAGTCCCTCATCACTAAAGCTCTTCGATTCCGGCCAAACACCTAGCACAGTTCCATTTAAAATGGCAACACATCGTATTGCAATTGGCAAAGCTAGTACGGATAGTCGATCTTTATTTTGCTACTGACCCTACCACTTTTGCATATTCTAAATGTCCAAAACTCCAAAGAGAGGGGAACAAAAGATCATAAGACTGCTAACAAGTTTCAAATTTCAAAACATCAGATTCTTTCTTGCAGTGGATAAACCATGACAAAAACACATGCAAATGATCAGGTTTCAATCATTTTAACTACCCAAATAACTGAGATTAGTTTCTTACTAATGACATTTAGTACTCACCAGTGTCGAGGTTACCAATGATCGCATCTTCACCGTATCTAGCTTTCTTCCAAAGTGAGGACGGAGGAACCACCCCATCTTTCTCTAATCCAAGAAAGCTCCATGAATGTGTTGTGTGCAGTTTCCTTGCTTTGTTCAAGAAAACTGATACCACGTCTGGGTGTTCTGCATTGATGAAAAAAAGATTAAGAAACCATTAGCAGAGACAAGTATCCTGAATTGTCAATATCACAACCAAACATGGGGAAAAACAGAGGAAACAGGGTTGAAGGATTTGTCTTCTCTTCTGCTATTGATTGATCAGTTATTTAACAATGAAATACAAGAATGTATGACTTGAAATTCTTACTGGCAAGTGCTGATGCCTCTTCCTCTTCGAGGACCGCGGCAAAACCATTTATGCTGTTAGTGTAAGAGTAAAAGATTTTCTCCTTTGCCTTCTCTTTGCTTGAAGTAAGGATTGCAACTAATGAGCCAATTTAAGACACAGTTAAAAGGAAAAAATAAAAACTTAAAAAAATATATAAACCTTTCAGTGAATAATCCCAGCAATTCATAATGAGAATCTGTGACTCGGTCAATATCGGCTTGAGTAGGCTCCAAACCATGTGAATGTGATCCCAAATACACCACATAAGACTGCGTGGGAAAAATTGTAATATTAACTCCATTGATCAATATATATCTTTATGGAACTTTAGTAGGCAAAATGAAAAATAAAAATTCAAAGAATTTTTCCAAAACCCATAATGATTTCTAGTACAAAAAATCATTGAAAGTTCATGCAGACGTAAAAGAAGCACACCATTTTCAAGGATCAAAGGTAGAGGAATGATATGATAAAAAAAAAAAGGAGAAAGAAGCAAAACATGTTTGCTCACCTTTTGTATGGAAAAAGTTGGTGGCTGTAAAAGAGAGAAAATAAAGAATGAAAGAAGTAATGGAGAGCTGATAATTGAAAGCCTCATTGCTTGAGAATGAATAAATTATGAGAGGTGTTAAGGGTCTCTACCTTTCCTCTGTTTTTATACTCTGTATTTGATTGATTAGTTTTAGAAGCAAAAAAATATTTTGAATTTGATTATAATGGACATGAAGGGAAAACATTCATTTTGTAACCAAAATCTGAATGATTTTGATTTTATGCTTCTCTTTAAGGATTTCTACAGTTGTGACATGGCTGTATTTGATTGGATTTATTTTATTTATATGCTTTATACATCTTATCTTTTGGCCCGCATAAATAAAAAAATGGTAAAATTATTTATTTCCCTCAGGGTGATTTATTCATTTGAATGTATCAAGACAAGAGTGTGTTCTAAAATCAGTAGTAAAAAAGATTTGAAAAGTGTATGGAAATGTGATAATAATTATGGTTTAAAATATTTTTTATTTAAAATTTTTTAAAATTATAATGTCAACCTCGTTTCTAAATATTGTTTTAATCTTTTAAAGCTATGTTTTCTAATATATGAAATATTGATTTTTTTTATCATCCAATTTTCTTCCTTTGAAATTCATCTTTTAAAGCTGTGTTTTTTATGCATGAAGTTTTTCAGGAAAAAAAAATGTTTTTTAAGTTAATTTATGTTTTTTCTATTTTTATTTTTCTATTCTATATTATTTTTTAAGGAATAATTTTCCTAGTTTTTTTTTTTTGTCTATTCAATAGTATTGTGATTTTCTAGTTTTTTTCCTAGAGCTTAGATTTAGGAAAAACAAAACCACCTAAAAACCCTAACATCTTATAATAAGTGATTGGTGCTTAATCCACGTTGTTCTTAGCCACACTAAGCGCAGAAGCAACCATGTCTGCGTAGCCATATTTATGAGGTTATTTGATGTTCCTCTGTTTTCTGTCCCAGGTGAGCAAGCAATCACTCCTGGAATGGCGATTTCCTTTCCTAGAAACGCCGCGCCTCTTCATCTTCTTGCTGAACCAGGACGTCAATTTCATGTTTTTTTAAAGCTTCCACTCAAAGCTCCATGTTCTTACAGACACCATGATCTTTAACAACATCGATATCTTTAAGCATCGCAGACTCATTAAAAGTCATATCCCTCTAATAATGTTCTTGGGTGATTTTTCATCAGTGCACCATAGCCATAGCCTGTATCCTTTCACCCCATCTATATACCTTTGAAATATTCACTTCCCTGCCACTAGCTTAAGCTTACCATCATTCATAGGAGCATGCGTAGAACAACAAAATACTCTCTGCACCATACCTCTTCTTGAGTTTTATAATTGATAGTTGCTGATGGAGACCTATTTACCAAATAATAAGCTGTGTTAACAACTTTCATACGGCTTATAACTTGTTAACAAATCATTTTTGTTGCACATTTAAAACTTGCCTTTTTAGTTGTGTCGCACGTCAAAAAATCAGCGCGCGACATCGGCTGACGATTTTTCATTATGTTTTGCTGATTTGGTTCTTTGGAGTCGCAACCTAGTAATTCATGGAGGGCTACTAGGAAACCTGATGTACTGGTCTTGCCAGAGATCGCGGGTAAGGGACTGGTTGTGGTTAGGGAAAGTATTAGCACCCCTAACGCACCCTACCTGAGGTAAGCTGCTTTGTGGACTTGATGTGTTAAAGAAGTTTTAAAAAATTCTGTTCTTTCATCGAATTTTAGAAAATACAACTTACATGTAAGTTCATGATTCTTTATCCGTAATTGAATCAGAATATTAAATTCTTCTTTATTCTTGCAATTTTATCATAAAAAAAAACATTTATAAACAAAAATACACACCACGTTCACTTTCAAGCTTCGTGGACTTGATGTGATATTAAAAATAAAATTTTAGCCCAATTCTAAGGCTTTGATAAATCAGTTATTACTTTTCCAAACTATATGTAGATACATGTTCTATATTTTTATGGAAAATTCAACATGATTTTTATCTGTCCTTGAGATATTTGTGCATATAAATTAAATTCATTTTTTTTTATTCAACAACATACATAAAAAAAAATACATTACAAGCACACACAAACATTTCTTTTTTGTTTTTTTTTTTTTATCATTCTCTTTCTTTTTTCTTTTTTTTTTTTACATACACATTTACATAAAATACAAACTATATAAAAATAAAATAAAAAACTCAAAATTACACAAATATTACATTAAACAATTTTACAATTACAAAATAATCCAACACTATTCAGAACAGTGGCAAACGGATTTCTAGAGTTGTGGAAAAGTGTTCAGCGGATTTTTTTGGGGCAGGAACAGTGGCGATGCGTGGATCTCACGCACCACCGCCACCAGAAAAAATCCAACAGCAAGGGGGCTGAATCGCCTTCTTCCCCTCTTCCTTCCCTTGCCGGCGGTGAGGACCACCGTTACCTGCAATCACAGAAAAAACACACAACAGTTGATTTTATTTTGTTTTCTTCTTCTCCGATCTGCTCTTTCTTCTTCTTCTTCTTCTTCGGTTGGCTTCTCCTCTGCCTCGTCCCTTCTCTGTTATGGGAGGGAGCTGTTAAGTTGTAGATCCGGTGGTGGCCGGCTTCATTCGTCGGGTGGAGAAGCTAGGAGAGGTGGCGGTCAGATCTCTGTGGAGGCCGTCGAGGAAGGCGCTGCTACGCCTGACACTGAAGACCATGGATCTGTGGGTGTTGAAGCTGGGTCGGCCAGAAGAAGGTCTTGGGCGGGCTTCGGCTGGTTTCTGTGGGCGCCGAGACTGTGGCTTCGGAGGAGGCGCCGTCGAAGGAAGATCGATGGAGGGGGAAGCGGCGGTGGGAAGAAGAGCTGCAGCTGGGTCGGCCAGGAGGGGTCTTGGTCGGGGCTGAGACGAAGAAGGAGCTGCGTTGATGCCGGTGGAGAGGACTGGAAAAGTGAAGAGGAAAGGAGATCGAGAGGGCTGTTTTCAGCGGTCGGGAAGGAAAAATGAGAAGAAAAAGGAGGGACGGCGTCGTTTTGGCTTCAGGAGAAGAAAAAAATTCAAAGGGAGCTGTTGCTGGGTAGATGGTGGCTGCTGTGTTTTGGAGAAGAGTTACTGTGCAGGCGACTGAAGAGTAAGGCTTGTCTGGCGGCTGAGGAAGAAGAAAAATCAGAAGGTGAGGGGGGTGGCCGGCGGCTTGGTTTTGGTGAGGGGAGAAAAAATTAGGATTTCTGGTTTGTGTTCCCTCTCCCCAAAATTACCAAATGACCCCCCCTCCTTTTCCTTTGAGTTTTCAACCTATATTTATAGGTAAAAGTTGCCCGGGTATCAAAAATTGGTCCCTTAACTTTCTTTTTTTTGTAAATTTTGATTTTTCTTGTTTTTTTCTTGTATTTTTAGAAATGAGCAAAATCAACATCAATTCTATGAGAAAAATAATGATTTTAAAATGACGCGTGAAAAGTCGAACGCGTTTGAAAAACAATTGAAAATTAAAATTCTTTTTAGAAGACGTTGAAAATGCTAAAAACATTGCAAATATATTAAAAACATATTTTTTTGGATTTTTGTTGTTTTTCACTATTTTTGGATTTTTCGAAAATTTTATTAAAAAGGTGGGTCAAAAATTGGGTAACAACAGATGCCCCCTCTTTACAATGCTTACGAAGCAAAACTCCTCAATGTTTTGCATAGTAAGCTTTGTAAAGAATAGAAAAAGAAAATGATTTTATTATCTTGGGCGACATGCCCCTTTTGAAGAAAAGTGGTCTATTTTCAGGGGCGACCGGCCCACACAATCACACTGGTCTACTTTCACGGGCGACCTGCCCACACATACTCAAAGTGGTTTATTTTCAGGGGCGACCAACCCACACACTCACATTGGTCTACTTTCACGGCGACCTGCCCACACATATTCACTCTAGTCTATTTTCAAGGGCGATCGACCCACACATACTCACTCTGGTCTATTTTCAGGGGCGACCGACCCACACTCTCACACTGGTCTGTTTTCAGGGGCAACCGACCAACACTCTCACACTGGTCTGTTTTCAGGGGCGACCTGCCCACACATACTAACTCTGGTATATTTTGAGGGGCGACCGACCCACACTCTCACACTGGTCTGTTTTCAGGGGCGACCTGCCCACACATACTCACTCTGGTCTATTTTCAGGGGCGACCGACCCACACTCTCACACTAGTCTGTTTTCAGGGGCGACCTGCCCACACACTCACACTGGTCACAAAAATCAGTGTGTAGCTCGAACAACCTGAAATCCCATCTAGTGATTCTGCGTGATTAGGCTAAACTGAGATCCCTTCGTCGATCCCCTTTAACCATAACCAAGGTTTGTGTGGTTAGACTGAACTAAGATCCCTTCGCTGATCCCCTTCAACCAGAACCAAAATCCTTTCCAATTAGGTTAAACTGAGATCCCTTCGTCGATCCCCTTTAACCATAACCAAGGTCTGTGTGGTTAGACTGAACTGAGATCCCTTCGTCGATCCCCTTCAACCAGAACCAAAATCCTTTCCAATTAGGTTAAACTGAGATCCCTTTGTCGATCCCCTTTAACCATAACCAAGGTCTGTGTGGTTGGGCTGAACTGAGATCCCTTCGCCGATCCCCTTCAACCAGAACCAAAATCCTTTCCAATTAAGTTAAACTGAGATCCCTTTGCCGATCCCCTTTAACCATAACCAAGGAATGTGCGGTTGGGCTGAACTGAGATCCCTTCGCCGATCCCCTTCAACCAGAACCAAAATCCTTTCCAATTAGGTTAAACTGAGACCCCTTTGCCGATCCCCTTTAACCATAACCAAGGAATGTGTGGTTGGGCTGAACTGAGATCCCTTCGTCGATCCCCTTCAACCAGAACCAAAATCCTTTCCAATTAGGTTAAACTGAGATCCCTTTGCCGATCCCCTTTAACCATAACCAAGGAATGTGTGGTTGGGCTGAACTGAGATCCCTTCGCCGATCCCCTTCAACCAGAACCAAAATCCTTTCCAATTAGGTTAAACTGAGATCTCTTCGCCGATCCCCTTTAACCATAACCAAGGTCTTGTGTGGTTAGACTGAACTGAGATCCCTTCATCGATCCCCTTCAACCAGAACCAAAATCCTTTCCAATTAGGTTAAACTGAGATCCCTTCGCCGATCCCCTTTAACCATAACCAAGGAATTGTGTAGTTAGACTGAACTGAGATCCCTTCATCGATCCCCTTCAACCAGAACCAAAATCCTTTCCAATTAGGTTAAACTGAGATCCCTTCTCCGATCCCCTTTAACCATAACCAAGGAATTGTGTAGTTAGACTGAACTAAAAAACGGTCTCAATGGGTGACCTACCCAAGTGGAAAGGAGGAAGAGTGGTCTCATTCTTATGGGTGACCTACCCAAGGGGAAAAAATATGAAGTGTGGTCTCATTGTAATGGGTGACCTACCCAAATGGAAAAAATATGAAGTGCGGTTTCATTGTCATGGGTGACCTACCCAGATGGAAAAAATGTGAAAAGCACGGTCTCATTGTCATGGGTGACCCACCCAACTGGAAGATGTGATATGATAAGTGTGAAAAATAGGACTTACCTAGCGAAGTCTTTGAGGGGATGACAGAAGAAGGGCTGGAAAACTTGGTGCTTCCTGATAATTCCCGATCATAGGATTTGAAAACTCGGTGTTTCCTGACTGCAAGGGTTGAAAACTCGAGGCTTCCCGATTGCAAGGTTGATCTCTTCATTTCTTTGGGATTTTCCTAATGGTAGGGTTCATCCCATCGTCCTTTTATTCCATGATCAAAATCGATTCTTTATTATCATCACCACAATGCTTCTTTCTTTTTCCACCATCTTGCTGGACCTCATTAAGGATTTTCCTGTAACAATTCAAAAATATATGCAAATGGTTTTTTTTTTTTTTGAGGTTAGATGATATGCATGCATCCTTACCTGATTTGAAATATAGGTCCCCCCTCTTTGATGCTCCATCGTTATAGGGTGCCCTTGTTTGTATTCCAAAGCTTTCTTTGTTCTTCTAATGCATTGGCTCATTCATGTGCTAGCCATACACTCAGCTGTAAATGCAGTGCCCATCCCGGGCTGTCTTTGACAATTACTGCTTGCATCGTTCATCAAGCTTGACCCTGCCCCCAAGTGTGGTACTGCTTGATTCATCATGAAGGATTTTCTCTCCTGGCTTCTTCTGAGAATTATCCTCTGATTGATTGTGTGCATCATGCCAATACCCATCAAGATTGTTAATCAGTCATGAACTTGCCTCTAGTTGAAACAGTACTCTTCAAGTACATGTTATCATCAGCCTTCTTGGAACTCATTCAGTCATCCAGTCATGCATCTCATAGCTTGCAGTACAAAGGCTCATGGTTGTATGCTTAGTGCTCTTCTCATAGACTCCTTTCAGCTCTTCTAATCAGATTGTGAAAAGAAATGTCGCAGCCTCATCAATGATGCTGCTTTTATCACTCATACTCATGCAGTGAAGCACTCATCTGGCTTCAAAACAAGTTATCCCACAGTCAGTCTTCGAGGTGGGTGCCTTTCTGACATTCATTCAATGCAGTTGCGTGATAACGTCTGTTGATAACCATGTTTCAAAGGATGATAATATGAGATTGTCCTTCAAGTGCAGCTTTGTTCCACAGTCAGTCTTGGTGGTGTGCATATGTTCGATGTTCATTCAAATGCACTCACCCGATAACATCTGTCAGGAGTCATAGCCATGTTTCAGAGGGTGGCCCAAGATGAAGATATGAAAATATCCTTCAAGTGCAGCGTTGCTCATCAATTGCTGCTGAAGTTCACTAAATCATGGATTGTCTTTGAACAACATTTCCCCTAGTTGATCTGAACATGCTCATTCTTCTGTTTACAACTAAATGGATTTTGTGAATGCCAGGAATGACTTTGATGGACTTTGATGACTCATCATGTGATTCTTTCTTTGCCCCCAGCTGATCTGGATACTATTTATTTTTCCTTTTCAAGGTCTACTGTATTGCCCCCAGCTACTCAACTTTTCAAGGAGTGTCGAGGACTTCAATGTCATTTCATTTCTATCAATGATTTTGCATACTCAATCAATGTTTTTCTATGTTTGATAATCTTCCTTGTTCTGAAATCAACTCTCATATTTCAAAGATCATGTCTATTCAAAGTCTAGTTTGTTGAAATGAAATCAGAGATGTCCTTTTTGAAAATCTTTTGAAAATCAAGCTTTTTGATCAAAGACCCAACACACATTATTCGAAATATATAGTCCTTTGATTGTCATGCATTTTGAAAATAGAAATTGACCCAATGTAGGATTAAAAATGGCTTTTTCCATGGTTCTTTGTATCAATTTGAATCCTTGATATTGGGTATATCATTTGATAGTCTATGATGAGGTGATATTTTTATGAATTTCAAAAAACAAGATGCTTAGGCTTTATCAAGAAAGGTTGTTTCTTTTCTTAGCATTTATTTTATCAGCATGCATAATAACCAATAACTTAATTCATGAAGTCACGACCCTTATGGAAAAACTCTTCAAATTTTGAGAGCGTCATTTATCGGTTCAAATTGCTTGCTTGATTAAAAATGGCTTTTAAAAGCATGTAATGCAGGCTATGGTTCATGGCTATGAAAGAAAGGAATTTCAAAGGCTCAAAAGGTGTTTGAGGGTTTCAAAGACCTAGGATCAACATCAACTATTCATCAACTTGTTTTCTATTGTTGTCTTTGTAGAGGAAACGACATATAACCTTGTTAACCTCAAAGTTCAGACTTTTCTTAACATAAGTTATAATGCAAATCCACCTTTCCTTGATGAATAACCAACCTTAATCATCTAATAACATCAGAGGATTTATAATGGACACCAAAAGTCACGTTTATAGCTTAGTCTTTTTCTGGTATTGACTTTTGTTGTGCCTTTCCTTGATTGAAATTTTTTTTGCTCTTCATAGACTTGATAGGCGTTCTCCTTCCTTTATCTTTGACTTGTATTTAAGTGAGGGCAATTTCAACTTCTTCTTTTTTTCATTATTTTTTTTTCATCATAGCTTTCCTTAAAAATTTCTTATATGCCCCCAGTCTATGTGTCTTCTTCTAGCTCTCTCTCAATCATTGGACTTTTATTCTAAGCCTTCCTCTTTCTCCATTAATCATATCAATGTCTTCAAAATATCTCTCATTTGCCCCCAATGTGGGGTGTGATCCTAGTCAGGGTTTTCATGAAAAGATATTTTATCTAGCTCAAAATGGGACTACAAGGGATATAATCTTTAGAAAGTGAAGGGAATATCAAAGATGGCCTTTTCTCATTTCAAGCAAGGTCGGTTAGAACCGATAAATTTTGACCTCATCCAGTGTAATGATTGGGACTTGTAAGAATCATGATTCACGAGTCCATAACTACCGAATCCACTACATGTCATTATGCATACTGTTAAAACTTAGCTATATGATGTGTGGTTCAGTTTCAGGAGGTATGAGTTCAAAATTGTTTAGTCACCTCATGTTATTTTCAAGCATCGAGTCATTTCTGTAATCAAAACACTTTTAATCTTCCGGATTGATTAACCTTTATCGCATGTTGGAGTTTGATCAAAATATTTTATCAGAATAAAATGCTACACATCTGTTGATTTCAAAACAACAAAGAGACAAAAAACAAGACATGTTTCGTTGAAGGATGAGATGTGATCCTAAAACAAAATGCAGAATTCCAAAACAATATGATTGACTGTTCATCACCATTCTTGAATCAGCTTTTCTGGCAATATCTGCGTTTCGCCAAACACTTTTGATCACATGTCATTCTGAAGATGTTCGGGGAATAATATAGCCAATGACACCATCCTTCACAGACTCCACTTGTCTCTTGTTCACCAACTTCTGGACTCGCCTCATGAAATTCTTGCAATTGCTCAATTGAAATGGTTGAGGACCCCATCATGACATCACATGTCTTGTCTGAATTATACCACCTAGAAAATGGTGGTCGCATGGGAATTTTCGGAGTCAGGTAAAAGTCTAGAATCTGACAGATGCCGGTAAATAAACTCACATGACGACTGTTCCATTGAAATTCTTGCAACTATTCCATTGAAATGGTCGAGGACCCCACCATGACATCACATTTCTTGTCTGGATTATACCACCTAGAAAACGGTAGTTGCATGGGATTTTTCGAAGTCTAGCAAAAGTCTAGAATCTGCAGATTCTAGTAAATAAACCCACATAGCAAAGAATGTCTATCTTTGGCAAAGACATTGGAGTGGTCGATGATACCACATAATTAAGGTTTTCCACCGTCAGAGTCTTCTTTTGATTCATCTCTCATCGTTTCTCTAGAATCCTTGACAGAACCATCAATCTTTCCCATCTTGGTAGCTTGTTCAATTTTTGGCAATCCACACAACTTCATGTCAATCTTCCAATGTTGTTGTTGTTATTGTTTTAGGATTGTTGGAAACCTCTCAATATCTAGGTAATCCTAGCAGTGCACAAAAACAAAAGCGTGTGCAATCACACATTGTCAAAATTGGAAAAGAAATCGATGAATCTACAACATTTTCTGTTTCCTCTTTGATTCTCCACTCACAGTGCAGCAAACAACCACTTCTGCGTTTTAATGTCGATACTGGTAGGGGAAAATTGTCTGAAACCACTGCCTCCTTTCTTGGATTTCCCATTTACAGATCCACAAATGGATTCCTGCCGAGAGATCTCTGCAATGTTGAAGTTTGATGTCTGCTCCATGTTTTTCAAACCAAATCTGGCTCTTCAACATTCTACAGTTTTTTCGTGTTGAAACTGACGAGAGAAATATTTGTAGCATATGCAATTAGTAAATCCTCTCTTGCACTCTAAACTTATAGCATCATAAACAGATTTTTATAGAGAGAGCTCTGTCACGTTGAAGTTCGATGACTACTCATATTTTCATACCAGGCCTGAGTCCTCTGCCTATTATAATGTTTTGCTCGTGCCACTGGTGGGAAAAAGTTTCAAAGCATATGAAATTAATACGTCCCCTTTTGCATTTCCCATTGGCAAATCCGCAAATAAATCTCTACAGGGAGAGCTTTACCACATAGAAGTTCAGTATCTAATCATGGTTTTTCAGACCAACATCTTGTGCTGTTGAACTGGACTTGAGCTCATAATTGGGGTAACTTCAAAGAAGACTAATGCACCATGTACATGAGGCTAGTAGTCGTTTGGTACCATTAGATGATGTGGAGGCGATGAATACTTAACAAAGCAACTGGACAAGAACCAGAGTTGTCATTAGTTGATGACTGAAGGCATTGTTGATGTTGTTCATTAATGAAAAGGAGAGGTACAACTTCAATTGGATGTGAACAAGCAGTGTTCCCATAGAAGATTGTGCAGACATTCTCTTTGCATTTAATGCTCAACACTTGTTCGAGCAAATCTGAGTCCAGTTACTTCACCTTTGATGCTCTCAACCTCAATCTGATAGTGAGCCTCTATCTGACATCTTTCTTTACTTTCATTCTTTCTTCAATCACTTGCAGCACAGCTTGTGTGGGGGACCTACCTTTCAACCCGGTACATGCATGATAAATATATGAATATATAATCTATATGACGAACTCGCCCTTGGAGGGGTGACATATGGTCGCAACTCTTGTATGATGAAACAAGAATCTTGATTCTTGCACAAACTCTACAATGAAAATTTTCTGAGCGACGGTCATTGTGTCACCCATAAGTCTGGAGTTCAAGATGCTTCAAGAAGGGCTTGCTCGGATGCAAAACAATGTCTACGGAGCATACATCCTAATGACAGGTTCTAATCTTTTTAAGTGAGAAAAAAGGTAGGTTTACTATTTGGTCTCTAAAAAGGGGCTCTCGTTGTCCCAGTGATCGCCCTCGTGGAGGCAATATGGGGGCTTGTAGGCAACAAGATGACACGTGTCCAACTATTACCAGTCTAAGCACTTAACGAAGAGTTAGGGTTTACACAAACTTAAACCTTGACTAAAAGTCGTAAGGTAAGCTGCTAGTTCCCCTCCTAACCTGAAGCTTGTGTGTGCTTTAAAAAATTAACTATGTGATGCATGAGACAATTCTACAAAATGCATGAGTAAAAAAATGAAATAAGACAAAAATGCAAAAACATAAACACATCAAATATACAAAGCTTAGTCCAATAATGTGGAAAACATTACCTTTCCCAGTGGAGTCGCCATTCTGTCGCACGTCAAAAAATCAGCGCGCGACATCGGCTGGCGATTTTTCATTCTGTTTTGCTGATTTGGTTCTTTGGAGTCGCCACCTAGTAATTCATGGAGGGCTACTAGGAAACCTGATGTACTGGTCTTGCCAGAGATCGCGGGTAAGGGACTGGTTGTGGTTAGGGAAGGTATTAGCACCCCTAACGCACCCTACCTTAGGTAAGCTGCTTTTGTGGACTTGATGTGTTAAGGAAGTTTTAAAAAATTTTGTTCTTTCATCGAATTTTAGAAAATACAACTTACATGTAAGTTCATGATTCTTTATCCGTAATTGAATCAGAATATTAAATTCTTCTTTATTCTTGCAATTTTATCATAAAAAGAACATTTATAAACAAAAATACACACCACGTTCACTTTCAAGCTTCGTGGACTTGATGTGATATTAAAAATAAAATTTTAGCCCAATTCTAAGGCTTTGATAAATCAGTTATTACTTTTCCAAACTATATATAGATACATGTTCTACATTTTTATGGAAAATTCAACATGATTTTTATTTGTCCTTGAGATATTTGTGCATATAAATTACAAGCACACATAAACATTTCTTTTTTGTTTTTTTTTTTTATCATTCTCTTTTTTTTTTTTTTTTTACATACACATTTACATAAAATACAAACTATAAAAAAAAAACTCAAAATTACACAAATATTACATTAAACAATTTTACAATTACAAAATAATCCAACACTATTCAGAACAGTGGCAAACGGATTTCTAGAGTTGTGGAACAGTGTTCAACGGATTTTTTTGGGGCAGGAACAGTGGCGGTGCGTGGATCTCACGCACCACCGCTACTGGTGGCGCGTGGATCCACGCGCCGCCACCAGAAAAAATCCAACAGCAGGGGGGCTGAATCGCCTTCTTCCCCTCTTCCTTCCCTTGCCGGCGGTGAGGACCACCGTTACCTGCAATCACAGAAAAAACGCACAACAGTTGATTTTATTTTGTTTTCTTCTTCTCCGATCTGCTCTTTCTTCTTCTTCTTCTTCTTCGGTCGGCTTCTCCTCTGCCTCGTCCCTTCTCTGTTATGGGAGGGAGCTGTTAAGTTGTAGATCCGGCGATGGCCGGCTTCGTTCGTCGGGTGGAGAAGCTAGGAGAGGTGGCGGTCAGATCTCTATGGAGGCCGTCGAGGAAGGCGCTGCTACGCCTGACACTGAAGACCATGGATCTGTGGGTGTTGAAGCTGGGTCGGCCAGGAGAAGGTCTTGGGCGGGCTTCGGCTGTGAGCGACTGGTTTCTGTGGGGACCGAGACTGTGGCTTCGGAGGAGGCGCCGTCGAAGGAAGATCGATGGAGGGGGAAGCGGCGGTGGGAAGAAGAGCTGCAGCTGGGTCGGCCAGGAGGGGTCTTGGTCGGGGCTGAGACGAAGAAGGAGCTGCGTTGATGCCGCTGGAGAGGACTGGAAAAGTGAAGAGGAAAGGAGATCGAGAGGGCTGTTTTCAGCGGCCGGGAAGGAAAAATGAGAAGAAAAAGGAGGGACGGCGTCGTTTTGGCTTCAGGAGAAGAAAAAAATTCAAAGGGAGCTGTTGCTGGGTAGATGGTGGCTGCTGTGTTTTGGAGAAGAGTTACTGTGCAGGCGGCTGAAGAGTAAGGCTTGTCTGGCGGCTGAGGAAGAAGAAAAATCAGAAGGTGAGGGGGGTGGCCGGCGGCTTGGTTTTGGTGAGGGGAGAAAAAATTAGGGTTTCTGTTTTGTGTTCCCTCTCCCCAAAATTACCAAATGACCCCCCCTCCTTTTCCTTTGAGTTTTCAACCTATATTTATAGGTAAAAGTTGCCCGGGTATCAAAAATTGGTCCCTTAACTTTCTTTTTTTTGTAAATTTTGATTTTTCTTGTATTTTTAGAAATGAGCAAAATCAACATCAATTCTATGAGAAAAATAATGATTTTAAAATGACGCGTGAAAAGTCGAACGCGTTTGAAAAACAATTGAAAATTAAAATTCTTTTTAGAAGACGTTGAAAATGCTAAAAACATTGCAAATATATTAAAAACATATTTTTTTGGAGTTTTGTTGTTTTTCACTATTTTTGAATTTTTCGAAAATTTTATTAAAAAGGTGGGTCAAAAATTAGGTAACAACAAGTTGTAATTAATACTTTTTTTATGTCTAATTAGTGCTTTATAATTACAAAAATATGTATTTAACTCTTGTATTAAGACAATCAAATTATATTATGAAGTTAATTTTGTTATTAGTGTTGCGTCGAACTCTGATTAAGATATTTAAATGATAAGTTCGTATGTAAATTTAGATTTGCATATATATTGATACCTGAAAAGGAACCTTGCTCATGTGATAGTCATGGATTCAAGAATCGGGTCGTGACAAAATTAATATCAGAGCTTTAAGTTAAAGAAACAAAAATATAATTAACTTTATAATAAGTTGAGTATTAGAATTTGTATCATCTTGTCTGTTGCCTTTCAAATTTTAAATTCTCATTAGGAATGTCTTATTAGTTGTCATAGATATATTTTTCTCTAATTTTGTGATAATTATCATACTATTATTCTAGCACAACTTAAATGTTCTTGCTTGTCCTCTAATTCTTTTCCCCTCCTTTTCTGTCCCTTTTTTTTTTTTGTGCTGGTTTTTTGTCTCTCTCTCAAATTAGATTTTCCTTTTCAATGTTAACACTCCTCTATTGAGATTATAACACAATTATACATATCAAAACATAAATATTATATTTTAAATTATTTTCTCTAACTCTCTTCTTCTTCTCCCCCCCCCTTTCTTCTCTCACGGTGGTTCTCTCTCTCAAATTAGATTTTCCCTTTTTTTTATACTATTTATAATTATCAGGCTTTATTCAATTATCTTAGTATCCCTTATTTATTTATACATGCTTCTAAGCCTCCAAGGACATTATCATCTTTTCTTATTTATGTTTTTAAAAAATCACAATAATAGCAACATGGAAATTTGTATTGAAGTAACCGAAGTATGTAACACGGAAACTTAGGATGGCACGTCAGATTGAACAAAGAAGACAGGCTAGGCTACAGATTTATTTTTTAGAATAAGTCGATATATTGAAAGGGCTAACCAGAAGGTAGCCAAAAACAAGATACATGAAAGAAAAGCATAAAAAAGAAAAGAAAAGAAAAGAGAATCACATCAGGATTGAAGAAGTTGATACGCCATGCTTAAAGCCTTGATTTGGTGTTACACCAATCTATAATACCTTCAGGTCCCATAATTAAAGTAATGCCAATAGCCATGAAGAACTTATCTGCAAACTTGAGCCAATTTGAGAGGCGATAAAGAATTAAGGAGAAACTATCTTCGAAGGTCGCAGTTCCATCATTGAAGATTACCTTGTTCCTCATAAGCCATATACTCCAGCTAACACAACAAGAAAGCATAGACCAAGCCTTACGCTGAAATTTTCCAAACACTAGGTTTGGCCATTGATGTAAAAGATCATCCACACAGTAGAGAAGGCAACCACTAATACCCCACCAATCCAAGAATTTCATCCATAATTTCCACACTGGTCTACAATGGAGGAGAAGATGATTTGAAGTCAAGTTGACAAGGTGAATGAAGAACATGCATGTATTAGGATTGCTATAAGAAACGAGTTAGTTTAGAGTGAATATCATTTAACTGCGCATTACCTGTAGTATCATAAACCCTTAAGCCAGTTGGGTTAGCTATCCATACCAGAGCTTCCACCGTGCTGCATAAGAACTTTCATTAGGATCGTAATTGCCGTCGTATTGGAGAACTGGTACATGTTTCACTATCCAGTAGTCTTGGCCATTATTGGGTGACAATCTCTCATTGAACTCTTCTGACATGTTTGACAATGATAGCTGTTTGAGATTTTGCAAGTGTTGTATCCCAGAAGGCACCTCCTTCAGACTGTCGCAACAACCTATTTTCAGTTTTTCAAGAAGGGGGATTGCTCCTTGGTCTATTATAATTGTATTCAATACAGTCAAGCTTACAAGACTTAGATACTTGAGTTTCTGAAACCCTCCTCCTTCAAAATGCATCTTCTCTCCATTGTATCCACGAAAGAAACTAAGAAATCTTAAATTGGGCAAAGCTTGTAGGACTTTAATCGAATCACCATCCATCAACATAGTAAAAGTCAATGTCAATTTAGCTAGATTGTGCAGTCTGGCAATCCACTCAGGCAGCCTTTCTAGTTTCCCCCAAAGACGGAGAGATTGGAGTTGAAGAGGAGCAGAAGACATTGCCTGCAAGTCAAGAATTGCAAGCCCAGATTCCTTTGAAGCAACACCAAGCGACCGCAGGTGAGGCATATTCTCTAGGGCAAGGCATAGATCCCTTCCATTTTCTTTTTTCAAATTCATGATCCCCAGTTTCCTTAATTGCTTCAACATTCCAATCTCATTTATTAATTTCCGTTCATGATCGTCACCTGCATTAATTAAAGAGAGTGTTTGCAACAGCTCTAACTGCCCTAGGCTACCACGTACATGGAACCCAAAACCAGGTTTAGGTTTACCCAAAAGATATCGCAATTTAGGGAATCTGTTAACCTCAACCGGCAACCTTCGAACCCAGGAATCACTCAAGTCTAAGAACTCTAGGTTTTGCAGCTTTCCTATTGATTTTGGAAGATTTGACACCATTGTATCTCTTAAGCTTAAATACTTCAGGTGTAGCAAATTTCCCAACTCTTTTGGAATTTCATATATCAGACACTTTTCAAAATCTAATGTGGTCAAAAGCTTACATTTTTCAAATATTGCATCAATTATTGGCTTTTGCAGCTTTGCCCCGCAGAAGACCATGACAGAGCGAGTTTGAGACCTGGTGCTTCCCTTTGGATTGTCACTTCCTCCCTTGCTTACGGACATGTGGCGCGCTATGCCTTCCAAAGCTGAGGAATTCCAAGAAACATGGCCGAAACTTAGTTCTTCTGACCTGGAAAGAATGACGTCTCGTACCAGATCATGCACTCGACATGTTGTGGGAATTCCTTTCATGCTAGCTTCATCTACTTGGACTAGACTTCGACGAATGAGTCCATTCAAGCACTCTTCCGCGGCTTCTTCTAATGTCGATCCTTGTTTTTCCTGTACAAAACCTTGAGCCACCCATAACCGAATTATTCTTGTACGTTTGATGGAGAAATCTTCGGGAAGCATCCCGAAATACAAGAAACATGCTTTGAGGTCGTAAGGAAGGTCGTGAAAACTGAGGGAGAGAATTTTAGTGACATTCTCGACATGAGGATCACTCGCCATTGTAGAATCGAGACTATTGACCACTTTTTGCCATTCTGGAATGACCCTTTCTTTGGTTGCTAGAAGTCCACCAACAGCCACAATTGCCAGTGGCAATCCTCCGCATCTTCTAACAATGTCTTGCGACAATTCCTCCAAATCTTTTGGACAATTCCCTTCAAAATCAAACTTGAATGCCTTTTTGCAGAAGAGTTCCCAAGCTTCTCGTTGAGGGAGACATTTCATCTGATAGACATGAACCAATGAATAACTCCTGCAAAAGTTGGCAACATCCTCATTTCTTGTCGTGACCAGTATTTTGCTACCTTTGTTGTTATCCACCAAGGCATGCTCCACATCTCCCCAAAAGCGGATTTCCCAGACATCATCGAATACAACTAAATACCGTTCTTGCTGTAAATATTTTCTAAGTTCATCAATCAACGATGAATCGTCCATTGTGACAAAGGCCTCAGGAAAAGGCTCTTTCTTAGCTTCATATAATTTCTTTAACGTGCTCCTTAACAGTTCCACCCTGTCGTATGATTGAGACACAGTAATCCAAGCACGGCATTGAAAGTGTTGTTTCACTACGTAGCTGTCATATACTTTCTTTGCAAGAGTGGTTTTTCCCACTCCTCCCATTCCATCCACCGCGATCACTGTCCTCTGACATTCTCCGCTTACCAAGAGGCTTATCAATTCATCTTTTGTAGATTCTATAAGAAATATAAACTCAATGGGAGAGGAGAGGATGAGAGCAGAGAGATTGAGAATTATTGCTTCACAACGGTATCTTCTATTAGGTTGCATGCAAGTATATATATTAGTACAGGGGTAGACTTTCCTATTTATAGAAACTCAGCACTGTAAGGTAAGTCCAATCAATTACATGTATTACAAAGGGAATGTCAATTAATCATTCTAACTAAGGAATGTAGTTGCTTGAGATTCGGAGACTTCCAAGGCTGATGTAGTGGAATCAGCAGATTGCATAGGACTAACAGATTTTATAGGATTTGTTGCTGTAATTGTCTCTACAGGTGTAATATTCTCTTTACCCCCCCTCAAGCGTAACGGAGCAGCGCGAAGATTGAGCTTGGACTTAAGAAAAGAGAATCGATCACGACTCAGGCCTTTGGTGAATATGTCAGCAAGCTGATGAGAGGATGGAACATAGAATGTATGGAGAGATTTACGAGCAACTAATTCGCGAACAAAGTGATAGTCAATCTCAATATGCCGAGTGCGAGCATGGAAAATTGGATTGGCAGCTATGTGGATAGCAGAGATATTGTCGACATAGATGCAAGGAGCAGTCTGAAGAGGGATACCAAGTTCGCGAAATAAGAATCCAAACCAGCAGATTTCAGCAGCTGTGTGGGCAAGGGCACGATATTCAGCTTCAGTGCTAGACCGAGAAACAGTAGACTGTTTCTTGGCAGTCCATGTAAGAAGATTAGGGCCGAAAAATATGCAAGCACCAGTGGTAGATCGACGATCATCAACAGAGCCAGCCCAATCAGCATCAGAGAAGCTGCGTAAAGTGAAGTCATCGGACTTATGAAACACAAGACCTTGCTCAACTGTACCCTTAATATACCGAAGAATACGCTTGACAACCTGAAGATGGGAAGAACGAGGGTTGTGCATGAACTGGCACACTTGATTGACAGCAAATGAAATATCAGGTCGCGATAGAGTAAGATATTGGAGGCCACCCACCATGCTGCGATAGGTGGAGGGATCAGATAAGGGATCGCCATCCAAACAAGAGAGTCGAGTGTCAGACGGTAACGGTGTAGGACATGGTTTACAATCAGTCATATTAAACCGTTTCAATAAATCAACTGCATATCTAGTTTGAGAGAGGAATAAATGATCAGTGAACCGTGTAATTTCCATGCCAAGGAAAAAGTTAAGCTCACCCAATCGGCGACTGTCAAAGGTGGAGCACAATTGATCAAGAAATCGGTGGACATGCTGGAGTTCAGAACCGGTGACAATGATATCATCCACATAAACAAGAACATAGATGGTGCTGGAAGAGGAACGATGAATGAAGAGTGATGCATCAGATTGACTATGGGCAAATCCCTAAGCAAGGAGAAAGGCACTGAGACGTTGGAACCAAGCTCTGGGAGCCTGCTTAAGGCCATAAAGAGCCTTATGGAGCTGACAAACAGCCTGAGGACGTGAAGGATCATGAAAACCAGGGGGTTGTTTCATGTAAACTGTTTCTTCCAAGTAGCCATTCAAGAACGCATTCCGAACATCAAGTTGTTGAAGGGACCAGTTACAGGACACAGCTAGAGACAGGATGGTGCGAATGGTGGCCGGTTTAACCACCGGGCTAAAAGTCTCTGCATAATCAAATCCTTCTTGTTGATTGAAGCCTTTGGCGACAAGGCGGGCCTTGTAGCGATCAACAGAGCCATCAGCTTTCCGTTTTACTTTGAAGACCCATTTGCAGCCAACAATGTTCATGTGAGAGGAGGCGGGAACCAGAGACCATGTGTGATTCTGCATGAGAGCATCATATTCATCCTGCATGGCTGCTTGCCAATGACTGTATTTGGAAGCCTGGGTGAAACTTGTTGGTTCAAGGAACATGAGATCAGAGCAAGCGGCAGAGAGAGCCTGGGGTAAAGGGTGCGGAGTGGTGTGAGAGTAGAGAGGTTTTGGTTCAGGACCAAAGGGGATGATGGTCTTGAGACTCTTGAATTTTTGAGGAGGGTTTGGTGTATCAGGAGAGTTAGGAAGGAGAGATGGGTCAAGAGGGGAAGAAAGAGGTGTTGACACGGGTGAAGGGGTTATGGTGTGGATGACAGGCGTGGTGTTTGTAGGGCTGGTTTGTGGAGGATGGCTAGATTGGGAGACAGGGGAAGGAACGACTTCTATTGGACTAGGAGAGAGAGGTGGTGTCGGGGAAGGTTGTTGTGGGTTGGCAGAGTTTGTGACCAATGGAGAGGCAAGGATAATGGGTGCAGAGTGGGTTGGATTTGTAGAATTGTGGGTTTCTTTAAAGTACAAACTGGGCCCAACATCAAGGTGAGCAGTAGGTGTGGATCGAGCAATTGAAGTAGACTGAAGTTGTGTGTAGGGGAAGCTTGCCTCATCAAAAACCACATGCCGAGATATATAAATCCGACCTGAAATAGGATCAAGACAGCGATAGCCTTTGTAATGATCATCATAGCCAATAAATACACATGGAGCAGATTTGAAGGATAATTTATGCCTGTTGTATGGGACCATATGAGGGAAACAGGCACATCCAAAACTTTTGAGAAATGCATAATCCGGTGTCCGTTGAAGTAATTTCTCATAAGGAGATATGTGATCAAGCTTAGGAGTTGGTAGGCGATTAATCAGAAAAACCGCAGTAGAGAAGGCTTCAACCCAAAAGCTGTGGGGCAAACGAGATTGGGCCAATAAACAGAGTCCCATTGCAACAATATGTCGATGTTTCCTTTCCACCACTCCGTTTTGTTGAGGAGTGTATGGACATGAGATCTGATGAGATATTCCATGATCACGTAAAAATGTCAGAAATAATTTGCTGGTAAATTCACCGCCACCATCAACCTGCAGTTGTTTAATGTGAGAGCTAAACCGATTTTCCACCAACTTTTTGAAGTGAACAAATGTAGTAAAAACATCTGATTTCTTAGCCAATGGATATAACCAAGTAAATCGAGTATGATCATCGACAATGGAAAAATAATAACGATAGCCAAAATTTGAGGAGATTGGTGCAGGACCCCATAAATCAAGATGTAAAAGTGCTAATGGAAATTGAGCATGAGACTGCCTGTCTTCAAATGGCAAACGACAAGATTTTCCCAACGGGCAGATATGACAATTTTTATTGGAGACAATTGCACCATCAAGTGGTAAGTGGTACTTATTCAACAATGTAGTAAAGACTGAATGAGATGGGTGTCCAAGTCTGGCATGCCATACATCTTGTGTTGTACGCTTTCCATAACAAGCGATTCGACGAGCAATAGAAGAGGATGTCTGAATGTGATAAAGTCCATCGTAACTACTGCCAGTAAGAAGTACCTTCTCCGTTTTGTTGTCCTTCACAGAAAAACCATTAGCATCCATTTTAAAGTAGCAATCATTATCACAGCAAAAGCGACGGATAGAGATCAAGTTTTTGCGAATAGCAGGCACACACAAAACTTCATTAAGATTTAATGATTTTTGCACCCCGGTCAATTGTGTGTTGCCAATATGAGTTATTGCTAAGTGATTGCCATTTCCAACAACAATTGTATCAGTACCTGTGTAAGGATGAGCATCGGGGAGGGAGGTTGAGTTGGCTGTCATGTGATGAGTAGCACCTGAATCAAGACACCAATTGATATTTTCCACATCAGTAATAGGAGAAGGAGAGGTGGTAAAGTTCTCTGCCATATATGCATGAGGCCTACGGTCAGGACAGAACCTAGCTATGTGACCCTGCTTATCACACCGAAAACAAGTGACTTCACTGCGTTGGGTATTGGAGAATCGGCCTTGAGGTGTTGGAAGCAGAGGAGGACGCCCATCAGAGAGAGTTGCAGGAGAAGAGGTGGGAACAGCAGATTGAGGGTCGCGAGGCTGAGAGTTGCGGTCTGGAAACCAAGCCCCTTGAGCTGACTTCCAATGCCCTGTTCGCCTTGATCCACGCCCTTGATTCCAGTTCCTGCCACGACCACGTCCTCTTCCAAATCCGTGATGAGGATTGTGATTATGACTAGGCATGTTTGAGTGGAAGGGGCGTTCTTTGACCATACGGTCAGCAGCCATAGCAACTCCTGAAGTCATGGTAAGGGACATCCGTTTCTGTAAATGCTCTTCTCTGAGAGCTAAATCATAGAATTGATCAAAGTCAATATCCGGATGCAAGTGAAGCGTTGTGGCTAGCTCTTTGTATTCAAGGCCAAGTCCATCCAAAACATAGCTGATTAATTCATCATCGTCCATGGTTGCACCAGATTGTATGAGAGAATCAAAGAGTGATTTGGCATAATTGAGATAATCAACCACTGTGGTGCTGCTGTCCTTCCGGAGAGTGCGAATTTGGTCTCGAAGAATCCGTACACGGGTGCTAGCAAGGGGTGAGAGACGCTTGGCCAGCATGGTCCAGGCTTGATGAGCAGTGGTACATGGGATGAGAAGTGTTTTGATGGAAGAGGAGGAAGTTGCTTTGATCCAACTCAGGACCAATTTATCTTTTGCTAATTCTGGGTGCACAGAACCATCTTCTTGCACTTTGGGTGGTTCTGTGGTATTTTTGATGACTGCTGTAAAGCCATGCATCTCCAGTATGTCTTCAAATTGGGATTTCCAACTCAGGTAGTTGGTGCGATCCATGGGGACAGTGAACAAGGATGAGATATTGAAGGAGGTGGGCAAGGAATGGGATGAGAGTGGAGGTGAGGAAAGTTTCGACATTTCAGAAATCAGTTTTGACATATCAAGATTGCTTGATTCTCCAGTTTTGGGTGTGTTGGCCATTGGTTTGGGTAGGATCGATATTTTGAGGGTTAGCTCCAAAGAGCTCTGATACCATATAAGAAATATAAACTCAATGGGAGAGGAGAGGATGAGAGCAGAGAGATTGAGAATTATTGCTTCACAACGGTATCTTCTATTAGGTTGCATGCAAGTATATATATTAGTACAGGGGTAGACTTTCCTATTTACAGAAACTCAGCACTGTAAGGTAAGTCCAATCAATTACATGTATTACAAAGGGAATGTCAATTAATCATTCTAACTAAGGAATGTAGTTGCTTGAGATTCGGAGACTTCCAAGGCTGATGTAGTGGAATCAGCAGATTGCATGGGACTAACAGATTTTATAGGATTTGTTGCTGTAATTGTCTCTGCAGGTGTAATATTCTCTTTACAGATTCAATGCCAACAAGCTCGGAATCTTCAATGAAAAGAGAACCTAATCGAGGATCATGCAATACAATGTTACTTGAGCCTCCCTGCTCTGAAGATGCGAACCGGAACCCTTCACTTCTGTCCTTGATTCTCTGAAGAGTGTTTCTAACATCATGAATCTCTGATGCGATCTTATGGTGTAGAGGCAATTTCCGCACCAATGACATCTTCAATCTGACTTTAGTTAAGAAGCTCGCGAATGCACGCCGATCACGATGTTGTGCCACATGAAGCGTATTATATTCGTCAATGACATCTTCAATCTGATAAGCAACTTCCCTTGCTTGCTTTACCCATACTTTCACACTTTCGCTCGCACCTTCTCTCTCAGCTTTTGAGTCTGCATCTTTCAGAAAAGCTCTGATGGCCTCCAGATCATCTTTGACATCTACAACTTCTTTGTGAACACCTTTCAGTTCTTGCACCCCTTGAGCTAGCAATGGAGCCAACTTGTCAATTACAAGACTCACTGCTGACTCTGCCATTTTTTCTACTCCTTTCTATTTGATCTTCTTTGCTGCGAGAACAAATTTTGAATTTAGAAAGTAATTACATTATTGTAGGTTGGTCATGTTACAAAATTATTGTAACTGGTTGTACCAGCCTTGTATATCTTCGGTGATTCCACCATAGATATAACAAAGTCATACCAGTTACTTGTTTCAAGATTTTTTTTTTTAACAAAATTAAAATGATATAATTTAAAATAATATTTTTTTTAAAACAAATAAAGTAAAAAATAATAATAATAATAATTAGAGTGCAAGAATCTTGATTTAATCAAAAGTTAAAATTTTTAATTTCTACATGTAGATTCCAACTTATACTACATATTTTCTTCAAAAAAGGTTTTTTGTTTTGAGTCATTTTTACCAGATATACCTTCATCGTATTTTTATCAATTCCTTTTTTCAAAAAAAAAAAAAGCTTTAAATTATGATCTAAAATCAGAAGTCTATTTTCATAAATAATTTCAAACGATCTCTAAATTCATATATTAATGTAGAAATTGAAAATGAAAGAAAGCTTATCTATTACAATTCCCAACGTGTAATAAAAAGACAAACCTCATATGATCTTCGATCCGAATATAGCTTTTAGAATTCAGCTACACCAATATCCCAGTTGGCTTATTTAGAAGAGTTAATTTGCTGCGAAGTTATGGATTTGATTCGAGCTGGAGGAAGGAGACCATCTGATTCACCGTCGCCATAATTAAGTGGTTGCTGCTTCTACTTCTCCTCTCTGTGATATATGGGTGCTCTCTCGCTCTCTCTCTCTTGCATTATTGTTTTCATTGTGCAGTGGACCAGCTTTTTAGAACGCCAAGCTATAGCTGTTTGATTTCAACAAGTGTTTGAAATCATTGTGCAGTGGACCTCCTCTCTGTTTTAATTTGCTTAGATGTTTGAAATTTTCAATTAGTACAGTAAATTTAAAATTTTAGATGATCATGACGTTTGAAAAAGATTCGGTAAAATAACACAGTTCTAGAACACAATAATTAAAGATGTCATGCTTTATAAGTATAATAAGAATTAAAATTTAAACAAATTGAATATCAACAAAACACATAAATATTGTCTTTCTCTTGTATATAAAAAAACTATTGACCCCTCATTTCTTTCTTAAAACGCTCATTAATCACTTAGATTTTTCTCTAACAACAACAAAAAAAAAATCAAAAGTTAATGTGTGTGGTTAATAAAATAATTTTATAATTATATCAACAAATAAATATATATATATATAACTGTTAATGTTAATTATAAATTAAATCAGGAAGTTCAGAATAACTATAAATTAAAATATTTTATCGGAGTACTCTTCAAGTTTTATTCATCTAATTATATAGTAATATTTTGTTTTGTTTTATAAGATGAGTAATAATTTAAATGTATAACTTCTCATTTTCTTATTAATATATTTTTCTAATAAAAAGAATAAAATTTTGAGTTAATTTTTTACTCGATAAAAATAAAAGAAATTAGATTAAATATATATCAAAAATTAAATATTAAGGATAAAAAGCATTTTTTTTAGTTAAGACTCTTTTCCCTCTTTTTTATATTTATCAACCATGATAAAGATTTTCTAAATAACAACTCATCAATCATAAAAACAAGATTTAATAAAAAAATAAAAATATTTTTTTTAAACTTTACATGAATGTATTAGAATGAAAAAAATAATATAATCTTTTGAACTAATGTTCTGATGATAATTTCATAGCATTTGTTTTTATCCTCATCTTGTCAGTGAGTGACTATGTACATTGTTACCGTGTTACACCGAGCGGAATCATTTTAAAAAACTTTTGACTTTTTTATAAAGAGAATGTTTTTGAAACTAAAGATTAATATTTAACTCGGAATAACTTTACTCGTAATCGATGACCCCGTGTCGCGTGTAATTCCTTTAACTTTTTACGGAAAGCATGGTCGCTGGAAAATCACCCCAAACTGCGGAACCCAGGCGGAGAAACTGCTGCGAAGGCGCCTGATACTTAAATGGGAACCAAAGGAAATCGAAGCATCTCGAGGCAGCAACAAAGCGGAGCACAGTACAGGAGATGGAGAGAACAGTGCGAATCCACAGCTAATTAACTCCACGAGCATAAATAGATTTCTTGCTAATCTATCAATACCTGGTAAAGCACTAATATATAGTTTCATCAGAAAGAATGAAGAGCAAGCGCAAATTAAACACATGATCATTATCTATAGTTGAACATGGCTCGGGCAGAAAAGGATGTCCCATATTCCATCTGACAAGTTTTGCAATGCAGGATCTCTGCTCTTTTCATTTCCTTAATCTTCACCATTCTTTTCTACATGCGTTACGGCACATATAATTAACTATAATATAAACCGTGGGGCTTTTTACCAAGCAAAAAACACTGGTCACACTCTCACGGGCAGTAATTTTTGCAAAAAAAAAAAAAACTCAAATCAACATCCAATTGCATATTATTTTTTGGAGGAATGTTGAATTTAAAGAAAGGAAACTGAAATGAAAAACTTGGATAATTTAGGTGATGCTTTCAAATTTGTTAGCGAATCACATTTTAATCCCTCATTTGTTTTTTCTTTTGCTATAAAGTGATTAGTCCCTTTACTTTTTAAAAATTCGTTGTGGTACCAAACTCTATTTTTTTTATTTGTAAGTTTTTTTTCATGGGAGGAGAGAGAGGAGTCACCGGATTCTAGCGAAGAAAGATAAAGCTTTTAGTTTTACTAGGTGAAGAAAGTCTTAAGATGGTTGTTTTAAGCATGTAGCCTAAAAAACCAAATCTATTACCTTATCCTCTCTTGTTGCTGTAGCCTGGATAGTCTTCTATCTTAAAATCATCACGCCATAGAAATTCTAAAGAATTTCTCGGAGCAAGTTCCAAAATGTTCCAGTGGCAGAATGGAGGTGATGTTTTGTGGGTTACATGAATTTCCCCATAAGCTTGTAGCATGACATTCGCATTCCCAAAGAAGTTTCCCACAAGCTCCTTATGCATCCTAAGATATAATGCCAGAGAAGAGGTAACAATAACAAGTATGTCCAGTTATCTTGTGATTAATTGAGCCAAACAACTATAGATATCATAGGATTTGGATACTCTCATGTTCCAAGGAACATGATATAACATTCACAATTGCTACGTATTCAACATCCATGTAAGTCTAATGCACTGTCAGTTCCTTAACTCTGTATGACATCTAACCATTTGAAAGAAATTTCCCTTCTATAATGTAGATGCTCCTAACTCCTTTAAAGATTCCAAATTTGATTTTGCTTTCTTGTATTTCTGGATCACAACATCTAATAGAGGAGGAGGAAAAAAATGAAAACAACTAGTATCTGATGTTTTGATGAATAGTGTTTCACCCATTTCTCCTTATCTTCTCCTTTTCCAATATCCACTTGTTTCACTGCCTGTTTATCAGCCATTATTGGACTCTCTTTAGTAAAGACAGTCTGATTTTTTAAGAGAAAATCAGTGTATGATCAGCATATAGGCCAGATGAATTGTCACTGCAGTCCAACTTTAGTAGAGTGGTGGGCTTCTGTGGTGGTGAGCTAAAGAAGGGTATCTTTAGAGATGGTGGACTAAAGAGGGGTAGTTTGGGAAGGAAAAGAACATGTAAGTTTGCTGCTTTATGTGGGACACTGCTTCTCCTACAGGGACATGAATCAATGATCATTGATTTGATTAAAAACTATTACAGGAGGAGCACCTGAAGCTGCTATCCTGTTTCGGGTCCAAATTTGCAACTTAGGTCATACAAGCCCATGGAAAATGTATCAGAAAACAACAAATTGGCCATGGGCTTGTGGCGGCCTAGGCTAAAGAAAGGGAAGAGGAACAAAATTCAGTTTTTGGATGCAAACCTGGTATGTAACCTTGCCATTTGAAACAAGTTTTCAGATCTGCACCAAAATAATCTTCACATGAAAATAAATATGACAATCAGCGCTATCAAAATACCACTTACCACTGCTGTCCCGCTTGGTCCACCTTTGAAGAAGCTAAGTTTTCCTTATATTGGTTTCATTATCTTAGTCAGATCACGGCATTTATCTTTTAACTTTCCACTAAATGTTTTCTTAATGCAGTATAACTTCCCAGTCCAGAGCTGATATCATATTCCAGTACTATCTTAAATTTAATATAACCAAATCATAGCCATTGGATCAGTAGGATTTTGAATCATTGGCCACCAACTTAAGAGGTCCAAAATACAAAAGTACTTGAAGAAACAGGTTAGAAACTTGAGCCTTTTGCGTGACCATTTCTTTAGCAATTTCTAATACAGCAGTGCATATTCAAAAGCAAAGGGCAATTCAAACCAAAACAGCTGTGATTTCCAACTTTAAATCCACATACACATCCTTTCGCCAATCTCAAAAAACAAATGTTGGCCCACTACCAAAACTTTACTTCCTCCACATCCTAATATACTTAAAGAAACAACAATTTTAATCTCCATCTTCTCCAACAAAACTTGCTTTAGAAGTTTTTTCCTTCAAAAAACCTAGAGATGCTTTCACTCCCTCCTCCACCACCCTCGCCGCTGCCCGCAGAAGCAGCTCCACCACCAGAAAAGCGAAGCTTTCCAGTCTCTCTCAATCAGATTGCTATATCAAAGCAAGCCAGAAATCCACAAAGTTCTTCAGCAGAGACATCAAATTCAGACAGCAAGAAAGTAAGCAAGCCAATCCAAGTTCACACCAAGATTTGAAAGAGTTCCAAACTGAAATCTCCATGCTCTCAAGACTCAGGCACAGCCACCTAGTATCTGTGGTCGGATATTGCATGGAGGAAAAAGAAATGATACTCGTTTATGAGTACATGGCTCAACACTGCGTGATCATCTCTACAAGACAAAGAAACCCCCTCTTCAATGGAAACAGGCTTAGGATTTGTATTGGTGCCGCACGAGGGCTGCACTACCTTCACACGGGTGCAAAACATACTATCATTCACCGTGACATCAAGAGCACTAACATCTTGTTGGATGAAAAATGGGTGCCAAAGGTTTCAGATTTTGGGTTATCAAAACTTGGTCCAAACAACATGACAGAGTCTAAGACGCATGTTTCAACAATTGTTAATGTTGAAGTTTGCTTCAAGAAGCTGCAGTCAAAGATTCTGTTTTTCAGTTTATATTTTCCTGCATATTAATAGCTTGTCCTAGTCTTTAGAAATTTGTTAAATCTGTTAGTTTGTTAACAGATCATGGCTTTATTTTAGCTCTTTCAGTTGTAATTTGATTCTATAAATATATACGAGATTGCTGTCAACTATAAGCAATTCTGTTTTAATTCATTCTTAATAAAAGAGTGCTGTATTAATATCATTTTCTCTTTCATTCTCTTGTTTCTTCAAACACACTTCAAACACCTCAAACTCCAGCAACTACAAGAAACACTTTAGTCAGATTTCTTGTTAATAAAACAATAAACAACAGCCACTGTTCAGATTAAATTCTGGAAATCTTATTTGCTGTTTCACTGTTTTTAATTCAAACACTTTCAGTTAAAGGTAGTTTCGGCTATTTGGATCCAGAGTATTATCGACGTCAAAAACTAACTGAAAAATCTGATGTGTACTCATTCGGGGTGGTGTTGTTTGAGGTTCTATGCGCCAGGCCTGCTGTGATCCCTATGGGAGAAATTGAGGAGGAAGAGCATGAAAAGGTGAGTTTAGCTGAGTGGGCATTGCATTGCTGTCAAATGGGGACCCTTGATCAGATAATCATTCCATATCTAAGAGGTAAGATAGTTCCTGACTATTTCAAGACCTTCACAGATATAGCAAGGAAATGTTTGGCGGACAGGGGAAGTGAAAGGCCTTCAATGGGTGATGTATTGTGGAATTTGGAGCTTGCAATGAAGCAGCAGGAAGGTGCCGGCCAGCAAGAGGCCGGCAGTGTTCGAAAAGAGGTCAATCGGAGGAAGAATGATGATTTGTCCATAATGATAGACGGTCAACGCTGCAGTGGCTTTGATATTTCAGATCCAACCCCAGGGGTGGAGTTTTCTGAGATTATGGCTCCGACTGGACGTTGACATTTTCATGTCCATTCCCAACTCCATTTAAACCATGTATGTTAGGAATTAGTGTCCTCGATAGAAAATGATTTAGAATCCTTAGTAAAGTAGCACTTAGAATCCTTGTTGTTGGATTAGGAGAGTTTCTATAATTTTCCTATGAATAAAAAGGTCTTGTATTGAATATCAATTAACTAAGCTTGAGAGGTTGACATACTTGGTGCGTGTAGTGTCTTCCACCATTGGTAATATCAGAGCTTGGATTTAGTGTTTCCAACATCCAAGACCAATTTATGGTAGCATTTTCCAGATATGCAGTTCCACAATCCTCATCTTGTATGATATAGGTAGGTTGGTTGAAAATATATAAACCCTCCCGAAGGATCATGTTCTGTCATCTGTAAATTTTGAAGGCAAGAACAGGTATTGGATCAGTGCGTAGCATTAAATTGATCAAAAAGGGAATTCGATGTTCTTTTGTCCAGTAAATTGCAAGTCAGTATTCCACAATCAACTTCATCACTACATTGACTTTGTCGAGGTATGTATAAATTGGAGAAAAACAGGAAGTTATATCAATGGAAAATTGGGGCCAAGTACCTCATTTTTCATGTTTGAATGGCTAGAATTGTCTGGTGTTGTGGAAGTTTATATATATGGTGGTACCAGCAGACAAATTAATTTTAGACATTTCTTTTCACAACGACAGCTATAAAAGTCCAGAAACAATATGAACAACTAGACCCTTTATAAAAATCACAACTTTCTTTTCTTCTGAAAAAATTAAAGAGATAATTTCATCAACTAGGAGGCCAAAAAGTACTTGGGCAATCCAAACAAGCAAACTAAATTGGAAGATAATTAAAAACGTCTGCTACGATTTTAAATAGTTTTAATAGCACAAAATTCTATCAATTAGATCATCATATTTAGTCCACCTACATTCTTTACTCTGCAATCCTTTCAGTCAAACCAAAGCAGCACAGAGTTAACAATAGTAATAACAGCCGCATGGCATAGAGTTATAAAGCACGAAGATTATTGCGTCTTTGGAAGCAGAATTCCTCGAGGCACTTTCATGGTAGTGATCAATGGAGCCAAGCTGACAAGGTGAATGAAGAACATGCATGTATTAGGATTGCTATAAGAAACGAGTTAGTTTAGAGTGAATATATATATATATATAGAACACAATTGAAAGATAAAAGTGCTTACCAATTAGCTAGTGAAGGGAACAGGTAGAACCTGAACATCATCGATATTACCTACCACAAAGAATGGAAGAACGCTGATAATTGAATTTGAATTCTAACGAGTAAAAAGAATGAGGAAATTCGAGAAATAATTGAAGAACGCTGATAATGTATTAGGATTGCTATAAGAAACGAGTTGGATTAGAGTGAATATCATTTAACTTCGCATTACCTGTAGTATCATAAACCCTTAAGCCAGTTGGGTTAGCTACCCAAACCAGAGCTTCATCCGTGCTTCATAAGAACTTCCATCATCAGGATCGTAAGTGCCGTCGTATTGGAGAACTGGTACATGTTTCACTATCCAGTGGTCTTGGCCATTATTGGGTGACAATCTCTCATTGAACTCATCTGACATGTTTGCCAGTGATAGCTGTTTGAGATTTTTCAAGTGTTGTATCCCAGAAGGCACCTCCTTCAGACTCTGGCAGAAACCTATTTCTAGTTTTTCAAGAAGGGGGATTGCTCCTTGGTCTATTATTATTGTATTCAATTCAGTCAAGCCTGCAAGTCGTAGAGACTTGAGTTTCTGAAACCCTCCTCCTTCAAAATGCATCTTCTCTCCATTGTATGCACGAAGGAACCTAAGAAATCTTAAATTGGGCAAAGCTTGTAGGACTTTAATCGAATCACCATCCATCAACATACTAAAAGTCAATCTCAATTTAGCTAGATTGTGCAGTCTGGAAATCCACTCTGGCAGCCTTTCTAGTTTCCCCCAAAGACGGAGAGATTGGAGGTGAAGAGGAGCAGAAGACATTGCCTGCAAGTCAAGAATTGCAACCCCATAACCCTCTGAAGCAATACTAAGCGACAGCAGGTGAGGCATATTCTCTAGGGCAATGCATAGATCCCTTCCATTTTCTTTTTTCAAATTCACGATCCCCAGTTTCCTTAATTGCTTCAACATTCCAATCTCATTTATTAATTTCCGTTCATGATCGTCACCTGCATTAATTAAAAAGAGTGTTTGCAACAGCTCTAACTGCCCTAGGCTACCACGTACAAGGAGCCCCAAAACCCGTTTAGGATTACCCAAAAGATATCGCAATTTAGGGAATCTGTTAACCTCAACTGGCAACCTGTCCACCAAGGAAGCACTTAAGTCTAAGAACTCTAGGTTTTGCAGCTTTCCTATTGATTTTGGAAGATTTGACACCAGTGTCTCTCTTAAGCTTAAATACTTCAGGTGTAGCAAATTTCCCAACTCTTCTGGAATTTCATCTATCAGACACTTTTCAAAATCTAATGTGGTCAAAAGCTTACATTTTTCAAATATTGCATCAATTATTGGCTTTTGCAGCTTTGCCCCGCAGAAGACCATGACAGAGCGAGTTTGAGACCTGGTGCTTCCCTTTGGATTGTCACTTCCTCCCTTGCTTATGGACATGTGGCGTGCTATGCCTTCCAGAGCTGAGGAATTCCAAGAAACATGGCCGAAACTTAGTTCTTCTGACCTGGAAAGAATGACGTCTCGTACCAGATCATGCACTCGACATGTTTTGGGAATTCCTTTCATGCTAGCTTCATCTACTTGGACAAGACTTCGACGAATGAGTCCATTCAAGCACTCTTCCGCGGCTTCTTCTAATGTCAATCCTCGTTTTTCTTGTACAAAACCTTGAGCCACCCATAACCGAATTATTCTTGTACGTTTGATGGAGAAATCTTCGGGAAGCATCCCGAAATACAAGAAACATGCTTTGAGGTCGTAAGGAAGGTCGTGAAAACTGAGGGAGAGAATTTTAGTGACATTCTCAACATGAGGATCACTCGCCATTGTAGAATCGAGACTATTGACCACTTTTTGCCATTCTGGAATGACCCTTTCTTTGGTTGATAGAAGTCCACCAACAGCCACGATTGCCAGTGGCAATCCACCGCATCTTCTAACAATGTCGTGAGACAATTCCTCCAAATCTTTTGGACAATTCCCTTCAAAATCAAACATGAATGCCTTTTTGCAGAAGAGTTCCCAAGCTTCTCGTTGAGGGAGAGATTTCATCTGATAGACATGAACCAATGAAGATCTCCTGCAAAAGTTAGCAACATCCTCATTTCTTGTCGTGACCAGTATTTTGCTACCTTTGTTATTATCCACTAAGGCATGCTCCACATCTCCCCAAAAGCGGATTTCCCAGACATCATCGAATACGACTAAATACCGTTCTTGCTGTAAATATTTTCTAAGTTCATCAATCAACGATAAAGCGTCCATTGTGACAAAGGCCTCAGGAAAAGGCTCTTTCTTAGCTTCATAAAATTTCTTTAACGTGCTCCTTAAGAGTTCCACCCTCTCGTATGATTGAGACACAGTAATCCAAGCATGGCATTGAAAGTGTTGTTTCACTACGTAGTTGTCATATACTTTCTTTGCAAGAGTGGTTTTTCCCACTCCTCCCATTCCAACCACCGCGATCACTGTCCTCTGACATTCTCCGCTTACCAAGAGGCTTATCAATTCATCTTTTGTAGATTCAATGCCAACAAGCTCGGAATCTTCAATGAAAAGAGAACCTAATCGAGGATCATGCAAGACAATGTTACTTGAGCCGCCCTGCTCTGAAGATGAGAACCGGAATCCTTCACTTCTGTCCTTGATTCTCTGAATAGTTTCTCTAACACCATGAATCTCTGATGCGATCTTATGGCGTAGAGGCAATTTCCGAACCAAGGAAGTGACTTTAGTTAAGAAGCCCGCGAATACACGCCGACGATCACGATGTTGTGCCACATGAAGCATACTATATTCATCAATGACATCTTCAATCTGATAAGCAACTTCCCTTGCTTGCTTTACCCATACTTTCACACTTTCGCTCGCACCTTCTCTCTCAGCCTTTGAGTCTGCATCTTTCAGAAAAGCTCTGATGGCCTCCAGATCATCTTTGATATCTACAACTTCTTTGTAAACACCTTTCAGTAGTTGCACCCCTTGAGCTAGCAATGGAGCCAGCTTGTCAATTACAAGACTCACTGCTGACTCTGCCATTTTTTCTACTCCTTTCTATTTGATCTTCTTTGCTGCGAGAACAAATTTTGAATTTAGGCTCCTTTAAGTAATTAAATTATTGTAGGTTGGTCATGTTACAACAGTTGAAACCTGACGCAAGTAAGCATCAGACGAGTTGCTATGTTGATCTACCAGACCACCGGACGAGGTTAATAGGGTTTTTTATTAAAAAAAAATGATGTTGAGGACAATTTTTTTTATAAACTTCAGTGCACAGCATTATTAAGCTCTCTACTCCAATTCATATGGATGATGACAGTTAACACACACAAGTGATTAAATTCCCTGCGAGCTAAGCTAATGAAGAAATGAAATAGTGCATAGTCTACGAATTGAAGTTGATTACCTTGCTCTGTAGGGAATTTCGACCGGTGATGTTCTGATATTTGCCCATTGGAGGCTAAGCACACTGACACAATATTTAACGTGGTTCGGCAAACCGCCTACATCCACGGGAGAAGCCATTTGATTATATAGGGAGAGAACAAGATTTACAACAATAGAGGAGGAGGAATTATTCCCTCTTTAGCAACTCTCAACCTCACTCTATTTCTCTCTTCTTGGTGCTGCAATGATAGCCCACTCTCTCCTATATTTCTCACATCTTTGGCTCTATTTTCACTCTCACTCAACTCTCTCATTTTGCTCTCTAAGATCATGCCTCTTTTATAGGCATCCATGGTAGCTTCTCATGCTCTTTTGTCAACAATGGTGGTTGCCAAACTTGCCAAACTTCTTCAACAAATGTGGTTGCCAACTTCTTCTCTTCTTCAACAATGGTGGCTACCAAAGTCAATGGTTGTAGCCACCATTTATTGCACATGAAATGGCAACATACCTAACAATCACCCCCTTTGCCATTCATGTGGGGCAATTGTCAGCTTGCTTTTTCAACACAAGCTTGCATCTTGCAGCTCTTCCAAGCTTACCATTCTGAGAGCATCTGTGGCCAAGTTTACAGGTACTCGCCCAACCTTTCAATCACCAGAGTTAACCAAGCATCCCTTTGCCTACTCTAAAGGATCACTTCAACCAGATGGTTTGTCACATCTCATCTGAAGAGTGTTTAACGCTTGTCTCTGAAACAACATTCCCCTTCAAGCATATCAACCATGCTTAGCCCGGAATGATTTATCAAGCCTTACATGAAGGCTTACAACACCCCCTCAAACTGATATTCCCAAGTGCGACAGTCATTGAGTATTTTAATGTGATCACGAGCTCACCACTCTTCCAAGAGTCTACTCATCCAGGAGTTGCGTCTGCCCTCTATTCCACCCTAGGAACCACGCCTTACTTCTCCATGAGTCTCTCGCTCTTAGTCTCAAGAGTCCGGGTAGCTATCCACCTTTACTTATAGGGGCAGCCCATTAAAGGTTGATCCATGTCTATCTTCATACTCTGAGTATTACAATGCCATCACCGAGCTCACCACCTTGACAAGAGTCAACTTGTTCCCGGAACCTGCGCATGCCCTCTGCTCCTTCATAGCAGTCGCGTCTTAATGCTCCACAAGTCACACACTTATTGTCCAAGGCAAATGTCTTCTAGCTCATTGATCTTTAGCATGGGGGCAATATCCATGAAAGTCAATCCTGCATTTGTCTTCATACTCATCATAGCCACTTCATTGACTATACATTTGTCCACTCATATCTAGCCATCATATTGGCTCTAGGGCTGGGCTCTTTTTATGGCCCTCACACCTTCTCCTGAGGTGTCTCCGCGCGTCGTCATGCGACGGTTTGAATCTGGGCTAATATTGTAGCCCTCACACCTTCCATCCGAGGTGTCTCCATTCATCATCATGCGGCTTCATGTCCCTCACACCTTCTTCGAAGGTGTCTTCGTCCGTTGTCATGGGGCAGTATGATCTTGGGCTCATATCATGGCCCTCACACCTTCTGTCTGAGGTGTCTCCGCTTGTCGTCATGAGACGATCTGAACATGGACTCATATCAAGGTCCTCACACCTTTCATCTGAGGTGTCTCCGCCTGTCATCATGAGACGACCTGATTTTGGACTCATATCATGGTCCTCACACCTTCTGTCTGAGGTGTCTTCGCCTATCGTCATGAGACGGCCTGAACTTGGACTCATACCATGGTCCTCACACCTTCTGTCTAAGGTGTCTTCGCTTGTCGTCATGAGACGGCCACATCCTCCTTCATCGGGGATGTCTCCAGTGGCTCCAAGATTCTTTACCACCATGTGGACTTGGGAGAGATCACTACCACTGATCACATAGAAAGAGAAAGTTGCGGTGCACTCTTCACAGTTTTCCATCTCATTTTCTATGTTTGGAGCTTCTATCCCTTTCTGCTTGATAGCTCCACCCACACCAACTTTCTTTGGTGTCTTCGCCTTTCATCATAGGCGGTCGCACCCCCTTAATTCGGTGCTTCTGCAACAGCTCATCTTTCCATCCTTGCATGCATTGGAAAGGTCCTCGCTTGTTGCCTTTATCAAGAGCACAAGAGACTTCTTGTTGTACAACTTTTACATACAGCCTCTGCTCTGAGCTTCATCTGGGAATTCTTCTTCTCCTTGCACCTATCGTCTCATTACAGCACCTCGTTGGATCCTCCGGGTACTCCTGCACAATCTCCGTGTGCTCTCGTGCAATTTTGGTTCTCCAGATTTCTCCCTATTCTTTGCTTTTATGTTTGACAGCAGCTCATCCTGTCACAACATTTATCCAAGTCAAAATAGGGTGCCAATCTTTATCCTCTTGCTGTATTTCTCTTCGATTATCAGGGTCTTCATCAATTCTCCCTTCAAAAAGTTACAGTCACCGAATCTAACTTCTTTGGAGAAATCACCACTCCATCAGATCCTTGAACATACGGAACCAATTGTTCCCCTTATGTCGTCATCTTGCTAGTCTTCACCAGTTTCATTACAAACTGTTACATATACAAAAATAGTACTGTGTGGATGATCCTTCAACTAAGCAAGTTCCCAGGAAAGATTTGGAGGGGTCACACTGGTCCCGCTTAAAACCCAATCTCCTAGATAGAACTTCTTAGAACGTATCTATCCACCGTACTGCCTTTTTGTATATACAACCATTTGCTAGCTTTGTTGCGGCTTTCCTTTACAAGTGATCTGGGATATTCTGGTTTTATACCTGATTTCTCAACATCTGGCGAGACTACCAGTGCTTAAATTCATCAAGATTGGTCTTCATCAATTTTCACTCTCCACCTCTGATTGTCCACATAACCGGGTGTCCAGAGTGTCCCAATTTTGCCCTCCATCAAGGCATTACATTTCCCCATTTAATAGTTCAGCACATGTAATTGGGTAAACATGTGCACCTTCTTCTTCATCATCTCCATCGACCACCATGATGACCTTCAGATGCCTCCTGATCGGGCGATCTCTCATTAACTATTCACCACTGCCATTTTCAGTCTCGAATCTCATCAATCGGACCGTACCATTGCATCCGAAATAACAAATTATCTGGAAACATGTCTTGAATCGTCCAAATCGCACATCAGACGGCTACGATTTGATCAAAACAATTCTGGCCTGATCAACGGCTCAGATTCAATCTCAGATCCGGTTGCATGTAGACTCTGCTGCACAGAATCCTATCCCTCGGCTCGCGGCTCGGCTCAACTTGGCTTGGCTCGCGGCTAATGACATGGGCAGTGGGTCCCACTATACTGACATGTCTGCTGACTAGTCAATGACTGGCTGACTGTGTATGCTGATGTCATCCTTGCATCATGTTGTTGTCATCCTTTTGCATGGCACTGTTCATGATAGCGTCACTGTTCATGCCTACTGTTTACATGGGTCGAGTCAACTCATCCGGGTGAAGAAGACGCGTGGGGCGCGTCTGTGCGCGTGGGCAGACGCCTTGCCGGAGAGTGATGGAGATTGCGGTCATGTCCGACGTCCGATTTTGACGCGGTTTTCACCAGTGGCTTCGTCTCTTCCTCCTCTACACAGTGGGATGGTCAAAACACCATTTTGACAACTTTCATTTTTGAGCAAAAAATCAAACACCACTTAAACCATATGCTCTGATACCAATTGTAGGGAATTTCGACCGGTGATGTTCTGATATTTGCCCATTGGAGGCTAAGCACACTGACACAATATTTAACGTGGTTCGGCAAACCGCCTACATCCACGGGAGAAGCCATTTGATTATATAGGGAGAGAACAAGATTTACAACAATAGAGGAGGAGGAATTATTCCCTCTTTAGCAACTCTCAACCTCACTCTATTTCTCTCTTCTTGGTGCTGCAATGGCAGCCCACTCTCTCCTATATTTCTCACATCTTTGGCTCTATTTTCACTCTCACTCAACTCTCTCATTTTGCTCTCTAAGATCATGCCTCTTTTATAGGCATCCATGGTAGCTTCTCATGCTCTTTTGTCAACAATGGTGGTTGCCAAACTTGCCAAACTTCTTCAACAAATGTGGTTGCCAACTTCTTCTCTTCTTCAACAATGGTGGCTACCAAAGTCAATGGTTGTAGCCACCATTTGTTGCACATGAAATGGCAACATACCTAACATGCTCCATCACATAAAACTGAGACTTGAAGAGATGCAGATTCTTACGTAAAATTTCCTCTAGCTTTTCACATTACATTGAAATCTTGTTGCTCAGCTGACATTTCTACTTTATAAACAGAAGAATGTAAGCAAATAAAGTAAACAAAAGAAATAATAATTAGAGTGCAAGAATCTTGATTTAATCAAAAGTTAAAATTTTTAATTTCTAAATATAGATTCCAACTTATACTACATATTTTCTTCAAAAAAAATTGTTTGATTTGAGTCATTTTTACCAAATATAGTACCGTCAACGTATTTTTAATTTCTAAATACAGATTCCAACTTATACTAAAATCAAAAGTCTATTTTCATAAATAATTTCAAACGAACCCTAGATTCATAAATTAATGTAGAAATTGAAAATGAAAGAAAGCTTATATCTATTACAATTCACAACGTGTAATAAAAAGACAAACCTCATATGATCTTCAGTCCGAGTATAGCTTTTAGAATTCAGCTAGCTACACCAGTATCCCAGTTGGCCAGTACCATCTGATCCACCCTCACTTCTCTCTTAAAATGCTCATTAATCACCTAGATCTGATAATGATTTTCTAAATAACAACTCATCAATCATAAAAGCAAGATTTAATAAAAAATATATATATATATATATTTATTTTATTTTACATGAATGTATTAGAGTGAATAAATTAATATAACGCTCGAGTAGTGCTCTTAAAGCAAGTAACGCAAGATGACAACAAAGAAACACCTTTTTTATATAAAAATGAAGCAGTAACATGATGGGTTAAACAAAGAGTCAATAGAAAAATCTTTTGAACTAATCTTCTGATGATAATTTCATAGCATTTTCTTTTATCCTCATCTTCTCAGTGAGTGACTATGTACATTGTTACCGTGTTACACCGAGCAGAATCATTTTGAAAAACTTTTTGACTTTTTTTATAAAGAGAATGTTTTTGAAACCGAAGATTAATATTTAACTCGGAATAACTTGACTCGTAATCGATGACCCATGTCTTGTCATAAGGAGACCCCGTGTCGCGTGTCATTCCTTTACTTTTTACGGAAAGCATGGTCGCTGGAAAATCACCCCAAACTGCCGAACCCAGGCGGAGAAACTGCCGCGAAGGCGCCTGATAGTTGAAGGGGAACCAAAGGAACAAAGCGGAGCACAGTACAGGAGATGGAGAGAACAGTGCGAATCCACAGCTAATTAACTCTACGAGCATAAATAGATTTCTTGCTAATCTATCAATACCTGGTAAAGCACTGATATATAGTTTCATCAGAAAGAATGAAGAGCAAGCGCAAATTAAACACATGATCATTATCTATAGTTGAACATGGGTCGTGCAGAAAAGGATGTCACATATTCCATCTGACAAGTTTTGCAATGCAGGATCTCTGCTCTTTTCATTTCCTTAATCTTCACAATTCTTTTCTTGACCCAAGAGATATCAATAAAAAACATAGAGACCCAAGAGAGTACTAGATATATTTTTCTAATCCAAAAGCAGACTTGTTTTTCATATTTTTATTTATTTATTTTTGTTTTATATTTATGTTTATAAGCAAAGAAAAAAAATTTAAAAGCTCAACAAATAATGTTATATTCATTTTTTTGTTGTTGTGTTTTTTTTTATTTAATAATATTTATTTTAAAGATTTTTTTTATGTTTTTAAAACAATAAAGTTGTTGTTTAAGTTTATATATATATATATAATATTATTTTAGTTTTTGTATTTTACCTTAAGCTATGTATTTTAAAGTAAAAGTGTTTTACCACAAGTTTGTTAGGTCTACTCATTTATAAAATGGGTTCAGAAAATAACTTTTAAATTTATGTTGTGTAAACATATAATCTATTTTAAGTTCATATTGCTTGATTTTGATGTTTTATATCAGTTTTTCATATTCAAACATATTTTTATATAATATTGTGACTTGCTAGGATAAAAAAATATATGTTTTAGAAGCTAAAAATATCCATATTTGGGCTTGGCAGTAACTGCCATTTCAAAGTTATTATATATCTTAATTTATATTTATCTTTTAACTTTTACAATTTTACTTTTATTTTTTATTAATTTTTTTTTATTGAATTATCTAGATCTTGTGATCTAAGTCACTAATAGACATATAATCTTGATATATTTTATATTCAAATTATAAATTTTATTAACCCAACTTTACCCAGAACAATTTTTTTTTTTTACATTTTATTGTAATGTTTCTTTTTATCATATTATCAAATTAATCAAAATTTAACTCAATTATAGAATCTCTCTCACTTTTTTTAAAACATTATCATTTCTTCTTCTTTTTTTCAAGTTAAAAAAAAATAAAAAATTCTGATCATGCTCCCGACAGCGCGCAGACCATCAATCCAGTGAAGGCATGAACAACGTTCTGTTCACAAACCATCAATGATTTCATGTTTCGACATCTGGAATGCAGGACTCTTATGAGTGTTCCTTCTGCAATCCAGTTGATCAAGATGATGAACTGGAAACTGGAATGGAATAAGAAAATGCAGCAAGACACCATAATTAATTGAAACCATTAAAAGCTGACAGACATAGTTGCCCACAAGTATGAGCTGGTAACTGCATACACACACACACACACCTCTTAACTTCTAATGCCAGAGTTACGAACACTAATTAACAAAACCAAGGGCGTAAGGCTGGTTTTACCACTACTCTGACATCTTTTTCATTCACATCTTCAAGCAATCATGTACAAAGAGGTGCTCTAGTCTCCCTATAAACGTATATGGATTTCCATACATGAAAATTTCTGGGAATCTTACAAACTCAGACATTGGGACTTCGTTAACAGAGTTGCTCCAGGGCGTCAAACCTCTGCCAAATGTTCCAAATGAGTGACTAGCACCTTCCATCGTGATATCAACAGCCAAAGGTGTCAGCCTGTAGTCCAAGTCTTTTGAATTCATGCTGAAAGTTGTTTGAGGAATTCCTCGATCAAATGTGATTTTCTGACGTTTCCATATTTCCTTTGGATTACCTTGAAGCTGACGAGATCTTTTGAGTGCGGAATCTGACTTATCAGTATGGGAGGATCTGAATTTGAAAGTACTACACTCTCCCAAAGGGAAATGCTGATCGCATCTATCACCTTCTCCACTCTTGTTGCTGTAGCCTGGATAGTCTTCCATCTTAAAATCATCATTTCTCCGAGCAAGTTCCAAAATGTTCCAGTGGCAGAATGGAGGTGATGTTTTGTGGGTTACATGAATTTCCCCATAAGCTTGTAGCATTGTCATTCGCATTCCCAAAGAAGTTTCCCACAAGCTCCTTATGCATCCTAAGATATAATGCCAGAGAACAGGTAACAATAACAAGTATGTCCAGTTATCTTGTGATTAATTGAACCAAACAACTATAGATATCATAGGATTTGGATACTCTCATGTTCCAAGGAACATGATATAACATTCACAATTGCTACGTATTCAACATCCATGCAAGTCTAATGCACTATCAGTTCCTTAACTGTTAGGTATGTTGCCATTACATGTGCAACAAATGGTGGCTACAACCATTGACTTTGGTAGCCACCATTGTTGAAGAAGAGAAGAAGGAGGCTACAATGGTGGGTTGTTGGTGGCACCCAACAACCATTTACTAATGTCAAAGTTTGGCAAGTTTGGCAACCACCATTATTGACAAAAGAGCATGAGAAGCTACCATGGATGCCTATAAATAGAGGCATACATTAGAGAGCAAAATGAGAGTGAAAATAAAGCCAAATATGTGAGAAATATAGGAGAGAGTGGGCTGCCATTGCAGCACCAAGAAGAGAGAAATAGAGTGAGGTTGAGAGTTGCTAAAGAGGGAATAATTCCTCCTCCTCTATTGTTGTAAATCTTGTTCTCTCCCTATATAAACAAATGGCTTCTCCCGTGGATGTAGGCGATTTGCCGAACCACGTTAAATATTATGTCAGTGTGCTTAGCCTTCAATGGGCAAATATCAGAACATCACCGGTCGAAATTCCCTACAATTGGTATCAGAGCCTGGTTTAAGTGGTGTTTGATTTTTTTCTCAAAAATGAAAGTTGTCAAAATTATGTTTTGATCATCCCACTGTGTAGAGGAGGAAGAGACGAAGCCACTGGTGAAAACCACGTCAAAATCGGACGCCGGACATGGCCACACTCTCCATCACTCTCCGGCAAGGTGTTTGCCCACGCGCCCCACGTATCTTCTTCACCCGGATGAGTTGACCCGACCCAAATACCAGTTGACCCGACCCATGTGAACAGTAGGCATGAACAGTGCCATGCAAAAGCTGACATCATCATGATGCAAGGATGTCATCAGCATACACAGTCAGCAAGGTCGTTGACTAGCCAACAGACATGTCAGCATAGTGGGCCCCCCTGCCATGTCATCAGCCGCGAGCCAAGCCAAGTTGAGCCGAGTCGAGTTGGTGCCGAGCCGAGCCGCAAGCCAAGGGATAGGATTCTGTGCAACAGAGTCTACGTGCAACTAGATCTGAGATTGAATCTGAGCCGTTGATCAGGCCAGAATTGTTTTGATCAAATCGTAGCCGTCTGATGTGCGATTTGGACGATTCAAGACATGTTTCCAGCTAATTTGATCATTCCGGATGCAATGGTACGGTCCGATCATTGAGATTCGAGACCAAAAATGGCAGTGGTGAATTATTAAAGAGAGATTGCCCGATCAGGAGGTATCTGAGGGTCTGGATTGAGGTCGATGGAGATGAAGAAGAAGAAGGTGCACATGTTTGCCCAATTACATGTGCTGAACCGTTAAATGAGAAAATTTATTGCCTTGATGGAAGGAAAAATTGGGACACTCAGGACACCCGAGATGTGGACAACTTGAGGTGGAGAGTGAAAATTGACAAAGACTAATCTTGGCGAATCTAAGCATGGTAGTCTCGCCAGATGTTGAGAAATCAGGTATAAAACCAGGATATCCCAGATCACTTGTAAAGGAAAGCCGCAACAAAGCTAGCAAATGGTTGTATATACAAAAAGGCAGTACAGTGGATAGATACGTTCTAAGAAGTTCTGTCTAGGAGATTGGGTTTTAAGCGGGACCAGTGTGACCCCTCCAAATCTTTCCTGGGAACTTGCTTAGTTGAAGGATCATCCACACAGTACTATTTTTGTATATGTAACAGTTTGTAATGAAACTGTTGAAGACTAGCAAGATGATAGCTTAAAGGAACAGTTGAGTTCCATATGTTCAAGGATCTGATGGAGTGGTGATTTCTCCAAAGAAGTTAGATTTGGTGACTGTGATTTCTTGAAGGGAGAATTGATGAAGACCCTGATAATGGAAGAGAAATACAGCAAGGGGATAAAGATTGGCACCCTATTTTGACTTGGACAGGTGTTGTGACGGGATGAGCTGCTGTCAAATATAAGCAAGGAATAGGGAGAAATCTGGAGAACAGTAATTGCACGAGGGCACACGAAGATTGTGCAGGAGTACCCGTAGGATCCAACAAGGTATTGTAATGAGACAATAGGTGCAAGGCGAAGAAGAGTTCCCAGATGAAGCTCAGAGTAGAGACTGTGTGAAAAAGTTGTACAACAAGAAGTCTCTTGTGCTTTTGATAAAGGCAACAAGTGAGGACCTTTCCAATGCATGCAAGGATGGAAAGATGAGATGTTGCAGAAGCACCGAATTAAGGGGGTGCGACCGCCTATGATGAAAGGCGAAGACACCAAAGAGAGTTGGTGTGAGTGGAGCTATCAAGCAGAAAGGGATAGAAGCTCCAAACATAGAAAATGAGATGGAAAACTGCGAAGAGTGCACCGCAACTTTCTCTTTCTATGTGATCAGTGGTAGTGATCTCTCCCAAGTCCACATGGTGGTAGAGAATCTTGGAGCCACTGGAGACATCCCCGATGAAGGAGGATGTGGCCATCTCATGACGACAGGCGAAGACACCTCAGACAGAAGGTGCGAGGACCATGATATGAGTCCAAGATCAGGTCGTCTTATGATGACAGGCGGAGACACCTCATATGAAAGGTGTGAGGACCTTGATATGAGTCCATGTTCAGGCCGTCTCATGACGACAGGCGGAGACACCTCAGATAGAAGGTGTGAGGACCATGGTATGAGTCCAAGATCAGACCGTCTCATGACGACAGGTGGAGACACCTCAGATGAAAGGTGTGAGGACCATGATATGGGTCCATGTTCAGACCGTCTCATGACGACAGACGAAGATACCTCGGACAGAAGGTGTGAGGACCTTGATATGAGTCCATGTTCAGGCCGTCTCGTGACGACAGGCGGAGACACCTCAGACAGAAGGTGTGAGGGCCATGATATGAGCCCAAGATCATACTGCCCCATGACAACGGGCGAAGACACCTTTGGAGAAGGTGTGAGGGCTACAATATTAGCCCAGATTCAGACCGCTGCATGACGATGAGCGGAGACACCTCAGGAGAAGGTGTGAGGGCCATGAAAAAAAAAAAACCCAGCCCCAGAGCCAATATGATGGCTAGATATAAGTGGACAGGTGTATAGCCAATGAAGTGGCTATGATGAGTATGAAGATAAATGCATGATTGATTTTCATGGATATTGCCCCCATGTTAAAGATCAATGAACTAGAAGACATTTGCCTTGAACAATAAGTGGGTGACTTGTGGAGCATTAAGACGCGACTGCTATGAAGGAGCAGAGGGCATGCGCAGGTTCCGGGAAAAAGTCGACTCTTGTCAAGGTGGTGAGCTCGGTGAAAGCATTGTAATACTCAGAGTATGAAGATAGACATGGATCAACCTTTAATGGGCTGCCCCCATAAGTAAAGGTGGATAGCTACCCGGACTCTTGAGACTAAGAGTGAGAGACTCATGGAGAAGTAAGGCGTGGTTCTTAGGGTGGAATAGAGGGCAGACGCAACTCCTGGATGAGTAGACTCTTGGAAGAGTGGTGAGCTCGTGATCACATTAAAATACTCAATGACTATCGCACTTGGGAATATCAGTTTGAGGGGGTGTTGTAAGCCTTGATGTAAGGCTTGATAAATCATTCCGGGCCAAGCATGGTTGATATGCTTGAAGGGGAATGTTGTTCCAGAGACAAGCGTTAAACACTTTTCAGATGAGATGTGACAAACCATCTGGTTGAAGTGATCCTTTGGAGTGAGCAAAGAGGTGCTTGGTTGACTCTGGTGATTGAAAGGTTTGGCAAGTACATGTAAACTTGGCCACAAATGCTCTCAGAATGGTAAGCTTGGAAGAGCTGCAAGATGCAAGCCTGTGCTGAAGAAGCAAGCGGACAATTGCCCCACATGAATGGCAAATGGGGTGATTGTTAGGTATGTTGCCATTACATGTGCAACAAATGGTGGCTACAACCATTGACTTTGGTAGCCACCATTGTTGAAGAAGAGAAGAAGGAGGCTACAATGGTGGGTTGTTGGTGGCACCCAACAACCATTTACTAATGTCAAAGTTTGGCAAGTTTGTCAACCACCATTATTGACAAAAGAGCATGAGAAGCTACCATGGATGCCTATAAATAGAGGCATACATTAGAGAGCAAAATGAGAGTGAAAATAGAGCCAAATATGTGAGAAATATAGGAGAGAGTGGGCTGCCATTGCAGCACCAAGAAGAGAGAAATAGAGTGAGGTTGAGAGTTGCTAAAGAGGGAATAATTCCTCCTCCTCTATTGTTGTAAATCTTGTTCTCTCCCTATATAAACAAATGGCTTCTCCCGTGGATGTAGGCGGTTTGCCGAACCACGTTAAATATTATGTCAGTGTGCTTAGCCTTCAATGGGCAAATATCAGAACATCACCGGTCGAAATTCCCTACATTAACTCTGTATGAAAGAAATTTCCCTTCTATTTATTAGATTCAGCAGTACAGTCCTTGCTAGAATGAACCAATATCAACAGTGTTTAAATTTTAGGCACAAAAAGCTATAATTCATGTCCATCAAGTCTTAAACTTCATAGTTCGGCTCTGTCAAGTTTGAAAATATTACATATTTATGCTTGTATTGAATATAGAACAGCTATTAAGTTAGAGTGGGGCTGTAAGATTGCCAAATATGTAAATTTTCAAGTAAATGACCTTTCCATGTCTTATAAGCCCCAAAGAACAGAAAAGAATCACATTATAATAAAAAAGACTACTTCACCAGTAAGATGAGTGCTGAAGGAAAATAGCTTACTCAATCATAAGGTTATTGTCTTCCTTTAAATAAAAACCTGCACGAGGAAAGTTGAATATGATCCGATCAAACTTCTGCATCCTCAAAGTTAAGTGATGCTTCATTTTTGTTGCATCCACTCCATATAATGTAGATGCTCCTAACTCCTTTAAAGATTCCAAATTTGATTTTGCTTTCTTGAATTTCTGGATCACGACATCTAATAGAGGAGAAAAAAATGAAAACAACTAGTATGAAGCACAATATCTCAAGAACATGCACATTATGACATGAAACTGCAACGACACAAAGGGTCTATTGTTTAGATTTTGTCCAGAAAAGCATTTTCAATACACTTATCAATTACAGTAACAAAAATTCATTATATTTGACTAACCTTAAAGCCTCTCTGTTTGACACTCGGGATAAATAATTAATAAAAGTAAAATCAACTGCATAAAGAACTAACAATCTTTATTGCATAAACAGTACCAAATATATGTTACAAATGCATAAAAGAGCATAGAATGGTCTACAGAGAGATTACCGTAGAAGTCTGCAAGAGAGAGAAGAAAAGAAGATAAAGAACAAAAGGAAAAAACATTGAGATCTCCGTTGTCCTTAAGCTCTGTTTTCTTTTTACAATATGCTCTGCTTTTCCCCTGTTCTTAAGATCTGTTTTCTTTTTACTATTTTTAGAGGTCAATCAATTTGTACTTCTATATTTTTGGAGAATTCCTACCTTTGATGGAAAAAGAGTGATTCAAGCGCTAAATTTGAAATTCTCAACATTTTATCTATCTTTTGCAGGTTTAAATTAGTTATGGTCATAACAATCAAAACCAACGTAACAACAAACACAAAACTGACAGTTTCCATATACATAGAATAACTAGATAAAAAAAGGAATTGGTATGTTATCTGAAAGCTAAAGAAGAGAAAATGTTTGAAGTTTTATTTGGTTAGAAACTTCGAATGCGATTCTCTTAGGTCAGGTGGTAAGATAGGTGGGGTTTTCGTCATGATCATAGGTTAAGCCTTAGGTTTCAATATTTTGGAGTTTGAGAAATGCTGGTGTTGAATTCTTAGATGATGAGCTAGGAAAAGGTCCCAGCCATACTTTGTGACATTATGAATTCATTGCAATTGTTTCCTTTGATAGACATTCTTTCATGATAAGGGTTTATGAATCTTCTAGTGGAGCCTCAAAAAGGGTGAGCATCAAGCATATTGGTTTTTGATTTTGTGAAGAGAGAAAAAGAAAAAGAAAAACCAAAAACAAAAACAAGAGTGAAAGATCTTGTTTGAGTATAAACTCTTGCTATTAGGAAGTAGAAATGTGATTGCATTGAGACATCTTTTCTTTCAGGAAAAAAATAAGCATCATTATCCAAAGAATTGATCTATCAGGTTTCTACACACATAACAGGGGCTATGAACTGAAATCAGCTTGAATGGACCTGCTGTTTCAATGACTCCAGTAAGGCCTCACCACCAGAGGACTCCTGACGAAGTGCTTGCCATCGGACCATGTCAATATCCCAAATGTATAATCTTTAAGCTTCCATTTTGGGACAAGTTTGAATGTAACCTTAAATGTCTTCTCCTCACCCAGTTTCTTAAACTCTAAGGTGGCAGGCGTAACCGAAACTAACACTCCGGTTGGTTCCCTGACATGGATATAGTATTTGCCAAGAGAACCGACATTTTTAACTCTTCGAGTAACTGTTATGGTGTCATTAAGATTAATAGCTGAGATTGAAGGATAGTTGAAGTCTGTCAAACTGAATGACTCTGGACAAGTGTATGGCTTATCGGTGAATAATTTCAGGTCTTTTGAAGTATAGCCTCGGCTGCATAAATAGTGTTGATAATAGGTATATAAAGAACTGAATGTTGATGATAACCAGAAAAACAAAGAACAAAGAACTTGCAACAAAGAACAAAGAGCAGAATGTTTTTGATGTAGATTACTGCCATCCCTTAGCTTTTATTTATAGATGAAATCAATTACATCACAATTAAGAAACATAACTAATATAAACTCCTTCATTTATGGAGCTATGTAACTTATCCTAAATAAGTTTCATAATTAAAGAAGTAAAATATATGGCTAAGACATTAATTTCAGCTTTGGTGCCATAACTTCAACAAATAGTTCAAGAAATCATTAACAGTGAGATCATAAACTAGACCAGGATCTGCTGCACGGTTTGGCTGCACATGTCCTGCACCGTATGCAAATGGAGTTGCCCTGGTGTTGGACGAATCCAATATTGGATCCCCATTGTTGTTTCTTGTTGTTGCTGCGGATGAAATCGACTAGTAAGACAATGATCAATGTCCAAAACGTATTTTCTAGCTCTAAAGAAAAAGAGAAGGAAAACTGTTCTTTACCTGTTGTCATGATAGCCGATCTGATAGCGGCAGGACTCCAATCTGGATGGAGTGATTTTAGAAGGCCAACAATTCCAGAAACATGAGGGCATGACATTGAAGTTCCAGATTCAGTGTTGAAGGGAATCCTACGCTTATCGTAAGCTGCATCAGTTGGTCCTGTTGCTAGAGTGAAAGCAGCAATTACACTGACACCGGGAGCAGTGATATCAGGCTGAAATGGATAGACCAAGTCATGTTCATTCATCACTGTATAATGCAAGGCCAACGATAGCACAGACAGATTGACAGAAAAAAATAACAACGAAGAACTACTAAAACAAACCTTGAGGATTGATTCTTCAAGGATATTAGGCCCCCTAGATGAGAAAGAAGCCATAAATGGAGCTGGCTTTGTTCCCAATTCTGTCCTTACATTGGTGATATATGCCCAAGGGTCCCTGATTTACATGCAGATACGATCCGGCTAAAATACGGGGTTTGTCAAGCTCAAAGAGATTTCTTGGTTAAGTTGATATGAACTTACTTGGTAGAATTGAGGTAGGAAAAGACAGATTGACCATCTGTAGAGATGATGTGTGCAGCAGGAAGTACATGAGCGTCGGCAAGAATGCCATTGCCAGATTCTTCATCATTAGCCAAAATCATCCCTACAGCCCCAGAAAGAAGAGCTACATGTCCCTTTTCTACTCTTGGATTTACCCCTCGAAGGCATACCAATATCTTCCCTTTAACCTTTTTGCAATCAAGTGTTCCAGGTTTGCAAAGGTTGCTGCAAAACTTCATGCAATTACCATCTTAGGGCAATGCTATAGCAAAAAGCTTAGGGATTCACAAGTTTAGTACCGAAATATTTCAAGCATCCACAGATTTGAGGCGATACTTACGCATCTTCTTCAGACTGATTAGAAGCGTTTGCCCGTGCACCACAGATCAATGGATAGAATTTTCTAGCAGGCAAGCTTTTTTGTGAAAGACTTGCTCGCTAGAAAAGAGAACAAGATGATTAGTTTGAGAAAAACTCAACTTGTGTAAAGGTAATTCAATATTGTGAAAAACGATCCTAGCCAGTACTGAACTAGTAAGAAATCCATCATGAAAGGCTGTTATAAGAACAGAGAGATTAGCCAAAGAAGCTCTCTAGCTCCTCGAGTTCCCTGTTGATTACCCTCCAAAATTATAATTTCAAGAAGGTAAAAAACGAATTATAGAGAGGGAAAAAGAAAATAACCTTGAGGTGCTTCCTGTTTCCAAGTGCAACGTAGATTGTGAAGGCACGATCAAGTGTGCTGGCACCAACTGTTATCAGCCAAGGTGCCACATTTGATACCGATCCTGGTCCTGGTCCTGAATTGCCAGCAGAGGCAACCACATGCAGTAATACCCTTCTTGAAAGCATGGAAAGAACCGATTGCAATAGCATCATCGGAGTATTCATCGATAGCCCCACCCAGGGAAACTGAGAGCACGTCAACGCCATCGCTTATGGCAACATCGAAGCCGGCCAAGATGTCTGCTTCATAGCACCCACCCTCATTCACACCTACAGCTGGCCAATTTGTATCCTTTATTTATTTATACATGCTTCTAAGCCTCCAAGGACATTATTATCTTTTCTTATTTATGTTTTTAAAAAATCACAATAATAGCGACATGGAAATTTGTATTGAAGTAACCGAAGTATGTAACACGGAAACTTAGGATGGCACGTCAGATTGAACAAAGAAGACAGGCTAGGCTACAGATTAAGATGAATGATACATACCACAAGAACAAACTACAAATCTCTCTCCCTCTCCCTCCCTCTCCCTCTCTCTCCCTCTCTCCCCCTATCATCCAGTAGCCATTGTTCATTGTCTAGAGTTCCATATTGTGTCAATGAAGACCGAAAGCCCAAATGGAAACTCCTTGCTTGCTCCAATCATGTTTCTTCCTTCTTCTTCATTGCCTGTTGCATAGTCCCCTCCTCCGCTGATAAGCCATCATATTACATACCCCCTGACACCTTTGCAGTGGATTGTTCTCCATCAGTTGCACCACATGATGCTGGATTCCCTAATGATCAAAAATATGAAATTGATTTCTCATCAGTTTCAAGAGTATACGCCGTAGATCCTAGCAGCAGCGAAAAACCGAGAATTTCTGCTTGCATCTTCCGCAAGCAGGTCACCTGGCCATTTATTGTCTCTGATGGCCCCAACTTCATTCTGTTGAATAAACTCAATCTAGAAGCACCTAGATAGTCAAGGAAGGCAACCACCCACCAGCCGCAGCCGCCAGCCACCAGCCGCAGCCGCCAGCCGCCAGCCGCCTTCACACCGCCGGTCAACAGCCGCCTTCACACCTGGAACAGTAGATTTTCGTATTCTGTTTTTTGTCTATAAATAGAGTGCCCAGCTTGTGTTTATTTGTGTGGAGAGAATAGAGAGAAACACTTGAAAGAGAAAGAGAGAGAGAGAGGGCGTGTTTAAGCTTTTGTTTTTGTGTTATTTGTAAGCTTCGGATTTTGTAATAAAACCAGTGTGTTTTATCCCCTCTGAGTGTTTCAAAGCCACCACCAGTGGTTCCTCCCACCAACAATTGATATCATAGCCCCGTTCGTCGGAAAACAGAAGAGTTTTGGGGTATATCCGAATTTTCAAAGTTGTCAAAAACAAGTTTTGATCATTCCACAGTGTAGAGCTCATCAAGACGAGTTCACTGTCGCAAAAATCAGCCCGATCGGATACCGCGGTGAGCCACACGCGCCGCCTGAAGATCCGGTGACTGTATCCCACGCGCAGCCACTCGCGCCAGAGGAAGACGACGAGTGTCGTCCACGCGCGCCATATTCGAGCCGTGTAAGCCGCCTAAGCCGATAGCCGAGTCCAGCCGAGCCGATAGCCGAGTCCAGCCGAGCCACGAGCCGAGCCGTCCTCCGCGCCGAGCCGAGCCGCGTTTCAAGCCGCAGCCGAGCGAGAGAATATTCCCAGAATATTCCCGGTTCAACCCAGCGAACCGCCCGCCGTACAGAATTGGTTTTTGGACCGGTTCACCCATTTTCTGACCCGATTTCAACAAAGTCAGACCGGTTCCCGACTATTTGGACCATTCCGGATCGATCTACAGTGTCCGTTTGGTCAAATTCAGCTCCCAGAAGGCGATATAGTCATTAAAATAGCAAAATGACTACAGAAGGTACACATACACTCATCCCGAAGCTGACCAAAGACAACTATGATAGTTGGTGCATCAGATTGAAGGCATTTCTTGGGTCACAAGAGTGTTTTGATATTGTACAAACTGGTTATGATGAACCAGAGTCCAAAGAAAGAGAAGATGCTTTACAAGAGGCACATAAGTAAGTCCTTAAAGTCAATAGAAAGAAGGACAACAAAGCAAAGACCATCATCTATCAAGGTCTTGATGAAGATACATTCGAGATAATAGCTTCCGCTGAAACGTCACATGATATATGGGAGGCTCTCCAACAGAAATACAAAGGTGCTGACAGAATCAAGAAGATTCGTCTTCAATCTTTGAGAGGAGAATTCGAATTATTACGAATGAAGTCCTCAGAATCTATTTCTGATTATCATACAAGGATTATGGTGATAATCAATCAGATGAGGAGAAATGGAGAAGCCCTCATTGACACTCGAATTATTGAGAAAATTTTGAGATCCATAGATCCAAAATTTGATCATGTTGTTGTCGCAATTGAAGAGTCCAAGGAAGTGGACAAGTTGACAGTGGATGAGCTTATGAGTTCTTTGCAAGCTCATGAGCAGAAGATTGTAATGCGAAATGAAGATAAGGCCATTGAGCATGCCTTACAAGCAAAGCTGTCTTTCAAGGACAGATATGAGCAAGGGGAGACTTCAACAAGTGGCTACACCACTCAAGCAGGAAGTCAACAATCCAGAGGAGGATTTCATAAATTCCAAGGAAGAGGAAGAGGATCTTGGAATACAAGCTTCAGAGGAAGAGGTGGCAGAAACACCACCAGAGGAGGCCGAGGCCAACAAGCATTCACTCCTAGAGGAAGAGGAGGCGGTTACAATAACCGTGACAAGAGAAATATCAAATGTTATAGCTGCAATCAATTTGGGCACTATAGCACTAAATGCAGATGGAAAGCTCCGTTGGAGACACGTGAGCAAGCCAACTATGTAGAGAAGCATGATGGAGAAGCATCTGCATTTCTTGTCCAACAAGAACTTGGCGAGAAACAAGAGAACATATGGTATCTAGATACTGGAGCCAGCAATCACATGTGCGGCTACCGAGAGTTATTTGGTGATCTAGATGAGACCAAGCAAGGTCTAGTTACTTTTGGAGATACCACAAAGGTTCCATTCAAAGGTAAAGGCAGCATCCCAGTCAAGATGAAGAACGACGATTCTAGCTACATCGCCGATGTGTATTATGTCCCAGCCATAAAGCAGAACCTGATCAGCCTAGGCCAACTTTTGGAGAGAGGATATAGTTTTTACTCGAAGAATTGTCATCTGACAATTAGAGACAACAATGGGAGATTAATGGCCTACGTGAAAATGTCCAAGAATAGGATGTTTCCTTTGAACATCCAGTATGATGCAACAAGGTGTTTGAGTGCCATCACCAATAGTGAAGAATGGCTTTGGCACTTGAGGCTTGGACATCTGAATTTCACAAGTTTGAAGATGCTAGCAAGCAAGAAGATGGTCAAAGGTTTGCCTCACATTGATCATCCAGATGAAGTCTGTGAGAGTTGTGTCCTCAGCAAACATCACAGATCCAGTTTTGCCAAAGAAGTCAACTGGAGAGCAAAGAGGCCACTGGAGTTAGTACACACAGATGTGTGTGGCCCAATTACGCCTATGTCGACTGGACAAAATAGGTACTTCCTCACTTTTACTGATGATTTTAGTAGAAAGACGTGGATATACTTTCTGAAGAGGAAGTCAGAAGTATTCAATTGTTTTAAAGATTTTAAAGCAATTGTGGAGAAGCAAACTGGTTACACGATCAGAACCGTAAGATCTGATCAAGGTGGAGAATATACAGTAAATGACTTTGAAGCCTATTGTACACAACAAGGCATCCGACATCAGACGACGCCAGCTTATACACCACAGCTGAATGGTGTAGCAGAAAGGAAGAATCGCACGATTCTTGACATGGCTAGAAGTTTGCTCAAAGCAAAGAAGCTGCCCAAGCAATACTTGGGCTGAAGCTGTATCATGTGCAGTGTATCTGTTGAATCGCTGCCCGACCAGAAGTTTGCAAGGTGTTACTCCAGAAGAAGCATGGAGTGGTCACAAACCAAGTGTTACTCATCTACGAGTCTTTGGTTGTGTGGCATATGCAAAGATCCCAGATGCAAGAAGGAGGAAGCTCGATGATAAAAGCGAGCAATGCATCTTTGTCGGATATGGTGAAAGAAGGATGGGATACAGGCTGTATAATCCCATCACGAAGAAGGTGATTACGAGTAGAGATGTTATCTTTGAAGATAAATCTTGGGCATGGAATGGTGATCAAGAAGCAGTCAGATGGATCAACACTGATTTGATCCTTGAAGGTGAAGAAGTACCAACAGTACTTGTCGAAGAACCTATTGTGCCAGCAGCTGAACCACAAAGTCCGGCACACAGTTTCCCTGTATTCAACAGGAGGAACACACCAGGAGCATCATCATCAACACCACCATCAGCATCCTCGTTAGAAGGACCAAGAAAGATGCGGAATCTTGAAGAGTTGTATGATACCACTCAGGTCATGGAAGATACAACTCTGTTTTGTTTCCATGCAGATAAGGACCCACCAGAAAAGAAGAAAGCAATAGGTGTCAAAAGGGTCTACAAGCAGAGAGAAGGCATTGAAGAGAGAAGTGTTCATGCTTGGCATGATATCTCTCGATTGAGTTTAAAGGGGAGATTTGTTGAATAAACTCAATCTAGAAGCACCTAGATAGTCAAGGAAGGCAACCACCCACCAGCCGCAGCCGCCAGCCGCCAGCCGCCTTCACACCGCCGGTCAACAGCCGCCTTCACACCTGGAACAATAGATTTTCGTATTCTGTTTTTTGTCTATAAATAGAGTGCCCAGCTTGTGTTTATTTGTGTGGAGAGAATAGAGAGAAACACTTGAAAGAGAAAGAGAGAGAGAGAGGGCGTGTTTAAGCTTTTGTTTTTGTGTTATTTGTAAGCTTCGGATTTTGTAATAAAACCAGTGTGTTTTATCCCCTCTGAGTGTTTCAAAGCCACCACCACCAGAATAGATTGTGAAGGCACGATCAAGTGTGCTGGCACCAACTGTTATCAGCCAAGGTGCCACATTTGATACCGATCCTGGTCCTGGTCCTGAATTGCCAGCAGAGGCAACCACATGCAGTAATACCCTTCTTGAAAGCATGGAAAGAACCGATTGCAATAGCATCATCGGAGTATTCATCGATAGCCCCACCCAGGGAAACTGAGAGCACGTCAACGCCATCGCTTATGGCAACATCGAAGCCGGCCAAGATGTCTGCTTCATAGCACCCACCCTCATTCACACCTACAGCTGGCCAATTTGTATCCTTTATTTATTTATACATGCTTCTAAGCCTCCAAGGACATTATTATCTTTTCTTATTTATGTTTTTAAAAAATCACAATAATAGCGACATGGAAATTTGTATTGAAGTAACCGAAGTATGTAACACGGAAACTTAGGATGGCACGTCAGATTGAACAAAGAAGACAGGCTAGGCTACAGATTAAGATGAATGATACATACCACAAGAACAAACTACAAATCTCTCTCCCTCTCCCTCCCTCTCCCTCTCTCTCCCTCTCTCCCCCTATCATCCAGTAGCCATTGTTCATTGTCTAGAGTTCCATATTGTGTCAATGAAGACCGAAAGCCCAAATGGAAACTCCTTGCTTGCTCCAATCATGTTTCTTCCTTCTTCTTCATTGCCTGTTGCATAGTCCCCTCCTTCGCTGATAAGCCATCATATTACATACCCCCTGACACCTTTGCAGTGGATTGTTCTCCATCAGTTGCACCACATGATGCTGGATTCCCTAATGATCAAAAATATGAAATTGATTTCTCATCAGTTTCAAGAGTATACGCCGTAGATCCTAGCAGCAGCGAAAAACCGAGAATTTCTGCTTGCATCTTCCGCAAGCAGGTCACCTGGCCATTTATTGTCTCTGATGGCCCCAACTTCATTCAACTTTACTTCAAACTAGTTGCATATTCAGGGTTAAACATATCTAAGGCCTTGTTCTCCATCAATTAACGTTGGTCCGTATACACTAATAACTACTTCAGAGTCATCCTATTCTAAATATTCCCCAAATAGCGATTATGCTATCAGGGAATTCTGTGTCAATATGGATGGCCAGGTATTAAATGTAACTTTCACTCCTTCATCTAAGGTTTTCGGTGCCTATGCTTTTATCAACAAGATTGAGATAGTCTCAATGCCATCAAAGCTTTACATACAAGAAGATGCTCCATTTTCACTTGTAGGACAGCCTACTCATTATTTCATGGGGAATTCTACAGCCCTTGAGATGATGTACAGGATGAACATAGGAGGAGATGTGATCTCTGAGCTAGAAGATACTTGCATGTTTCGTCGCTGGACCAGGGATGATGATTATTTCATGAGTAATGATGGAAACACAAGTATTGTTGAATCAGAAGTTGAAGTCAACTCGAGTTTACTGGTGCCATCATATTCTGCTCCACTCCAAGTTTACACCTCTGCCAGGACAATTCTACAGACAACTGAAAGCAAATACCGAGCTACATGGTTGTGCCCAGTTGATCATGGTTTCTATTACCTTGTTAGGCTCCATTTCTGCGAGATTTCGAGAACAATTAAGCAAGACGGCCAACGAGTTTTCAGCATTTATATCAACAATCAAACTGCCGAGGATCACGTAGATGTTTTCAATTGGAGCCATGGGACTGGAATTCCCATCTACAGAGACTACATAGTGAACTTTTCAAGGTATGGTGAAGGCATAGAGTATCTAACTGTTGCAATAGGAAGTAATAATGGATCATCTGCAGAATATGGCGGTCCAATTTTGAACGGGCTGGAAATTTTCAAGTTGTCTGACATTTCCAACAATCTTGCGGGTATTCATCCATTTGGGCTAATAGTTACCCCGCATCCAAATTTTTCTGGAGGCAATGATGCGGTGATTATTTACCGGGTATTGACTGGTCTTATAGCTGCTCTTACGGCAATAGGATTGCTAGGCTTCTTTTGTTTATTTTGTTCCTCTCTTTCAAAGGAGCGGCGTAAATCCTCTAATCAAGATCAATCATCAGGCCACTGCCAAATTTTTACAATTGCTGAGACAAAATCAGCAACCAATAATTTTGCAGATAACTTACTCATTGGAAACGGTGGGTTTGGGACAGTCTACAAGGGATCAATTGATGGTGGCATATCAAGCATTGCTATAAAGCGCGCCAATCCAAGTTCACACCAAGGTTTGAAAGAGTTCCAAACTGAAATCTCCATGCTCTCAAGGCTCAGGCACAGCCACCTGGTATCTTTGGTCGGATATTGCATGGAGGAAAAAGAAATGATACTCGTTTATGAGTACATGGCTCAAGGCACACTGCGTGATCATCTCTACAAGACAAAGAAACCCCCTCTTCAATGGAAGCAGAGGCTTAGGATTTGCATTGGTGCCGCACGGGGGCTGCACTACCTTCACACGGGTGCAAAGCATACTATCATTCACCGTGACATCAAGAGCACCAACATCTTGTTGGATGAAAAATGGGTGCCAAAGGTTTCAGATTTTGGGTTATCAAAACTTGGTCCAAACAACATGACAGAGTCTAAGACGCATATTTCAACAATTGTTAAAGGTAGTTTCGGCTATCTGGATCCAGAGTATTATCGACGTCAAAAACTAACTGAAAAATCTGATGTGTACTCATTCGGGGTGGTGTTGTTTGAGGTTCTATGCGCCAGGCCTGCTGTGATCCCTATGGGAGAAATTGAAGAGGAAGAGCATGAAAAAGTGAGTTTAGCTGAGTGGGCATTGCATTGCTGTCAAATGGGGACCCTTGATCAGATAATCGATCCATATCTAAGAGGTAAGATAGTTCCTGACTGTTTCAAGACCTTCACAGATATAGCAAGGAAATGTTTGGCGGACAGGGGAAGTGAAAGGCCTTCAATGGGTGATGTATTGTGGAATTTGGAGCTTGCAATGAAGCAGCAAGATGGTGCCGACCAGCAAGAGGCCGGCAGTGTTCGGAAAGAGGTCAGTCGGAGGAAGAATGATGATTTGTCCATAATGATTGACGGTCAACGCTGCAGTGGCTTTGATATTTCAGATCCAACCCCATTTTCATGTCCATTTCCAACTCCATTTAAACCATGTAAGTTAGGAATTAGTGTCCTTAGAATCCTTAGTAAAGTAGCCCTTAGAATCCTTGTTGTTGGATTAGGAGAGTTTCTATAACTTTCTTTTCTATCCATTCTCACATGGAAAATGGTTGTTGTGTGGATGTTTGACTTAATTCTGCCTGATAACTAAGCAAAGAGTAAGATCCAACACCATCACACGTGGAGCATCGACGAGCCTCTTGATGTAATCGTCGGTGTCCGTGCACTTGGTTGGTGTGGATTTCTTGTTGATATTCTTGCTTGTGGTCCCATACAATATGTCCACGTCAGCACGTCAGTTTGACATGTCACCACGTAAGATTAGTAACAAGTCAATGTCTTATGAAGGCGATGAATGCTACAGTTCTGCCTGGGGACAACCGCGGTGAAAAAGAGACATCCACGTTTCACCATTAATACTGTTATTAAAAAAATAAATTAATATTTAATACGCTTTAAAGACGTTTCTCTTTTCTATCTATCTTGTAACTATGCATCAATCTGTCCGAACCAACTTTTTTTTTTTTTTTGGAGATGGTTTGGTATTCTTACAGTAAAAAGTTGTATTAAATAATATTTTTTATTTTTAAAAAATTATTTTTCACATTAATATATCAAAATAATATAAATATATTTAAAAAAAAAATTTCTTGAAGGGAAGAATTTGTGTGAAAACTACTGGGCAAGAATATTGGTAAGTTTCTCTTGACGATTTAAGATTTATTCAAAATAATATAAATATATTAAAAAAAAATTCTCATGTTTTTCGTAGCACACGTCGCTAGAAATTGACGCCGCAGAAGCAGAAAGACAGTAACCAAGCATGGAAAATTAGAATTGACAAGTATATGCTACTAGCCCAAAATTAATAAAAGAACATAGACATTCACCTGTTGACATTAATGCATCCCTAGCCAGGTTATTTCTCGTACCAACAGCGGCAGCACTACCTAGCTAGCTCTATAGCATTGACGAGAAGTACATCAAACGATGGCATACAAGCTGCTTGCTAATAAGCATTTATTACAAGGAAATTTCAGTCAAACCAAATTAAGCAGCACAGCAGTAATTAACAATAGTAATAACAGCCGCATGGCATAGAGTTATAAAGCACGAAGATTATTGCGTCTTTGGAAGCAGAATTCCTCGAGGCACTTTCATGGTAGTGATCAATGGAGCCAAGCTGACAAGGTGAATGAAGAACATGCATGTATTAGGATTGCTATAAGAAACGAGTTGGGTTAGAGTGAATATTACCTAGTGAAAGATAAAAGTGCTTACCAATTAGCTAGTGAAGGGAACAGGTAGAGCTTGAGCATCATCGATATTACCTACCACAAAGAATGGAAGAACGCTAGCTTATTATTGTATTTGAATTGTAATGATCGAGTAAAAAGAATGAGGAAATTCGAGAAATAATTTGAAATTATCATTTAACTTAGCATTACCTGTAGCATCATAAACCCTTGAGCCAGTTTGGTTAGCTACCCAAACCAGAGCTTCATCAATGCTCCATAAGAACGTTCATCATCAGGATCGTAAGTGCCGTCGTATTGGAGAACTGGTACATGTTTCACTATCCAGTAGTCTTGGCCATTATTGGGTGACAATCTCTCATTGAACTCATCTGACATCTTTGCCAATGATAGCTGTTTGAGATTTTTCAAGTGTTGTATCCCAGAAGGCACCTCTTTCAGACCCTGGCAGAAACCTATTTCAAGTTTTTCAAGAAGGGGAATTGCTCCTTGGTCTATTATCATTGTATTCAATTCAGTCAAGCCTGCAAGACGTAGAGACTTGAGTTTCTGAAACACTCCTCTTTCAAAATGCATCTTCTCTCCATTGTATGCACGAAGGAACCTAAGAAATCTTAAATTGGGCAAAGCTTGTAGGACTTTAATCGAATCACCATCCATCAACATGGTATGAGTCAATCTCAATTTAGCTAGATGGTGCAGTCTGGAAATCCACTCAGGCAGCCTTTCTACTTTCTACACCTGAAGAGGAGCAGAAGACATTGCCTGCAAGTCAAGAATTGCACCCCCATAACCCTCTGAAACAACACTAAGCGACAGCAGGTGAGGCATATTCTCTAGGGCAAGGCATAGATCCCTTCCATTTTCTTTTTTCAAATTCATGATCCCCAGTTTCCTCAATTGCTTCAACATTCCAATCTCATTTATTAATTCCCATTGATGATGGTAACCTGCATTAATTACATAGAGTGTTTGCAACAGCTCTAACTGCCCAAAAGATATCGCAAAAGATATCGCAATTTAGGGAATCTGTTAACCTCAACTGGCAACCTTTCCACCAAGGAATCACTCAAGTCTAAGAACTCTAGGTTTTGCAGCTTTCCTATTGATTTTGGAAGATTTGACACCAGTGTATCTCTTAAGCTTAAATACTTCAGGTGTAGCAAATTTCCCAACTCTTTTGGAATTTCATCTATCGGACACTTTTCAAAATCTAATGCGGTCAAGAGCTTACATTTTTCAAATATTGCATCAATTATTGGCTTTTGCAGCTTTTCCCCGCAGAAGACCATGACAGAGCGAGTTTGAGACCTGGTGCTTCCCTTTGGATTGTCACTTCCTCCCTTGCTTATGGACATGTGTCGTGCTATGCCTTCCAAAGCTGAGGAATTCCAAGAAACATGGCCGAAACTTAGTTCTTCTGACCTGGAAAGAATGACGTCTCGTATCAGATCATGCACTCGACATGTTGTGGGATTTCCTTTCATGCTAGCTTCATCTACTTGGACTAGACTTCGACGAATGAGTCCATTCAAGCACTCTTCCGCGGCTTCTTCTAATGTCAATCCTCGTTTTTCCTGTACAAAACCTTGAGCCACCCATAACCGAATTATTCTTGTACGTTTGATGCAGAAATCTTCGGGAAGCATCCCGAAATACAAGAAACATGCTTTGAGGTCGTAAGGAAGGTCGTGAAAACTGACGGAGAGAATTTTAGTGACATTCTCAACATGAGGATCACTCGCCATTGTAGAATCGAGACTACTGACCACTTTTTGCCATTCTGGAATGACCCTGTCTTTGGTAGCTAGAAGTCCACCAACAGCCACAATTGCCAGTGGCAATCCTCCGCATCTTCTAACAACGTCTTGCGACAATTCCTCCAAATCTTTTGGACAACTCCCTTCAAAATCAAACTTGAATGCCTTTTTGCAGAAGAGTTCCCAAGCTTCTCGTTGAGGGAGAGATTTCATCTGATAGACATGAACCAATGAAGATCTCCTGCAAAAGTTAGCAACATCCTCATTTCTTGTCGTGACCAGTATTTTGCTACCTTTGTTGTTATCCACCAAGGCATGCTCCACATCTCCCCAGAAGCGGATTTCCCACACATCATCGAATACAACTAAATACCGTTCTTGCTGTAAATGTTTTCTAAGTTCATCAATCAACGATAAAGCGTCCATTGTGACAAAGGCCTCAGGAAAAGGCTCTTTCTTAGCTTCATATAATTTCTTTAACGTGCTCCTTAAAAGTTCCACCCTATCGTATGATTGAGACACAGTAATCCAAGCATGGCATTGAAAGTGTTGTTTCGCTACGTAGCTGTCATATACTTTCTTTGCAAGAGTGGTTTTTCCCACTCCTCCCATTCCAACCACCGCGATCGCTGTCCTCTGACGTTCTCCGCTTACCAAGAGACTTATCAATTCATCTTTTGTAGATTCAATGCCAACAAGCTCGGAATCTTCAATGAAATGAGAACCTAATCGAGGATCATGCAAGACAATGTTACGTGAGCCTCCCTGCTCTGAAGATGCGAACCGGAATCCTTCACTTCTGTCCTTGATTCTCTGAAGAGTTTATCTAACACCATGAATCTCTGATGCGATCTTACTGCGTAGAGGCAATTTCCGAACCAAGGAAGAGACTTTAGTTAAGAAGCCCGCGAATACACGCCGATCACGATGTTGTGCCACATGAAGCATATTATATTCGTCAATGACATCTTCAATCTGATAAGCAACTTCCCTTGCTTGCTTTACCCATACTTTCACACTTTCGCTCGCACCTTCTCTCTCAGCCTTTGAGTCTGCATCTTTCAGAAAAGCTCTGATGGCCTCCAGATCATCTTTGATATCTACAACTTCTTTGTAAACACCTTTCAATAGTTGCACCCCTTGAGCTAGCAATGGAGCCAACTTGTCAATTACAAGACTCACTGCTGACTCTGCCATCTTTTCTACTCCTTTCTATTTGATCTTCTTTGCTGCGAGAACAAATTTTGAATTTAGGAAGTAATTAAATTATTGTAGGTTGGTCATGTTACAAAATTATTGTAACTGGTTGTACCAGCCTTGTATATCTTCGGTGATTCCACCATAGATATAAAAAAGTTATACCAGTTACTTGTTTCAAGATTATTTACCAAATATAACTTCAACGTATTTTTATCAAAATTATTTCCTTTTTTTTTTATAAAAAAAAAGCCTTTAAATTATGATCTAAAATCAGAAGTCTATTTTCATAAATAATTTCAAACGAACTCTAAATTCATTTATTAATGTAGAAATTGAAAATGAAAGAAAGCTCATCTATTACAATTCACAACGTGTAATAAAAAGACAAACCTCATATGATCTTCAATCCGAATATAGGTTTTAGAATTCAGTACACACCAATATCCCTTTTTTATATTTAGAAGAGTTAATTTGCTGATGAGAAGTTATGGATTTGGTTCGAGCTGGAGGAAGGAGACCATCTGATCCACCGTCGCCATACTTAAGTGCTTGCTGCTTCAACTCCTCGATCTCTGTGATATACGGGTGCTCTCTCTCTCTTGCAGTATTGTTTTCGTTGTGCAGTGAACCAACTTAAGTACGCTGTGAATTAATGGCTAGAATTGTCCAGTGTTGTGTGGAAGTTTATATGGTTGCTCCAGCAGATAAAATTAATTTTAGACATTTCTTTAAAAAATGTGAACCACGAGACCCTTTATAAAAATCAGAACTTTCTTTTCTTTTGAAAAAGTTAAAGAGATAATTTCATCAACTAGGAGGCCAAATTATATGGTTGAGGAAGATCAAATATATAAGATTGAATTTTAACAGTGTATTTTCAACTAATAAAAGTTTTATTGGCCAAAAAAATCCAATTAGAGGATGAAAATTCAAAATTAGATATTTAAGGACTCAATTGGAATTTTCAGGGTTTATTTGAATTTATTGAGGGCTTAATTGCAAGAAATTGAATTTTAAAGTCAATATAGACTTTAATTAGAAGAAATTAAAGTCTGGGGGTTGAGTTGCAATTTTTAGGAGTTAATTTGGTCAGGTCAGAGGCTTAATTGCATAAATATTAAAGCTTGATGGGCAATTAGAGACTTGATTGAAGAAATTCAAAACCAAGAACCAAATTGGAAGAGGCGCGTTAATATAGGAGTTGGAAGTGACCCAATCGAGGGATAAATTGAAGAAATTTAAAGTTGTTAGTCAATTGAAGGTTAAAATGCAAAAATTCAGAACCAAGTGTAACGGTCTCAAAAAAATTCAATCAATATATTTATTTAACTCCTACATAAGGGGTAAATGGAGTAATTTTTATATTTTTTTAAATTCACTGAAATTTCTAACGAAATTTTGGCAGAGTCTCCCCTATACCGGGAGATTCCAAGTTATCGACAATTCATCCTGCACACAATTATAATCACATCCCACCCATAATCACATCCATGATTGATACATTCAATCATTTTATTCATTTGAGAATATATTTAGGACAGTTCTTCATTCTGAATCTCCATCTCATATCACATGCATAAATTAGTAATTAAGAGGACCATCCAAGCACTAAAATTTAATATATAATCACAATACAGTTTAGCGTTCTGAACATAAGCTATTACCCTATAAATGTTTTTCTCCAAGTATAGATTAATACATTAATATTCCAAAAACCAAAATAATATAAGGAGCATACTATTCTATTCAGGTTACATGTTTGCTGCATAACAAAATTACATGAAAGATCCTTAAGTTCCTAACTTGTACAAAAGGGATAAGTAACCTAAATTCTACTCCTGACGTAAATGGGAGGGACCTGCAAAACACAAATTTTGCATAAAATAAAAAATAACTAAAATACAAACAATTCACGGAAGAAAAATTAAATAGCACATCTACCTACTTAAGTCATATGCAATTTCAATACACCACCACCATCCCTTTTGTGGATTATCCAGTTTATTTCCTATAACTACTTCTCCCCACCTAGGAAGACTATACCGACACTAACGACCTCCATTAGTGTCTTTAGTTGTCCATCCTGGGGTCAACTAATCAAACTCATGAAAATGCCGACACTAACATGACTGTTGATGTCATTAAATATTTTTTTTTTGGACCAAAATAATTAATCACTATTCTTTGCTACCTAAGGAGGTCATCGGGTATACCGATGTCAAGGACTCTTGACATCATTAGCTTTCACCTCGGAAAGCTAATCAAGTTTATAAGTTTTGTCGATATTGACGACACCCGCCGATATCATTAACTATTCTGAATCTGAATAGTTAATCAAGTCTATAAATTTTGCCGATATCGACGTCACCCGCCGATATCATTAACTATTCTGAACCCAAATAGTTAATCAAGTCTATAAATTTTGCCAATATCGACGTCACCCGCCGATATCATTAACTATCCTGAACCCGAATAGTTAATCAAGTTTCATATTTCTCCCCCCACGTACCGGTAATGCCGATGTTAACCAGCTTGGCTAACATCATTAGCCTCCCATATCAGGGACAAGCTAATCAATTTCGAGAAACAATCATTATCGAAATTCGTTGTCACAGTTCATTTCCTCCAAAAGGAACCATAATTTAAATTTAGTCCATTTCTATTTTCCCGTCATTTAACCTTTCATTTCCCCCTTTTTCTTTTCCTCATCAATATGAACCAAGTCTTCTTCTTCTTTATATATATATATATATATATATATATATATATATATATATATATATAGTTCAATAATCAGCTACAACAATTATTAACAAGAGGAGATATAGGTACCGAGTACCTACCTGCTGTAGACGCTCGACTTGCGCTTCCCTGTTGTTGTTGCACTCCTCCCGCGGTTCCTCCTGAAACCACAAACACCCATCATTATTCCATATTAGTCCACATATCACAACACAACAGCAAAAATGGCAATAATATTCATTTCTATTTTATCAATCTTTTCTTTCTCACTTTCATTCCTCATTATTATCCTTTTACATTTTCGACCCATTTGTCTGGACATCATAAATTCAATTTTGATTAGAGTTTTATTATTCTTCTTCTTCTTCTCTTTTTTTTTTTAAGATGAAGACACACTTTATGAAGGGAGAGAAAACAAATTTTACCCTTGATACGGCTAAATTTCGCCGTTTTATCGACTTGGCTGAAACTGCCAACCGGGGTGGCAGCTTGACCTCTCCTCAGATTTTCATTTGTATCAGGAGTTCTAGGACTCCAAATTAGGCGGGGTCGGACTCGTTGGAAAGCTAACACTCCCAGCTACAACTTCTATGAATGGACCCTCCCTAAATTCTATCATCTTCAGGTCCAGATTCCCTCAAGAACCAGGGAAATGAACCTGCCCTGTTCTGTCAATAAAGAAGGTGCCTACAATTTTTATCTCCAATCCTACTTCCCATCAATTTCAGCCATGTTTTCCTTACCTGGAACGTAGGTTCCTCTCCCTTGTAAGTTACAATTTGTAACTACAACATCAGCACACTTAATTAATTAACAGGGGAGTCATACGTTCACCTCCCCTGTTTTGTTTTTCCTTCCCCTCCAGTGACCGGTCCTTAAATGAATTCCTTCTCTCTTTTTTTTTCTTTTTTTTTTACACACACACACACACTCAATCACCACATTTACTTATTATTCACCTTCTAAAACCTATTTTAATTTTTGCAATAAGGGAAACAACGCAAATTATCAAAATTTCTTTTCTTTTCTTAAAATCCCATGGCCGGCCACTATTTCCCCCATAATCTTTGATTTTTGTTTAAAACTTCTTTGCATAATTCCATCCTTTTTAGGCAACCTATGCTGCTCAACTCATTTAATTCCAATCAATTCCACTTTTCCCCAAATTTTACTCAAAGACCCTAATCTTTCAACTTCAAATTAATACACAATTCTTGCATGAATTTAATTTATCTTTCCCAATTGGTTTAGAACTTCATACCTGGAGGAAAATTTAGGTTTGATTTCTGATTTGATTAAAGTTTCATAACCCCTTTCTTCTCTACAAGCAGCTGGCCTCCTACCCCCTTTTCTCTTAGAAATTATGTCACTTTTCTTCTTGCAAATCTCCTGCCCAAGTTTGTCTTCCCACGTAGAAATTCTAAGGTTTGTGTTGGAATAGAAAATTAGGTGTCTTCTCCTAGGCTTGATGAAGGAAATCTGAAAAATTTCCCTCCCCTTTTCTTTTTGTTACCTCCCCGGTCATGAATGAGAGAAGAGATGGGTATTTATAGTCCCATCTCTTCTTAATTCATTTTGGTCCCATCTTTCTCCCTTTTTTCTTATTTTAGCCCCTTCTATTATATATATATATATATATATATATATATATATATATAACAACACTTTTAAATTATTATAAACTCCCCCCCTTTTTTTTTTGTATACTTTATTCTCAGGCTTCACACCAAGAATCAAAATAAAAAAAACGGTCAATTTAGAGGTTGATAATTGAGTTTGTCAGTGGTGAAATTGCTTGAAATTAAAAGTTTGAAAGTGATTATGAGTGCAATGAAAAGAAATTGCGAAGGAATTGGAGCTTAATTGAAATTTATCAATCCCAATTTAAATACCCTAAATGAAACATCGTTGAGACTTAAAGAAGAGAAACTGAGTGACATGTCGATTGACCTTTGTTTTTTTACAGTTTTAACTGATCGAGTTGGCAACTTCAAATGCATGAATATGAAGCTACAAATCTTCAAATTGAGCAAAGTTAAATTTAAATGAAATGTGTGTATTCCCTCTATCAATTTCAGGTGGTTTCTAGCGATGATGACATCAGAATTCCTCTGACGAAGCCTTGAAAGTGGGCAACCAAGACAAACATAACAATACAACTATCATGTAAAAACTGACCTATTTTTCATGTGTTCATACACAAAACCTTCTCAATGGGTCCATATCAAGGGTTTATAGCACTTACCTTAAGATCAAGAGGTCAAAATAGGTTTAAAACCTCCTAAAACCTTAACAAAACCCTATAAATATCCCTCAAGCTTAAAGACAGACGAGGAGGATAAAGAAAAGAGAAATATCAATAAAAAAACACAAGTGTAGAAGTCCTAGAGCCTAAACAAAAGATTTCTTAGCTTTACAAGTTTATAAGAGGTAAAAAATTCCAAAAGAAAACAAATATAGAGTAGTTGTTTTAGGTATATTTTTCAAATCCAAAAGGAGGTCATCTACGACCTGCTTTTGATGTTTTTTTTATTTACTTTTGTTTTATATTTATGTTTATAAGAAAAGAAAAAAGGTTTGAAAGCTTAACAAGTAATCTTGTATTCACCTTTTGTTGCTGTGTTTTTTCTTTTCAATGATGTTTATTTTGAAGATTTTTTTATGTTTTTAATACAATGAAGTTGTTGTTTAAGTTTTATATATATAATGTTTTTTTTTGTTTTTTTGTTTTTACCTTAAGCTATGCATGTTAAAGTAAATATGTTTTACCATGAGTTTGCTAAGTCTACTCATTTATAAAATGGGTTCAGAAAATCAATTTTGAATCCATGTTGTGTAAACATATAGTCTGTTTTAAGTTTATGTTTTTTTTATTTGGTACCTCTTACTTGATTTTGATGTTTTTTGTTAGTTTTTCAATTCAAACATGTCCCAGGGATAGGCTTTGTGTACCTGATGTTGATGATCTGAGGAGAGACTTGATGATAGAGGCACATCAGACAGTTTACACAATGCATCCAGGTTCCACCAAGATGTATAAAGACCTTAAGGTGTGTTATTGGTGGAATAAGATGAAGGCTGATGTAGCAGATTTTGTTTCTAGGTGTTTGACCTGTCAGAGGGTAAAGGGTGAACACCAGAAACCTCCTGGATTGTTACAACCATTGTTGATTCCAGAATGGAAGTGGGAAAGGATCACAATGGACTTTGTGATAGGATTGCCTAGGAGTCAGGAGGGTTATGATTCGATATGGGTGATTGTTGACAGGTTGACAAAATCAGCCCATTTTCTGCCAGTTAAGATTACTTATCGATATGCAAAGTTGACGAAATTGTTTATTAGTGAGATTGTACGGTTGCATGGAGTGCCAATCTCCATAGTGTCTGATAGAGGTCCATAATTTACATCACGCTTTTGGGTGAAATTTCAAGAGGCTATGGGTACTAAAGTGCAGTTGAGTACAACTTTTCACCCTCAGACAAATGGTCAGTCTGAGAGGACTATTCAGACCTTGGAGGATATGTTAAGGGCTTGTGTTATGGATTTTGGAGTTAGTTGGAGTAAGTTCCTACCATTAGTGGAATTTGCTTACAACAACAGTTATCAGGCTAGCATAGAGATGGCACCTTATGAGGCTTTGTATGGTCGAAAGTGTAGATCACCGGTTTGTTGGTTTGAGGTTGGTGAGAAGAGGCTAATAGGACCGGAGTTGATTCAGATTACCTCAGAGAAGATTGAGGTAATTAGAAAGAAGCTTCAAACAGCTCAGAGTAGACATAAAAGTTACGCGGATAGAAGAAGGCGTGACTTAGAGTTTTCAGTGGGTGATTATGTGTTCTTAAAAGTATCACCTATAAAAGGAGTATTCAGGTTTGGGAAGAAAGGCAAGTTGAGTCCTCGATTCATTGGACCGTATGAGATTCTAGAGAGAGTTGGGGCAGTTGCTTATAAGTTAGCATTACCACCAAACTTGTCTGCTATTCATCCGGTATTTCATGTTTCCATGTTAAGCAAATATATGTCAGATCCATCAGATGTATTAGAGGTTCATCCCATTGACTTGAGGGATGATATGGTTTATGAGGTGCAACCGGAAGCTATAGTCGATCGACAAGTGAGGAAGCTTAGGTCGAAGGACATAGCTTCAGTGAAAGTGCAATGGAAAGGCCATTCACGTGAGGAAGCGACATGGGAGCTCGAGGATAAGATGCGTGAGGAGTATCCTCATCTTTTCGATAATCTAAGTAAGTATTCAATCTTTTCTGTTAAGTTTCGAGGATGAAACTTTTATAAGGTGGGGAGATTGTAATGTTTTGAAATTAATAAAATAGGATATTACAACAAAGCCCTTGGAGGCTTAAAGAGAGAGTATAGATAAATAAGGGTATAGTAGTAATTGGATAAATAGTTGATATATAAAAATAGAATAAAAAAAAAAAACAAGAAGAGACCTGCAAATATTGAGAGTAAACCGTGAGAGAGAAGGGAGAAAGAAGAAGAAGAGAAAAGAAGGGAAAATAAGGGGAAAATGAAGAGATTCAGAGGAAATAAGTGAAAAAGGTAAGATTTAGGTTTTTTAATGTGTATAATATGTTAATTAAGCTTTAATTTCAGTTTTGATGAATGTTAGGGTTTTGAGAATTTATGTTTTGGGTTTAATTGATGAATTAAATTGAAGGTTAGGGGTTGATTGTTGTGGGTAATTGATTATTAAGTTGATTATGGAAGATTATGATGATTTTGAGTTATGGTTTTGTTTGAATGGTGAAATTGTGTTAGAAATCAGGGGATAACAGTAGGTGATCTGTTGAAATTCTGGGTTTGAGGTTGAAGATGACGAAAATTCAATTTGGTCCCTCAATTTCCGAAAATTACAGTTTAGTCCCCGAACTTTGGAAAATTACAAATTGGTCCCTGGAGCATATTCCGAGATTCTGAACAGAATAACATATGAATTATGAACATAATTACTGTATAGATAAGAGAATTTAACACTTTCAATTTAGTCCTCCAATTTGACAAAAAGTACGATTTGACCCTAAAAATTTAGTAAAATTCTAGAATGATCCCTGAAGCATAATGATACATCCTGGACCGAATTGAGGATTAATTAAGGTTAGAATTTCAGTATATTCATGGATGTATGACAAATTTCAGTTTGGTCCTCCAATTAGACAAAAATTACAATTTGGCCCTAAAAATATGATAAATTCCAGATTAGTCCCTAGCTGTAATATTAGCTTTTACAGATTAGTTTGATGAATAATTAAGGGTTATTTAGTGAATTATTACCAATTTTATTAGTTGTTTTATTATGGATTAGATTTCGGGAAAACCATTAGATTTTGGGTTTTTAAGAAAATTGACTAGTTAGTTCAAAAACATTTAGGGTTACATAATACACCCTTAGTTAAGTGTATTAAATAGGTTAAATGTTCTTTTGAGTCGTTCTTGAATATGTCTCCTTTGTATTCAGATAATCCTGATATTCTACCGGCAGGACGTCAGTAGAATTTCCTTCGGTTTCAGCTTGTGTGTGCTGTTTGCTTTTGAGTCAGGTGAGTGGATAATTTTCCATATGCATGAGAAATATTATAAATATTTGATTTGTTAATATGAATTGGATCATGCTTCTTGATAAAATATATTGATTATTATCCATGATATGATAAAAGCATGATCAATTATTGAATCTGAATTCTTGATATGAACCAGTATATATTTTGAATTGATTTCTGAATTGATAGCTCCTCATTTGATTGATGTCATGAGTTGAGCTTTGAGATATGAATATGTTTGTTAGATTATGATTATGAACCTATGGTATGTCAGTCAGAATACCCATGCTAATAGGGTAGTGTTAGTCTTTGTGCACATCGTATCTGAACCTTAGTTGGTCGGGGGAGTCACCAACCTGTGTGGACTGATCATCCCACAATACGGAGCCTCATGCTCATTGCATTTTGATTTTTTGACGAGTTTTACCATATGATATTCTTGTTATGGCCTATTTGATAAACCTTCGTATAAGAACTAAAACCATACTTGTATATATATTTCTCATTGTTATATTACCTCGTGTGTGTATATTGAACGTTATCTACTCACTGAGTTGTTGAACTCACCCTCTCATTATTTATCCTTTTCAGGCTTATAGCTTGATAGCAGGTTACTTTTGTTGAACCTTTTGAACCTGCCTTTTGGTTGTAATTTGTACCTTCCTTTTGTGTCAAGTTAGTGCTCCAAAACTATGAAATGATATTAACTCTTGTACTAAGACAATTACATTATATTATGAAGTTAGTTTGATGTTTTGTTGTTAATGCTGCGTTAAACTCTGATTGAGTTGTTTAAAGGATTGTATGTAAGTTTGGGTTCGCATAGGTTTGGAACCTTGGAGGGAAACCTTGCCTATGTGCCGGTCATGGATCTGGGATTCGGGTCGTGACATGGACGTTGACATTTTCATGTCCATTCCCAACTCCATTTAAACCATGTAAGTTAGGAATTAGTGTCCTCGATACAAAATGATTTAGAATCCTTAGTAAAGTAGCACTTAGAATCCTTGTTGTTGGATTAGGAGAGTTTCTATAATTTTCCTATAAATAAAAAGGTCTTGTCTTGAATATCAATTAACAAAGCTTGAGAAGCTGACATACATGGTGTGTGTAGGGTCTTTCACCATTGGTAATATCAGAGCTTGGATTTAGTGTTTCCAACATCCAAGACCAATTTATGGTAGCATTTTCCAGATATGCAATTCCAGTATTCCACAATCCTCATCTTGTATGATATAGGTAGGTTGGTTGAAAATATATAAACCCCCCCGAAGGATCATGTTCTGTCATCTGTAAATTTTGAAGGCAAGAACAGGTATTGATCAGTGCGTAGCATTAAATTGATCAAAAAGGGAATTCGATGTTCTTTTGTGGGGGAAAAAAGTGAAAATAAAATAATGTTAGAGCAACAATATTCGACAATGCACGAGTGTATCGGTCCTCATAAATATATAGTTTTCATGGCTGCTACAATGAGCGATCTAACCAGCTAGCTACCATTTTTCAAAAGAGAAGTGTTGCTGACTATGGATTGATTTAGATGGAAAAGAAGAGAGTCTTGAGTTTGCTAGTCTTCCTTGCGCGTAGCATTTATGGCCACCAACGACCATATAATGCTCGCGGGTCTACTACGTATTCTAAGATTCGTTTCGCTATGATCTGTCCAGTAAATTGCAAGTCAGTCTCCCACAATCTACTTCATCACTACATTGACTTTGTTGAGGTATGTATAAATTGGAGAAAAACAGGAAGTTATATCAATGGAAAATTAGGGCTAAGTACCCCATTTTCCATGTTTGAATGGCTAGAATTGTCTGGTAATGTGGAAGTTTATATATATGGTGGTACCAGCAGACAAATTTTAGACTTTTCTTTTAACAACGACAACAATAAAAGTCCAGAAACAATGTGAACCACTAGACCCTTTATAAAAATCACAACTTTCTTTTCTTCTGAAAAATTTAAAGAGATAATTTCATCAACCAGGAGGCCAAAAAATACCTGGGCAATCCAAAGAAGCAAATTGAATAGGAAGACAATTAAAAACGTCTGCTACGATTTTAATTAGTTTGAATAACACAAAACTCTGAGCCCTTGCGTTCCTTAATTTCTTGATGGGTTAGCCACGCACACCAAGTGATGCCTGTTGTGCGCGCAGCTGCACAGAAACTGGACAACCTAGCTTCTACATCTCCTGTTGAGCGCAAGAATCTTTGTAAACGTTGAAGATCTTCACTTGTTTACGGTGGTGATATCTATCAAGGAAAATAAAGTTGGAGGCTAAATGATGACGGGGATAAAATACACGTCAGCTTTTCTTTTTACACATAAATATAATATGTAGGAATTAATGTCACTTGCCCTTGTTAATTCAAGAATGTTTTAAAGAAATTGTCATCTTAAATCTATTCTTATATTTTTTCAGAATTGTTTTTTGCTTAATAATAAAATAACAATAATAAACATTCGAATCAGTTTAAGATTTCAATAATTTTATAAAAAATAAATCAAAACAATTTATAAAAATATAAATTTAAAATAAAAAAACTATTAAAAAAAAACCTTTCACTATTGATATGAGTAGTTGACATCTCAACTCTTAAAAAAAAAAAGAAAAAAAATTGAGAATATTTTAATGTTTTCTTTTATTCTAAATGAGTGCCCATTTCCACGATAATAGAAAAGTAGAAGTAATCTAGTGTACCATGATATAAAAAAAAAAAAAAAAACATTGATATGTGGTATGATCAACCTGTATTAAACACAATCAAAGTTTATTTTAAAAAACATTGATTTTTTTTTATCACAAAATTAAAAAAAAAATTATTTTAAATTGATGCTATTCTGATTTTTTTAAAAAAAATTTATAGATTAATAAAAATTCAACTAGGAATAACTTGCTTGACCCGTGAACATGACTTAGACCTTATCATAGATAGAACCCGTGTTGAGGATAATAACTATGCCTATCCATGCCTTTTATTTCTTAAATTTTTTTTTTTTCTGTATTCTTTGTCGTGTGTCTATCCTTTCTTTCTTTTCACGGCAGAAGGAACAACTTATGACCACAACAGGACAGAAAAGTGATGGGTGACAGCCACCGGGTACTCATCAATGGAAAATTAGAATTGACAAGTATGCTACTAGCCCAAAATTAAAAAAAAGAACATAGACATTCTACCTGTTGACATTAATGCATCCCTAGCCAGGTTATTTCTCGTACCAACAGCGGCAGCACTAGCTAGCTAGCTCTATAGCATTGACGAGAAGTACATCAAACGATGGCATACAAGCTGCTTGCTAATAAGCATTTATTACAAGGAAATTTCAGTCAGCAGTAATTAACAATACTAAGCGACAGTTTATGAAGCACGAAGATTATTGCGTCTTTGGAAGCACGAAGATCAATGGAGGCAAGCTGACAAGGTGGATGAAGAACATGCATGTATTAGGATTGCTATAAGAAACGAGTTGGTTTAGAGTGAATATATAGAACACTATTGAAAGATTAAAGTGCTTACCAATTAGCTAGTGAAGAGAAAAGGTAGAACTTGAACATTATCGATATTACCTACCACAAAGAATGGAAGAACGCTAGCTTATTATTGTATTTGAATTGTAATGATCGAGTAAAAAGAATGAGGAAATTCGAGAAATAATTTGAAATTATCATTTAACTTAGCATTACCTGTAGCATCATAAACCCTTGAGCCAGTTTGGTTAGCTACCCAAACCAAAGCTTCACCCACGCTCCATAAGAACTTTCATCATCAGGATCGTAAGTGCCGTCGTATTGGAGAACTGGTACATGTTTAACTATCCAGTAGTCTTGGCCATTATTGGGTGACAATCTCTCATTGAACTCATCTGACATCTTTGCCAATGATAGCTGTTTGAGATTTTTCAAGTGTTGTATCCCAGAAGGCACCTCCTTCAGACTCTGGCAAAAACCTATTTCTAGTTTTTCAAGAAGGGGGATTGCTCCTTGGTTTATTATAATTGTATTCAATTCAGTCATGCCTGCAAGACATAGAGACTTGAGTTTCTGAAACCCTCCTCCTTCAAAATGCATCTTCTCTCCATTGTATCCACGAAGGAACCTAAGAAATCTTAAATTGGGCAAAGCTTGTAGGACTTTAATCGAATCACCGTCCATCAACATAGTATCAGTCAATCTCAATTTAGCTAGATGGTGCAGTCTGGAAATCCACTCAGGCAGCCTTTCTAATTTCCCACAAAGAATGAGAGATTGGAGGTAAAGAGGAGGAGAAGACATTGCCTGCAAGTCAATAATTGCAACCCCATAACCCTCTGAACCAACAGCAAGCGACCGCAGGTGAGGCATATTCTCTAGCGCAACGCATAGATCCCTTCCATATTCAGTTTTCATATTGATGATCCCCAGTTTCCTCAATTGCTTCAACATTCCAATCTCATTAATTAATTCCCGTTCATGATCGTCACCTACATCAATTACATAGAGTGTTTGCAACAGCTCTAACTGCCCTAGGCTACCACTTACAAAGAGCCCAAAAGCCCCTCTAGGACAACCCAAAAGATATCGCAATTTAGGGAATCTGTTAACCTCAACTGGCAACCTTTCCACCGAGGAATAACTCAAGTCTAAGAACTCTAGGTTTTGCAGCTTTCCGATTGATTTTGGAAGATTTGACACCAGTGTATGTCTTAAGCTTAAATACTTCAGGTGTAGCAAATTTCCCAGCTCTTTTGGAATTTCATCTATAGGACAATTTTCAAAATCTAATGTGATCAAAAGCTTACATTTTTCAAATATGGCATCAATGATTGGCATTGGCAGCTTTGCCCAGCAGAAGACCATGACCGAGCGAGTTTGATACCTGGTGCTTCCCTTTGGATTGTCACTTCCTCCCTCGCTTATGGACATGTGGCGTGCTATGCCTTCCAAAGCTGAGGAATTCCAAGAAACATGGCCGAAACTTAGCTCTTCTGACCTGGAAAGAATGACGTCTCGTACCAGATCATGCACTCGACATGTTTTGGGAATTCCTCTCTTGCTAGCTTCATCTACTTGGACTAGACTTCGACGAATGAGTCCATTCAAGCACTCTTCCGCGGCTTCTTCTAATGTCAATCCTCGTTTTTCTTGTACAAAACCTTGAGTCACCCATAACCGAATCATTCTTGTACGTTTGATGGAGAAATCTTCGGGAAGCATCCCGAAATACAAGAAACATGCTTTGAGGTCGTATGGAAGGTCGTGAAAACTGAGGGAGAGAATTTTAGTGACATTATCAACATGAGGATCACTCGCCATTGTAGAATCGAGACTATTGACCACTTTTTGCCATTCTGGAATGACCCCGTCTTTGGTTGCTAGAAGTCCACCAAACGCCACAATTGCCAGTGGCAATCCTCCGCATCTTCTAACAATGTCTTGCGACAATTCCTCCAAATCTTTTGGACAATTCCCTTCAAAATCAAACTTGAATGCCTTTTTGCAGAAGAGTTCCCAAGCTTCTCGTTGAGGGAGAGATTTCATCTGATAGACATGAACCAATGAAGATCTCCTGCAAAAGTTAGCAACATCCTCATTTCTTGTCGTGGCCAGTATTTTGCTACCTTTGTTGTTATCCACCAAGGCATGCTCCACATCTCCCCAGAAGCGGATTTCCCACACATCATCGAATACAACGAAATACCGTTCTTTCTGTAAATATTTTCTAAGTTCATCAATCAACGATAAAGCGTCCATTGTGACAAAGGCCTCAGGAAAAGGCTCTTTCTTAGCTTCATATAATTTCTTTAACGTGCTCCTTAACAGTTCCACCCTGTCGTATGATTGAGACACAGTAATCCAAGCATGGCATTGAAAGTGTTGTTTCACCACGTAGCTGTCATATACTTTCTTTGCAAGAGTGGTTTTTCCCACTCCTCCCATTCCAACCACCGCGATCACTGTCCTCTGACATTCTCCGCTTACCAAGAGGCTTATCAATTCATCTTTTGTAGATTCAATGCCAACAAGCTCAGAATCTTCAATGAAAAGAGAACCTGATCGAGGATCATGCAAGACAATGTTACTTGAGCCTCCGTGCTCTGAAGATGCGAACCGGAACCCTTCACTTCTGTCCTTGATTCTCTGAAGAGTGTTTCTAACATCATGAATCTCTGATGCGATCTTATGGCGTAGAGGCAATCTCCGAACCAAGGAAGTGACTTTAGTTAAGAAGCCCGCGAGTACACGCCGATCACGATGTTGTGCCACATGAAGCATACTATATTTGTCAATGACATCTTCAATCTGATAAGCAACTTCCCTTGCTTGCTTTACCCATACTTTCACACCTTCGCTCGCACCTTCTCTCTCAGCCTTTGAGTCTGCATCTTTCAGAAAAGCTCTGATGGCCTCCAGATCATCTTTGATATCTACAACTTCTTTGTGAACACCTTTCAGTAGATGCACCCCTTGAGCTAGCAATGGAGCCAACTTGTCAATTACAAGACTCACTGCTGACTCTGCCATTTTTTCTACTCCTTTCTATTTGATCTTCTTTGCTGCGAGAACAAATTTTGAATTTAGGAAGTAATTAAATTATTGTAGGTTGGTCATGTTACAAAATTATTGTAACTGGTTGTACCAGCCTTGTATATCTTCGGTGATTCCACCATAGATATAACAAAGTCATACCAGTTGTTTCAAGATTTTTTATTTTTAACAAAATTAAAATGATATAATTTAAAATAATATTTTTTAAAAACAAATAAAGTAAAAATAATAATAATAATAATAATTAGATTGCAAGAATCTTGATTTAATCAAAAGTTAAAATTTTTAATTTCCAAATATAGATTCCAACTTATACTACATATTTTCTTCAAAAAAGGTTTTTAGTTTTGAGTCATTTTTACCAGATATACCTTCAACGTATTTTTATCAATTCCTTTTAAAAAAAAAAAAGCTTTAATTAAATTATGATCTAAAATCAGAAGTCTATTTTCATAAATAATTTCAAACGATCTCTAAATTCATATATTAATGTAGAAATTGAAAATGAAAGAAAGCTTATCTATTACAATTCCCAACGTGTAATAAAAAGACAAACCTCATATGATCTTCGATCCGAATATAGCTTTTAGAATTCAGCTACACCAATATCCCAGTTGGCTTATTTAGAAGAGTTAATTTGCTGAGAAGTTATGGATTTGATTCGAGCTGGAGGAAGGAGACCGTCTGATCCACCGTCGCCATAATTAAGTGGTTGCTGCTTCAACTCCTCCTCTCTGTGGTATATGGGTGCTCTCTCTCTCTCTTGCATTAATGTTTTCAATGTGCAGTGGACCAACTTTTAGAACGCCAAGCTATAGCTGTTTGATTTCAACAAGTGGGCCTTAGATGTTTGAAATTTTCAATTAGGACAGTAAATTTAAAAATTTAGATGAATCAAAGACGTTTGAAAAAGATTCGGTAAAATAACACAGTTCTATAGCACAATAATTAAAGATGTCTTGCTTTATAAGTATAATAACAATTAAAATTTAAACAAATTGAATATCAACAAAACGCATAAATATTGTCTTTCTCTTGTATATAAAAAACTATTGACCCCTCACTTCTCTCTTAAAACGCTCATTAATCACTTAGATTTTTCTCTAACAACAACAAAAAATCAAAAGTTAATGTGTGTAGTTAATAAAATAATTTTATAATTATATCAACAAATAAATATATATATAAAAAATGTTAATGTTAATTATAAATTAAATCAGGAAGTTCATAATAACTATAAATGAAGTACTCTTCAAGTTTTATTCATCTAATTATATAGTAATATTTTGTTTTGTTTTGTAAGATGAGTAATAATTTAAATGTATAACTTCTCATTTTCTTATTAATATATTTTTCTAAAAAAAAGAATAAAATTCTGAGTTAATAAATTTTTTAAATAAATAAAAAATTAAATGTTAAGGATAAAAAGCATTTTTTTAGTTAAAACTCTTTTCCGTCTTTTTTTATATTTATCAACCATGATCAAGATTTTCTAAATAACAACTCATCAATCATAAAAGCAAGATTTCATAAAAAAAAAATTATTATTTTTTTACTTTACATGAATGTATTAGAATGAAAAAAATAATATAATCTTTAGAACTAATGTTCTGATGATAATTTCTTAGCATTTTCTTTGATCCTGATCTTCTCAGCGAGTGAATATGTATATTGTTACCGTGTTACACCGAGTATAATCATTTTGAAAACCTTTAGATTTTTTTTATAAAAAGAATGTTTTTAAAACCGAATATTAATATTTAACTCGTAATAACTTGACTCGTAATCGATGACCCACGTCTTGTCATAAGGAGACCCCGTGTCGGGTGTCATTCCTTTACTCTTTACGGAAAGCATGGTCGCTGGAAAATCACCCCAAGCAGCCGAACCCAGGCGGAGAAACGGCCACGAAGGCGCCTGATATTTGAAGGGGGAACCAAAGGAAAGAGATGGAGAAGCTAAAGCATGATCTCTGCTCTTTTCATTTCCTTAATCTTCACAATTCTTTTCTTGACCCAAGAGATATCAATAAAAAAATACAAGTCTAGAGACCCAAGAGAGTACTAGATATATTTTTCTAATCCTAAAGCAGGTTCTCTATTACCTGCTTTTATGTTTTTTTATTTATTTTTATTTTATATTTATGTTTATAAGAAAGAGATTTAAAAGCTCAACGAGTAATGTTATATTCATTTTTTTTTTTTGTATTTTTTTTATTTAATGATGTTTATTTTAAAGATTTTTTTTATGTTTTTAAAATAATAAAGTTGTTGTTTAAGTTTATATATATATATATATATATAAAATGTTATTTTAGTTTTTTTTTTTTTACCTTAAGCTATGCATTTTAAAATAAAAGTGTTTTACCATGAGTTTGTTAGGTCTGCTCATTTATAAAATGGGTTAGAAAACCACTTTTGAATCTACGTTGTGTAAACATATACTCTATTTTAAATTCATGTCTTTTTTATTTGGTATATCTTACTTGATTTTGATGTTTTATGTTAGTTTTTCATATTCAAACATATTTTTATATGATATTGTGATTTGTTGGGATAAAAAAATATATGTTTTAGAAGCTAAAAATACCCATATTTGGGTTTGGCAGTAACTGTCATTTCAAGGTATTTTTCTGAGTTTTAGGCAATGTTCTTTGTATTCTTAAAAAAAAAAAAATTGCTCCTTGATTTCAATCAATTTTGGTCTGTTTCTTTGCACATATATCTTTTTTATGCATGATTAAAAAAAAGTATATATTTGTCAATTTCTATTACAAATTGATTCTAATTGATAAATTCATTAAACACAATCAGGTAAATAACTTGTGTTGCACTATTAGATATCTTGATTTATATTTATCTTTTAATTTTTACAATTTCACTTTTATTTATTATCAATTTTTTTTTATCGAATTATCTCGATCTCGTGATCTACGTCACTAATACACATATAATCTTGATATATTTCATGTCCAAATTATAAATTTAACGTGTTAACCCAGCTTTATCCAGAACAATTTTTTTTATTTACATTTTATTGTAATTATTTTTTTTTTATCATATTATCAAATTAATCAAAATTTAACTCAATTATAGAATCTCTCACTTTTTTTAAAACATTATCATTTCTTCTTCTTTTTTCAAGTTAAAAAAAAAATGATCATGCTCCCGACAGCGCGCAGACCATCAATCCAGTTAAGGCATGAACAACGTTCTGTTCACAAACCATCAATGATTTCATGTTTCGACATCTCGAATGCAGGACTCTTATAAGTGTTCCTTCTGCAATCCAGTTGATCAAGTACGCATAACTTTTAAAGATGATGGACTGGAAACTGGAATGGAATAGAAAAAAAAATGCAGCATGACACCATAATTAATTGAAACCATTAAAAGCTGACAAACATAGTTGCCCACAAGTATGAGCTGGTAACTGCGTATATATACATGGGATAGTAAACGCACCTGGGTCTTTTTATTTCAAAGGTAGATTCTTTTGAACAACGGCAGATACAACTTCACCCATACTTATCGTTTCATGACCTTTCAGTTTGAAAGCTCTCTTGGTAGTACACAACTCCTTCAAGAATTTTGCATACTTGGGAATTTGCTTGATAGAATCAAGCAAAGGAATGTTCAGTTCCACTTTCTTGAAAACCTCTAAGATCTTTTTTTCTTTGTCTTCTTTCTTTGACCTAGAAGAACTCACAGGAAAGGGTGTAATTGTTTTAAAACTGGAATTCATTGAGTGAGGAGTTACCTTTGGAGTGTTGGTCGTTGTTTCAGTTTGGAAAAAAGGAGGATGTTCCTTCTTTGTACTCAATTCAATTTCTATCTCTTCATCTTCTTCCATCTCAATTTGTTTCGACCTTTTCTCTTCAAGTTCTTTCCCACTTCGCAGCATGATTGCACTAACATTCTTTTTTGGATTTAATGCTTGGGAGGGCAACTTTCCATTCATTTGTGCTTCCAATTTCCCTACACTTGAAGCTACTTGCCCCATTTGCTTTTCCAAGTTGTGAATACTTGACCTTGTTTCCTGTTAAAAAGACATGATATTTTGTTTCAAGGTAACAGTATTAGAAACCAAAGTTTTCATCATCTCATGAAGATCATCATTGGATGACGACCCCATAACATTGGAGTTTGTGAATGGAGGGGGTTGTCTTGCTTGATAATTCTGTTGGGATTGAAATCCATGGGGATGGAACTGTCGGCTTTGATTGCCTTGTTGGGATGGGTTGTCGTAGCGTAAGTTGGGATGATCTCTCTATCCGGGATTATACGTGTTGGAAAAGGGATCATATTTACGCTGCGGCTGTCTGTTGAATGATCCATCAATTGTATGAGCTTGTTCAATGTAATCTTCTTGCATTGTTGGGCACATATCTTAAGCATGTCCTTGTAAAGAGCATATGCTACAAGTTTTCACCTATTGTACATTGCCACAAGCCAAAGAACGCACAAGAGCAGTAAGATCATTAACTTTATTTTCAAGGTTAGAAATACTTACCTCATTTACTCATTTGTTGGAGAAGTATCCACGAGTGCCAAACTGTTTTGAGTTGGCTGCCATGTTTGAGATCAACTGGCGTGCAGCCTCGGGTGTCTTATCCACCAATGCGCCTCCACTTGCAGCATCAATGATACTACGATCAGTAGGCATCAATCTTTCATAGAAATATTGAATGAGCAGTTGATCGGGTATTTGATGATGAGGGCATTGAATGTATAGTTGCTCAAATCTTTCCCAATACTCGGAGAGAGTCTCTCCATGAGATTGTCGAATCCCACATATTTCTTTCCTTATGTTGGCAACTCGAGATGCTGGGAAATACATCTCAAGGAAAATCTTCTTCATGGCATTCCAAGTTCCAATAGAACCTGAGATGATGGAGAAAAACCATGTCTTTGCTGCCCCTTTTAAAGATAAAGGGAAAGCTTTCAACTTAACCTGTTCTTCATCAACTCCATTTGATTTCATGCCAACACAAACCATATGGAACTCCTTGAGATGAGTATGAGGATCTTCTCCTGCAAGACCATTAAATGTTGGTAGAAAATGTATAAAACCAGATTTGAGCTCAAAGTTTACATTATTGTCGATGTTTATGCACAATGGTTGATTTTCCACATTAGGAGCAGCAAGCTCTTTGAGTGTTTGTTGTCGTGCAACCGCAATGGTGTTGAGGCGAGCTTCCTTTCTAAACCTACGTAAAGTTTTTTCTATTTTGAGATCAACCTGCACTACACTCTGATTAGTAGAACAGGTTACTGGCATAAACTTAAAAGAAACCAATCACACAAGATATCAAAAACAATGCAAATTGTACGAAAATCCTACGCTAGAAAACTAAAACTGCCTAAAACCCTAGAAAACTAGAACGTCGTTTCCCTTCAGAAAACAAAAGGAAAAAACCTAATTCCTTAAAAGAATTTTGTTTCTCTTTTTTTTTGTTTTTTTTTTCAGAAATGTAAATAACAATCACAGAAACTAAAAATAACAATACAAGCACAAGAATCAACTAAAATTACTTTTGTTTTGTGGAAAAAACCTAATTCCACAAACAAAAGAAATTATATTTCTCTTTTTTTTGTTTTTTTTTCAGAAATGTAAATAACAATCACAGAAACTAAAAATAACAATACAAGCACAAGAATCAACTAAAATTACTTCCCCAGCAACGACGCCAAAATTTGTTGCGATGTCGCGGTCGCACAAATTAATTACCCTAGCTTAAAACACACAAGATAGTATAGAGCAAACAAGGGGTCGATCCCACGAGGAAGTTTCAAGTCAGATTTTTATGTTGTACGTTATGTAATTGGGGGGATTTGGTTTGTGATTATCTAAGCTATGGCAGCAATTAAACTAGCAAACAAAATGAATTGAAACTGAAATATATCAAGAAGACAACAAACCTTGGTCGCAAGCACATATCCACCTACAGAAATCAGAACTGATCCTTGAAACGAAACTCGAGTTTATATTATGAATTTTTATCTTTTCTTAACGTTGGTTAATTAACGGAACCGTCGTATAACTAGCCCTAACCAATAAACAATCACAGTATCCGCACTAATGATTTAATCCAATGGCAGCCTTAAGATCTAGATAAATTCATTAATCTTAACCAAGTTGTCTGCTTGTGTTGCTTTGATTGAATGTTCTTCCTAAGTTTAATAACGTAGTTCCGCTACAATTATCAAGCTTAGTTGCTTCACAAGTTTATATACCACAACTCCGGTTTTGATATCAAACTTAGCAATAGATTGTTCACAATAATAACTTAGAGTCCGCTCGAGCAATTAAGATAAACAATCATAGGAAATATGCATAGGAAAACAAACATACTCATTCATAATACAAACTGAAAATAAATGGAAGAATAAATCTCACAGTTCTTGAAATCTGAAGGTTTTTGTGTCCTTGCAACCAAGAAAACGAGCTTAGCCTTACATATCTATTGAACAACTACTCCTAAAGATGGAAGAATACATGATTTCTGATTTGTAGAGGGGAGAGTTTGTGTTTCTTCACTTCTTGCTACTGCCACCTCCTTCTACTCTCCCTCTATTTATACACAAATTGTAAATAAAAAAAATCAAAGTTCAAGTGTGAACATCAATAGATGGTGGTAGTGTGAAGGCGGCTGGCGGCTGGCGTGAGGTTGGTGGCTGCTTTTCTTGACCTTCTAGAATATTTACTAGAGGAGCTAAATTTCTGAAAACACTTGTATGTCGGTTTGGATGCTTCTGGATGAAATTTGGATTCGTTTCTTCACGCAACCTGCTTGCTGGTAGAATTCAGCTGTCATCTTTGAAAAATCATATCTCCCTCATATGACATCGTTTTTGGCTAAAATTTGGAGCGTTTATAGAACTTTGAGTAAGGAATCCAAAACAATTGAGTTTGCATCAATTGGACTTCTAAAGCTCCAAATATTAAATTTTGAATGGGAAAAGGTCAACATTGGCAGACTGCGAGATTTGACTTTGAAGGATGTGATTTCCATGATCTTTCTCTTTTTATTTTTCTTGCATTACATTTCCAGAAAGGTATGGATGTTAGCTTTTTAATGTCATTGGAATCACTTCATTTCGACCTCTAGAACTCACGCTCTGCACAAAACATCGACTGAACGTCAAATCTGCCAATTACCTCCAATTTACTCCTTTTTGTATCTTCATCCAAAAATACCTTCAAAACATAAAACAAAGAATATCAAGTCATTTTATATATAAAACATATGCAAAACACTAGTTAAATGTGGGTGAAACTATCGAATAATATGGTTACATCAAATTCCCCCACACTTAGCTCTTGCTCGTCCTCGAGAAAGGATAGGTAAAATTAAATCGAAGTTAAATTAAATCAAATCACAATGACCAATCTCCTAATCTCCCATCAGTATGAAAGCACATTATCTCAAGAACAAGCACATTATGACATGAAACTGCAACGACACAAAGGGTCTATTGTTTAGATTTTGTCCAGAAAAGCATTTGCAATACACTTATCAATTACAGTAACAAAAATTCATTATATTTGACTAACCTTAAAGCCTCTCTGTTTGACACTCGGGATAAATAATTAATAAAAGTAAACGTCAACTGCATAAAGAACTAACAATCTTTATTGCATAAACAGTACCAAATATATGTTACAAATGCATAAAAGAGCATAGAATGGTCTACAGAGAGATTACCGTAGAAGTCTGCAAGAGAGAGAAGAAATGAAGATAAAGAACAAAAGGAAAAAACATTGAGATCTCCGTTGTCCTTAAGCTCTGTTTTCTTTTTACAATATGCTCTGCTTTTCCCCTGTTCTTAAGCTCTGTTTTCTTTTTACTATTTTTAGAGGTCAATCAATTTGTACTTCTATATTTTTGGAGAATTCCTACCTTTGATGGAAAAAGAGTGATTCAAGCGCTAAATTTTAAATTCTCAACATTTTATCTATCTTTTTCAGGTTTAAATTAGTTATGGTCATAACAATCAAAACCAACGTAACAACAAACACAAAGCTGACAGTTTCCAGATACATAGAATAACTAGATAAAGAAAGGAATTGGTATGTCATCTAAAAGCTAAAGAAGAGAAAATGTTTGAAGTTTTATTTGGTTAGAAACTTGGAATGCGATTCTCTTAGGTCAGGTGGTAAGATAGGTGGGGTTTTCGTCATGATCATAGGTTAAGCCTTAGGTTTCAATATTTTGGAGTTTGAGAAATGCTGGTGTTGAATTCTTAGATGATGAGCTAGGAAAGGGTCCCAACAATACTTTGTGACATTATGAATTCATTGCAATTGTTTCCTTTGATAGACATTCTTTCATGATAAGGGTTTATGAATCTTCTAGTGGAACCTCATAAAGGGTGAGCATCAAGCATATTGGTTTTTGATTTTGTGAAGAGAAAAAAGAAAAAAGAAAACCAAAAACAAAAACAAGAGTGAAAGATCTTGTTTGAGTATAAACTCTTGCTATTAGGAAGTAGAAATGTGATTGCATTGAGACGTCTTTTCTTTCAGGAAAAAAATAAGCATCATTATCCAAAGAATTGATCTATCAGGTTTCTACACACATAAGAGGGGCTATGAACAGAAATCAGCTTGAATGGACCTGCTGTTTCAATGACTCCAGTAAGGCCTCACCACTAGAGGGCTCCTGACGAAGTGCTTACCATCGGACCATGTCAGTATCCCAAGTGTATAATCTTTAAGCTTCCATTTTGGGGCAAGTTTGAATGTAACCTTAAATGTCTTCTCCTCACCCAGTTTCTTAAACTCTAAGGTGGCAGGCGTAACCGAAACTAACACTTCGGTTGGTTCCCTGACATGTATATAGTATTTGCCAGGAGAACCGACATTTTTAACTCTTCGAGTAACTGTTATGGTGTCATTAAGATTAATAGCTGAGATTGAAGGATAGTTGAAGTCTGTCAAACTGAATGGCTCTGGACAAGCGTATGGCTTATCCGTGAATAATTTCAGGTCTTTTGCAGTATAGCCTCGGCTGCATAAATAGTTCAAGAAATGATTAACAGTGAGATCATCAACTAGACCAGGATCTGCTGCACGGTTTGGCTGCACAACTTGTTATTATCATTATTATAATTATTGCTATTATTATCAATAGCATTGATATTATTATTATTGATGTTGTTATCTTTATCATTATCAATGATTATTATTGTTATTATCATAATTACTAATATCACAATTATATTAATAAACTATTATTAATATTATTATTATCCATAAATCAAAAGGTTAAATACTTTTTTTCTTTTAAGTGCATCAATGATCAAAGACCCTTTCTCATTCTGATACACAACAAAATAACATTGAAAAAAATATATATAAACCTTTCAGTGAATAATCCCAGCAATTCATAATGAGAATCTGTGACTCGGTCAATATCGGCTTGAGTAGGCTCCAAACCATGTGAATGTGATCCCAAATACACCACATAAGACTGCGTGGGAAAAATTGTAATATTAACTCCATTGATCAATATATATCTTTATGGAACTTTAGTAGGCAAAATGAAAATTAAAAACTCAAAGAATTTTTCCAAAACCCATAATGATTTCTAGTATAAAAAATCATTGAAAGTTCATGCAGACGTAAAAGAAGCACACCATTTTCAAGGATCAAAGGTAGAGGAAAGATATGATAAAAAAAAAAAAAAAAAAAAGAGACTTTGTGTTTGCAAGTTAGCACGAAAGCATGACAACATTGTGTTTGCAAGTTAGCACTGACGGACTATTGAGAGCTTAGTTTACTTTTACTGAGATACAAAGCCAATCTCAACTTCAGAACAGAAATCACATTTTTACAGGAATAAAAACTCTCAAATTCGAATCCATGCACATAACAAGCAGTAATGACTTGCAATACAAAGCAGTATCCTCCACTATACTTAAATTCGCAAACAGAAAGTTGAGGTCCTCGAGAGTGATGTAAAAAATGTGATGCAAGTAAGTCGTGAAAGACTTCACATCGTGATAACCAGGGTAGAAAGAAAGAAAGAAAGAAAATTGCAAACTAAGTTATCCTACGTGGATTCGGTGCGTCGACAGACAACAGGGTCATGTGCATATCCATGTTCATGCAGATGTCAGAAACATATCAGATAGATTGGAAACAAGAATTTCAACAAATAGAGAAATGAGTATCTAAATAAAATAATGCTACAGTGCATGTAAAGTTAACTTGCAGTACTAACCATGATCAAGCTGAATTAACAATAATGACAACAGGAAGATGAAGATTTGATGGAACTAATCAGTAATCACTTGAGCAGGATCATGTCAACTCTTAGAAAGAAAAGCAAGAAAACTTTAATCTGACAAGGCAATACTACTCTGGACTATGCCAAATATTGTAACAGAAAATTGATAGCTAGTGGAGGAGAACATGGACCTGTTGCAAGGAACACCTTCTTTGGTTGCATTCTGACAGATTCCTCTCCACTTTGATGGAACTGGACCATGTAAACAAGGATGGAACTTTGACAGTCCTTCATCACTAAAGCTCTTCGATTCCGGCCAAACACCTAGCACAGTTCCATTTAAAATGGCAACACATTGTATTGCAATTGGCAAAGCTAGTACGGATAGTCGATCTTTATTTTGCTACTGACCCTACCACTTTTGCATATTCTAAATGTCCAAAACTCCAAAGAGAGGGGAACAAAAGATCATAAGACTGCTAACAAGTTTCAAATTTCAAAACATCAGATTCTTTCTTGCAGTGGATAAACCATGACAAAAACTCATGCAAATGATCAGGTTTCAATCTTTTTAACTACCCAAATGACCGAGATTAGTTTCTTACTAATGACAAAGATTTAGTACTCACCAGTGTCGAGGTTACCAATGATCACATCTTCACCGTATCTTGCTTTCTTCCAAAGTGAGGATGGAGGAACCACCCCATCTTTCTCCAATCCAAGAAAGCCCCATGAATGTGTCGTGTGCAGTTTCCTTGCTTTGTTCAAGAAAACTGATATCACGTCTGGGTGTTCTGCATTGATGAAAAAAAGATTAAGAAACCATTAGCAGAGACAAGTATCCTGAATTGTCAATATTACAACCAAACATGGGGAAAAACAGAGGAAACAGGGTTGAAGGATTTGTCTTCTCTTCTGCTATTGATTGATCAGTTATTTGACAATGAAATACAAGAATGTATGACTTGAAATTCTTACTGGCAAGTGCTGATGCCTCTTCCTCTTCAAGGACCGCGGCAAAACCATTTATGCTGTTAGTGTAAGAGTAAAAGATTTTCTCCTTTGCCTTCTCTTTGCTGTCAAGTAAGGATTGCCACAAATGAGCCAATTTAAGACACAGTTAAAAGAAAAGAAAAAACTTAAAAAATATACTTAAACCTTTCAGTGAATAATCCCAGCAATTCATAATGAGAATCTGTGACTCGGTCAATATCGGCTTGAGTAGGCTCCAAACCATGTGAATGTGATCCCAAATACACCACATAAGACTGCGTGGGAAAAATTGTAATACTAACTCCATTGATCAATATATATCTTTATGGAACTTTAGTAGGCAAAATGAAAATAAAAAACTCAAAAGAATTTGTCCAAAACCCATAATGATTTCTAGTACAAAAAATCATTGAAAGTTCATGTAGACGTAAAAGAAGCACACCATTTTCAAGGATCAAAGGTAGAGGAATGATATGATAAAAAAAAGAGAGAGAAGCAAAACATGTTTGCTCACCTTTTTTATGGAAATAGTTGGTGGCTGTAAAAGAGAGAAAATAAAGAATGAAAGAAGTAATGGAGAGCTGATAATTGAAAGCCTCATTACTTGAGAATGAATAAATTATGAGAAGTGTAAAGGGTCTCTGCTTTTCCTCTGTTTTTATACTCTGTATTTGATTGATTAGTTTTAGAAGCAAAAAAATATTTTGAATTCGATTATAATGGACATGAAGGGAAAACATTCATTTTGTAACCAAAATCTGAATGATTTTGATTTTATGCTTCTCTTTAAGGATTGCTACAGTTGTGATATGGCTGTATTTGATTGGATTTATTTTTTTATATATGTTCTATAAAAAAATGGCAAAATTATTTATTTCCCTTAGGGTGATTTATTCATTTGAATGTATCAAGACAAGAGTGTATTCTAAAATTACTTCGTAAAAAAGATTTGAAAAATATTTGAAAATATGGTAATAATTATGATTTAAAATATTTTTTATTTAAATTTTAATAAAAATATAATTTCAATTGCATTTTTAAATACTGTTTTAATCGTATTTGACACATGTGACATGATATATAAATTTATTTTCAAGTGATTTGAATTGCTAATAACCTGCCTCCTATTGCTTATCATACTTGATTGATATCTAAATTATCTATCAAAGAATAATTTATTTTCAAGTGGTTTGGATTACTGATTATTGATTACAATTAATATATTTTTCTTTGAGATTGGAGTGATGGAAGGTACAATTATTTATTTTCTGTAGTGTGATCAAAATTAATTTATACAGTTTTTAAAATTAAAGGAGAATGGGTTTTCACAGTTGAATTTATTATAAGCGCACGTTGTGAGTAAATGCATTGTGGGTTTTAACAATGACCTTTTTTGTTTTTAATTATTTTTATCATCCAATTTTCTTCCTTTGAAATTCATCTTTTAAAGCTGTGTTTTTGATGCATGAAGTTTTTCAAAATAAAAAATAAATATTTTATTTGCTTATTCATTATTATGTTCTCGGTATTTTAAGGATTTGACTTAAAACAAATCCTATATTCTTCACCCGTAAACTTCAACAGTTTTTTTGAAATTAAATTTTATTATTTATTTTACTTTATTCTATATGTATTTATCACAGTATCAAGAAATTGTGTTTAGTTGATGTTTGATTTAGCAAATTAGATTTTGGTATGAAAATTTTTGGGATATTCTTAGAATAAAAATAAATATTTCTAATAAGGGTACTATAAATATTTCTAATAAACTTACCATCATTCATAGGAGCATGTGTAGAACAACAAAATACTCTCTGCACCATACCTCTTCTTGAGTTTTATAATTGATAGTTGCTGATGGAGACCAATTTACCAAATAATAAGCTGTGTTAACAACTTCCATACGACTTATAACTTGTTAACAAATCATTTTTATTGAACATTTAAAACTTGTTTTTTTAGTTGTAATTAATACTTTTTCTTTATGCGCTTTATAATTACAAAAATATGTATTTAACTCTTGTATTAAGACAATCAAATTATATTATGAAGTTAATTTTATTGTTAGTGTTACGTTGAACTCTGATTAAGATATTTAAATGATAAGTTCGTATGTAAATTTAGATTCGCATATGTATTGATACCTAAAGAGAAACCTTGCTCATGTGATGATTATGGATTCAAGAACCGGGTCATGACAAACTTAATATCAGAGCTTTAAGTTAAAGAAACAGAAATATAGTTAACTTTGTAATAAGTTGAATATTAAAATTCGTATCGTCTTATCTGTTGTCTTTCAAATTTTAAATTTTCATTAGGAATGTCTTATTCCTTGTGAGATATATTTTTCTCTAATTTTGTGATAATTATCATATTCTAGCACAACTTAAATGTTCTCGCTTGTACTGTATTCTTTTTTCTCTTTCTTCTTTTTTTTTTTCCTGCTGGTTTTTTGTCTCTCTCTCAAATTTGATTTTCCTTTTAAATGTTAACACTCCTCTATTGAGATTATAACATAATTATACATATCAAAACATAAATCTTCTATTTTAAATTTATTTTCTCTAACTCTCTTTTTTTTATTCTTCTTCTTCCCCCCTTTCTTCTCTCGTGTTGGTTCTCTCTCTGTCAAATTAGATTTTCATTTTTTTTATACTATTTATAATTATCAAGCTTTATTCAATTATCATAGTATCCTTATTTATTTATACATACTTATAAGCCTCCAAGAACATTATCATCTTTTCTTATTTATGTTTTTAAAAAATCACAATAATAGCAACATGGAAATTTGTATTGAAGTAACCGAAGTATGTAACACGGAAACTTAGGATGGCACGTCAGATTGAACAAAGAAGACAGGCTAGGCTACAGATTAAGATGAATGATACATACCACAAGAACAAACTACAAATCTCTTTCCCTCTCCCTATCTCTCCCTCTCTCCCCCTATCATCCAGTAGCCATTGTTCATTGTCTAGAGTTCCATATTCTGTCAATGAAGACCGAAAGCCCAAATGGAAACTCATTGCTTGCTCCAGTCATGTTTCTTCCTTTCTTCTTCATTGCCTGTTGCACAGTCCCCTCCTCCTTTGCAGTGGATTGTTCTCCATCAGTTGCACCACATGATGCCGGATTCCCTTATGATCAAAAATATGAAATTGATTTCTCATCAGTTTCAAGAGTACACGCCGTAGATCCTAGCAGCAACGAAAAACCGAGAATTTCTGCTTGCATCTTCCGCAAGCAGGTCACCTGGCCATTTATTGTCTCTGATGGCCCCAACTTCATTCGACTTTACTTCAAACTAGTTGCATATTCAGGGTTAAACATATCTAAGGCCTTGTTCTCCATCAACGTTGGTCCGTATACACTAATAACTACTTCAGAGTCATCCTATTCTAAATATTCCCCAAATAGCGATTATGCTATCAGGGAATTCTGTGTCAATATGGATGGCCAGGTATTAAATGAACTTTCACCCCTTCATCTAAGGTTTTCGGTGCCTATGCTTTTATCAACAAGATTGAGATAGTCTCAATGCCATCAAAGCTTTACATACAAGAAGATGCTCCATTTTCACTTGTAGGACAGCCTACTCATTATATCATGGGGAATTCTACAGCCCTCGAGATGATGTACAGGATGAAAATAGGAGGAGATGTCATCACTGATCTAGAAGATACTAGCATGTTTCGTCGCTGGACCAGGGATGATGATTATTTCATGAGTAATGATGGAAACACAAGTATTGTTAAATCAGAAGTTGAAGTCAAATCGAGTTTACTGGTGCCATCATATGCTGCTCCACCCCAAGTTTACACCTCTGCCAGGACAATTCTACAAACAACTGAAAGCAAATACCGAGCTACATGGCTGTGCCCAGTTGATCATGGTTTCTATTACCTTGTTAGGCTCCATTTCTGCGAGATTTCGAGAACTATTAAGCAAGACGGCCAACGAGTTTTCAGCATTTATATCAACAATCAAACTGCCGAGAATCACGTAGATGTTTTCAATTGGAGCCATGGGACTGGAATTCCCATCTACAGAGACTACATAGTGAACTTTTCAAGGTATGGTGAAGGCATAGAGTATCTAACTGTTGCAATAGGAAGTACTAATGGATCATCTGCAGAATATGGCGGTCCAATTTTGAACGGGCTGGAAATTTTCAAGCTGTCTGACATTTCCAACAATCTTGCGGGTATTCATCCATTTGGGCTAATAGGATTATTCATCCAAATTTTTCTGGAGGCAATGATGCGGTGATTATTTACCGGGTATTGACTAGTCTTATGGCTGCTCTTACGGCAATAGGATTGCTGAGCTTCCTTTGTTTATTGTTGAATATTAAACTCAACATCCAGAAGATCAAGGAAAGCAACCATCCACCAGCCGCAGTCGCCACCCACCTTCACACCACCGGCCACAAGCCGCCTTCACTTGGAACAGCTGATTTTTTGTATTCTGATTTTTTGTATTCTGATTTCGTGTATAAATAGAGTGTCCAGCTTCTGTTAAAGCGTGTGGAGAGAATAGAGAGAAACACTAGAAAAAGAATAGAGAGAGAGGACATGTATTGTGTTAAGCTTTTGATTAATTGTAAGCTTCGGATTTTGTAATAAAACTTTGTGTTTTATCCCCTCTAAGTGTTTCAAAGCCACCACCAGTGATTTCTCCCACCAACAATTGGTATCAGAGCCCCGTTCATCAGAAAACAGAAGAGTTTTGGGGTATATCCGAATTTTCAAAGTTGTCAAAAACAAGTTTTGATCATTCCACAATGTATATCACATCAATACGAACTCAATGTCGCAAGAATCAGCCTGATTGGAGATCGAGGTGAGCCACACGCGCCGCCTGAATATTTTGCTAGATCGCCCACGCGCATCCCACGTGCCCAGAGGTTGAAGACGACTGAGCCACACGCGCGCCATATTGAGCCAAGCCGAGCCGTGTACGCCGAGTCCAAGCCGAACCGCAAGCCGAGTCCGGACGAGCCACGAGCCGAGCCGTACACCGCACCGAGAGAATATTCCCCCGAATATTCCCCAAAATATTCCCCATTAGTTTCTTGCTAATGACAAAGATTTAGTACTCACCAGTGTCGAGGTTACCAATGATCACATCTTCACCGTATCTAGCTTTCTTCCAAAGTGAGGACGGAGGAACCACCCCATCTTTCTCTAATCCAAGAAAGCTCCATGAATGTGTTGGGTGAAGTTTCCTTGCTTTGTTCAAGAAAACTGATACCACGTCTGGGTGTTCTGCATTGATGAAAAAAAGATTAAGAAACCATTAGCAGAGACAAGTATCCTGAAATGTCAGTATTACAACCAAACATGGGGAAAAACAGAGGAAACAGGGTTGAAGGATTTGTCTTCTCTTCTGCTATTGATTGATCAGTTATTTGACAATGAAATACAAGAATGTATGACTTGAAATTCTTACTGGCAAGTGCTGATGCCTCTTCCTCTTCAAGGACCGCGGCAAAACCATTTATGCTGTTAGTGTAAGAGTAAAAGATTTTCACTAGTCTTCCTTGCGCGTAGCATTTATGGCCACCAATGACCATATAATGCTCGCGGGTCTACTACGTACTCTAAGATTCGTTTCGCTATGATCTGTCCAGTAAATTGCAAGTCAGTATTCCACAATCAATTTCATCACTACATTGACTTTGTCGAGGTATGTATAAATTGAAGAAAAACAAAAAGTTATATCAATGGAAAATTAGGGCTAAGTACCCCATTTTCCATGTTTGAATGGCTAGAATTGTCTGGTGTTGTGGAAGTTTATACATATGGTGGTACCAGCAGACAAATTAATTTTAGACTTTTCTTTCAACAACGACAGCAATAAAAGTCCAGAAACAATGTGAACCACAACTTTCTTTTCTATCCATTCTCACATGGAAAATGGTTGTTGTGTGGATGTTTGACTTAATTCTGCCTGACAACTAAGCAAAGAGTAAGATCCAACACCATCACACGTGGAGCATCGACGATACACGTGGAGCATCACTACAATGTGAGCCTCTTGATGTAATCGTCGGTGTCCGTGCCCTTGGTTGGTGTGGATTTCTTGTTGATATTCTTGCTTGTGGTCCCATACAATATGTCCACGTCAGCACGACAGTTTGACATGTCACCACGTAAGATTAGTAACAAGTCAATGTCTTATGCAGGCGATGAATGCTACAGTTCTGCCTGGGGACAACCACGGTGAAAAAGAGACATCCACGTTTCACCATTAATACTGTTATTAAAAAAATAAATTAATATTTAACACGCTTTAAACACGTTTCTCTTTTCTATCTATCTTGTAACTATGCGTCAATCAGTCCGAACCATTTTTATTTTTTTTCTTGGAGATGGTTTGGTATTCTTACAGTAAAAAGTTGTATTAAATAATACTTTTTATTTTTAAAAAATTATTTTTCACATCAATATATCAAAATAATATAAATATATTTTAAAAAAAATTCTTGAAGGGAAGAATTTGTGTGAAAACTACTGGGCAAGAATATTGGTAAGTTTCTCTTTGATGATTTAAGATTTATTCGTCTATAGAAATGTATTCCTGGCTAGAAATTGACGCCGCGGAAGCAGAAAGACAGTAACCAAGCATGGAAAATTAGAATTGACAAGTATGCTACTAGCCCAAAATTAATAATAGAAAATAGACATTCACCTGTTGACATTAATGCATCCCTAGCCAGGTTATTTCTCGTACCAATAGCATTGAGGAGAAGTACATCAAACGATGGCATACAAGCTGCTTGCTAATAAGCAATAATTACAAGGAAATTTCAGTCAGCAGTAATTAACAATACTAAGCAGGAAAATTAATGATCTCTTGAGAATAACAGCCGCATGGCATAGAGTTATAAAGCACGACGATTATTGCGTCTTTGGAAGCAGAATTCCTCGAGGCACTTTCATGGTAGTGATCAATGGAGCCAAGCTGACAAGGTGAATGAAGAACATGCATGTATTAGGATTGCTATAAGAAACGAGTTAGTTTTGAGTGAATATATATATAGAACACTATTGAAAGATAAAAGTGCTTACCAATTAGCTAGTGAAGGGAACAGGTAGAAGTTGAAATTATCATTTAACTTCGCATTACCTGTAGTATCAAGGAGCCAGTTTGGTTAGCTACCAAACCAGAGCTCCATCAATGCTCCATAAGAACGTTCATCATCAGGATCGTAAGTGCCGTCGTATTGGAGAACTGGTACATGTTTCACTATCCAGTAGTCTTGGCCATTATTGGGTGACAATCTCTCATTGAACTCATCTGACATCTTTGCCAACGATAGCTGTTTGAGATTTTTCAAGTGTTGTATCCCAGAAGGCACCTCCTTCAGACCCTGGCAGAAACCTATTTCAAGTTTTTCAAGAAGGGGAATTGCTCCTTGGTCTATTATTATTGTATTCAATTCAGTCATGCCTGCAAGACGTAGAGACTTGAGTTTCTGAAACCCTACTCCTTCAAAATGCATCTTCTCTCCATTGTATCCACAAAAGAACCTAAGACATCTTAAATTGGGCAAAGCTTGTAGGACTTTAATCGAATCACCATCCATCAACATAGTATCATTCAATCTCAATTTAGCTAGATTGTGCAGTCTGGAAATCCACTCAGGCAGCCTTTCTAGTTTCCCCCAAAGACGGAGACATTGGAGGTGAAGAGGAGCAGAAGACATTGCCTGCAAGTCAAGAATTGCAACCCCATGACCCTCTGAACCAACACTAAGCGTCCGCAGGTGAGGCATATTCTCTAGGGCAATGCATAGATCCCTTCCATTTTCTTTTTTCAAATTCACGATCCCCAGTTTCCTCAATTGCTTCAACATTCCAATCTCATTAATTAATTCCCGTTCATGATCGTCACCTGCATTAATTCCATAGAGTGTTTGCAACAGCTCTAACTGTCCTAGGCTACCACGTACAAGGAGCCCCAAACCCCCTTTAGGATTACACAAAAGATATCGCAATTTAGGGAATCTGTTAACCTCAACTGGCAACCTTTCCACCAAGGAATCACTCAAGTCTAAGAACTCTAGGTTTTGCAGCTTTCCGATTGATTTTGGAAGATGTGACACCCGTGTATCTCTTAAGCTTAAATACTTCAGGTGTAGCAAATTTCCCAACTCTTTTGGAATTTCATCTATCGGACACATTTCAAAATCTAATGTAGTCAACAGCTTACATTTTTCAAATATTGCATCAATTATTGGCTTTGGCAGCTTTGCCCCGCAGAAGACCATGACAGAGCGAGTTTGAGACCTGGTGCTTCCCTTTGGATTGTCACTTCCTCCCTTGCTTATGGACATGTGGCGTGCTATGCCTTCCAAAGCTGAGGAATTCCAAGAAACATGGCCGAAACTTAGTTCTTCTGACCTGGAAAGAATGACGTCTCGTACCAGATCATGCACTCGACATGTTTTGGGAATTCCTGCCATGCTAGCTTCATCTACTTGGACTAGACTTCGACGAATGAGTCCATTCAAGCACTCTTCCGCTGCTTCTTCTAATGTCAATCCTCGTTTTTCCTGTACAAAACCTTGAGCCACCCATAACCGAATTATTCTTGTATGTTTGATGGAGAAATCTTCGGGAAGCATCCCGAAATACAAGAAACATGCTTTGAGGTCGTAAGGAAGGTCGTGAAAACTGAGGGAGAGAATTTTAGTGACATTCTCAACATGAGGATCACTCGCCATTGTAGAATCGAGACTACTGACCACTTTTTGCCATTCTGGAATGACCCTGTCTTTGGTTGCTAGAAGTCCACCAACAGCCACAATTGCCAGTGGCAATCCTCCGCATCTTCTAACAATGTCTTGCGACAATTCCTCCAAATCTTTTGGACAATTCCCTTCAAAATCAAACTTGAATGCCTTTTTGCAGAAGAGTTCCCAAGCTTCTCGTTGAGGGAGAGATTTCATCTGATAGACATGAACCAATGAAGATCTCCTGCAAAAGTTAGCAACATCCTCATTTCTTGTCGTGACCAGTATTTTGCTACCTTTGTTGTTATCCACCAAGGCATGCTCCACATCTCCCCAGAAGCGGATTTCCCACACATCATCGAATACAACTAAATACCGTTCTTGCTGTAAATGTTTTCTAAGTTCATCAATCAACGATAAAGCGTCCATTGTGACAAAGGCCTCAGGAAAAGGCTCTTTCTTAGCTTCATATATTTTCTTTAACGTGCTCCTTAAAAGTTCCACCCTATCGTATGATTGAGACACCGTAATCCAAGCATGGCATTGAAAGTGTTGTTTCGCTACGTAGCTGTCATATACTTTCTTTGCAAGAGTGGTTTTTCCCACTCCTCCCATTCCAACCACCGCGATCGCTGTCCTCTGACGTTCTCCGCTTACCAAGAGGCTTATCAATTCATCTTTTGTAGATTCAATGCCAACAAGCTCGGAATCTTCAATGAAATGAGAACCTAATCGAGGATCATGCAAGACAATGTTACTTGAGCCTCCCTGCTCTGAAGATGCGAACCGGAATCCTTCACTTCTGTCCTTGATTCTCTGAAGAGTTTCTCTAACATCATGAATCTCTGATGCGATCTTATGGCGTAGAGGCAATTTCCGAACCAAGGAAGTGACTTTAGTTAAGAAGCCCGCGAATACACGCCGATCACGATGTTGAGCCACATGAAGTATATTATATTCGTCAATGACATCTTCAATCTGATAAGCAACTTCCCTTGCTTGCTTTACCCATACTTTCACACTTTCGCTCGCACCTTCTCTCTCAGCCTTTGAGTCTGCATCTTTCAGAAAAGCTCTGATGGCCTCCAGATCATCTTTGATATCTACAACTTCTTTGTAAACACCTTTCAATAGTTGCACCCGTTGAGCTAGCAATGGAGCCAACTTGTCAATTACAAGACTCACTGCTGACTCTGCCATCTTTTCTACTCCTTTCTATTTGATCTTCTTTGCTGCGAGAACAAATTTTGAATTTAGGAAGTAATTAAATTATTGTAGGTTGGTCATGTTACAAAATTATTGTAACTGGTTGTACCAGCCTTGTATATCTTCGGTGATTCCACCATAGATATAACAAAGTTATACCAGTTACTTGTTTCAAGATTATTTACCAAATATAACTTCAACGTATTTTTATCAAAATTATTTCCTTTTTTTTTAAAAAAAAAAAGCCTTTAAATTATGATCTAAAATCAGAAGTCTATTTTCATAAATAATTTCAAACGAACTCTAAATTCATTTATTAATGTAGAAATTGAAAATGAAAGAAAGCTCATCTATTACAATTCACAACGTGTAATAAAAAGACAAACCTCATATGATCTTCAATCCGAATATAGGTTTTAGAATTCAGTACACACCAATATCCCTTTTTTATATTTACAAGAGTTAATTTGCTGAGAAGTTATGGATTTGGTTCGAGCTGGAGGAAGGAGACCATCTGATCCACCGTCGCCATAATTAAGTGCTTGCTGCTTCAACTCCTCGATCTCTTGCAGTATTGTTTTCGTTGTGCAGTGAACCAACTTAAGTACGCTGTGAATTAATGGCTAGAATTGTCCAGTGTTGTGTGGAAGTTTATATGGTTGCTCCGGCAGATAAAATTAATTTTAGACATTTCTTTAAAAAATGTGAACCACGAGACCCTTTATAAAAATCAGAACTTTCTTTTCTTTTGAAAAAGTTAAAGAGATAATTTCATCAACTAAGAGGCCAAAAAGTACTAGGAGGCCAAATTTATATATATATATTTATTGGTTGAGGAAGATTAAATATACAAAATTGAAAATTTTAACAGTGTATTTTCGATTAATAAAAATCTTATTGGCAAAGAAAATCCAATTAGAGGATGAAAATTCAAAATTAGATATTTAAGGACTCAATTGAAATTTTCAGGGTTTATTTGAATTTATTGAGGGCTTAATTGCAAGAAATTGATTTTTAAAGTCAATATAGGCTTTAATTAGAAGAAATTAAAGTCTGGGGGTTGAGTTGCAATTTTTAGGAGTTAATTTGATCAGGTCAGGGACTTAATTGCATAAATATTAAAGCTTGATGAGCAATTAGGGACTTGATTGAAGAAATTCAAAACCAAGAACTAAATTGGAAGAGGCGCGTTAATATAGGAGTTGAAAGTGACCCAATCGAGGGATAAATTAAAGAAATTTAAAGTTGTTAATCAATTGAAGGTCAAAATACAAAAATTCAGAACCAAGAATCAAAATGAAAAAAACGGTCAATTTAGAGGCTGCTAATTGAGTTTGTCAGTGGTAAAATTGCTTGAAATTAAAAGTTTGAAAGTGATTATGGGTGCAATGAAAAGAAATTGTGAAGGAATTGGAGCTTAATTGAAATTTATCAATCCCAATTTAAATACCCTAAATGAAACGTCATTGAGACTTAAAGAAGAGAAAGTAAGTGACATATCGATTGGCCTTTGTTTTTTTACAGTTTTTGCTGATCGAGTTGGCAACTTCAAATGCATGAATATGAAGCTACAGATCTTCAAATTGAGCAAAGTTAAATTTAAATGAAATGTGTGTATTCCCTCTATCAATTTCAGGTGGTTTCTAGTGATGATGACATCAAAATTCCTCTAACGAAGTCTTGAAAGTGGGCAACCAAGACAAACATAACAATACAACTATCATGTAAAAACTGACCTATTTTTCATGTGTTCATACACAAAACCTTCTCAATGGGTCCATATCAAGGGTTTATAGCACTTACTTTAAGATCAAGAGGTCAAAATGGGTTTAAAACCTCCTAAAACCTTAACAAAACCCTATAAATATCTCTTAAGCTTAAAGACAGACGAGGAGGAAAAAAAAGAGAAATATCAATAAAAAAACACAAGTGTAGAAGTCCTAGAACCTAAACAAAAGATTTCTTAGCTTTACAAGTTTATAAGAGGTAAAAAATTCTAAAAGAAAACAAATATAGAGTAATTGTTTTAGGTATATTTTTCTAATCCAAAAGGAGGTCATCTATGACCTGCTTTTGATGTTTTTTTTATTTACTTTTGTTTTATATTTATTTTCATAAGAAAAGAAAAAAAGGTTTGAAAGCTTAACAAGTCACTTTTTGTTGTTGTGTTTTTTCTTTTAATGATGTTTATTTTGAAGATTTTCTGACGTTTCCATATTTCCATTGGATTGCCCTGAAGCTGCCGGGATCTTTTGAGTGTGGAATCTGACTTATCAGTATGGGAGGATCATGAATTTGATCGCATCTATCACCTTAAAATCATCACGTTCCAAAATGTTCCAGTGGCAGAATGGAGGTGATGTTTTGTGGGTTACATGAATTTCCCCATAAGCTTGTAGCATGTCATTCGCATTCCCAAAGAAGTTTCCCACAAGCTCCTTATGCATCCTAAGATATAATGCCGAGAACAGGTAACAATAACAAGTATGTCCAGTTATCTTGTGATTAATTGAACCAAACAACTATAGATATCATAGGATTTGGATACTCTCATGTTCCAAGGAACATGATATAACATTCACAATTGCTACGTATTCAACATCCATGTAAGTCTAATGCACTGTCAGTTCCTTGACTCTGTATGACATCTAACCATTTGAAAAAAATTTCCCTTCTATTTATTAGATTCAGCAGTACAGTCCTTGCTAGAATGAACCAATAGCAACAGTGTTTAAATTTTAGGCACAAAAAGCTATAGTTCATGTCCATCAAGTCTTAAACTTCATAGTTCGGCTCTGTCGAGTTTGAAAATATTACATATTTATGCTTGTATTGAATATAGAACAGCTATTAAGCTAGAGTGGGGCTGTAAGATTGCCAAATATGTAAATTTTCAAGTAAATGACCTTTCCATGTCTTATAAGCCCCAAAGAGCAGAAAAGAATCACATTATAATGAAGAAGACTACTTCACCAGTAAGATGAGTACTGAAGGAAAATAGCTTACTCAATCATAAGGTTATTGTCTTCCTTTAAATAAAAACCTGCATGAGGAAAGTTGAATATGATCCGATCACACTTCTGCATCCTCAAAGGTAAGTGATGCTTCATTTTTATTGCATCCACTCCATATAATGTACATGCTCCTAACTCCTTCAAAGATTCCAAATTTGATTTTGCTTTCTTGTATTTCTTGATCACGACATCTAATAGAGGAGGAAAAAAAATGAAAACAACTAGTATGAAGTACATTATCTCAGGAACAAGCACATTATGACATGAAACTGCAACGACACAAAGGGTATTGTTTAGATTTTGTCCGGAAAAGCATTTTCAATACACTTGTCAATTACAGTAACAAAAATTCATTATATTTGACTAACCATAAAGCCTCTCTGTTTGATTCTCGGGGTATAAATAATTAATAAAAATAAACGTCAACTGCATAAAGAACTAACAATCTTTATTGCATCAACAGTACCAAATATATGTTACAAATGCATAAAAGAGCATAGAATGGTCTCCAAAGAGATTACGGTAGGAGTCAAGAGAGGAAGCAACAATCTTAGAGCCAGAGCCAAAAGAGCGAGCCAAGCACCGAGAGACAGAGAAATCACCTTCACCAACTAACAGTATCTGATGTTTCGATGAATAGTGTTTCACCCATTTCTCCTTTTCCAATATCCACTTGTTTCACTGCCTGTTTATCAGCCATTATTGGACTCTCTTTAGTAAAGACAGTCTGATGTTTTTTTGAGAAATTTAGTGTATGATCAGCATATAGGCCAGAGGATGAATTGTCACTGCAGTCCAACTTTAGTAGAGTGGTGATAGTGTTTCTCCCATTTCTCCTTATCTTCTCCTTTTCAAATATCCACTTGTTTCACTGCCTGTTTATCAGCCATTATTGGACTCTCTTTAGTAAAGACAGTCTGATTTTTTAAGAGAAATTCAGTGTATAATCAGCGTATAGGCCAGATGAATTGTCACTGCAGTCCAACTTTAGTAGAGTGGTGGGCTTTTGTGGTTGTGAGCTAAAGAAGGGTATCTTTAGAGATGGTGGACTAAAGAGGGGTAGTTTGGGAAGGAAAAGAACATGCAAGTTTGATGCTTTATGTGGGACACTGCTTCTCCTACAGGGACATGAATCAATGATCATTGATTTGAATAAAAACTATTACAGGAGGAGCACCTGAAGCTGCTATCCTGTTTCGAGTCCAAATTTGTAACTTAGGTCATGTAAGCCCATGGAAAATGTATCAGAAAACAACAAATTGGCCATGGGCTTGTGGTGGCCTAGGCTAAAGAAAGGGAAGATGAACAAAATTCAGTTTTTGGATGCAAACCCTGGTATGTAACCTAGCCATTTGAAACAAGTTTTCAGATCTGCACCAAAATAATCTTCCCATGAAAATAAATATGACAATCAGCGCTATCAAAATACCACTTACCACTGCTGTCCCGCTTGGTCCACCTTTGAAGAAGCTAAGTTTTCCTTATATTGGTTTCATTATCTTAGTCAGATCACGGCATTTATCTTGTAACTTTCCACTAAATGTTTTCTTAATGCAGACTAACTTCCCAGTCCAGAGCTGATATCATATTCCAGTACTATCTTAAATTTAATAAAACCAAATCATAGCCATTGGATCAGTAGGATTTCGAATCTTTGGTCACCAACTTAAAAGGTCCAAAATACAAAAGTACTTGAAGAAACAGTTTAGAAACTTGAGCCTTTTGCGTGACCATTTCTTTAGCAATTTCTTATACAGCAGTGCATATTCAAAAGCAAAGGGCAATTCAAACCAAAACAGCTGTGATTTCCAACTTTAAATCCACATACACATCCTTTCGCCAATCTCAAAAAAAAATGTTGGCCCACTACCAAAACTTTACTTGCTCCAAATCCTAATATACTTAAAGAAACAACAATTTTAATCTCCATCTTCTCCAACAAAACTTGCTTTAGAAGTTTTTTCCTTCAAAAAAACTAGAGATGCTTTCACTCCCTCCTCCACCACCCTCGCCGCTGCCCACAGAAGCAGCTCCACCACCAGAAAAGCAAAGCTTTCCAGTCTCTCTCAATCAGATTGTTATATCAAAGCAAGCCAGAAATCCACAAAGTTCTTCAGCAGAGACATCAAATTCAGACAGCAAGAAAGTAAGCAAGCCACCAATATTCAAACATCCTCGACCTCGCCGTACCAATCCAGTTATATGGTGTGGCGCAATCCTATGCCTCATATTCAGCCTTGTTCTGATCATCCTTGGAATAGCAACTTTGATCATCTACCTAGTCATTAAGCCAAGAAACCCAGTGTTTGACATACCCAATGCAAATCTAAATAGCATATACTTCGATTCACCAGAGTATTTCAATGGGGATCTTACCTTCCTTGCAAACTTCTCCAACCCAAATCAGAAAATTGATGTAAGATTTGAGTATGTGGAAATAGAGCTCTACTTTTCTGACAGACTTATAGGAACCCAAGCTCTTCAGCCTTTCACACAAAGAAGTAGGGAAACAAGATTGGAATCAGTTCATATCATATCAAGCTTGGTCTATTTGCCCCAGAATCTTGCTGTGGAACTTCAAAAGCAGGTGCAGAGTAACAAGGTAAACTACAACATAAGAGGAACTTTTAAAGTGAGAGCAAACATGGGTCTGCTCCATTATTCATACTGGTTACATGGAAGGTGTGAAATAGAGATGACCGGCCCACCCACTGGTGTTATTGTTGCCAGAAGTTGCAGAACAAAGAGATGATGAAGATGAAATTCTTAATTTTTCTATTCCTGGTTTGTTCAGATTGATGCCGAGCTAGAATTTTTGTTATTAAGACATTGTCTGATAAGCTTTGTGCTATGGATCAACCGAATTCTTGAGGTTGTAAATGTCTAAGCCCTAATGATGTTATTTTGAAACCTTAAGCTCAGCAAACACAGATAATATTTCAATTTATATTTGAGTTTTGGTAATTCTGCTGGCTAACTTTTTGATGAGGTAACATATATGAAGTGAACTAGAATAAATAACTTCTCAAGATGCCAGATTAAATTATGCTAGAGGATAGGATAAAGCACATAGAGTGTATAATATTGAGAAGTTTGATATTCAGATACCTACTTCAATAAAACAAATGTACTAAACCACCTTTGATCAAGTAAATTAATACAGGTTATTCTCTCAAATTTGAAAATCCTCACCACCTCGCCATAGGAATTCACATATCTTTAGTGGATTCAAAGCACTTCAAACAAAATTATTGTCAGAACTCATTAAAGAAGGACCACAAGGTCTTCCTATGCTGATCTCCCTGTTCAGAAATTAACAATAACTAAAACCAAATATTAACTATCAAAACTCGCAATCAATGGCATTTGCAGCAGCATGTACTGAAAACAAATCAAAACCAACTCATTTAAGCAAAATTCATTCAATATTTCAAAAATATGCAACTGATTCAATCATTTCAAAGATCATTATCAGTACAATTTAAACTTTCTGACTAATCACATTGTCTTTAACAACTGAAAGCTTGAGACAATAATTAGAACTCAGCTGTAGAATCAAATGAAAGAAGAAAAATGAACCTCTATTTGCATCCCCTCTTCACCTCTCACCAACTTCATCCGGCGTCTTCGCTACAATAGACAATGCATGTAATCCACTCTGCAACTCCTCTTGCAACAAATTATAAATCAGCCTATGCCTCTTCACCAAGCTCTTCCCTTCAAACTCCTTTGACACAACTTTCACATTAAAATGCGTCTCTCCATCACTCCCTCTCACACCAGCATGCCCAGCATGCTGATATGAAATATCATCCACCTCCAATTCAACAGGACTTAGCTCATTCTCTAATTTCTCCCTAATCCTTAATCCCCTACTCCCTAATCCCTCTGAATGCGACCCCTTTTCACTTCCCTCCAATCCCAAAGTCTCACCGCCATCAGTTTTCCCATCAAAACTCAAGCCCTTAACAAAATTGTCACCAGAAGTTTCAACACCAACATCACCACTTGATCCCAAATCTTCAACATTTCCCTCATTATCACCATTACCACCATCAAGCTTCGAACTTTCAACAACCCCGCTTCCCTTTTCAGCCTCCAAATACAATTCAAGTGCTTTCTTCTGCATCAACTTCAACATATTCAAAAAACCATTATTCCTGGACGGTGTCAAACTCTGCTGCAACCCAAGAAGAACAACAAAATCAGGAGAAACCCTCAAAACTTCCTTAACTGGCCGGCCCGAAAGCCCTTGAACAAGCAAAGCAGCAAGACCCTTAGTTAAAACCGAATCAGAATCAGCTTCAAACACAACATTCTTCTCCAAATCCAAATAAGCCCTAACCCAAACTTGAGAAACACAGCCTTCAACCTTATTCTCCCTAGTTTTAAACTCACTATCAAGTGGTTTCAAATTCTTGCCATAAAAAAGCAACTGCTCATACTTAGCTTTCGGTTCTTGAACTGACTGAAAGAGCTTGATGATTTCTTGAAGCTTTGGAGGTAGTTCTTCAATGGGTTGCAAAGAAATAGAACTTGATGATGAAGAAGCAAGTAAAGGTTGAGTCTTTGTAGGAATTTTTTGGAAACAAACAGGTTTTGAGAAGATAAAGAAGGAAAGATTCGTGGGTTTTAAGGAGGAGGCTAAGGTTTTGGTGGAGTGAAGAGAATTTGGGATTTTTGTGGTCAATATGCGAAGAGAAGTGGAAGACATGGTTGAAGAACGAAGGGAGAGATGCAGATGTTTCTAGAGAGAGAGTAAGAAAAGAAGAGGAGAGGATATAAATAGATTGTGAGGGAGGTCTAAACGCACCGTTTATTATTTTATTTTTTTTGGAATATATTTTGTAGTATTTATTTACTTATTTACAAATTTGATATTTTTGTGTTGAATGATTAACTACAGTGACGTAAATTTTGTTTTTTAAGGTGTATTTTTGTTTGGAAATATTTTTAAATAATGTTTTTATATTTTTAAATATATTTTTAATATTTTCATATCAAAATAATTCAAATTAAAACATAAAAAATAATTAATTAAAAAACATAAAAAATCAAAATATTTTAAAAGTGTAATTAGATGGCAATGTAAAATACCACCTAAATAAATATAATGTTTTTCACATGTAAAATTTTGAATTTTATTGTTTTAACTAGAAAATTAAAATGAATATTAATATTCAAAGACTGAGCACTTATTATTCATTAATTAAACAGGATGTGTTTATTTTTGTAGTTAAACTTATTTTTTAAAGTGATTTTTAATTTATTTTTTGTTTAAAAAATATTAAATTAATGATTTTAGATATTTTTTGATATTTTTAATGTGATAATGTAAAAAAATTATTTTAATATAATTTTAATTAAAAAAATATTTTTAAAAATATCATGTATAGCATTACTATATACTTTCTAATAGTCAACCAATATTCTCATTTGGTTATGAGATTAAAAGTTTATAAAATAATAATAATAATAATAATCTAAATAAGATTTGATTTATCCAAAAGAAATTGAAAAATTAAACATTATTTTAATAGTAGAGATATATAAATTTAAAAAATCTCAAAACCATTATATTGAATTAGAAATTAGAAATTTTATGTACTATAATGTTTTTTTTAGTATAAATGAGAGAGTTTGCATCAAGCTATGATTTATGTTACATGCTATCATTAAAGTAAAAAACAAAACATAAACTAAATATTTCGGAGCATACCATGAAACCATGTAAAACACTCATTCATAATAATTACAATTTCTGCCAACTTAATTCCAAACTAAATAATATAGCCAAAAGCATTGAACAATAATAAAATTGCTAGCAAATCAAATCAGTATTTCCCAATACTATTATGTGTGTGGTTGGGAGATACTATATAGTTAAAAACTTGTCATTATACAACATATACATATAATAAATTTTATGATATAATTAATTAAGAAAAAAATATTCATAATATCATCATCTTTTTCTTATATTAGAAATTAATCTGTAGTTAATCACAAATACTACTGTTAATATGGCTGGGAGATACTATATAGTAAAAATCTGCCATTACACAACTTTTCCTAGAGCACTAGAGCAAGAATAAAATATTATGTGTAAGATTTAGCAAGAAATATTCTCGGTAACCTGCCTATGTCCATCGCATCATTTCATATTTTTCTTTCAAGATTTTCCTCTCTTTCTCCCATCTGCGTCTCTCCTCGTCATGCTTGGCTTCCAATTCTTCCTCCTTGGTTTTCAGCTTCTTCTTGAATTCTTCCTCGCATCCTCCTTTTGCTTTCCTCAGTTCTTCATCACCGAGCGCTGATCGGTATTTCTTGAATTCATCCTCCACTTTGTCCACCACCATTTCCTGCCATTTGTATGGAAGCTTTTCTGCATCGCAATTACTTGTAGCTTTCTTCAATATTTCAAAGAGTTTAGACTTCATGGTTAAGTCCTCTCCTCCTTCACCAGAGGTAGCTCTATTGTTCTCTCCATCCTCTTCAACTGCTTTCTTTTCTTCGTTGGTGTTGCTCTCGACATCAGAATATCGCTCGATATTGATCTAGAGAGGGTAAATTATTAGTAAGAACCTCAACTGCATAAAAGAAACAAAATTTAAACAAGCAAATGATTCTTATAAAGATTTTGTAGATAGTTTTCAGAGTAAAACTCATAATTACTCTTGAGTTTTTCCATATAATATGTATTTTGATATTAAAAATACACATTAAAATAACTTTCAAGTACGGTAAAAATCAAGTATCAGAAAAGAGAACTAACTGACCCTCGAGTCAGAGTTCTTGAGATTTTTGTGGAGCTTCTTCAACTTTACTGCAGAAGCCTGTTCTTCCATGGCACACCTAAACAGGAAGTTAGACAGTGCCAAGAGACCAAGCACGGCCCCCCAGCCATAGCCACAACTTTCGATGCTTGCAAAGCACGATAACAAAAGGAAAGCAATTCTTTCAACCCAGAGAGCAACAGCGGTGGCTTCCATTGACACACACACGTACCTTCACCAGCTAGGGCACCAAATATGTGTGCGCGAGGACGAAGGGTGTGGGTTTCACAGCATCTCATGAGCACATACATATATATATATATAGACACCTTCACTAGTTGGAAAAGTGTTTCCTGTTTTGGTATCTTTCATGTGCAGGAGTGTGTTTTTGCCAGGGAGTGCCCAGTTTTTCCTTTTCTGTTGATAAAGGAAGAATATTTCCTTTTCGCATATATTCTTCGAGCTTTATTTGTTTGTGGATTTGTGCTAGCCCTAGAAAGTGGGTCTAGAAAGGAAGGACTAACATTCTTTGGCCTTAAAAATCAATGCTTAATCTATATATATATATATAATCTCGATATAAATAAATTTTTTGTTTGATGCCAACTTAAGTATTAAATTTAAATAATATAATTGATAAATTTTAATAATCACAAGAATATTAATTTATAGAAATTTGCCATTATGATTTTTATTTTCAATGTTTGGTTATAGAAAATTGAACCTAGCATTGAATAGAACATTCAAACAGTGGTCTTTCTCAAAGCCCTTATGAACATGAAAGCGTTGAAACCATGGAATTCAAGTGTTCTTGCGTTTGTCTTAGGCTCTTAGAAATTAATTACTCAAAATTCTTAGATCTCCACATTTAGCTTTCGAGCTTCTTTGTACCACTACTCACCATGTTGCAAGGATAGCAACAGGCAAATATAGTTGGGGGGTTTGTCACTGTAATCAGATCTGCGGGAGAAGTATTTTTATTTGCAGACACATACTAATATAGAATCGGTGATCCATGAATTCACACCGATAAAATCCTTGATGTTATAGAATGATCAGCGCGTGTAATCACCGGAAGACATTGAAACTATATATCCACAAGTGCTGAGCAATAGCACCCATGACTTGTAAATTACAGGAAAACTTGCCATGGTTTAGGATATGTGGAAAGGCAGTCATCTGGACTACCAACCTTAAAATCTCTTGAAAGATGAAAGCAACCAGGTATCCAAACAAGAACAGTCACTATATAACATGTGGAAATATTTGTGGAAGTATATTCATTGCTATATACTGTCTAGTCTCAAGGTAAGATCGTAAACTTTCCACGAGGAGTGGATCGACTCCTTCTGAATTCAGGCATGGATGTGTTTCCGGCTTCTTTCGCATTACGAGTTATGTTGTTTGGAAGTTTGCTTTCAAGTTTGCCAGCCAGTAAGGGTTCCACAACTTGAACAACTACTCTGCACGTCATTGGCAATATTTCTACTATTGTTAACACAAGCATATATATAGATAGATATACCAAGATTCACGGGAGAAGGAAGAGAAAACTTCTCTGTGATAAGGCTTCAAAAAGAACAGTTTGAATCATACCTTGGCTCAAGATTCTGTGAGTTCTTCGAGAAATTCATCTGAAGCTTCTTCACCATTAAAGCACCTATTGTTGGAGACACGGGAAGCAAACGCTCGTTTTCTGGCTCAGAAGAGTCACTCTTTCGCGGCTCCTCTATCTTTTCAACGGAATCTATGTCAGAGAGCATTGTTGTCCCAACATCAACCTCGTGGCACTTTGCTGGCATTTGATGCTTAGCCTTAACTTTGCTTTCATTTTTGCTTTTTTTAATGCCTCCTTGTCTTATATTAAGAGCTTGCCTACACTGCTCCTCTTCGTGTTCCGGGTAAGATTTCCTGGTGCTAACCTTTTGGAGGTTATAGAATGCTTTGGAGATGCTATCCTGCTTCAGCGCTTCTTGTGAGCCTATATATGGACCTTTTGAGCTGTTATCTGCTGATGGGATCACTGAAATTGCAGCTATGGATTTGTTGACAGGCACTATAGCTGGAAAGGGTACTCTTGCAACAGGTTGATTCTCAACTCTCTCCTTGACCCTGCTTCTACTGAGGGCTCCTCTATCTGTTGAGGTTGATCTCCTAACAGGAGGGGATGGTGATCTTGGTTTTGCGGAGCTTGCTAACCTCTCTTCGCCTAGGAAAGGAATCCTTGGTAATGTTTCCTTGTCTGTGAGTGAAGAAGGAAAACTTGATCTCCTTTGCTTACCCGAAGAACAACTTCTAGCCTGAAAATCAAAATCAACCCTTCAGGATATTCCTTAAGAATAGAAACAACTCAAAGATTGCAGCAAATGAAATAGTCTCTTGTTTTGTTTTACCTCTGAGCTTCTAGTGTCATCAATTGGCCTGTGAGATGTCTCGGGTTTTAAGTTGGCACTTGCACCATATCTTGGCACATAGAAAGGAGAAACTGCTCTTGTTCTTTGAGAGTCTGCTGTGCTTCTAGTACTGCCACCTTTGATTTGCTCGATTTCAGCTTCCTTCCTCTCCAATGCCTCTTTGAGGTTTGATATCTAGACAAGGAGAAATGATCACGATGAATTTACACCAAAATTAGAGTAAGTCGAGAAAAGAATTAATGTACAAATGAGAGAAGAAAACTAAACCTCTTCTTTCAGCTCTCGGATTTCGCCAGTTTCTTTGTTCGATCTAGCTGCCCCAAGTTCAACAGATGCAACTCTCTCAGCAAACTTCAGTGTGCTAATTGTCTCCCCAATAGAATTAAGTTCAGGATTTATATGTACAAACATTAGTGTTTTAGCATGCCCACCTAAATATAGAAATTAAGAGACAATTAGAAGATATTAGTAGGAAAAATATTTGGAAGGAAAAGTTTGCTTCTTATGATCATATGAGCACCTAAAGAATCCTGCAGAACTTGTGTAAGCTTGCTGTTTCTATAGGGAACATGTGGACTCTTCTGTGCAAGAGCAGAGATGACATCTCCCAAAGCGGAGAGAGATCGATTAATATGTTGAGCTTCTTTCAATCTCTCACCAACAGCTTCTGATTTATCCACTCTTTCACTTCCAGCTAAATCCACCATGTGTAAGCAGCCTTTAAGAATTGATCCAGAAACTAATTCTTTTCCATAGACATGAACTGTCAAAACACTGCAGCAAAAAAGAACCATTACAATGAATACTTGAAGAGTGAATGAATTTTAAATTCTGCTAGAAATGTGTGTTCCTACCTATGAGATCGACTGCTTCGCTCGTTTAAAGCAGTCGCACCGACAGCACGATTTCTTTGACCGATTTTCATTAGATCAAGAACATCTTGTGTACTTGAGACTGGAATCCAGCTTGCGTCAGGTACATTAAGCCCATTCAACTGGGAATTGTTACGGATGTCTAATGTATGAATGGTTGAGGTAAAATCAACTCTTCGATGAAGAAATTTAGCTGATAGTTTATGGAACTTTAATAAACAAAAATCATGCTGCAAAAGTCAGTTTTGAAGGATATCTTCTGTTGGAGCCATCACTGACTAACAGGTCTCTCACTTGTTCATTATATATTTCTACCATTTGAACTCCAACTTCATACCTAATGACATCTCCCCTTGTCGTTGAAATCTGAAATAAGTCGCGCAGAGCTCGATAGTTCACACCCCATGTTTGCTCAGAAGTCAAATCAGGGCCACTCTGTCAAATTCAAACAAAAACATTGAATTGCACAATTGATATTGCTGAAAATATTGTTAGCTCAGAACTAAACATCAATGGCATACCATTGTATATGTCTTCCCTGATCCGGTTTGTCCATATGCAAAGATGCAAACATTATAGCCATCTAGAACTGACCGGACCAATGGTTGAGTGTCCGCATATATTTGGTCTGCAGATGAAAATGAAAATCATTAATATTTAAGAAAACCTGTGGGAAAACAAGTAAGCATGTTGCCTGTATTCTTCTTAAAGGCCCATTCGCAAATGTTTGCGCCGTGAAGAGTTACGGAACCTTGTGAGACGACCACCATCTCACAATGCAGCTACAAGGAAGAGATCGTACCTTGAGTAACATTCGTTCCAAATACTTTGTTGAAGGAAAACACCTTTCTTGCTTCTTTCCCATTCTTAAGAGGATTAACAATCATGATATTTCCATTTTCTCCAATGTAGTCCACAGTAGATTGCCCATTCGATTGCCCCCGCAAGAAGGGTCTGACTCTACAATAGACCCTGATTGTTCCTGCTCAAAAAAGAGATGTCACAAAATGCATAACGTTTCAAGTTACTTTGAACAAATCACAAGAAATGGTCACCTTTAAGGTCTTGTACTTGATTGTAAAGCTGGCGATTCTCCTCTAAAACTTGTTGACAAGAAGAAGATGCTACTTCAAGATCCCTGATATGTTGTTCTGAGACACAAAATCAAAATGTTTAAATGCCTAACAAACCATTCTAAATAGACAAGGAAAATTCACTGAATATTATTAGAAATTTTAGTATTCTGACCAAGCCTGCTGACTTCTTCTTCCCAATCTGCTTGAATTTGTTTCACTTGTCGCCTCATTTCTTTGTAATAAAATCTCAGATCCTGAAAGTAACAATCATGTCATTATAAACAAAAACATATTATCTAATATAAGTAGATTGTTGTCGATAAAAAGACCAAGGGAGTAAACTTCTGATGGGCTGACATTCAAACCTCAAGCTGTTTCTGATGAAGATCAATTACTTCCGTGTGACATGAAGAGCTACTAACAGTATGCTGAATAGTTTCTCTTTTGCCACCACAGATGCAAAACTTGGAGAAATCACTTGAAGCCAAACTAGCTCTTTGTCTAAGATACTGGGAAATGGCTTCTATGAATTCATTTTTTGATAGGGAACCGATATCACCCTTCAATATTTTCTTCAGAAATAGTCCAAGCTGCAAGTAGTGGTAAAAGTAGACTACGTTACTTTGCAGGAACACTGGATTAGTAATCTATTGATCTTAGGAGATCACTGGGAAAGAATACTCAGTGAGACTCCGAAATTCTTATTACCTGTGTGCCCTGAGAAACAAGCAATGCTGAGAAATCTTGAACTGCCTTACTGAGCAAAGTATCTATTACCTGCGATTTTTCACCCATATAATCATATATCAGATTCCTTTCAGTGATAGTATTGAGTGGCAACACACTGTCTAGTTTTCGATTCCCATTGTTGGATTTCATTCCCATATTAGGTACCTTGTGCTCAGGTCTGCTTAGTACAATTGTACACATATGTAACACAAACTCGAAAGGGTCTTACCTACCATTCCATTCAAAGGCAGCTCTTCAATCCCATTGATCTCCTGAAGGTAAGCTTGTAGAAGTCTGAGTCCAAAATGATCGAAAAGAAAGGCCAGAGCATTGGCAGTTTTGGTTTCTTCAATTGAGACCTCACTAGAAAGATGAAGAAACTCTAATACTTGTTCATGTTGTGATGATTCAGATTCATCAACAGACTCATCAGCACTTTCGCTGCTGACCGGAGAAGATGGCGATCCCTTCTGGAATGATTCGATCTTAATAAGCCCTCCATATCTCCATACACCAATTCCACCAGCCTGCTTCCATTCATAATATCCTTTCAAACAGAGAATGCAATCTACAACCTTACTCGACGAGCCTCCCTGTATCCAAGATTTCAAACACAAAAATGCTTGACTGTCAAAGGCAGAGGACAGCAAATAAAGCGCAACAGATATAAGAAGATAGAATGACACCGTTATTGTCTGAACTCGGAATTACACTTGGGCTAGAAGAGATGTGGAAAACTAGAACTTGATTAGCAAATCCCAGTGCACATAAACCTTTCTACATTGTATATTTAGGGAAGATTTCAGACCTTCTCCAAGTCAGATGCTTCAAAAGTCAAAAGCTTCATATCTTTAACAGCCACCAAAAAATTCCTCATGTTCTCAAAGTACTGAATCGCAGACTGTGCTGCTCCTTCCGTAGACTGCACTGTGAGATTCGGAACCACCTATTTCAATTTCAGAGATGAATCAAAGCTACCATTATTATTAGAATGAACAATAAAGATCCTTGTTACAATTATGCCAACAGAATATTGTTAACTCATATCTAAGTTATAGAAACTATCAGGTCCTGACTAGAATTATGCACCCAGAAGCCAGCATTTACCTTTTTGTCCTAGCTAGTAGAAATAGAACATCAGTTTCATTCACGAATGCTAATAACCTAATGCTGACACTGCAAGCTTCTATCAAGTAAAAAAGTTTCTGCTCTTGGCAATTACTGACACAAAATGAAGGGTTTGAAGAAGCAAGTACGTACCTTGAGAACAGCGCCAGGGTTGACTTTATTGAGGACATTGCAGAGAATGAGGCCATTTCTTAGGGCAAGGCAAAACTCTTCCTCTGAGGGTTCTTTGGGCAGGGTTCTTGATGCCCCCTTGTCCATCTGCCTCAACCAATCTGCTGCTTGGTACCTCCTTGAAGCTGAGATCCATGAGCAATAGATATTGCAGTAAAATTCCCAAGCCCATTTTTGCACTTAGATTTCTAAACTAACTCGTACCGAATTCGAATCCATTAATCCAAAAATGCGAAATAATGTCAAAAATCTGCCAATAATTTTCTTTTTATTTTTTGTTTCTTTTGAATTATCATTCTTAATAGAACATAAAAATGAAAATGGCTAGGACTGGGGTAACAATGACAACTGACAATTGCACTACAAGTGAACTCCTGGCCAAATGACCCTCTAGCTGCAATTCTTAAAAGCTGACATTGATCATCGTTTTTAAGACTTTTGATCTAGGCGAGTTACTATAATCTGATAGTTCTGACCTGTCAACTGTGGATACGATACGAATCATTCAAGAAACCTAGCAGGCTCAAATTTTATCAAAAGATTTTAATTATATGTCATGTTGTATAGGGAGGTTGGCTGGCTAAAACCATTTTAGCTTTGAAATACCCTCCTCCACTTTCATTATTTTCCTTCTTATTTTTTAATTTTTAGCTTAATTTCAGATTTTATGTTGACTTCTCTATTTATCTTAGGATTTTGATTTTTCTACTGTAGTAAAGTTCTGTTTCTGACTCATTTAAAAAATCATAAATCTCTAAAGAAGACAAAAATATATTAAAAAATAGTAATAAAATAGGAATAATTCAACCAACTCTATCTTTTTCTTTGTGATTATTATTTTCTTGTGTTGTTTTCTTCTATGTTTTGCAAGTACACAATTTATACATTAAATCTTGGTGGTTTTTTCTTTTACCACTACAAACCTTGCCTTTTTATTTATGGTCCTAAACATCAGAATTTGCTAGGGACAGTGTTTTCGTCAGCATCCGCGAATATGTCATAATTCATCATCATTAGCATTTCAAAAAGCAAACCTTCTGAAATCTAGTCCTAAGGATAGTCTCTTCCTACTTACTACTATCACTGGGCTAAATGTTCATCAAATTACGCATTTGTTTTCGAGACCAGAAATGTTTCAGATTGTGACAGAACATCAATGAACGAAGAAATGATCCATGGTTTAGGCCCTGCTATGATTAATTGCAATGTTCCATTGCTTACACCAGAAAAAGGTCTGTTTCCTTTTGAAAGCTTCTTTCGGCTACCAAAAACACAGGTAGGGCTAATTTGGACCCACTTCAACACAAAGTGATGAATACCAGTTTATTTTCAACTCTATGGGATCACCCACATTCTTCCTTTCATCATGATATGCTGCACAATCTTTTATTCAAACTTTTTTTAAGCAAAGGCAAATAATTACTTGACCACTCAGAATTTATTGCATTGGACAAAAATTTAACAAAGTTTTTGACAAAAAAGTGTAGGAACCATCAAAAGCAAAAGAGACAACATTGGAGGAAGAATCTGTGTGAGTTTGTAATGGTAGAACATGGAAGATCAGCATTTCTTACCTGCTTCTTCAGCCTTTCTTTGAGCTAATTCGCGGTCATTGATAATCTCATCAGTGTAACAAGCCTCGTTGCTGGGAATCAAACCTCTTAACCCTCTCAAGTTCTTGCAAGGAGAGGTGAAAAGGGAGCCATGGTTGGTTTCGTGTGGCATCTTTATGCCTAATCAGTACTCTCACCTGGAAATGCTACCCTACTTATCACTGCCGAAACAGACATAAAATTGCACAGAAACCTGATCAGAACATTTGAAACAAGTTGGTTAGAGATTCAAACCTAGAAAGTAGTAATATTCCAACTTTATTAGAGCAGTAGGTTTGGTAAGAAGTTAATGTAATGCTCTTTAAGAAACCAAAACATGAACATTTAACACAAAACGAATGTTGGTAAGAAATATAATGCTCAAAAAGAAAGAAAATCCAATAGAATTGGAAATGATACAGAGAAGATTAATAGAGAGAGAGAGAGATAATTGGCACAAGAAGCTACATAGAAAGAAATGGAAATGAGAGGAGCTACAAACAAGAAGTCTTGCAAGAACTACACTTGATCATCACCACCACCCTAGAAAAGAAGCAGCAAGCTTTTGCAAGGAAGAAGCGATGAAGTTCAGTTTCTATAAGGCACAGACCTTTAAATGGCCTTCTTCAAATTCAGAAAATTCAACAGGTTGCATAAGAGTTTGAGCTATATAAATGTGGAGCAGCACATCCAATGTAGCTATCCAGATATATTGGAAGGTGAGGGAAACAAGGTTCTCATGTGTAGTGAATATATGAGAGAGAATTCAGAAATAACATAAGATTGGCATTAAATGCTTCCCCTTCTCCACTTGTTTGTGAGAGAGACACTAGAGAAAGAGATGGCGTGTAAGCTTACGGGGAGAAAATAGAAAGAGACCTCGTCAAAATTGAAACGATAGGACTCTATAGTCTCCCTCTGCCTTCATGTACCTTAAGAAATAAGGGCAATTGCTTTTCCCAACTCCCAGTTTCAGTACTGATGGTGTTGATAACTACCATTTAATTTATCAACCCTGTGAGTGTGAACATCTACTTGGAAAAACACAGTAGTGTTTTGAGTTGAAAATGTCCTTCCAAGTGGCATGCAGTGAGACCAAAATTAGATGATGACAAGTGTGGTCTCTTCCGGGGCCCTCGGATAGTTGGACTGGACGGCAAGATCTGGCCAAAATGATGGCAAGGATTGCTTTACAAAACTTTGGACCATGATTTTGTTGCGACTTTCTTTGATGTAATTGTCTTTTCCTTCATGATATATGTCCATTCCATGCCATGCAACTCTCTTTTTTTCCTCTAGCAGTATTTGCGATGTGTTTGTACAGGATAGTGGGTGGTGGATCCAGACCATTTGGTGTTCTCATTGATTCTTGGAGTTGGTGATGATAAGGTTGTCTATTGATGGGATCTAAATTACTTTGATCACTTGTGTTGGGATCATAGTTGTTTAATTCCTAGGTTGCCGAGTTGTTGAGTTAATTAATGGATTATTGAAATTAATTCATCAGAACAATATTAGGATAAAATTTTAAAAATATATTTTTTGAAATATTTCCTATTAAATCTTATGGGATTTGATCGGATTAACTTATTATATAAAATAGTTTGAAATGAAACCTTAATCAAATTAAGCCTCTGATTAATTGCCAGGTTAATTATAACTGGATTAATTACTATAGTACGTTGACTATAATTACTAATTAAGTCAATATATATGCTCTTTTACTTGAGAAAAAGAAAAAGAATATGGTTTGGGAATAGTATTGTAGCAATATTATCACCTGGCCTCCCTTGATTTGAGTGACTAATCTAAATGTTATCATAAAAAGTATATAGTATGTGTTTTGCTTTGCTTTGCTAAATATATATTCCCATCAAGAAGCTCATATCAAGTCTGGGTGTCTAGCATGAGTTTCAACCACAACTTCTGAGTGAGAGAAAAGTAGATTGAACAAATGATTTCATTCTTTAGATAATTTACAACGGCTCCATCTTAATTCATATGAATCATTCAAAAGTTTGAAAGAATATTATTTCATGTAGCCCATGACATTCTCACACATATAATAACACAAATCCTCTATTTTTTTAATTTTTTTTTTAAAACCCTATTTGAGACTACAATAACTTTTATTTTTAGATATTTTTCATAAGTTTATTTGCCTTGAAAAAACATCAATTTAATTTTTTTTTCTTAGTATTTTTCGATAATTCAGATATGTTGTTAGACATTAAAAAAAATTCATATTAATATATTTTTAAACAGAAAACACTCCACATCATAATACCAAATAAACAATTTATTGTGGAAGAAAGGATATATATATATATATATATATATAGGCAAAGTTTTGTATTAATGAACACTTGGAGAAGTTTCCCCTTCCTTTATTATATATGGTCCAAGCTAATTGAATTGCTTTACTGCTTTTGTGAGGACTTAACCTAGTTAGTTAAAGGTAAGTATGCGTGTAGGAGAAGATTTCTTTTATAATTAAGCAATGGTGATGAGTGTGATGTGAGTCAAAATTGTTGCTGTGAAAAAGAGCGTGCAGTGCATAGTCAAAAGCCAGTAATAGTGATATTTCCTTTTTCTTTTGAGGCATTGAAACCGAAAAAATAAAGAACAAGTTGTTGGGATTTTCTTTTCATGGGACTTGTTAAAGGTTATTATTTATGGATTTTCCATTTATCGATGATTTGTTTTGGATGAAGTTGTACCTCAATTTTTTTTTGTTTTTTTCATGATGATATTCATGTTTCTATATTGATACTATCGATGTGTTCATGATAAATCCTTCTAGCTATTTTGGCTTTATATTTATATATTTAAAAATATAGTTGTGATTATTTTTTAAATTATTTTTTATTTTGAAATATATCAAAAAAAATATATATGTATTTTTAAAAAATTATTTTTAAAATTAACGCATCAAAATGATCTAAAAACACCAATAAAATATATTATTTTAAAGCATAAAAAAAAATTATTTTTTTAAAAACGCTTTTAAAACACAAAAACAAACATAAAGAAACCTCATTAATTATTAAAACTACCTTTTTATGTTTTTTTTAAATGAATTTTTAAAAAAACTTTTGAAATATAAAAATAAACACAAAGAAACCTCTTTAATTATTAGAACTACCCTTTTATGTTTTTTTTAAAAAAAAAAAGATGAATTGTAATTTTAACATTTTGATTTTTTTTTTTCAACATAGAAAGGAGATTGATGAACACATGCAAGTTGTGAATCGGCATATTGAAATGCTTGACGACACAATGTTTTTCTTCCATAAAAGAAATATCAGGATAGTGTAAGAGAAACATGATGGCTTTACTTTGGTCTCTTCATCATAAACGCATGCTTTACCTTTTTTAATATTGCCAATGGCTGGGTTTATAACCCAATGTACATTACTATTAAACCCAGATTATGAACCATAATTATGAAGTCCGGCTCGATTATCAGACTCGAGTTCTGGACGAGGCTGAGTAAATGAAAAAACCAAGATTTCTTTTTAAATTTAAAATTACATTATTTCAATGATATATATATATATATATATATATATATATAGACGAATCTAGATGAATCTGGGTTATCAAGGAAATATTCGTTATGTTAATCTGGTCCTGTAATCTAGCCATGGTTTATTCCTTCGACAATCATCAACGGACTGGTCCACAAAAATAAAAGTTAATGAGCCCAAAAGAAGATTTCTCATTCGAGTTCTGTTCTGTTCTCTAGAAGGAGGGCCAAATAGCCCATTAACTTTGCCTGCCGTCGAAGTCTTTGATAGGGCAACACAAGGCCTTTTCAGGAACAGAAAACACTCTCTGTTGCCCTACCTTCTTCAAGCTCTCACCTCCTTGAAAATGGGTTGTTGCTCAAGCAGTGGTGCCCATCGTCATCATCATGATGAGATTAGCTAACATCAAGATCTTTCTACTGGTAAAATGCAGTGCTTGCTTATGTAAAGAAAACATTCTCTGTTTCGTTCCTTAGCCTTCAGCTTTCAACTCCTTTTCTCTTGCCATTTTTGTTGTAAAAATCTGTTTTGAAGAACACAAGTTGTACACAATGATTACTCTCACTCAACGCTAAAAATCCGTTCTAAATTTTATTAATTGGCTAACTAGAATCTTTGACAAATCTCTTATTAATGTTGCTTGAATTTCACGTTAAAAACTTAAAAAAATAATTAACTATCTACCATCCATTACCTAAATCATAATTATCGCGAATTAAATACCGAATCAAATGATTGATAAGTTTAAACAACAAAATATTCAATCATACCAGAAAGAAAAATCCTCAAAACAATGTGAATTCTCTCGATAGGCAAAAATGAAACGAGGAGCTTAATTTGGACATAAAGGAAGACAGAACTGGACACCACAACTACCCACCTTTCAGGCATGGGGTCACCTGATCTTCCCTCTCGTTCCTCCATCTCCTTGAACTTTTTAGCTATGGAGGTCCTACCTAGCTCCAACACTATTTCTCTCTCTTTATATCAGATGAATAATGAGGTAAAACAGAGCAGATGCCGTGCTGTTTAACATCCACAGTGCCTCTGATCGCTAGCCACTAGCTCGAAACATGGTGGAAAAAATGCGTCTGCTTCTTGAAAATCTTTTATTTTTCTAGAAGATTTCTTAGAAAATATATAAAAAACTAAAGAAAGACACATCTGATAATTCATTAATTTTACAGGCATGATTAGTTACATGATCCTGATCAACACAATCAATCAATACATGGAATTATGCCATATCAAGTCCGACAACTACCGTAAGCATCACGTAACCTAGCTACTTTGCTAAGGATGCCATTAATGTAGTTTTTGTTGGAAACAAAATAATCAAGAAAACTTATGGCAGACAAAGTAACCACAAGGACAGATTTCGAAAATTGTCACATTTTTTAGGCAAATTTTGTTTTTAATTTCTCGTGTTTTAATTGAAAAATGTGTAGTTCATTGCAAAGGAAAATTATTCGATTTTTAATAATTTTCCTTTGCAATAATTTCTCATGTTTGAATAATATTCCTTAGTTGAATGCTAATTAATTGATTGAAACACAACAACCTCTTTTTTATTATTTTTTTATGTTTAATTTTTATTTAAAAAAATTTAAATTTAAATTTAAAAAATTCAAAAATAAACTGTAATACTAAACAAACCTAAAACTACAAGAGACGTCGACTAAAACAAGATAAAGTTAATCCTAACTACAAGTAGATTTCTTTTATTTGAATTTTGGTGTAATGTATTTCTTTTATTTGAATGGATATGGAATTCATGATCAATTTCATTTAACAAGACTTTATATATACATCGGTTTGGTATCATGCATTGTGTACTGGAAAAATCAACAGTATAATAATTATGAAAAACACTTAGAAATATTTAATTTTTATTTATCAATATTTTATTGTCAAAATAACCTTTTAAATAAAAAAAACCCAAATAATACTAAATAAGAAAAAAAAAAGAAAAAAAAAAGATCCTAAAATTACTATTGATAAACCTAAAAATCTTATAAAATATTATTAATTAGAAAAGGTATTATAATAAAAATATCCAAAGCAAAAATAAAATAATACACGCCTTAATCGCGTCATATTATTTTAAGTGAAGTAGATGGTGTTTATTCTAGTAAATCTATTTTGAATCTTTCATTTCACAACTAAAAATAAAACTTACTATTATGTAAATTTATTTTATTTTTAAGTAAAACACATAAGGTTTTCAAAGCATGCTTATAATTATAAGAGTATGTTTATTATTGTAATAGTTTTTGTGGTTGTGATTTAAAAAAAAATATTTTATAAAAAAATATTTTTAATTGAGGTTGGTTTGATATTTATATATATTTGGTTAAAATTATGATTGAAATTGAAATTGAACAAAAAATAATTTAATGTGTTTTGTTAAGAATACTTTTTAAATTAAAATTATAAAATAATTTTTAAAAATATATATTAATATTAATGATTTTTAATTTAAATATAATAGATTTCATTATTTATATAACTATGTTTGCAAATTAATTGTACAAAGAAAAATGTGAGTTAATAGAAACTGCTTTAATTATATATTTATTTTATATTTTTGTTGTTTTTATATATTTATGTTTTCTATCCTAGAAAACTAACCGAGAGTGACAAACAAAATTGTTTCTACTTTTTTTAAAAAAAATTTCCACAACAGCTTAATATATTTATAAAATACACTGCGAAGAAATAAAGAAAATTTTTTGATATTTATAAAACTCTGAATAATAATCCGAATGTTTTTATAATATTAGTTTTAAATCTAAAATCTTTTATAAAAAATAATTTTTAATTAAAACTTATATAACTAATAAAAAAAAATTTAGCATTAAGATTTCTAATAATAAAATATTAATTAAATTAAAAATCTTAAATTAAGTAGAAAATAAATATTTAAAATTAACTAGAAAAATAATTAAGTAAAAAATATTATTGAATCATGTTATTTTGCTATCCAAATTTTACATTATTATAGATATGGTGTGATCATCAAAATTATATTTTTTTATTGAAAATTATAATGATAGAGTTTGATTTATTTTTAAATGTAAAATAATTAATTTTTTTAATAAAATTGTATATAATATCTGTTATTCTCAATTATAATAGGTTAAATTATGTTATTTTTTTAAAATGAATTTAAACTATATTATTTCTCTATTATACTATTTTGAAAAGAAAAAAAAATATCCCCATTTAAAATTTAAAATTTTAAAAATTTAAAAGAATATTATGAATAAATATTGCATAATATTTATTTAAAAATTTGTTGAAAAAAAATTAAATTTTTATTATTTTTTTTTTTTTTAATTAATATTTTTTTATATTTTTTTGATATATTAATATAAAAATAATTTTTTAAAAATAAAAAATATATTATTTTATTATATTTTTGAATAAAAAATATTTTAAAAAAGAAATATAAATATAGTTAGGTTTAAAAAAAACAATGGACCCACAGCTGATTCGATGCTGAGGTGGATCCTTCTCCTTCTCGATCCAATCACTTCTACTTTTCTAGATTTGGAATCCTTCTCCTTCAAGGACTTTCTTTCCCTTTCTGTGTGAAACGCTGGATAGAGTAGCATTAGGGTTACTACTATTTCACTTGATATTCATAATATTCTTTTTATTAAGAAAAAACAAATAAATAAATTTGAATCTCAACTCTATAATCAAGAGACTTATAATATATCAAACAAATAAATGCTAGATCCACGCCATTCTATAATATGACATTTTACTCAAAACTTTATAGATTTATATTTTCAATAGTATTTTTAACATTTTATTTATATATTTTCTATATATTAAAACTCAAGATAATAACATTACCAATAAAATAGATGTTGCAATAATCATAAATATTTTAGGAGTTGGGAATTATTTCTATAATCAAAGACTTTGTTACAAATTCGGACTCTATAAAGACTCCAAATTCAGTAATGTCTATACCTGCCATGTTTAACACACACACGCGAGCCTAAGCAATCATTGCGTCCCTCATTCTCTCTCTGCTATTTGCTTAAACAGGAAAAAATAAATCACAGCCAGCCTCCCTAATAATAATTTCTTCAAACTGTAATCTGTTAATTTTCCAAAATAAATAATTAATTAAAAAGCAAAAAATTTTACACTAAAAAATCTCTCTCTCATTGATCTCTGAATTTTGGAGCTGTACACCAGGTACAATCTGCATTTTTTTTTTTAGGTTTTTGATATGTTATTTCTTGTTTGATTGATCAAATCTAGAATCTCCGGTTTTTGTAATTAATTAAAGTTTTTATTTTTTATTTCTTTGTGTGTTCATTGGCTGATTGTTGTTTTTGGGTGGGTTAAGAAATGGTGAAAAGAGTGACCCTTTGGTGTCATTTTTATGTTTTTGTGGTATGCAAAGAAATGGAAGTTGCTGTGACGCTGACACTTTTGTTGGGATGTTTTCATTAATGGATTTTTCTGCTTTTTTAGTGCTATGGCTATGGATCTCAATGATTTTTATTGAATTAGAGAATGCAATGGTTGATTTGGTTGCCCTTTGATGATTGGAGATGAAAGATTTTATCTTTTTGTAAAAAGTGGGAGTTTTAGAGGGGCTGGGGGGGGTGAGTGCATAAAGTGGGAAATGTGGTTTAGGATAAAGGGCTCCTTTGTTTTTTGTAGGTTTTCTTCATGGATGCTAAATCAGTTGAGGATATGATAGAGGCATCATCAGGAGTTCATTTTTCTGGGTTTCATATGAATGGTTTGGAGTTGAGAAATACACAGGTGGGACACCCGACGATGTTGGCAGCTGAAGAGATGCATAAGCAACCCTTTGTCATTGGTGAGTTAGTGAGTGTTCACTTTGTTGATTTTGTACTTGCATTGTTTTTTTTATAGGTTTTCAGTGAATTCTTTGATTGGTTTATACCGAGAGTTGTTTTGTGAGATCAATCATTGGTAATGTGCTGACTAGCAATGGTCGCTGAAATTCAGGATGTATGATCGGCATTTGCAATGATCAAGAAAAGTCCTTTCATCAAAATGAAATTTTGAATTTCTCACTCTTACCATGTTTCGGCATGTCCATGGAGATAGTGAGAAGAGACATGTTTTATGCCTGGGTGCATGCAAATTGCCTTATGTACATTTTGATAATGCCGTATCGAAGTTTTTTCATATTGATTTGGCTGAACATTGCACTTGTTATCTACCTTCTTCTATTAGAAACTTCTAACTAGTCTACTCTTACCTATCAGTTGAATGTTTTTGAACATCATGTATTTGCTTGCTCTAACCAGAAAATGAGAACAACAGAGGATACACGAGTTTGGTGTGCAGAGCATAGACATTTGAAGTGTGAAAAAATGAATCTTTATGTGGGTAATGCAATTGGAATCATCTAATAGGGAGTTGGATAACAGGGATGTAGAGTAATCTTGTACTGAATTTTGCTCTTAAACATCTCCTAGTCAATCAAGAAATGGGTGACATTGGTTTTGATGTAGATTTGGTGAAGCAAATTAAAACAGCAGGATTAGGTGGGCAGGAGGTATCTATGTTGAAGAAAAAATGAAATATTTCTACATCTATAATTGCTGCTGATGCATGGTTTCTTCTAATTTTTTCATGAGACCATGTATTCCTTTTCACTTTTTCGATATATTTTTTATGAAATGTGCCATTTTTACTAATTGTGGTACAGGAGTTGCTGGTGGAGCGGCTTCTGGAAAGACTACAGTTTGTGATATGATTATTCAACAGCTTCATGATCAGCGTGTGGTGCTTGTTAACCAGGTAATGACCTCCCGATTCCAAATTAGTTTTGGAAGTTGCTAAGGAAACACAATATCAAAATTTGAGTTCTTGGTCATAAAGGTTTGATGCTACTATCAGGATTGATTGACTATAAAAATAAATCTCGTTCATGGATGACATGGCAGGATTCTTTTTATCACGATCTGACTGAAGAGGAACTTACAAGAGTTCATGAGTATAACTTTGACCATCCTGGTGAGTAGACTTCTCTAAGATACATTTTTCTATTTGAGGGATCTTGGATACAATGATTGGTGTGTATTTCCTCTTACACTGTCATTATCCAAAATAGGCCTTCTCTTCTACTTGATTCTTGGTGAGAAAAAACCTATACCCACTAAAGCCAGAAAATGCTTTGCTATTTTGTCATGCTCTGAGCTTCCTTTTTTCTCATTTCATCTTCCAAACAGGAACATTCTGTAATGTACATCTCTAGTGGAGGCATTTAAGGACATAATTCTTGCCAAGTTTATTGAAATGGCGGGGATAAATTTTTTTGTGTGGTGGATGCTATTTCACCCTGTTTTTTAGCATAATATTTCTCTTATTATCAGATGCATTTGACACTGAGCAACTATTATGTGCTATGGAGAAATTGAGGCATGGGCAAGCAGTAGATATTCCAAAATATGACTTCAAGAGTTACAAAAACAATGTTTTTCCAGCAAGAAGGGTACAGTTTTTCCTATTGTCCCCTTGTCTTGTAAAAGATAACTCTGTTTGATTTATGCCAAATCCCATTGGGGATATCTTGCAATTTGATCCTGGATACAGAGACACTTTGGTTCTGTACTATCATAACAAGTGTTCTTCAGAATTTTGTAAGATTTTTATGTAGTATTTACTTGAAAGCTCTGTTTTCTATATGGATATATATTTTCTGGGGGGCATTATTTAGTGAGGGTAAAGTCGTTAGATTGTAACCATAAGGTTGCCAAAGGAGTTGTGAGAGCAGCCATTTCATGCAATATGTTGAAGGTAGGACTATCCCAAATCATCCCTTCTGAGAGTCTTGGACATTGCTTGATGGGACCTTAATTGGATAGTGGCAAATGTATTGTTTGGCTTTATGTTCACTTGCCATTTTCTTTGTAAAATTCTTAATGTTGAAGGAGATTGTTGGTGAAACCAGGAAATTGCTTATAGCTAGATTTTGGGTTTTACCTTGTGTTTGATTTTGTGTTCTGTTGCGTATATTGTCAAACATGTAATGTTACAGGCAAAAAAATTCTACATGTTAGAACTACACAAAGGTAAAAAAAACTAAAGGGAACAATACTACTATTATGATTGTACTATACTACAGTGCATAATTGGATTCCTCCCTTTTCTTTCTCTTAATTGAGTTCTTTTTTGAATTTAGGGAACATGAATATAACAAAAAAAAAAAAAAAAACAAATGACTGGAAACTTCAGTAGTTAGCAGTTTCTCTTTTCCACTGTATTGATTGTAGTCTTTGTCAGTGACCTGGGTGTACATGTGCAAGTGTGATGGGACCTTCATATTAATCATTGGTGGACAAATGTCTCCTTTTATGTTTCAGCTGTACAAGCTATATTACACTTACCAGTGTTTTGCCATACTGATACATAGTGCATTTGAATACTTCTTCCATGATGTCTTTGCACAACATTGTTATTCGAACTCATCTCTGATCTTGTAGTTGGACTGATAGAATGTAATTCTTCCATGTGCATCACATTCTGAACTCTTATTACTACAATTATTTTACAGGTCAATCCTTCAGATGTTATAATCTTGGAAGGCATTCTAATTTTCCATGATCCTCGTGTTCGAGAGTTGATGAACATGAAGCTATTTGTTGATACAGGTTATTTAGTTTTCCAGCTATCGGTTAACTTTTGCATCACTGTGTATAATCTATAGGGGGGCATTGTGTGAAGATGTGGTTTCATAAAATGCATATAACCTATAGGGCATGTTATATTTTAGTTGTAGCCTTCTGAGAAATGTCATAATCCTTACCTTACTGGCCTTATTATTGGAGTTTTTTTAATGGCAACCTATCTTTCTCAGGTTGTCTCAAGTAGCAATTGGTTTTTTTCCTTCAACAAAATGTTTACACCCTACCTGTTTTTCTCCAAACCATAACAATTTTATGTTGTTTCTTGCCATTTTTCTTTCTGTTTTATTTTGTAACCAATAGGTTCCGATGTTCCTTATAAAATGATTGAATATACGACATAAACGCATCTTATATGTTGCTAGCACCATTGCTTGACATTGTTCAATTTTCAGTGCAGATGCTGATGTACGTCTGGCAAGGAGAATAAGGCGTGATACTGCTGAGAAGGGTAGAGATATTGGCACAGTACTTGATCAGGTTAGAGACCTTTTATTTCGTAGGTTTGAATCTTGAACTAATGGGAGCCTAAAAGTGGAATTGTTCTTTCGTTTCTTGCATTGTTCTCTTACAGTCTTATTGAAACTAAAATCCAGGAAATATAATTTTTTTTCTTCTTTTTGGTTGTTTGGTTGTTAAATATTGTGAGAAAAGAGAAAGGAAAAAAAATGAACTTCTTAGATCTACAGCCTGTTCCCCAGCCAATTTATTCAACTTAGAACATGTGAGGCTTGGAGAAGAGAGATAGGAAGTGCACTCCTAATACTCCCTTTTCTTTATCCACTGATTTTTTTTTCTTAATTTCTACCCATGCTATCCCAAAATCATTGTCATTCTTCCTTTTTACTTTTATTATGTTAAAAAATGAGTTTATGTGTAAACTCACCCTTCCTTTGTTGACTCCATCTTTAACAACAACACGTGATTTCTTATGTTTTCCTTTTTATTTTTAACTTGATGAATTATGATACTTATTTAGAGATGAAGAGAATCTTAAAGTAAACCAATAGAAAGCCTTTTATGCAAGTGAGGCTAGGTTTCATCTCATCTAAATTGCTATCATGGTGTATTACCTTCCTCTGGTAGTAAGTAATAGAATTATTTTGATGCAGTACTCAAAATTTGTGAAGCCTGCTTTTGATGACTTCATACTCCCAACAAAGAAGTATGCTGACATCATCATTCCTCGCGGGGGAGATAATCATGTAGCCATTGATTTGATTGTGCAACATATTTGTACGAAGCTTGGCCAACATGACATGTGTAAAATATATCCCAACTTATATGTCATTCAATCAACTTTCCAGGTGGGGTTTCTTACACACCAATCTAACCTGGCAAAGGGATATGAATTCTAATGGAGATCTAATTAATCTTGATTAAGAACATATTACCAGCTTTTCTGGCTCTGTGTACTGTACTGTATTTTGCTTATTCTCATCCAACAATCATTACTTGTCTCATGCAGATACGTGGTATGCATACCCTAATACGTGATTCCCAGACAACAAAACATGACTTTGTTTTTTATGCTGACAGATTGATTCGTTTGGTGGGTTTATGTTTTCTTAATGAGTTTTTTTAGTATGTTTCTTTCTTAAGAGTGGGATGTAGTGGCCTTTTCTTTTATTCAGTTTGTTCACTTGTCCAATCTCATTCATTTACCAGGTTGTTGAACATGGTCTGGGACATCTACCATTTACAGAAAAGCAGGTGACCACTCCTACTGGTAAGCTGATGTTTCTCAATGTTCTGAGAATCTTTAGGCTATCCAGTTCTTGATTTCTAGTTCACTCTTACCTGGTATTTATTTTGTCAATGAGAGATGAAATCTTGGAGAAATATTTGATGTTTTTTTCTACAAATAAAAAGGTTTATACTTTCTCTTTACTAGATAGCTATAACATGGATGATGTGCATGTTGGCACCCTGGTAACAGAACATATCTTACTTGTGATGGTACGTTTATAGCTGCAAGATTAGCCATATGGCTTATTTATACTCATTTCATACTTTGAAGTGATGGGTCCATAGTTCTCTTGTTTGAGCTTGTTTTTTAATTTTGTAAATTAAACTGCTTGGATCATGGTTTTCACTGCATTTTTTTCCTGTGTGATGCAGGGTCTGTTTACACTGGTGTGGATTTTTGTAAGCGGTTATGTGGTGTCTCCATTATTAGGAGGTTCTCTTACGATCTCAATTCTTGAAGCAAGGGATTGATATGTTTCATTGTCTGTTTAACATTTTGATTTACTTGCATGTTTTATTCCCTGCATCTTCTATCGCAAGCTGCACAGCACATGAGATCGAATACCATGTGCAATGGCAATAAGTCAGCTATATAACATTGATCTTTCTTTCTGTATGATTGATACCAACTGCAGTTATAGTGAAGTTCCTCTCCTGATAATATTATGCAAGAGTACTATGAAACCAACAACAAGCTAGGTTGTGTTAATTTCTTAAGCTCAATGTGGTGGTCACATGAATGGTAGCATCATGATTGATTGATTTTTCTAGTTTCTTGGTTAGAGGAAGAGAATTAGGAGCGGTATTGGAATCTGTAGCCATGATAACAATCATTTCATATTTTTTACTTTTTTATGAACTTCTCCTGCATCTTTCCCAGTGGAATGAAAAACAACCACTTACCTCTCTTATATTGACACCAGTGGCGAGAGTATGGAGAATGCTCTACGAGCATGTTGTAAAGGCATCAAGATTGGGAAGATTCTTATTCATAGGGAAGGTGACAATGGTCAGCAGGTTTGTGAAGGCTCTTCTCTTTTGTTTTCAAGCGTGTCTTGAGTTGATATCTGTGTGTGTGTCATACAATCTCTGACTTCTGACTATTCTTAACGCTTCAATGATTTGGCAGCTTATCTATGAAAAGTTACCACAAGATATCTTGGATAGACACGTGTTGCTATTGGATCCCATTCTAGGGACAGGTTGGATTGTTTCCTCTATAGATTTTTGTTTTGGAATACATTAGTAATAATAAAAATTTTACTGCATTCAAGGACTCACAAAATCTTGCCGTTTTTTTTTTATTATTATTATTGTAACTTGATGGAGAAGCACTTACTCCCTTGAACTTGGCTACAACTTATCCCCCATCATTCTCTACTGGCATACAGTTTAAAAGATAGTAGCTTCTATATTCAATTCAAGTTTGAATCTGAATATTATAGCAAATTACCTGACTGAATATATGGCTTGCACTGCTTATTGGTATTAACATGACTTTCTACCTTTTGTTCAGGCAATTCAGCTGTTCAGGCCATTTCTTTACTTATTAGCAAGGGTGTGCCAGAATCCAATATCATTTTTCTTAATCTCATATCTGTAAGCGAGATCGAATTTTTGGTTTCATATTTCCGTGACTCGTCAGTAGACATTAATCTTGGACTTTCCAGTTCTCTGATTACAAATATGATGTTTATTTCTACCAGGCACCCCAGGGAGTGCATGTGGTCTGCAAAAGATTCCCAAGAATAAAGATTGTAACGTCTGAGATTGAAACTGGCTTGAATGAAGATTTCCGTGTCGTACCTGGCATGGGTGAGTTTGGAGATAGATATTTTGGCACAGACGACGATGACGACGAACAAGTGGTGGCCCATACACAATAGAGTTATTAAGGGCGGCGCTGATTAATCTGCAGAGAGCGAGCAGCCGACCTGCCGGACTCTTTATGTGCTGAGTTGTGCGCTTTCAGTTTTGAACATTTTTTGACTCAAATCAAACCTATAGTTTCTTCCTTCCATTTCTATATGTTTATTTTTTAAAAAACAAAACTGAGTCACAGAGGAGGTGTTGATTCTCTGTCACCTTAGTTCTTTGTGCAGAGGGTTTCTCAAAAAAAGGTGCAATAAATCCACAACCAAAAAGTTGCTCAGTTTGCATGGCTCAGAGGAAAGTGATTGGTGATTACAGGCACCTACTTGGAACTTGATGGTGACAGCCTCCCCATTAATATATGTATCTGTGAACCCAGATATTTTATCTCATATATGGTGATAAAATTTTATGGTGAACCGTTTTTTTGGTTCAGCTAGGTTTGAATATCATATCTCGATTCTTTGTTGTTATTGCGATATGCAGATTTTCTCTCCCTGGCTGCATTTTTCCTTTTGTTTCTTCCCCTCTACTATATATAGTAGGGCATTTTTCTAAAAATGAAGCTGAAATGAATTAGAAGGGACAGTGACATTAATGGTTAAAAATTATTGGTTGAGACAAAGATGTTAGCATCTACCTCTTCAAATTTTGGAGGGAGCAGGCTGCAGATGAGGGAGGAGCTTTTCCACACAATACTTCAGGATGCACAAGTTAAGATATAATAATACGAAATGCCACTTGGCAGAGACAATGATCACCCATTGGTTTATCCAAGGATGATAATCTGTGTTGGGCCAATCTTTTGACACGCGTTGAGATTTGTGGGGTGGATTTCTTTTGGTATATTCTATTGAAGATGATCTATATAGAGTGGTGCTTGTGAAAGCTTATTTTTGCATTTTTCTCTATTCGTCATTCTTTATCCAATATCCATCCTTCAAAAAGCTTTAGCATGTCGGCCTTTGTTGGAAAGTATGCAGGTATTACACCTCTCTCCCTCTCCCTCTCTTTTCTATGTCCTACCTTTTGAACTCCGTGAAGCTTGTGTCGAGCACTCAAGCTCACTTCAAGGCAGCATTTTGACTATGAATTCATCACCACTGAAAGCTGGAGGCTACAGCAGATAATTTCCTTCTCCTTTGCAGCTATGGATATATGCATATCCATGTTCTTTTGTTGGTTACAGAAGAGAGGCTCGAACGCGAAATCACTTCAGGAATGTGGGATATGGATGCGGTTTTGAGCTACAAGTTCATTGGCGAATATCCAGTTCAACTTAATTCCTTTGTTGTAGACTTTCATATACAAATGATTGAAAATTCACCTCTTGCAACATAAAATCATCTAGTTTTGTGAGTATGGGGCAATGAGTCATAGTGTATGGTTTGACAGATTCCCAACTCTAAATGCATGCGTACACATTTATTGAAGCTTCAAATGCTAATGTATAGGTTATCTACTCAAGCGTTATATAGCTTCTAAGGTGGTTGGTTTTTTCCATTATTGTTTACTCCAGATGAGCTGATCAAGACTGCCAAGTACATTGCCACACCAGGGAAGGGCATTTTGGCTGCAGATGAGAGCACAGGCACCATTGGCAAGCGTTTATCAAGCATAAATGTTGAGAATATCGAGTCCAACCGCCAAGCCCTGCGTGAACTCCTATTCACATACGGCAAAGCCCTGCCTTACCTCTCTGGTGTCATCCTCTTTGAAGAAACCCTCTACCAGAAAACCTCTGATGGGAAACCATTTGTTGAAGTCCTCCAAGAAAACAATGTCATTCCTGGAATCAAAGTTGACAAGGGTGTAGTTGAATTGGCCGGGACTAATGGTGAAACTACAACCCAAGGTTTTGATTCTCTCGGAGCACGCTGCCAGCAATACTACAAGGCCGGTGCGCGATTCGCGAAGTGGCGTGCTGTCCTCAAGATTGGCCCAACTGAGCCATCTGAACTGTCTATCCAGCAGAATGCACAAGGGTTGGCTCGTTACGCTATCATTTGCCAGGAGAATGGTCTGGTGCCTATTGTGGAGCCTGAGATTCTGACTGATGGCTCTCATGACATAAAGAAATGTGCTGCTGCAACTGAGACTGTGCTTGCAGCTGTTTACAAGGCATTGAACGATCACCATGTTCTTCTCGAAGGCACACTCCTCAAGCCTAACATGGTGACTCCAGGCTCTGACAGCCCAAAGGTATGGTCAAAATACCAACATCACTACTTAAGTACCTAATTCAGCTTGTCATACTTGTCTTCGATTACTGATTAATCTTCAAAGGGTTTGATTCTTGAAGGTGACACCTGAGGTGATTGCTGAATTCACAGTGACCGCGCTACGCAGAACCGTTCCACCAGCTGTACCAGGCATTGTGTTCTTGTCTGGCGGGCAAAGCGAGGAGGAAGCAACACTGAACCTCAACGCAATGAATAAGCTCGAGGTGTTGAAACCATGGACTCTATCATTCTCTTTCGGACGAGCATTGCAAAAAAGCACACTCAAAACATGGGCTGGAAAGAGGGAGAACGTTGAGAAAGCTCAAGAGGTGTTCCTGGTTAGGTGCAAGGGGAATTCAGATGCAACTCTAGGCAAGTATGCTGGAGGAGGTACTGGTGGGTTGGCTTCAGAGAGCTTGTTCGAGAAGGGGTACAAGTACTAGGCTTCTCCTTGTTTATGGGGCTGGTGATTTCATGCATGTAATCTATAACTAATTAATTGTATTCTCCCTCCTTACTTTGCTAATTAATCAATTGCTTTTCGTATGTATTTCTTAGAGATAAATTGTTAACGAGTACAAGGGTTGAAGGATTTTGTCATTTTCTTCTAGCAAAATGCTCAAAGATACATAATTATGAGGAATTTAGATTTAAGATTTCATGTAGAAGAGCCTTCATGTTTACGATAGATTGATGGTCTTTATGATGATATAATGGGCCTACGTTCACCTGCAGAAACAAGTTTTTGCATGGCATAGGAGATTATTTGATGATTAAATTAGTAAATTTGGAGGATAAAAAAAGGTCTTTAGAGTATCTGTGATGTGATGTAGAAGAAGAAATGAAGTGTAGAGATAGGTTTGATAAGAGAGAATGTTTTGCGATGATCGGATATTATCGAGGAGTAACTTGCATGGTAGTGAAGGTATAAATGACGAAGTATTATCAGACCTCGTATAGGGGCAATAATGAAAAATCTAAAACTTCTATTAAAATTATATATTTTTATATTTATTTTTTATATAAAATAATTTAAAATTTAATTTCATCCATTATAAAATAAAAAACATTCTAAAAAAGTAAAAATAAACATAATGCAAAAAAAAAACAAAAAAACAAATTAACGAGTAGTGGCAGAACGATATAAAGACAATTATGAAAATCTACAACTTTTAAAGTTTAGTACTTTGGTGCACAGGTTTTTTGAAAATATTTTTTTAATTTAAAATATATTAAAATAATATCTTTTTAATTTTTTAATTTTTATTTTTTTTACTAACACATCAAAATGTTAAAAAAAAAAGCTTAAAAACATTAATTTTATATTATTTAAGTGAAAAAGCATTTTAAAAAATACTTTGAACAAAAGCTAACAACAAACGAAAATGCCAATAAAAAAAAAACATTCCAAAAATAACATGGTTATGTACAAAACTTATATATAAAAAATAAACATGATTGTATTTAAATTATACTATTTTTTAAATATTTTTTCGATTTATGTTAATATTCTTCAAAAACTTTAACTAAACTATAATATTTTTATATAAAAAATCAATTATAGACCGCACATGGATTATAGTTTCTTATTATTATTCTAGTTTTCTTTTAGTTGATTTATTGCAATCAAGGTTATCAATTCGATTTCAAAGTATTTTGACATTTTATTTGGTCATGTACTGTACTCACACACATGAATGATTTAATAAATTTTTGATTGTGTTGAGTTTGAACCCATCCCTATCAGTTTCATTTTTTTCAAAATAACGTATGCACTTGAATTAGAAATCTTATGGTTTTATATATAACTTGAACAAACAGCAAAATAGAATTGCACTTGAACGGGCAATTTGATCTTTTAATCAAGATTAAAATTGAAAATGCTACCGACATGTGCTGTATATGTTAGGTGGCGTGTAAAACATCTCTCGGTAACTTTGTTCCACCATGTTATTAAAACTTAAAAGTATTATTATGTTATTTTTCTTCTAGTATGGTGCGTGTTAGTTATGAATGGATGATTTATTATTAGTAAGTTTTTATTTTATTTTCTTTCTCCTTGCCTAAAGTTTATAGGTTGGTCCTTATTTTTTAAGTATTTCAATTTCAAACTTTATTCTTTTGATTTTTAATTTTTATTCTTGATTTTTTATAAAAGTCTTATTTGTTTTTAATTTTTTCTTCAATTTTAATTTATTATATATTATTTTTTTCCAATTCAGTTTATATTTTTAAAAGTTTTATTTTTTTCTTGGTTCTTTTGTATTGGTTTTTAATTTTATTATTCAATTCAAGTTTATAGTTTTTTGTTCCTACTGTTTTGAATTTTTTTTTTGTTAAAGTCATTTTTCCTTTTGATTTGACCCTTACTCCCTCTAAAAAAAGATTATTTCGATCTTATAATCTGGACTAATAGGTTTGTTGGTTAATCTCAATTGGCTCGCTTTTTATTACACATGTTACATGTTTATCACATCGTCTCGGGTTGTCTCATGCTGGAATTTTTGTGCATTTTTATCTAGATTTGTACTTTTAAAGGTGTTTTTTTATCTCAAGTTATTGTGATTTTTTTAAAAAAGTTGTTTGTTATTGTTACTTTTTTATTTTTTATCATCTAACTAAAATAAAAGCAACTTATTAAACCCCATCAGAGTAATAACCTGATTTTTTTCTTATTTTATTGAAAAGTGTTTGCTGCACATAAACTATCATTGTCTTTTTATTTTTCTATTCTAATTTTAGTTTTTATTTTAATCGATACCTTATATGAATATGCTTTTATTCTTAAATATCTTTTAATTTATATTTCAATTAACATCCATCCTTTTTAATTTATGATTTTTTTTATTTAAACTTTTTTAATTGAGTTTTTTTAAAAACATTGTATGTAATTAATTTTTAAAAATATTGTTTTGATTCATCTATAGACAAAACTTATTTTTTAAAATAGAAAAAAATTATTTTTAGGTAATATTTCTAATATGTGTAGTCTTGTATAATGTTTTTAATTTATTTCTGCTTAATTAATTTCACGTTTGTCTATTTCTATTATAATTTGATTGAATAAAAAAATAAATTTAATAAATATAATTGAGTAAATATCTCATTTACATCTTTTTCTTAATTTTTTTATTTCACTATTAATTATTTTTATTGATTTTTTTAATTTTTTTAATAAATACTTTTCAATTTATTTAATTAACTATTGCATAATACTTTTAACTTGTATTTCAATTTTTATATATATAAAATATATATTGAAAAGTATAAATATCTAAATTTATGAGTTAAAGGAGTTTGGCATTGTGATTGAAAAATATTTTTGAAAAAATTAAAAAAAAATATTTTAAATTAATATATTTTTGATGTTTTCAAAATATTTTGATATGCTAATTTTAAAAATAATTTTTAAAATAAAAAAATAATATTTTTAACATATTTTTTAAAATAAAAATTACTTTTAAAAATAATTATAACAAACAAGTTGAAATAAGTAGCAATTACTTAACCTCCGTACTGATCCCTTGTGAAGTAGCTATGTTAAAATCACTTTGACTTCCCTTCACATTTCACATCCATACTCGCCGTTACTGACCACCGGTTCAAACGGCATCGTTTCTTTGAAAGCTATCATTTTCCCTTGACTTCTAAGCTTCAAACGGAAATACCATTTCACCTCCACTGCGTCACCAAACTGATAAGCATCAAGACAGCATCAAGATCGTTTCTTTTCTCAAAATTCTCGAACCTTAACAAAAATCATCAATTGGGTTGTCTTTTGTTTCAATAAAAACAATGCAGAGTTGGTTTTCAAGCAGTGGAGAAGATCAGCAACAAGAAAAGCCCGCATCTTCTTTGTTGGCTGATTGGAACTCATATGCAGCAACAAGCAATTCAAATGAATCCTCTACTGGATTAGGCAGCATCGGTAGCTTTGATCTTGAAGCTGCTGTTCGCTCCGCTAATGACACTGTTTCTGGCACCTTCAATGTGTAAGGAAAAAAAAAACTGAAGGAAAGAATATTTATTTTCGGGAATTGAAATTTATGTATTTTTCGGTTTTTATATAGAGAAATTTAACTGTGAGATGTCTTGATTTTGTTGATTAGAGGGGTTTTAGGCACCTTCAATGTGTTAACATATGCAAAAAGAAAGCAGCTTTATACTCAAGAATTGGACTTTATATATGTATTTATGTGATTATACGGGTGGATTTAATTGTGGGTTTCTTTTTTATGTCGTTCATAGGAGTAATTTTGGCAAATCTTTAGTCGTAAAAAGAATTGAACTTTATGGGTGTGTGTGTGTTTATATAGATGAGTGTGATTGTGGGCTTTGATTTTGATTTGAGGAGATTGACTTATGATTTGATGGAAGATATAATGGTTGTGGGGTGGGATTTGGATTTATTGTAATTTAGAGTGTTGCAAGTTAACTGGGTTGTAACTTGTATGGCTTCTGTATTTCTAGTATGCTGCTTTTATGCAATGAATGTGAGTGAGCTGATTCTAGTACTTGTCTGTTGCTGCGTGCCTTTGCTGACTTATCTCTCCCATTTCACTTATTCCAAATATCCTTTCGCGATGTAATTTCTATTAGCTACTGGAAGGATTGACGAATTTCAGTTGGAATAGAAGATGGGATGTTATTTTATTGTAGTGTGTACTAAAATCAATTATCTTAGGTTTTCTGATTGGATAGTAATATTCCAGTGGATGAATGCTATCAGATGACCCTTTTTTCACAATTTAGATGTGAACCAAAAGCATTTGTTGCATGGTATGAAAAAGTTTGCCGATCAGAGAAAGTTCTTATTAGTTACAACACACAGAATCTCCTGAACCAGGGTTTGATTACTCTAGTCATGCAGTAGTGTCATGTGGAATCCATAGGAGTTTGTCGATCAATATTAAAATGCATAATGTGTTTGCTTTAGCTCTGGCAGGGTATTTGAATTCTATGATTGATTAAACTCCAATAATTGCACCTTGGCATTTCCATTAGTATATGAGTATGAATATGCCACCAACTGCACCACAGTACTTCATCAGTGAGGGAAGTGTTCAATTATATCATATCACTGCATTTCCTCGTGCATTGATGTTATGTCTGAAATTTTGAATACAACCTGCATTGCGAAATGATTTCATTAGTGAATATCAAGGAAATGCAATTATTATTATTTATTTAATTTTTTTTTTATCTTGCTTCGTATTGCAAACTCTTAACACGTTTTGTATTTTTCAATCTAAGCTCAATTGAAAGGAAAGTTTTGAAGAAGGTGATAAATCTTGTATTTCTTCTTTTGATGCCTATCCAGGGTTTCTAAAGGTGTGAGTGGGAACTTCCAGTCTGCCACCAGTAACATCCCTTCAGGAAAAGCTCTAATGTATTTTGGTTTATTTCTAGCGACAGGCGTGTTCTTTGTTTTCACTTCATTTGCCCTGTTCCTTCCTGTCATAGTACTTGTGCCCCAGAAGTTTGCTATCTGTTTTACACTTGGTTGCGGCTTTATCATTGCGTCATTCTTTGCACTCAAGGGTCCCAAGAATCAACTTGCTCACATGTCATCGAAAGAGGTACTGGCTATGCCTCCATTAGAAATTTGCATGGCATGCTTGTTTTCTATATTGTGGCTGCGCACTTCTAATCCTTTTTTCTTCTCTTCAATTTTTCTACAGAGGCTTCCATTTACGTTGGGATTCATAGGCAGTATGGTGGGTACCCTATATGTTTCCATGGTGCTTCACAGCTATTTTCTATCCGTGCTCTTCTCTGTGATACAGGTAGCTACCACCATCCAGTTTCTCTCTTTACAGCTCATCTGTTTATGTCTTGCAATGAGAGTTTGGATCGAGATACCGATTTTATTGCAGTTCGTCTGTGTTTGTTTTTCATGATGTCCTTATTTCATTAGAAGAGTAGATTAACTCTTGTGTATGATTGAAGTAAATATCTTTCGGAAAGAGAAGTACAGGAATTTGCCAGATGCATCCATCAAACATGATTTGAAACACCAAAGATTACCATTTCTGATGTTTTCATTGAATATGCAGGTTCTTGCCCTTGCATACTATGCGATTTCCTACTTCCCTGGTGGATCTACTGGGCTGAAATTCCTCTCATCTTCCCTGACCTCATCAGTGATGAGACGTTTCGGGAGTTGACGATGGCTGCCATGCGCATTTTTCCCTTGTATATCTTTCCTTTTCCCTGGCTTCTTGTTCTGCTAGTGTATCTAGAAAGTAGGAACTTTGAGGCGTGTTCCTGAATTGCAGCTTTCAACTCGAATACTTTGGTTGCCTTTACTCTAGTCTGAACTCCTAAAAAAGAAAAAGAGAGTGAAATTCAGAGTCTGCCGCATTATTCACATATAATTTTGTTCATGTGGTATGTGTATTTGAAGAGAAATATTATTGATTGAAATAGAATTTAAAAAATTAAATTAAAATCAAAAGAATAATTATAAAAAAAAGTATATACATATTTTATTTTCTCTATGCATATCAAATTTAAAATTTTAATTATTCTTGATTCCTTGGAACAATATTATTTTATCATTGATTTCATAAATTTATTTTTTAAAAAATGTTTAATTAAAAGATAATAAAGAATCAAATAATTCATAAATGAAATCATATACTATTCTAAATTTTTTGAACATCTAGAAGGGTGGTAAGTGACGATAATTTTTTCCAGTACTAGGGTGTCCCATCCCAAACCGCCACCATCTGGATTGATCGGAGGTTGTGCACAGAACTGGAGAGAAGGGATTGCAGAGGGAGGTCATGCCTATCACTGGTAGCTGGTTTGCTTTTATTAAAATTAAAATTAAAATTAGTGCCTAAACAATTTTACAATTCATGGACCATTCTCTGTTCATTTTTTTATAACGTTTGATTGTTTGTTGTTACGAAGAGAGACAATGAACATGGGTTTTTTTTATATTTTCAATTTTAAAAATATAAAAATTATTTTAGAATTATTTTAAAGATGTATTTATTTTATATATGTGTTTTTATTATTTTAATCAGATATATATATTTCATTAAAAAAACACACATAAATGCATAAAAGATATCCCAAGGCAAACCTTGCTCCAAGGCCATGGGTGATTTTTTTAATGATGGGCCATATGGTATTGAGTATCATTCATGTCTTTCAAAAGGCTGTTCTTCCAAGCCCGGTATCCATCAAGCAGAATTTTTTTTTTTTTGTATTATTTAAAATTGTTTTTACTTTAAATTATTTTTTTATGATTTTGAATCATTTAGATTTGCATATGTTAAAAATAAATTTTTTAAAAAAAAAATAATATTTTAATACATTTTCAAGCAAAAAATATTTTTTAAAAAAAAAATTAATATTTTAATACATTTTCAAGCAAAAAATATTTTAAAAAATAATTTTTATTATAATATCAAATACAATCTAATGCAATCTAATCTAATAGCGCTTTGAATGTTAATAAATTGTAAAGTTTCATTTGTGGGCTTAACCAAATGTTAAAGATTGAGGAAAGAAAAGCCTAAACACTTGGATTTTTGACTCTTGACCCTCATTATAATATGCTGCAAACACAAAGTTGTGCTTTAAGGCAAGGCAGTCCAAGAACATAATCCAACTTTACACCCATTACCACTCGTATAATAAACATTATGAGATATAAAAAATTGAAGGGATTTGTGAACAAAATCCTGAAATTATGGAAGATTAGGTCATCAAAACTTCGAAATGGGGACATTGATTTGACCTTTTAGAGTCTTGTACACGAAAAAGCCATGGTTTTTTTAAAAAGGGCATTATTGAAAGCAAAAGGCAAATTGGAAAAAACAAAGCTAAAAGCAAAGGGGTCAAGAGTGAAGGGTTGATATTTATCACAGTATAAAATATACACACAAGGTTAAAATAAAATGTTAAAGCCAAAACTATCATCAAACTAACTAGGTTTGAAGGTGTTTCTATTACTAGTGTTTGGATTTTTCCCAAAATAAAAAAGAAAATAAGAAAAAAGAAATAATCAAAAGAAAAAAAAATTGATCTAAGTTCTCTTGTTATGATCATATAAATAAATATTAATTAATAATCTTAATGGAATGGATCTTATTGGAGATGACATGGAATTTGGGATTAAATTAAAAAAGTACCAAGTTATCTTTGAATGCGTTTTTGTTCAAAGTCCAAATCATTATATATTAAATATTAAATATGTCTTTTTTAAATGGGTTCGCATTGATTTCTAAATTAATAATTAAAAGATTTAATCATGACCATTCACGATGATAAATGTTATTTCTTCTGTTAATAAAGCTAAATGACCTACTATTTTATGATAGCTTATTATATATATATATATAAAGCTGCGACGAAGGGAGATTATTCCTTTCTTTTCTTCAAGCCAGGAGATTCCTTTCTCTAATGTTTCAAATGGCCACAAAATCAAGAAGTTAATTGGCCGCCATGGATCACACACTAGCTTTTGTGAGGCCAAAAAGTAATTCCTCCATGCATTTTTTTTAATCGAACTTTAATTTGAATCATATTTAAATATTTATCAGATGTCAAGAAATCCTTTGAGATGACAACAAGAGCTAGAGAAAAATAGCTTATTCATATTGTTTCATTAATTACACAACAAACTTAAACAAAAATGAATATAGTAATTATTATTTTTTTATATTTTAATGTAGTTTGTAAATTTCTCAGGGCGGGATCTAATTGTGTCTTAGAATATCTTCTCATAAACTTGGTAGTACATATATTATGGATTTTGGAGAAAATGATTAATAAAAAAAACAATATAATTGTCAAGATGCATGTAGGGCATAGATTTGGCAAATTATTGAGAGTCAAGTAGTGTAATATTGAGACTTGAAGGCCAGCCAAGAAGATCAACGAGTGAGCTAAAATTATATGCATAATCAACTAATAATCCTTGAATGGATAGGCAATTTTCTTTTGGAGGGCCATGGACCTAATTGATGGGATTTCAATTCAGCAAATGCCAAATCTTGTTTTGGATTCATCATAGTGTATTATTAAGGGGCTTGAAAAAGATAAAATAAATCCTAGCTAGGGTTCATATCCCCCATTAAATCATCCATGCACGTGTGGCCGATCGTGTACCAACCAAGAAAGTCTCTTGATAGCTCTTTGGTAGACCAGAGGCTCCACCTCCTTTCACAAATCCAATGTCTAATCGACCCATCTACCTCCCTACTCCCCCTCTCCCTAATTTCCTCCCTCTTTTCTTGCTTGCTTGCTCGCTCAAGTGTGAACATGCATGTTCTTGTTTTACTATGTTGTGCAAGAAATGTACGTGTACATGTGTCATATAGGCATACAATACAAATTATTTGATTTGATTTGGCCCTTGAATTGTATCAATGTATCAACTTGTGTATGAAATAATCATGTTCATCTTCTTGTTCTAAGTTGGGATATTTTGAAAAATATGCCCACCTTCCCCTTCCCTTTCTGCTTAATTTCCGATCAACTTATAATAGATAAAGTTATATTTATGCTTTTAATATGTAATTTGAAAATTTATAGTTTATTTGTTTTGCGAGAAGAGTCAGGAAATAATATAAATTATATGCTGGAATTTTATCTAATAACTTAAGTTTTAAATTGAGATGATTCTTTGATATGGTATCAGAGTTTTATTGATCGGGTGGTCATGTATTCAAATCCTACCACCCTTATAATATTTAAAAATCAAAAGTAACGTAAGCATGTACAAGCTAGTTTCAAGCTTAAAAGGCTTTCATTTAAAGGGGTGTAATTTCATGAATAAAAGAGAAGTAATTTCTTTGACACTACTAATTCATAATATTCACTAAATACTATTACAACTAACACTATCACCAACCTCATCACCACTACCACTATCCATTACTATTTTATCATCATTCCACCAAAACTCTCCAATATCACCACTACCACCCATCACCGATATCATTGTCTATTATTTTGTTATCAATATAACCATTATTTTATCATCATTCCACCAAAACTCTCTAGTATCACTATAACCGCTATCATTATCTATTATTTTGTTATCAATATAACCATTATTTTATTATAATTCTCTAGCACTACTATCACTACAATAATACTTATCGTCACTGTCAGCGCCGGCGCCACCGCACCACCAAAATTAATTATTCATGAATTTTATTTATCAAAAAATATATATGGTATTAATTTATAAGAATTTCATTAATTTGTACGTGACCTTTTTCTCACTTTGTATTCTCATTATCTTTTATACATACCCTTAAAAGTCACTATCCATCACTCTCTCACTCACTCCCTCTCATGTGCAACTATCCATGCCAAAACCAAAACTGACAAAAAAATCAATTAATTAAAGCTTGCACCACGAGGGGAAGGGAAACACACTAGCTAGTGTTTACAAAATAAACTATGAAACGTATGCTTTATCGCAATAAGAAATACAAAAAGTATATCTTAGATCAAGTCATGTGCCCTTCCATCTCGATTGATGCCAATACATTGCTTGATCGGATTCCAATATCTCATGTTTTGTCAAAAATATTACATGAGATCATGTTCATGTGGTGATGATGATGAGATCGACTCAACAATGTTTTTTTAAGAACAATGATTGATTTGTCAATAATTTTTATTTTTGTAAATAATTAAATGAGAAAACATGAAGAATTGAAAGGTTTGATTAGGAGTTAATTACCAATACAATATTGGAGTCCTTTCCACATGTAAATAATATAAATTACTGTTTTATTATATATGTCAAATCATTGAATAAAATAAGATTCTGTGCTCTCTTATAGATTTATTCCTACGTAAAAATCCTAAAATATACATAATATCAAATCACCAAATTAAACCCCCCCCCCTTTTCGTCTAATTAATCATCAGTAAGGCTTACAATTTATTCTACATAAATACTTTAAATCTTAAATTAATTTTCAGTAATGATCTTAATTAAACTTCTTCTTTTTTGTCATTTTTTCTTAGCGTTTGACTTGCATTATTAATTTCTAGGTGAGGAAATTACATCACCCCATTTGGGTATGAAGAATTCATTAAAAAGCATACAAATGGACCCTTTATTTCTAGGACAGGGAACCCTTTTCAGGTTGCCTTCCATGCAAGGATTAAAAGGTGAGGATATAATTTATCTATTGTCTTTGTCTCTCCTTTTAATGTTGTTTGGACGTCGTCCTTTTGTTTTTCTCAAGGTTTGGCTCGTAGATCTTCACTTTTTCACCACCGAAAATTTCTTGCCCTAATTCTTTTTTTTCATCTTCATGAGTAAATTATGAATTATAAATTATTCTATATAGTTTTTTCTAAACAAATTAAGAAATATTATATTAATCAAGTGCTTTGCATTGACCACAGCTTGAATTGTCTGTATATCATTGAATGTTTGCAAGGACTAAGGACCCAGCTGCATGGTCAGGATAATTACACATCAAATTTAATTTGTGGCATGATGAATATTTTGTATTTTTTTTCTTATGTTTGGAAATTGTTTCTTCATGTATATTTTCAAAAAAATAAAAAATAAACATGATAGTATCGTTTCTGTTTGAGAGTGTTATTATGATTGTTTTTTAAAATTCTTTTCGTGTCAAAATACATTAAAATAATATATATTTTTATTTTTAAAAAAATATTTTTTAGATCAATGCATCAAAACAATCCAAATTATAAAAATTTTTTTTATAAAAAAAATACGGGTATAACAACATTTCCAAATGCTCTCAGCTTTTTGATGTCTAATAATCAATACTATAGTTATAAAACATGATTATGACTAGGTATAAGAACCATGACCAGATATAAGATCTAGATTATAGATCAAGTGGGTTATTTATTTTTTAAAAGGAAAAAAACTTGAAACAATGTTGTTTTTTTAAAAGATTTCTAAATAGTATCATTAACGCAGCTCAAACTAAACCCGACTCAATAGATATTTTAAAAAACAAAATTTTAGATTTTCCTATCAATTTAGCCAAAATTATACCGTCACTAGATTGTCCTATTAATTTAACTAGTGTATATCTTATAACAATGATTAAGAGGAATATTGTATATCCAAGTAAGTCTCGCTATCTAAAAAAGTTATTTGTCACCATTTTGAGTTTGTTATGCAACTAATTAATTAATCATTAATTTAATTAAGAAGCTTCCTTCAATTAATCTTCAAGCTTGAAGAACTATTGATCTACTCGGCTTCCTGTCAAAAGTACTTAAGCATATGAAAATTAAAGGCCAGGCTTAAATCTATATATAGTTGCATTTAAGGCTAGTATTTAACTTTTTTAAAAAAAAAATTTCTTAAAAAAATGTATTTTCATCTATACTAATGATAGTGAATTATCATTATAATTTTCATAGTACATGAAAATTGAATCTAAATAAATAAAAAATATAGATTCGATAACTAAAACAATAATGATTGAATTTCTAGGTTTAAATCTATAGAAGAAAAAAAAATTAAATGCAACTAGATAATAGTTCTAAAAAAATAAATGAAAGTAAATGGAAATTGATATGACAATTTGTTTTCATGTTTGATAAATAAATTATTACTAATTAGTACAGTTTTATAAAAAAGTAGTTTACATATTCGATTTGTTTGTATTTAAACAAATTAAAAAATAATAGGTTACAATACCTAGTAAAACTTCGCATACTACTCTGTATGTTCTTACATTATAAAAGTATTTTTAAAAAAATTAATTTTTTTTAATTTTAAATTAATATATTTTTAGTGTTTACAGGTTATTTTAATATACTAATATAATTTTTTTAAAATATTATTTTAATACATTTTCGAGTGAAAAGTACCTATAATTGCCATAGTTTTTAGACTTGACCTGGTAGTCGGCCCGGTCCAAGGCCCAGGTTCCAGATCACCGGGTTGCCTGGATCAATTTTTTTCTAAAAAAAAAATCAAAATGACATCGTTTTAGTAAAAAAAATCAACAAGTTGCAACCAGGTTTTGCCGAGTCAACCGGGTTATCGGGTCAGCTAAGTTACACTAAATTTTTTTTTCCAATGTTTTTTCTTCAATCTGGCTTAATTCTGGCCTTGAATGGACCTACTAGGCCAGATCGAATTTCAAAATTATAGCAACCGCACTTTCAAATACCATAAGAGAATGTTCCTCAGTAAGAAAACAAAGATAAAGAAAGTTAATTAGTGCTTCAACTACAAAAATCAATTCATAAAACTTGTACTAATTTTTTATTTTTCTAGATCCTGCCCGTGACTGGTAGCAAATTGTTATGGCACATGACTAGTGACCTATCATTAATTAGTGGCAATTAACAAATCCTTAATTAATTAGTTAAGTCGGTGTATTTCATGTTGTCCTTTCCAATCATTAAGACTTTAACGTCGTTGCATTTTATTAGTGTCTCGTTACAAGAAAAACAAAATAATATTAAAAGATATAAATTTGTTTAGTTAAATAAATAAAATGAAAATGTAAAATAAATATATTTTGATTATAAATATGTTTAATTAAAAAAATAAAAGTGAAGATATAAAATAAATATATCTTGATTATAAACTCAAGATGGCAAAATATATAATAAATTCATTTGCATATATCATAGATTAGATTATTGACTCGTGATACATTGAAAGTCAGAATCAATTTTTCATAATATAAAAAAAGTATATGGATATTGCTAATATTTTTTCTAGTAAAACAAAAATTAAACCATGTAAAGATTAACTTGATATGATCTAGACACTTTAATATGTGTAAAAATAACCTAGATAATTGGTAAAAACATAGTTTGATTTAAAATAAATATTTAAATTGAGACTTTTTTTTATATAAATATTAAGATGAGAACATATTGAATTGATTTGGATCAACTCAGGTTAACCTCATATCGATTCATGAGACTATGATAATCTTATAGTAAACAAATCAAAATAAATTATATATAACGTCTTATTTCTAATAAATCTAATGTTGAATGATGAAATTAAAAGAAAAAAAACAAAAAATTAAGTAAAATGACCTGAGTTAACCCAAATTAACTTATCAAACTCACAACCCTAGTCATAAGACCGAAATAACCTAATAGAAAGCATACTGAAATAAATTATGATACTCAATTCTCATTCAACCTAATGCTGAAAGATAAAAAATAAAAAAATTAATTAAAAAAAAGACACAAAAAATAACTCGAATTAACTTGGATTAGTCCGCCAAACTTGTGATTCGAGTTAAGAAACGAGGATAACATCATCAAAAACAAACTGAAACAATTCATGAAGCCTAATTCTTAATCAAGTTAATGTTGAATGATGAAATTGAAAAAGAAAATCAATTAGACAAAGGGGAAAAAAAACTCGAATTAATTAAGTTAACTCATCAAATTTGTGGTCCGAGATAATCATATAATATGTCAATTGAATAAAATTACAAAGTTTAACCCCCCAATAAACCTATTGGAAAATAATAAAATTTAAAAATATATGAATAAAAAAAATCAAATAAGAAAAAAAACAATTCTAGTGAAATCAGTATAATAAAATCCCTTTTTTAATTTTTTATTAATTAATATCAAATCTATTTACTATATAAGAGCCAACTTCTTAAGTGTTGGGTAGCATAAGTTGTTATACATTAATTATCTCTCTCAGATTCTGCACTTAAGATTGGTTAATCACATCAAACCATAGAAAACCCAGTGAATAAACTGTAGACTTAGCTGCTAAAAGCACTGAAAAGCCATGAAAACACTGCAAGTAACAGCACATACGATAAACTCAGCAACTGTGACCACAGAACATGATGGACCACCTTCTTCACTTGTCTTGGATTTATTATTAAAGAAGGCACGATCATATCTTGATCTATGGAATCCTCTGCAGCAAATTGATGCATATCCAATGGTTCCTCAGTCAAGTTGGTTTGATCTTAAGGCAGGCTATCACAATCTAATTTAGAAATTCATCAATCAACCATGCCCCTAACTCTTTGATTTTAACCATGATATTGTAAAAAAAAAATCATCTCAATTTAATAGTTTAAACTGTTAAGTGAGGTTCTAGAATATAATTTATATTATTTTATAACACAGTTTCTTAAATAAAAGCTTTTTAGACTTCAAATTTGCACAAATCTTAAAATTTATACAAGCTCACATTATTTTCTGCTTAATTTTTTATCAAATAAATAGAGATGGTGAAATTTGAACTCGTGATTATTTAATCATTAAAGTTCTGATATCATGTCAAATGAACTATCTCAACCCAATAACTTAAACTGTTAGATAAATTTTAAAATATAATTTATATTATTCTCTAACAAGCTAATAAAATAAGTATTTGGAGATTTAGTTTCTTGCTCATGTAAGCTTGCAGCTGTTATGTGACCAGAAAAGTGCATGCAAGATGGTTCAACTTGACTTGAAAAGAGGAAACAAGATTGAATAGCTCTAAAAAGTGAATCATTAAAAGGGAAATTTGGTTAGCAAGTCATTCAGCACCAGATTTTTCTTTTGCTGCTATAGTGGGAGTTACTCCTGGTAAAAAATGAGCAGCCTTTTACACATTAGGGTTTAGTGTTAGCACAGTACTCTATGGTCATGAATCCTCCAATCCCAGGAAGGTGATATATAAAAGACATAAATGTATTTAGTTGGAGAAATTAAAATATAAATATAAAATAAATCTGTCTTATGATGATTTGTTTTAAAATAAATTTATATTTTTTTAAAATAAAAAAGAATATATAATATATCTTGTTTGTCTAAATTGTTTTTATCTTTTCTGTCCTGAGATACTAATTAAATGATAAATTAAAAAAAAACTCATTCATAAAAAAAATAGAGATCATCCCTTCAGTAATAACTTTAAATAAAACCAAATGTGCATCTGCATCAACATGTCTGAATTAACAGCTATGTCAATTAGAATATTAATAATAAAGAAAAAAAAAAAGAAAAAAGAAGAAGGTGGTGGTGGTCTTGGATCCAGATCTTCTGCTTTTCTTCTATAAACAAAACATGGGGTTCCCCCCTCAACAATCCCAACACAGACCAACTCTTCTCTTCTATCAGCAGCAATGCCTGCTCCTCTAAGGAATCTCTTATTTTCTCCCAGTATCTTCTCCTTCACCTTACTTCTATCTATAAACTCTCTTTTCTTTCCTTCTTGTTACTCCATTGATGAACAGGGCCAAGCCCTTTTAGCATGGAAGAACAGTTTAAACACCTCCACAGATGCACTCAATTCTTGGAAATCCTTAGACTCAAGTCCATGCAAATGGTTTGGGGTCCATTGCAACTCAGACGGCAACATTATAGAGATAAACTTGAAATCAGTAGATTTGCAAGGCCCACTGCCTTCAAATTTTCAGCCTCTCAAGTCCTTGAAGAGCCTTATCCTTTCATCAACCAATCTTACTGGTGCAATCCCGGAAGCGTTCGGAGATTATCTTGAGCTTACTCTCATTGATCTTAGTGATAATTCTCTATCAGGTGAAATCCCAGAGGAAATATGCAGACTAAGGAAGTTGGAAACTTTGTCTCTCAATACAAATTTTCTTGAAGGTGCCATTCCTTCTGATATTGGAAACCTTTCGAGTCTAGTGTATCTGACTCTCTTTGACAATCAACTCAGCGGCGAAATTCCACAGAGCATTGGAGCATTGAGAAGATTACAGATTTTTCGAGCAGGTGGGAATAAAAATGTTAAGGGCGAGCTGCCTCAGGAGATCGGAAACTGCATCAAATTAGTTGTTTTAGGCCTCGCCGAAACCAGCATTTCTGGGAGTCTTCCTTCATCAATTGGGATGCTGAAAAGGATTCAAACTATAGCCATTTACGCAACACTATTATCAGGTGCTATCCCAGAAGCGATTGGAGATTGCAGTGAGTTGCAGAACCTGTATCTATATCAGAATTCTATATCCGGTCCAATCCCAAGGCGAATTGGGGAACTCAGCAAGCTTCAGAGTCTGCTCTTGTGGCAGAACAGCATAGTTGGGGCAATCCCGGATGAGCTTGGAAGTTGCACAGAGCTTACAGTCATTGATTTGTCCGAGAATCTTCTAACAGGAAGCATACCAAGAAGCTTTGGAAACCTTTTGAAGCTTGAAGAGCTTCAGCTGAGTGTTAATCAGTTATCAGGTACCATACCTGTTGAAATCACAAACTGCACAGCTCTCACTCATCTTGAAGTAGACAACAACGGAATCTCCGGTGAGATTCCTGCTGGTATCGGCAACCTAAAGAGCTTGACTCTGTTCTTTGCCTGGAAGAACAATCTCACAGGCAATATCCCAGAGTCTCTTTCAGAGTGTGTCAATCTTCAGGCTCTTGATCTTTCATATAACAGTCTTTTTGGTTCAATACCAAAGCAGATTTTCGGATTGCAAAATCTCACCAAGCTACTGATACTTTCCAATGAATTATCGGGCTTTATACCGCCTGATATAGGAAACTGCACCAACTTGTATAGGTTGAGGCTGAATGGCAACAGGTTAGGAGGTACTATTCCATCGGAGATCGAAAAGTTGAAGAGTTTGAACTTCATTGATTTGAGCAACAATCTTCTTGTTGGAGGAATCCCTTCATCAGTATCTGGATGTGAAAATCTTGAGTTTCTTGATCTCCATTCAAATGGGATCTCTGGTTCTGTACCTGATACTCTGCCTAAAAGCCTACAGTACGTGGATGTTTCAGACAATAGGCTTACAGGTTCCCTGGCTCATAGCATTGGGTCATTGATTGAATTAACCAAGCTTAATTTGGCGAAGAATCAACTTACAGGAGGAATTCCAGCAGAGATATTGTCATGCAGTAAGCTACAATTGCTTAATCTTGGAGACAATGGTTTCTCTGGAGAAATTCCAAAGGAACTTGGTCAAATTCCATCATTGGAAATCTCTCTCAACCTAAGCTGCAACCAGTTTTCTGGCAAGATCCCATCGCAATTCTCTGATCTCAGCAAGTTGGGAGTACTTGACATCTCTCACAACAAGCTTGAAGGAAGCTTGGATGTTCTTGCAAATCTCCAAAACCTCGTTTCCCTTAATGTCTCCTTCAATGACTTCTCTGGTGAATTGCCTAACACCCCATTTTTTCGAAAGCTTCCGATAAGCGACCTTGCTTCGAATCAAGGACTCTACATTTCTGGAGGTGTAGCAACACCAGCAGACCACTTGGGACCTGGAGCAAACACTAGATCAGCGATGAGACTGCTGATGTCTGTTCTTCTCAGTGCTGGTGTGGTACTGATACTACTAACAATCTACATGCTAGTTCGTGCTCGTGTTGATAATCATGGGCTGATGGAAGATGATACATGGGAAATGAATTTGTATCAGAAGCTTGAATTCTCCGTCAACGACATTGTTAAAAATCTAACATCATCTAATGTCATAGGCACTGGCAGCTCTGGAGTTGTGTACAGGGTGACCCTTCCAAATTGGGAGATGATAGCTGTAAAGAAGATGTGGTCATCAGAAGAGTCTGGAGCATTCAATTCTGAAATTCGGACACTCGGTTCAATCAGACACCGGAATATTGTCCGGCTTCTGGGCTGGTGTTCAAACAAGAATTTGAAAATGCTTTTCTATGATTACCTCCCAAATGGAAGCTTGAGCTCCCTCCTTCATGGTGCTGGCAAGGGAGGAGCAGAGTGGGAAGCTAGATATGATGTTTTGTTAGGTGTGGCACACGCACTTGCATACTTGCACCATGATTGTGTGCCACCTATTCTACATGGGGATGTTAAAGCCATGAATGTGCTTTTAGGACCAGGCTACGAACCTTATCTAGCTGACTTTGGCCTAGCAAGAGTGGTAAATAACAGATCTGATGATGATTTATGCAAGCCAAGTCCAAGACCTCAACTTGCTGGTTCTTATGGATATATGGCTCCAGGTACTTGTTCGTTTTTGTTCAATCAAATTAATTTAACTTCTTCAGTTAACTTGATTCCACTAAATCACTAGCAATGTCTAATTAATCTTAATTTTTGTTTTTGCTGTAGAGCATGCATCGATGCAGCGTATTACCGAGAAAAGTGATGTGTACAGTTTTGGGGTGGTGCTTTTAGAGGTTTTAACAGGAAGGCATCCATTAGACCCAACTTTGCCTGATGGTGCACACTTAGTTCAGTGGGTTAGGGAACACTTGGCAAGCAAGAAAGATCCAGTTGACATCCTTGATTCAAAGCTTAGAGGAAGAGCTGACCCTACAATGCACGAAATGCTCCAAACATTAGCAGTTTCAATCCTGTGCATCAGTACTCGAGCTGATGATCGTCCAATGATGAAGGATGTTGTTGCAATGCTGAAGGAGATTAGGCACGTTGAGACTGTAAGGCCAGAACCTGACCTGTCAAAGGGGGTTAATTTGACAGCAGTTCGCTCATCACCTCCTCCTGCTAAGATTGTAGTTTCACAAGGATCTTCTAATTGTTCCTTTGCCTTCTCAGATGATTCAATCTAATATTGAATAAAGGTTTGGACAGCAGGAGGTTTCTTTAGTGCTTCAGTCATCAAGACAAGGATCCACTAAAACGTGCAACCACAGTGGGAATTTTTAGTGTAATCTTTTTTCCCTTTTGAACTGTAATTCTTACCATATATGGAGCTGTAGACTGTAATACTGAGTCATTAGAGTAAATTCAGCCAAGTACATTAACAAATGTAACAAAAATAAGAACTTCTGGGAAAGTTGTTTGATAGCTCCAATACTAGAGGTGGATTGGATTATCTTGGGAGTAGGGATGGAAGCTGTTACTTAGTTGTAAGAGAATGACTGCAAGGCATGTGGACCAATGATTGGCTCATTTGGATCCAAGTAATTAGAATTTATTGCCAGGGAATGGATTCTCTCTCTCTCTCTCTCACAAATAATAAATCCAGTCTTTCCATCAGAGCTCACATGGACCCACGTTTCTAGCATCACATGACCATGTGCTGTCTGAGAGAGACTTTCCAGCAATGAACAAGAAAAGGCTCTTTCAAAGCATACCAAACTTGATTTATAAGAGACTGTATGTCTTAACTCGGAAGCACATGCACAAGCAGGATCATCAGACCTGTTTATAAAAGCAAGATGATGATTTATAAACAACTATTGCTCACATGCAAAAGGTTTCGAGACCCACGCGATAATTATAGTAGTCAGGGGAGAGACGTAAGCTAGTCCAATCTTCTTCTTTTTTTTGTTTTTTTATAAGAGTAATTGTATTTAAAGGAAAAAACTGTATAGAGTACGAGGAATATACCATAAGAAGTACAAATACTTGTTATCCTAGTTTATCTAATGAAAAATAACAAGCAAAAGAAGCAAGAGCTCAAAAAAAAAAGTGAAAAGGAATAAAAGTAAATTATAAAGACAAACAACATATGAGCCGGTCGATCGGTTTCTTGAAATTTCTTAACCAGTTGACCGGCTGGTTACATATGAACCTATGCTAAATAGAATCTCAATATCAGTAAGAGCAATAATATCTCATGAGTCTTTGAGACGTCAAATGGATTTGAAAGTAGTTGAGATGTTAAACCTTGTAATTCGAGCTCTACCAAACAAGATCGAATCAAATAAAAAATGTCCTCGCAAACATCCTGATGAGATTGGTAAATCTAATGAAAGATTCAGTTATTTCTCTCATACCAAATGAAGTTAATCGAGGCTGAGAGGGTTAACTAAACAAGTAGATGCATAAATTCCTTTTTTTTTTCAAGTGTGTGTATGCCCAATAAAGTAGTTGATGTAATGTCAAATAAGGCCAACTCATAAGGGCCATGCTCATGATAGCATCCCAAAATGTAGCAGAGAAAGGGCATTGAAAGAAAAAATATTTGTGTTTCAACTTGTGACCCACAAAGGATGCATGTCGAAAAGGAAATGATCAAAAAAGGATGTAGTATGTACATGGTATTGAAACGATCCATAGAGGCAAGCCACAAGATAAAAGAGTGTCTCAGGATGAAACTTGGAAACAAAAAAAGATGGTATATAGAGTTTGTAGGTGTGGAATCTTTAAGAACCTCCCATACCAAGTCAATGGAGAACCTCGCTGATGAGTGACCATTCTAGAAATAATGGTTTGGTAAGGTTCTCCTGGGGTTAAAAGTAACCGAGTCCTAAATAGGCTGGAGCTTTGATGTACATGATATGAAAGCTCAAGTATTCTCATCAATGATGTTTGAGACCTTACCATTCCACAACAGCGCAGTAGAAGTAAGCACCCTAAAAGGCACTAGGTTGTATAATTATTGTCCATCTAGCAACTAATAGTCTAAACACAAAGAGGTAGCAGTCTCATCACCAATACTAGAGACAAACTTCCCTTTACATCAATCTCTACTGAGTAGAATCTTCTTCCATGACCAAGAGAACATTGGAAAAGGTTTGACATGCTAAAAGGATCTGTCTATGAGAATAGCAGTCGCCAAACATGCTTGAGAATAATAGTTTTATTCCAAGTTTGAGCCCTCTTTATTCCCAGGCCACCCTTCTTAAGGAGATAACAGATATAAACCCAGATCATTTTAGCCCTTGAGTGGGAGAGAAAGCAACATTTGTAAAGGAAAGAAGCCAAGATACCCTTTTATCCTCTTAATAATAGAACAATGGAGAATAAATATGGAGGACCGATAAACCTGAATGGAAAAGAGAACTGATTTGATCATTTGAAGACGTTAAACATAAGTAAGAGAAGCTAAGATCCACAACTTAATCCTATAGAGAATCTGCTTCACCAAAGGCTTACAATCAAAGTGAGTCAGTCTAATAGATATCAATGCGACACCCAGGTATCTTAATAGCGGAGAAATACCACTCAAAACTAGTGCTAGCCAATTCTCCTCGAAATATGTATATATATTCAATCCCAAAACTCTTTTCCAAACACAATTTATCATGCCTACACATTTAAAAAACCTATAACGTCATAAATTTAAATCGGTTTCCTATCTTCCCCAAATGTTCCCCCATGGCCAGCCCTAGTTACATTTATTACTCATTGATTTTTTTTCAATTTTTTCTCTTGAATTATCATTACCATTATCCATTTCATGCCAATTAAATCAACAACTATAAAATAACCCCCTACTCCTTAAATAAATAAAAAACCACACACATGGCTGACCATTATAGAGTTAGAAACCTAAAATTTATTTTTCAATTCTTTCAATCTTCCCCTAATTCAAAAATTCTCAAGTATCCCATTATCAATCCCATAATTTGTAACTCTCACAAACATCAATAAACCCTAACAATCTAAAAATTAGGGCTCTTATTTTCCTTTTCAATAAAATTCAATTAAAAAGATATAATTCATCTTACCCAACAACAATCAAGCTCATTCTCATTTGATGAGTTAGAAGCAATTTGTTCCATAATTTCCACTCTTTCCTTCCCAAAATCACCACTTTTCTCTTCTTGGTTTTTCAAAGTAAAGAGAGGCAATTGTGTTGTTGAGACTTGCTTTACCTATCATAATTAGACATTATTAGCACAAAAGTATAAAGCAACTGTGATATAAATTGATATCGATTATAAAATAGTACTGTAAATTTATAGAAACAGAAAAATCATAAAACCAAGGATAAAATATTAATTGAACCTTGAAACATGATTGGTTTAAAACCAACAGATGTTTCTGCATACAAGCCATCATTGATTATCCATCTATAGCAAAATAAAAGATCAAGAACTTCTAGAGGATATCCACAAAGGTCCATATATTTTAATGTCAGCAGAAGCTCATAAATCCCTCAGTGAAAAGAGCAAATGCCATTAAATACTAGAAGTGCGAAGAACATGAAAATTAACTCATAACACAGCCTGAAAAGCACTTCATAAAATAAAGTCAGTCATGCACTTGCTCTGAAATCACTACCTCCATAGTATCAGAGGAAATCTCTTTCCATGCAGTTTCTTTCTCAGCTTGACTGCTGTAAATGCTCTGAAAGGAAAAGTAAACAAGCTTAAGATGATATGAGTCCCATACGATAAATGTGGCTCTAAGAAAAAAAATTATCAACAAAAACTAAAATTGCAAAACTCAAATATTCTATTTCAAACAAGAAGTGAATCAATTCTATGATATGGCCAACAACCAATAAACAATAGTAAGGAAGCACTGAAATTAAAAACTATGCTTTAACTTTTTTGCAAGTAAACCAACAACCACCCTTTCAACATCTTGCATAATTTTACGCACCATCATAGTCTGATCAGAAATACCTTTTCTTGTTTCATTTCTCTCTCTTCGACATCCCCTTCATGCTCTCCTGTGAGATGATGACTTCTAGGCCTCAGTTCATGATTGATTTTTCTCTTCTATTTGTGAAATTGTTGTTACATCAGGAGTATTTTGCTTCATTCAAAACCTTCTATTCCCACAATCTTGAAGCTAACTATGATGAAATTAAATGATCAAGAACACACCAATACATTGGTTTGGAATGGAAGTGATTCCATTATAAAAAAAACAGCATCCAATGAATGGTTTCAGAAGTTGTTAATGATATGGATACAGGATAAGCTGAGTGGACTTGTTTTGTTGAATTCTGAAGGGGTTATACCATGAAAGGATATAGTAGTTGGCATTTTACAGCTTTTGGTGCACCGTGTATATTTTAGACTTTCCATTTTGGATTTAGCTCTATAGCCTATTCTTGTGGGCAACTTGAGCAAGTAGTTGTGTATGTGATTGTGAAGTTGATGAGAAATTTGTATCTTGTTGATTTGGTTCCACTTTGTGCTTAATATATATGTGTAAATTACAACATTTATCATCATGCTATGCAAGAATTTGAAAGTCACATGGATTGAAACAAATTCATATTTTCTAGATTCTTGGTAACAAAAATTATCTTTAGAATCAACTTGATTAAAGGTTAATTGGAGTTGTGGTGCAGCACGTGTTTTATGATATTTTAAAAAATATTTTTAAAAAATTAATTTTTTTTTATTTTTTCGAATCGTTTTGATAAGCTAATGTCAATAATATTTTTTTAAAAATAAAAATATATATTATTTTGATACATTTCTGAACAAAAAATATTTTAAAAAATAACTGCTAGTACATTTCCAAACACCCCCTAAAGCAAGCTATATTACAAAGAATAAGATATAAAACACTATGAAAATCATGCCTTATTTCACTCCACTTGCTAGTAAAGTTAATATGGACATAATAACAGTTACCTCAAGCACATAATCTGATTGAACAAAATAAAAGAATTTAGGACCATAATGATAAAAACATTATAATGAATATAATTTCTAGCTTTCGCTAGACACTTGGGCCTTTCCACTGTGAAATCCAGCTGCAGGATACTATTTGCCAAAACCATTGTTTCAGCAGGGGACCTCCATCGCCCTTCATTCTGAGGTCTATCTCTCTTATTCCAAGGCGAGAGGGCGGCGGCGTGTCTCTTCTGCTACTCTAAGCTCCAAATCCTCCAATGCTTGACGACTAGTAATGGAGGTTTCAGTGGTGGCACTGGCGCGCATCCAAGCTTCATGAAGTTGCAAGACATATTCCAAATGCCACAGAACTTCCCCCATTGTTGGACGATTCTTCCCCTCATCAGCAAGGCATTTTTCTGCTATCTCTCCAAACTTCTTCAGTGACTCAGGGCAAGTATTTCCCCTGAGACGTGGGTCAACGATGGTCTCCAGTGACTTCTGCCGCTGCCACTTCATTGCCCACTCTGCGAGGTTGATCTGGTCTTTTGGCAAGCTTGGGTTTATAACAGGTCGAGAACAAACAACTTCAAACAACACCACGCCAAATGAGTAAACATCAGATTTCTCAGTCAACTGCTGTCGACGGTAGTATTCAGGATCAAGATATCCAAAGCTTCCTTTCACTGCTGTACTGACATGCGTGTGGTCCAAAGCTGGACCAGCTTTAGACAACCCAAAATCTGCCATTTTTGCTACAAAATTTTCATCAAGCAGTATGTTGGTTGTCTTAATATCCCTGTGAATTATTCCACGATCTGCTCCAGTATGGAGGTAATGGAGTCCCCTGGCAGCACCAATGCATGCTTCTAGTCGCTGCTTCCATGTCAATGGTGGGAAATCACTCCCAAAAAGATGACTTCGAAGAGTTCCATTTGCCATATACTCATAAACCAGGATCATCTCACTCTGTTCTTCGCAGAACCCAATCAACGAGACCAGGTGCCTGTGCCTTAACTTTGAAAGCATCTCAATTTCTGTTTCAAATTCAGTCAGGCCTTGCTTGGATTGTGGGTTTGACCGTTTGATTGCTGCAAGTGTGCCATCTTCAATCTTCCCACTGTATACCTTACCAAAGCCTCCAACTCCTATCACCAAACTGTCATCAAAATTCTTCGTTGCCGCACGAATCTCTGACAAGGTGAAACGCCTGCCAGCTCTAGTAGACGCTGCCAACGATCCATTTAGAGAACGGGCCCCTCCCTTTTTATAAGCAATGCTACTTACAACAGCACCATGCATGAATAGTGGCCGCCATCCAGGAGGGTTGCCTTTGGCATCACTCATTTGTTTTCTTCGATTCTTGCCGGAGCAAAAGATGCAAGAAAATGTAATTGCAATAATGAGGACAGAAGCTACACCTGCTCCAACCCCCAACCAGAGAGTCCAAGATTTTGAATTACTTGCAGATTTCTCAGTTGAATCAATTCTGTCAGCAAATGCAAGATTCGCACTTCGGCTAAGCTTGAAAATCTCCAGTCCGTTCAAGAGAGCATCGGTTCCTGAAGCACCAACTGCAGTGTCAGGACCCAGTTGGACCCAAAGGGTGTTTGTCTTGGAGGAAACCGTGTCAAAATAATCCTGATGATATGCTATGTTCTTCCCTCCTGCTCGTACATAAACATCAAAGCTATCAGCAGCTGTCTTGTTGTTTATATAGACCCTGAAAATCCTCTGGTTTGCTTTGTCATATACCAGCTCACAAAAATGTAACCGGATTAAATAATCAAAATCAGGATCTACTTGGAATTTCCATGACATGTTAAACTTTTTCTCCAAGACTTCTGTGTTGGACATGATTCTTGCTGTTTCATATACAAGAAGTGGAGCCACCGAGGAATCATTGTTCGATGCATAAGTGACATTAGAAGAATTCCTGATTTCAACACCAGCATCTGCTGTAATCATGTAGCTGGAATCCATTTCCCATTTCCTCCATAGATCTGAATCTTGATTAGTTTTGATCTCCTGTCCCCCAATATTCAGCCGATACATAGTTTCAATCCCCCGTCCGCTGACATTGAAATTGGCATTACTTCCACCCACTTTACTAACTGAGTCTGCAAAAAGTGTGCCAACCACAGGGACAACCTCTATGGCATTTATGAACCCGAACGATCCCCTAGATGAAACAAACTCAACCACAAGAACATCATTGATTGCTAGAATATACTCTTTGACCAAGGACAACGAACTTGAATTGCTGTTGGAATTCTGCAAGTGCAAATTCTTGTCTGAAATCTCGACCGGAACATTGAACGCAGTCATCAGTTTCAGACCATTAGCCACGACACTAAACGAGGACTCATTAACATTATAATTCTCAAAAGGGAATGGACAAAAATGGAGTCTAAGAAAGTAGTTTCCCTGCATTCCAGCAAAAGTATAATTCAAAGCATTGAAAATCCGGGCAGTTTTGTAGAGTGGCCCTAAGGTTGAATTGCCATCAGCAGTAGAATCAGTAGCAGCAACACCAGGAGAACTGACGGTGAAATTATCATTTGGGGCCAAATCACCAATCCATCTCCTACCATCCACAATAACACTGCTATTTGCACCACAGTTTACCAAAACAGGCTTTGACTGAGCTTCTCCGCTGCTAACAGATAGGAACAATATGATCAGAAATACAAGACCCAAAATCCCTCTTCCCTGGACCTTCTCCATTACTGCCAATTTCCCTCAAGAACCTTCAAAAATACAAAATCAATCCTCAATTGTCCAACAAGAACCAACCGAGAAAAAAAACGGTATTTCACAAAATGCGTGAAAATCCCATCTCTTAATTCACCCAAATTACCTCACCACCATCATCAAAAGGCTCACAACAATTTCATACATTAAAGCAGCATCAAGAATTCTCAACAGACTTCAACAATGCATCAAGTTACCTTCTCTAGTCCCATACAGGCATCTGAATTCCCACTTTCAGAGACTTCAAAAGCTAAAAACCAAGAATGTTCATCAAAAACCAGCTGCACATCCTCCATGAATCCACCCTCTCCAATCAGCAACCCCAGTAACCATTCAGATCTGATGAACCAAGAAGAAACATGCAAGAACTGGATACAAAATGGCAATGAGATGTAAAGAAACAAACTTTTGCTCACAGGTAATGAGATTGAAATCTAGAGAGAATTATCACAAGAAACAAATCTTGAAAATACTAATTGTGACTATCAAAACAAAGGAAATAGAACATGGGTTGTAGTTAAAAGAAAAAAGAAAAAGGATTGGAAAAGTTCACTTCTTTCCATCCTGTAGCTGTCTGCTCTATGCTTTAAAGACAAGAATCTGACATGGCTTAAGCTTCCTTTTTATTATAATCTTTTTTAACTGTTATCATTAGGCTATCACCCACACACACTCACACACAGAGACACCATCTTTTGTGATCTTCTGATATTATTTTTCTCTACTTCATGGTGGTTTTTGGGCAGTGTTACCAGAGATCGATGAGATGGGGTTCCATTATTGGTGAGGTGGGAGTCACATGCAGATGTCTGGAAGATGATGAGCAGTGATGCTGTACTGTAGTGACGGAGGATTAACAAAACTACCCTTTGAGTTTCAGCTAGGGCTAAAAAAGCTGTACCTTGTCTCCTTTATTGTCCGTACCAAGAGTACCCCTATTGGGTCCTCGAGGGTCCTTGTCCTGATCTCATCTCTATGGTCAAATTAACCAGTTAATGCCTAACATCTAACATGCTTGCATGTGTTCCTCCTCTCTTCAATCTGCGTCCACAATTGCAATGAAAATACATATATCCTTGTCAGTACAGTTTTTTTATATGTTCATGCAGCGTGGGACAAGAGAATACATTGCCGACTCTTGTTTCTCAAGCTAGTTTTCTTTTTCTTTTTCTTTTTACTAGAGATTAGGGTTTTTATAATAAAGATGATCATGAGAAAGATTATAAAAGTGACACTTATATTTGAAATTTATCCAGCTTAGGTTGTTGGACTGCTAGTCCTTTCAATAAAATACAAGAAAAAAAAAAGTTAGGAAAACAATCAAATCGAAAGTAGTTTTGAGTGATTATATGATCCAAACAAGTTTATAAATTGGATTTGATGGACCAACAACTTGAATCAAACTAGTCATTTATATATCTCTAAAGCTTAGCAATTCCATATTTTATTGAAAAATCAATAAATTGATGTATAGTTAAAAGGGAATTCTTGATTAGTTTTTATCATGGCTGAGTAATAAGTTTGATAGTTCAATCTAATTAATTTAAAATGATTTTTTATTTTAAAAAAATTAAAATTTAAAATGTCATCTTGGAAAAAAAAATGTTAAGTTAAATTAAATTCATTCTTATTTTTCATTGAGTTGCAGGTTAACATTGTAAATTAATTTTTAATTTTTTTTATTCACGTGGATAGTCTTGATTAACTTGTATATATCTTAATTAATCCCTACAGGTCATAAAGTTAATAACAAGATAAGTCTCCAGTTTTCATCAATATTAGCAATTTGAGATCTCGAACCTAAAACTATATAGAGAATAAACCTCTTAATTCTAAATTTTTATTATTAAATCACCTACTTAGACGGTTAAACTTGATTCAACATAAAACTCCCCTCAAAACCACTAGTAAGTTAATTTACAGTGTGGAAAGCAAGAAATATATATATTATTCTATGAATTGTTCATCTAGCTAAACAAACACATGGTTCCACCACATCTACCAATCAATAACATGAGATTCCTTGTGTCAATCCATCAAATTATTTTGTTCCATATGGATAAGTTCTATGCTTTTTTTTGTTTTTTTGGACAATCTCTAAATCTCTTTCTTTCTTTCTTTCAAAAATCAATTTTATTAATGTTATGGAAGAAAAAAAATTCAGACTTATTGTTTTTATTTAAAAAAACTCAAAATAAAATTATTTTAATTTTTTAAAAATAAATTAACCCACCAACCCACAATCAAACTCTTTGATCAGTCTACAAACCGATTAGTTTCATTAATATATTTTTCTACATCTTTTTCTGTTTAAAGGAAATGATCTTTCTATTTTATTTAATCAATGATTACTGGAGGTAGGAGGTAGTAAGGAAATATAGATTGCGAGGATGAATAAAGGACAAAACAACTTACAAGGACCTTATTAACAAATTAAAAGAACTAAAGATACCAAACGAACATTTAGCCAGTAAACAACTTTACCGATTCGGTGATTCCCCCAGGGCACAACGCCACAATTTCCAAAGTCCAAACCATCGACATTTCCCAGAGTAAATTATTCTTTACTCCCTTTGTCTTGAATAATATTACAACGTAGTCCTCCATGTTTGAAAACGCACAACTCAGTCCCTCAACTCTTGCTGACCGTTGTGTTATTGAAGTCTCTTTGCCAGAAGAAGCAGGATTACATGAGTCCCCAATAGGCCAAGACCACGGGAGCTGGCAGTGGGGCTATGGGGCCAATATGATTTTTGCGGTTTGGGAAAAAAATAGATTTTAAAAAATTATAAATTATATGTTTTTCTTAATCCATACAAAATCATGCTATATATTAATTACTAAATATTTTTAAATACATAATCACATACATAATAAGAACACAACGCGTAAGCCTCATCCTTCACTTGGAAATAGAAAGAGGGGAAAGAAAGCATGTCACGAGAGGCTCCACGTTGGGACATTGGTTGATCTTAGCTTTACTAGCTGCTGCTGCTTCATTTTGTCCATTTACACAAATTCAATTCAATATCTCTTCCAGCCTGAGGTAGCAAGAATCATGAAGAAGAATTCAATTGGGTTTAAACTCTCTATCCTCCGAGTTGCTCATCTTAAGAACTGCTTGACCACATTAAACATATTGGACTAAGTTATAAATGTTTTCATAAATAAGTGACTAAAAATAGTACACTCTTTCTCCGTATCAAACAAAATCCTGATGTCAAAGTCTCCGTTTTTCTGGTTAAAGTCATCGTTCTCTAACTTGTATTTCTTTCCTTCATAGCTATTCTTTAATCTTTCATTTCAAAAGAGAGAGAGAGTGTTAGAGAGATATTTTTCTGTTTCTACGATGAATAATTATGGGGAAAGCAATGGAGATTCAAATGTCCATGAAAAACAAGTTGAAGGTCATGATCACTGTGAAAATGGAGATGGGTCTGATAATAGAGTCATTTTGGGGATTGATGGTGGGACTACTTCAACTGTTTGTGTCTGCATTCCTTTATTTTCTTCCTCAAAATCCCTCCCTAACCCTACTCCTATACTTGGACGTGCTGTTTCTGGTTGCTCCAATCATAACAGCGTTGGAGGTATTTTTGTTGTTCTTTTTTGTTACCCTTTTGATTTTTTTGTGTTTTTCGAATGGTGGATATATTGGTTGGTGTTTGATTTAGTTAAAGTTTGAATCTTTTTTTGTTTTTGATGTGGGTTGTTTTGGGTTTGATTGTGGTGATCATTAGGTTAATGATTTTTGGTGAGTTTTTATGATTTGGACTGACCCAGATGGGAATTTGGTTGAATTTTGGCTCTTTTCCCTTTAATCCGACTCAAAGTTTGGTACTTTATGGGGAAAAAAAAAGAGGAAAATAAAAATGGAATTAGACCTTCACCATATAATCTTCGGAGATCTGGTCTTAATTTTTTTTGTCATAATTCCCAATTATTTTGAGTTCTACAAATTGGAGTTGATTTGGTACCAATGCTAAGCTATATGTTTTGGCCCCTGGTTTAATTGATTGTATGTTTACACGGGGAAGTTTTTAGAGTAATTAAGCTGCTGTAGAGTGGACTTTTCCCTCTGATTAATATCTTTAATGTTTGTGTTGTTTGCCCAACACTTGAACTCACTTTTTTGAGGTTGCTGATCTCTTAGCTTTGCCAATTGTCGCCTGGATTTTTTTATTTTTTTTTGTTGATCAACTTGATTTGTTCATGCTTTCTTTTGAGAATAGGGGTTCTTGGATGCTTAAATGAACTTCTAAGTTGGTAGTTTTTAAGATTTCTAATGCATAATGTTTGTTGTATTCTCTGTATCAGTTCCAATATGGACGCTAATAATCAAAATTTTCTGATAAACCTTCAATTATTATAGCCCTATGTCATATCCTTTATGTTCTCCACACCATTTTTGAATACATAAATATAATATCAACATCCTCTCACATTGTCAACGTTGAAGAATCAAAATGGCAAAACATTGTTTCATTTTCTTTACTTTTTTTAGTTACTGTTCATGTATCATATCCTACAGAAACTGCTGCCAGGGGCACATTGGAAGAGGTTATGGCCAAAGCCCTCTCAAAATCAGGTTCTGATTGGTCAGCTGTTCATGCTGTTTGTTTAGGCGTTTCTGGTGTTAACCATCCAACTGATCAAGAAAGGATACTAAACTGGCTAAGGTTTGCTTCGGAGTATTACCTAGCACCTTTTTTTCTCACTGTGCAGTGACCTGACCGGTGGAAATTGAACATAAATTCTATATTTTTTCATGTCTTATAAGAGCCTATTATTGTTCATTGTGACCTTAAAATATAATCTTGTTGCTTTCATTTCGCCTCGTGTTTTAGTTGGAATGTTCCCAATTCCATATAAAATATTTTTCTGCTTGTGGCCATAGATTAACCCGCACCATTACTACTTGCTTCTTATTTCCCTTCTCCTTGCTTATTACCAATGAATTATTTGTGGGTGTCTTGTTCTGAATCAGATGCTGTGTTTTTACAGAGAAATATTTCCTAGCCTTGTGAAGTTGTATGTTCAGAATGATGCTGTTGCTGCTCTTGCAAGTGGGACCATGGGAAAGCTTCATGGCTGTGTATTAATTGCTGGTACGGGGTGCATTTCTTATGGATTTGCTGAAGATGGCAGAGAAGCTAGGGCTTCAGGTGCAGGACCTGTCCTAGGTGATTGGGGGAGGTATGCGCTATGCACTCAGTGTGTGGTTAGTTCTTTGCCTAATGTAGTCAGGGTGTATGAGATAGGTTTGAGTTGTAGTTTCCTTGTCTCATCTTAAATAATCAACAGTTTGAATGCTAATTACTTTGTTTTCTGAAAATAACAATAGTGTTTTTTTCTTTCCAGTGGTTTTTAATAGCTTGAGGTTTTATAAAAAGAAAATTGCTTTGTTAATCGATCATTTGCTAGACAGTCTTCTTACCTTTTCAAGTATCGTAATTTTTTTTTAGTGATGTGTGATAATGCAGTGGATATGGAATTGCTGCAAAGGCACTGACTGCAGTAATAAAGGCTCATGATGGTCGTGGTCCACAGACAATGCTAACAAATAAGATTCTGAAGGCACTCAGTCTCTCATCTCCTGATGAACTTATCGGGTATTTGTTTTAAAACTGTCTTAACTCTAGTCATCATTTTTATTTTCAATTATTGGTTTGAACTTTGAAATTTGAAATCAAAGTATCCTTCATTGTCTGTGTGTTTCCTTTTCATGTTTTTTCCTTTCTTGTTTATTTTCCTTTCCCCTTGCATATATGTAACCAACAAATGGTTTAAAGCACGTGATATTTAGTATTAAATGAAATGGCTATAAGAGAAATCCTGCTCCTCTAAAGCCCCCTGATAATCATTCGGTGAACTGATGCCTATCTTTTCATTGGTTTTTTAGGTGGACTTATGCTGATCCATCTTGGGCACGAATTGCAGCACTTGTTCCAGAAGTGGTATCTTGTGCAGAAGCTTGCGATCAAGTAGCAACTAAGATCTTGGTAGATGCAGTCCAGGACTTAGCTCTAAGTGTGAAGGCTGTTGTCCAAAGACTTCATTTGTGCGGTGAAGGTGCAAACCTGATTTGACTGTACTCATTTAAAATGTTGCTCAAGATAAACATCGTTTTCATATAAATTTTAGCACTAGGTGGATCCCTTGTATGAACTCAGGATGCCTAAACTCTGGGTTATGGTGTTCTTTAGCCTTTATCGCAAGTTGATGTGATATATTCCATATAAACCATTCTAACAATAATAGAAATGCAATTTTGGAAAGCTATCTAGTAAAGCATGTCTCTTGTCTTTTCTTACCTTTTATTTTCATGAACTTAACCTTCTTAAAGACTTTTTTTCCTTGCAGATGGAAATGGTTCTTTCCCTGTTGTGATGGTTGGTGGTGTTCTCGAAGCTAACAGGACTTGGGATATTGGGAAAGAAGTTATGAAATGTATTCAGGAGCAGTTTCCTGGGGCTCATCCCATTAGACCACAGGTTAGCATCGATTCACTTTTTATTCTTGAAGCATTCATTTCTCAACGAATTGCAAAACCTGATTTCAAGCCTTGCTTTCATTTTTGTCATATTTAACCCTTCCCCCCTGTCAAATCTGAATGCATTGAACCAAGTTGCAACTGATTTTAGTGATTTACAATTAGAAGAGCAATGCATAACTTTCTAAACTATAAACTAGAAAGGGATCACTAGGGAAATTTTCGGACTAAATTGCACTTTAATTCAAAGCATGGCTTGTTGGTGTGGAGGTACTTGTCATGGTGCAAAACGAACAGTTGTCTGATTTTTGGGAGTGGGATGACCAGTATTGATTCTTGTTTTGAATATTCAGGTGGAACCAGCGGTTGGGGCAGCGTTGCTGGCCTGGAATTTCTTGATGAAAGAATCAACAGGGAACTCCCATAGCTGACTGGTTCCGTTTTAGGGTGCTGAATTCTCTACTGTACAGATCAAGATAGAGGAAGGTTTCTTGGAAATAAAATGTATTTAGTGAAATTCTTATGTGCGTTCTGCCTTCACTTAAGGAAAAAGAAAAATGAGAAGCAGCTACTTGTTCATGATTTAACCCATGGCACCTCCATTTCATTCTTAACTTCCACATGTTTTGGAAGAATATTTCACACTTGGTTCTCCCCATTTTTCAGCTGCGCGTAAAGATAACGAAAGACTAAAGAATTGATGGTAAAAGCATTTAACATGCCTTTTTGTCTGCTTGTTTTTCAATGTTTATTCCCACCTTTTGCCCTCCATTGTTTGATCTAGCTAGATGCTCCTGTGTGGTCTGTGTCCAAATTTGCTGATGTCTCGAAGTATTTATATTTCTGATTGCAAACTAATTAATATGATCCCAGCATGTTGGTAAGGAAATTGCTTAAGATATTCATTAGTTTTGGTTAGGAATCACTTTTTGATGATTCCCAAAAAATCTGCTTGTAAGGGATTTCTTTTCTACTTGGGATAACAGCTATCGTATCTCAAGAATGAAGACAGCTGAAAACTTGCCTACCAACTAGCAAGAATGATTCATTAACTGCAGAAAGACCTATACATTAACAGGCTGTAAACCTATGGTATGATAAAACTATAATCTATGTAGGCAGAATGGGGGCGGGTGAACTGAAAACTGTCGATCACAGAACCAGTCTGTGATTCACTGTTACTAGCAGTCCAGAACCAGGAATGTGGGACCATTCTGTATCACAAAAACCAAGTTTTCTAAAGTTGCCTCGCCTCTCGTTGCGGGCGTTTGGGATGCCCCTCCAAAGGCCAAGGGGGAGACTGCATCCCTTTCCTTCTGACACCAAAAACTATGAATATGTTTTTGGCTTTCCACTTTGCAAGAGTTTGAAGCTTCAATGTGTTGTAGAAGGCACCTGGCACTTGGCTCACTATGCAGTATCATCTGAGGATATCTATAAAATGCACCAGAAAATCTTCATAAATAATCATCAATTTACTCCACATACAGAATGCTATGTTTAGGTGACAGCTTGAGCTAGGAGCATACACCAATGGCCTTTGGCTCACTTTCATCTTGCCATGTCCCAAAAGACAAGATGTTTAAGATGGAACCACCTAATTTGGAAACATTACCTTGTTGGATCAAACTGGTTTCATAGATTCTCCATTCAATTCTCTTCTAACTAGCTTTAGAATCTCAGTAATCTGCAACAAAAGAAGTAAACGGTTAATGAATGGATGAATCAAAAATTAAATGTCTTAAGGGTATTGACTGGGTGTCTTACAATATTAGCATTGTATAACCATGAAAAACATCATTTTAAATTAGGCAAGGTTGATGTGCAAATGTTCAATAATCAATCTATTTTGTGTTCGAATCTATTCATGGATTACTTCTCATTTTACTAGTTTCTTCATGATCAAAATTGAAAATTTTGAGTGGCTGAAGCCTGAATGGAATTCATCCAACATAGGGAAAGTTGTAACATTTACTTCTATGCAATTTCAAAACAAAACATGTAATGAACTCTGTGCAAATATTAGTCACCAGCAATTATGCAAAGAGTTGTCTCCCCCTCATGTCCCACTTCGCAACTTAAAGAAATAATCAAATTCAATCACACACACACACACACAAGTTAAAATGAAAGCAAGCGAACACAAATTAATTCCAAATACATTAAGTGTTATGCAGAAGAAAAAAGCATCTTACTCCAGAATAATGTTTCAATATTGGAGAATAATGATCCAGTGCTCTTCATGATCAAAATTGAAAATTTTGAGTGGCTGAAGCCTGAATGGAATTCATCCAACATAGGGAAAGTTGTAACATTTACTTCTATGCAATTTCAAAACAAAACATGTAATGAACTCTGTGCAAATATTAGTCACCAGCAATTATGCAAAGAGTTGTCTCCCCCTCATGTCCCACTTCGCAACTTAAAGAAATAATCAAATTCAATCACACACACACACACACAAGTTAAAATGAAAGCAAGCGAACACAAATTAATTCCAAATACATTAAGTGTTATGCAGAAGAAAAAAGCATCTTACTCCAGAATAATGTTTCAATATTGGAGAATAATGATCCAGTGCTATGTATATCTTTTCAAGGAGGCTTAGAAGATTTTCCACCTCATCGCCCAAAAGATCAACCTGAAATTCAGACAAAAAAAATCCAGTAAACTAGTTAAGAAAAATGAAAAACACATATCAATACACATTTTTTCAAGTTCATGCGTGTACATTTTCATGAAATTGGATTAAAACTTAAAGAACCAGGGGTCACTGTGAAGAGTTGAGCAAAGGATGCATTGAGCATTGGACAAGATCACCCAAAATTACAAAAAATATAACTGATTCACTGAATATACTTATTCACAAAAAAAATCACCCTTTGAAATAAAAAGCTCCGTCCTCTTAAATAGCAGATAATCTTGATCACATAGCTATGGGAGTATGAAGCGGGAAAAAAATCTCCCCAATACAACTCTCTGCGCTATCTTCTTTTACTCCAACAAATAAAACTTCAAAATCTTTCCAAAAGGAAAAAGATTTCCAGGGTTCCAATTTTTTTCATTAATTCAATTTATTCCTGTCTTTTTTTTTAGAAAAAAAAAAAAAAAAAAGTCCCTGGTGGTTCTCTAACACCAATGAGCATGTGAGTCATGCCTTCTCTATCCATTAAACCAGTGCATTAACTTCTATCCTATATATTTTGATATTTTGGAATATAGCATGAAAACTGTATCCAAACATTAATCAGAAACGACAACCATTCCAGAAAAAAATATAAAAAGCTACTTCCTCAAGTAATGAAATAATGAAATAACATAGTTCAACATATGGACATATACACCACCGTTTAAGTTATTGGAAATATGGACATATACACCACCGTTTAAGTTATTGGAATTTATCTCCAAACCAGTAAGCATAGTGTATGCAAAAACATACAAAACAACCAATACATGTGTTCTGTAGAGTGTAATTTGTTATGAGATGATGGCAAACCACTAAAAGATATGATAAGTCTTGCAAAGTGTGAATTCTAAGGCATACCTCAGCTTCAGCCTTTTGAAGGTCAGAACCCCTACTTTCCAACTTCTGCTTGTACAGAAATCCCATTCTCTTAAGTATACCAGCCTTCTGAATAAGAGAACCTGATTGCGAACTAAGATTTTCCAGCCTGCAAAAAAGCCATGTATTGTTATGGCTGGTTTCTAATCAATAAACTTATTGTCTACTATGCAACAATTTTCAGTCAAAACATCATCCTCTACAGCATAATAAACTCTTTCAAGCTTTATAGGTTAATGATCTGAAAAAATCAGGTAATACAAATACAATGGGGACATACCATTTCCCACATGCATAATCTATATATTATGAATATGTGCACGCATTAGTGTAGTTTAGGCTTCATTAAGCATTTACGGTTACCATTCTAAAAAGAATACCCCAATTTGTGTCCACACCTCAATATAAATTAACATATGGGACAATAAAAAACTCTTATATCAAAACAATGGCAATGTAAGCACCTCAAGCTACTCCTTTTGATTTCTTTTGTGGCTCTGCTTTCAAAATCAGTAACTGCTCTTGATAATCCGTTGACAAGAACAACTATTGAATCTAGTTGCTCCCTGTGCTCCGTTTCTCTTGCTTCAACCAATGATTGCTTCTCTTGAGAAACAGCAAGCAGCATGCTTTTCTCTTCAGTAGCTTCCCTCAAGTTCTCAGTCACTAGCTGAATCTTCTCTTGCAACTTGCTAATCTCCTCTTCACAAAGTTTGTTTTTGTCCAAAGCCTCGAGCAAATCATGTTTAATGATCTCAGATTCTTCACTGTTTTGTGAAATTAATAGTCGCTGCTGACTTGTCTGAGCCCTTAAATTGCCAAGCTCTCTAGAAGCCAACTCTAAATTTTCCTTCTCCTTTTCCAACGCATCTGTTGATTCCCGCACTAGTTTGTCCTTCTCTTGAATTGTTGCTGTTAGCAAGTGTATATCCTGGTCTAGTTTTTCTTTCTCTGCAATGCTCATTCTTAATGCCTTTTCTTTTTCCATAGCTTCCATCTCAAGCATCAATCGAACTTTATTTTCATCAACATATTTCTGGTTCAAACTACCAAGTTTCTCCTCAGCTTCCTTGAAGGCCTCTTGAAGACCAACTTCCAACAGCCCTTGTGTAATAATAGACTCCATATCTGAATCTTCAATTTCCAATTTGCTAGCAGATTTGGCATTTTGAGCTGCTTCTCTGAATATAATTTCATAAATTCCCTCCATGAAATCATACTCCAGGTCTGATTCTTTAGTGAAGCATTTGATCTGGCCCATGAACTCCTTGAGAAGTATTTTATACAGATCTTCACTGATTGTAGTTTCAACATGTGTATCTTCTATTAAACTTTTAAGATTTGTGATTATTCTCAACAAGTTTACCTCTGTCAGAGAATGTTGTGACATTTTCTCAGTAGCATCAGAAACTTGTGAGGAAAGGAGCTTTATTTCCCTTTTCTTTTGTGCAAGCATGTCTCGTAGTTCATGGTTTTCTAAACGAAGGGATTCAAGTCTGTCCTTCATATTGTCAAGACTCTCTGCATTGTTGCTCACTGAAGGCACTTTCTCATTTTCAACAAGAATGTCATCCAATTTCAAAATGACTTCAGGGATCTTTTTCCTCAGTGTGTCTAAGTCCTTATCCTTCCTCACGGGCAAAGAAGATCCCCTTTCTTTTAAGTACTCCCTCTTGAGGCTGAAAATTTCTTCCGTCATCTCTTGCACTTCTGACTCATGGTGTCTCTTCATTTTAGTCATCTCAGTCTTGAGATAATGAAACAATTCTTCCCTGTTCATGTGCTTTAGTTGGGCAGCTTCCAAATTTTCTGGCATAGTAATTATAGACTCATCATGATTTCCATTTGAAACATGATGACCTGAAGACTTCCGGTGCTCAAGGGAACCATGAGAAATTAACTGCCCGCTTTCAGATACAAACAGTGACTTTGCGATGGCATCCAATTCCTGACGCAAACTTGAAAGCTCTTTCACCTTTTCAAGCCAACTTGCACTTACATTGCCAAAAAACTGGGTATTTTGATCCCACAAACTCTGCTCAAACTCTTCTTGGAGACCCCTAATACAATTCTGGATAACCAGCCCTTCAATTTCTGCTTGAAACTCCTTCTCCTGCTGCCACTCAAAGAGTGATAACTTGGAGAAACGGACCATATCATCTGTGTGTTTGTAGAAAGAATCCAGAGTAGCTCCTAGATCCCCAAGCATTCTGTCCACATCACTCCATTTATCAGGCACCTTTTCTGGAAGAATACCACTCAAACCCACAATTTCAGAAGCTGAATTCCTCCTCATAGAACAGGACCCTTTAACCTTGTGAATTTCTTTCTTGACCTTCTTAAGCTTCCCTTTAACTGCAATTTTAAGATTTTCCAAAGATTCTTGTAACATAGCTTGCTCCACAAATGTATCTGAATGGGTAGAATAAAGACCATTTTTTCTATATTTTTGCTCTTGGCACATCCCTGAACACACAGATTCATTTTCATCTGCGCCCAAGTGGTAAAGATGCAATTCTTCCTTCAATCTAGCCAACTCCAATTCTTTCTGAGCAATCTTCTGCAGTGCCTCTTGTTCAACTGCAGATACCATGCCCTTTATGACCGAATCACTAACCATTCTAGAAACAGTCAATCGATCCTCAATATCTTCCCAACACAAATCAAAATCTTTAAGTAGATCAGCGCCTAGATTCTCACTCTCCTCTATGCCATTTGTGTGCTGGACCATTGTTCCATTGCATGAACTCATACTAACATCCATAAGGGTAGAATTCTCCAAAACCTCTTCACTCCCCATCCACTCTCAACATAACAACACCATCAAAACTCAATTTGAACAGACCATCAATCTCAATAGGTTAATAAACACAAAAACCCTGCAAAATTTAGCAATGCAGCAAAAGAAACTTTTAAGAAAAAAAAACCAGAAAAATCTACAATCAGGCAATCCACAAGCCAATACCCAAAATCCCTTTTTACTCAATTTACTGCAGAGAATTCAATGAATAAATAAATAAATAGAAAGAAAGAAAGTTTTGAAGCTCAAAGTGCTCCATTTAACCATAAACCAGAAAACAAAACAAAACACAACTCATCTGAGACTAGGCTTATTGCAACTATATGAGCTTTTTTTAAGTAGAAATAAAAATTACTCGGGTAAAATCAAATCTTTTCTACCTTATTGGCAACAAAAACCAAGAAGCTTCAAAACCCAGTTCATTAAAAAACAAGCTAAATCTAACTGAGCTAAATTACAACCTAAAACCATATTGCTTAAGCTTAAATTAACAATTCAAATGACAAAAATTTAGTACTTTAAAAACCAAAAGACTCAAACTTTTCATTTTCTTTCCTCCCATTTTCTCAACCACCATGCAAGACCAACAAGTAAATTATAACCATGTTAAAAACAAGTTTCACTTAAGCTTAATCAACACTTCAAATCATAAAAAAAAAAAAAAAAGTGAAAATACATTAAAAAAAAAGAAGCAAAACTTGCCTGTTTCTTGAAAAACGTAATACGGGTATTGAATTTCTTGTCGAAACTGCTGTAGAAAGGCAGTGTCTTTCTCTCTTTTTGTCTCTCTTCTGCGTGTTTTTTGTTTTAGGGTTCTGTTTTGTTGCTGTAAGAAAATAAGTAGAGATAGAGAGAGAGAGAGAGTGAGTGATTGATGGGGTTGATTTGGTGAGAGCGGGAGTGGAAAAGACAAAAGTAATTTCAACGTTTTACAAGTATTATCTTCTTTACACAAGCTGCCCTTTTTTTTTTCTTTTGACTTCTCTTTTGGTTGAGTATATGAATTTTGTTTTTTCTTTTTTAGAAATTTTTTTTTCTGTGTGTGAACAAAATGCTAATGTGTATTCTCAATTTGGCTGTATTTGTATTTTGGGTGGAGGCAATTGGATTTGATTTTTATAGATTCCTTTCTTCTTTGATGGCTGCTAATGGTCATATACTTTTAATAATTGATATATTACAGTTTTCAATTATTGAATTATTATATACATCCTTATGGAACCAATCTAATATGAGAGGTTGATTGGAGATTTAGGTCAACTGTCTCCTAAATTAGGATGGCGAAAAAAAAATTCAACCCAAGATTATCCTAGTTTAATCTTGTTTAAAAATATACTTATAGATATTTTTTAAATTGTTTTTTTATTTAAAAATATATTAAAATAATATTTTTTTATTTTTTAAAAATAATTTTTAATATCAGCGTATTAAAATAATATAAAAATACCAAAAAATATTTATTTAAAATAAATAAAAAAATAAAAAATTAAATTTTTTTAAAATACTTTTAAAATACAAAAATAAAAAGCTTTTATAGTTTCATCAACCATAAAGTCAAAACCTGTTTGATTTTTTTTTTTTAAATAATGTTATTTGAATTTAAAAAATTAAAATAATATTATTTTAATTGATTTAGATTAATTCATTTAATTTATAACTTGAGTTTCAGGTTGAGGCATTACGTAACCAGTTTAATAACTTTAATTATAAAAGATAAAAAAAAACATGTACAAAGATAGTTTTGATGTATAAAAATTCATATAATATTAAAAATTATGACATGGAAAGAGGAGTAACTCTTCATCTTGTCAATGCATGGCATAGTTTTTTTCATAATACTTGAATTGCATAGGCAAGTAAAGGTAACTGTCCATTTGATGTGATATTTCTTATTACTGTCTTTATCTTAATCAGTATGAGCTAGCTTTGATCTATATAAGTTTTCGGGAGGGCATATAATAAGTTATTTGATTAATTTAGTTGGCACTCTTGAAGTAGTGGAGAGCCCTTTTTCCTTCTTTGTGCTCTATGATTTTAGCAACGTATATCTTTTTTTTTTTTCATATCATTAATACATATTATTGTGGTTAATAACTTTTATAATATATGAGAAGTTATAATGAGAGACGGTTAGTTTTTGTTGTCAAAACTATATTTAGTATATTTTAAAAGTATATTTGATATGAAAAAACATTAAATTCATAGTTTTTTAAAAGTGTTTTTCAATGATTTTGAAGTGTTAATAACAAAAATAAATAAATAAATTCTAAAAAATCCATTTTAATGTATTCTCATGTTCAAATATATTTTTAAAAATCACCCTAAACCACAATTTCAATCTCACTATGACAATATTGTATAACATTGATGAAGAAAAAGCCAATATTGTTTTAGCATAATAATGGTAATGATATTGTTTATCTAGTTAACTTTTTAAACTTGTGTCTTGGGTCATTAGACCGAAAGCATTTTATTTAAGAAAATCATGAAATTTAATTTTTAATTAATTAAATGCTAAATGATGAAATTTTTTTTTAAAATCTAATTATACAAAAGGATTCAAAACAAAAAAATACAAATTAAAAGAATGAGGATCAAAATTTAAATACAAAATAAAATTTATTTTTTTATTGAAAGGTAAAATTGAAAGGGAAAATCAACTTAACAAAATGTCAAAAAAAGAAAACAAGATAAAACAATGGGGATGAAATGGGAAAAAATAACATATTACAAAATTAAGATTGAATGATAAAATTAAAAGCAAATAAAACTTCTACAAAAAGATTAAGAAAAAAAGACTAAAGTTGAAATATCATGAACAAAAAAGACCAAGTGTACCTTTTGGGTTAGAAAAAAGAACTGAAAAGAAAAAGCCTCACCAGCGACAAATCGATCGCTATTAACAACATATGCCGCACCAATAACAAAAGGAAATGGTGACGCTTTCAATAACACAATGAAAGTATATTTTTGGTCATTAAGTCTTCCCAAGGTATATTCATAATGCGCAAGCACCTCCCAAACATCAATGGTTGTGTCACATATGCATACACATTTTTTCATTTAGATAATATTAATCTATATTAAAATATCAAATTTTCATTCATGAAACCGACAATAACATAAAAACACTAATGAAAAGATCAAAAGGCCCTCGATGCATGAAACTTTATTTTAAAAATTAAGAAAGACATAAATATCATTTCATATTAGTTTCCAAAAGCGTGTTTTGGGGTAATTTAGTCATTTTTTTCATGCTTAAAAAATATTAAAAGACACATATACCCTTGGTCAATCATTTAATGACTAGTGGGTATTGCAAAAAAAACCAAAATACCCCCCAATATAAAGGCATTTAGTTTTTTTTTAAGGGAAAAGATTTCATTACACTATTCTAGTAAACAATGTTAATAATTTTGTGTCTATACTGTTTTTCAAATAACAACTAGCTTTTGTTAATTTTAGATCTAAAAATAAAAATGAAAATAACATTTATTGGAGGTGGGAAAAGGTTTTGATCATATTATTAAACCTGACTTGGCTCAGCCAGTCAACTTTATAATTTATTGATTCGAAATTTAAATTCAATCTGATTTTTTTTCAGACTTGTTTAAAAGTTAATCTAATATTTAACTTAATTGATCCAATTAAACTTAAAAAAAATATAATTAAATTAATTTTAAAATATTTTTTTTATTCAAAATAATGTTGTTTTAATATGGATCAAGTACGGATTACCAAAGAAAATAAAACCTTAATTAGATGTTAAGTATAATGTTTGGCATTTTCTAATGGGTATACATTTTTGTCACATAAGAAGACACATATAGAAGTCTTTTATGCAATTTGATTTGATGGTATGATATATCTGCATCAAGATGAACGTTTGACAAACAAATCTGTGTCTTTCTATAAGAACAAACAAATATTAAGAATTCCACTTTGTTTGTTTGGAGAACATGTTCAAGAGAGCACATATGAAAAGACATAACAAGGAAAAGATAACCTTATTTTGTTGCAGGGCAACAGGAAAAGCAGTTTCCAGTTAATCTAGAAGGAAACCCTAAATGTTCCTCTTGCATTTTTTTCTCCGATATGCTTCAAGGGTTTGGTTCAGGTGTCACAGAGAAATATTATACAATTTGCAATCTTGTATTTTGAATCTCATTATTGTTTCATAATGAAATGAAATACTAATATTTGATTAATTATATTTTTATAAATGTTAACTGAGAGTGAATATTATATTTTAAAAAAACTAAATTTTATCATTTGTTTGAGAGTTATGTTATTAAATCCAACTTTCCTTACTAGATAAATTAGATAATCTGTTGATTTAGAACCTAACTCGATTGGATCATATGGGAGTTAACTCAATTAAAACTGGGATGAGATCCAAAACAATTTTTTTTTTTTGTTAAACCCGGAAATAATATTATTTTAAATTAACTTGAGTTAATTTATTAAAATCCAAGTTTTAGAGCATGTATTATATGTTTAAGCATGAAATGTTGCCTTTTAAATTGGACTTTAAAATAAAATAAAAGGTATTATTTTAACTCTTGTAATTTAAAACGCAGCATTCTGTATAGAAAACAAGCCTTTAAACTAGATTATAAACCGGAATCAGTAATTTTATAATTATGCTAAGTAGGAATGAGGCAGTGGGGCCAAGAAAGCTACAATAATTTTCAGTTGGTGCGTTGCATGGAAGAAATATTTGTAGTCTCTGTTGCTGTTGCATTTCCTGATGAATTATTAATCTAACATCTCATTGTTTATACCATCGAGTAAATAAACAATCCTAAAGCTTATCGAAAAAGAAAAGAATAATCTCACAAAGCACAAAGTCCAACTAACCACAATCACTTGTTTATTCAGTAATCATGTTCATGATGATCACCACTGCTGTTTCTTTCCATTCTTTTAGGTCAAGATCTTGTCATTTTACAGACCTAATTAACGAAAGCAAAAGTTATGGAAAATCTTGGACCCCTCCATCAATCCAATGGAAAACTTCCATGGTAGAAAGTGAAGGACAGCTGGCGTGTTGAATTCTCCAAATTGGAGACGAACACTCGCCTGTAATTCGATATATATGGAGTCCATGAGGATATTCCAGCTGGGGTGGGGAACCCTAGGTCCCCATTCTCTTCAACCTTGTATCATAACCCTTTCATAATAGTTGTTGAGAGAAGCTTTTTGGCCATGTAAATTTTTTGGAGAATCCTATGTTCTTGCAAAGAGGAAGCAAGCAATTACCCATGAATATGAAGACTTTTTGCTAAATCCTCTCCCAATAAAAGAACTCCAAAATCAACAATACCGTATGGGTTTGAAAATTGCGAACAATGTATGTTTCCTTGCGAGAATTGAACTAGTTTTGTGGATGAGAAAATTGTTGCCATCACTCGACGGTTTATGCATGAATGCATCACACAGAATCTCTACACCCACCATGCTCATTGTTCATCATCTCACCCAGGTGATGATGTCCTCGCGTAAAGGCACAAGTATGTTCAAAATTTGTCATCCAAGTTAACATTTTTTTTTTTTGGAAAAAAAGTTTTATCAAGACCAACATATATATATAACAAAAATGAAATTCATTGGAAATAAGTTCCTCAATTATACTGAGATTTTCAATCAAGTCCTTGAAGCATTATAAAATCAAGCAATTAATGCAAAATTATCAGATTTTAATATATACTGTAACCCTTAAAAAAAGAGCAAAAATTATTTGTTGCGTTATTTTCTTGTGCCAATATTAGTAGTTTTCTTAGCTGATAAAAAAATCCCATTCGAAAGTGATAGAAAACAAAATATTTATTCAATGTACAAGTCCTCTTAATGAATAATTCTAACAAGGCCATTCAAAAACACACGATTTTATTTGTTGTCAACGTTCATTAGTATACATAATCATGGCACATAAACGAAAGAAGAAGCAATAATAGTGTCATGTACAAGAAGAAGAAGAAGAAGAAATCACAATTCATGAATTATTCTAAGTACTGCTTTTGATGGGGGGTATAGACGTGCGTGGGTTAACATTAAGTATTATGTGATAGTGTTAGGGCAAGTTTCCTTAATTTTGATAGCTTTAGAGACTTAATTAACTGAACATCTCCCTGTAGTTGGGGATCTTATTTGTAGTTATTCCAGGCTATTTGGATACGAATTTTGAAGAACAGCAAGCTAGCTAGCAAGCCAGCCACGTTCAAACCAAACCCATTAGCTCACCATAAGATACAGACATGGGAATGGGAATATATACAAATTAATATAGGAGAAGCCGCATTAAATCACTAAGGCTTCGTGGCTACTTCTTAGCTAGAAGTTTGGATCACACAAATGATTTGCTTCCAAACAATAATATATATAAGATTTTATTAATAAATTGGTTGGTGGCAGATAAAAGAAAATAAGAATTAGAATATCTTATCATGTAAGGATTGTTCTGAGGATATCCTAATTCTTATTTTTCTTTTATCTGCTACGAACCAACTTATTAATGGAGTCTTTATATATATATATATATATATATATATATATATATATATATATATATATATATATATATATATATAAGTCCTGTGTTTGAAGAGATGCAAGAAATCTCGTATTTGTATATAGTCTTGTGTTTGAAGAGATGTAATAAATTTTCGTATTTGTATTGGATATGTATGCACAAAAAATTATATATGATTACAAATCATCATCATAATCTTTAATCTAAAAACTTAGAATAATGAATTATAAGTTTGTTAAATAATTATATCAACTTAATATCTTAAATTTTTAAGATTTCAAGATATATTTATATAATTCTCTAATATATTCATTTAAATAAAAGTTTTTAAAACTTAAAATTTGTATATATTTATATTCTAATTCTATTTTTTGGGATAGGTATTCCTTGACCCCAGCAACATTAATTGTTAGAGATGAATAATAATTAATTAGACGGTTGAAGGGGGAAAAAAAAAGGAGAATTCCTTTTGTTAGGTATGAATGATAATTCCCCACCAAGAATCCCATGCATATTGTCCACGAATCTAGCTATATTGCTGACTCTTTTCTTCTTTCAGTAAAATTTGGGTGTTCAATCATTGTCACAAATCACAATTGGCTATATAAAGTGCATTATCATCCTCAGCATTTTCCATCTTCATCAACTATTTCTTGATAATTTTTGTCTATATCAATTAATTAGCTTTCAAGACGAGAAAATGTCACACCCAATTCACCAAGCTAATGACAAAAGTCCCTATGGCGACCTCACAAGAGAAGAATTCTACAAGAAGCACCAAATTCTTCACCAAGAAAGCTTCATGTTCAACAAGAAGAACATGAGGATCTTCACACAATCTTGGCGTCCGGATTCCACTTCTCAGCCAAAAGGGATTGTAGCCATGGTCCATGGCTACTCCTCAGAAAGCAGTTGGCTCAATGAGCTAACTGCTGTAGCCGTAGCCAAAGCAGGATTCTTGGTTTGTGCACTTGACCTACAAGGCCATGGCTACTCCGATGGGCTAGCTGGTCATATCCCAAATATTCAATATGTTGTTAGTGATTGCATTAAGTTTTTTGACTCAGTCAAGGCTAGCAACCCTAATTTGCCAGCCTTTCTATATGGTGAATCACTAGGAGGGGCAATTTCAATCCTTATATGTTTGAAGCAAGGGTATGCATGGGATGGCTTGATCTTAAGTGGTGCTATGTGTGGTATTTCGGGAAAATTTAAGCCTATGTGGCCCTTGGAGAAGCTACTCCCTTTGGCAGCACTGTTTGCACCGACATGGAAAGTGGTGGTCTCAAAGCCAGTCTCTAGCAGATCATACAAGGAAGAATGGAAGAGAAGGTTGGTTGCCAACAACCCAAACCGCCGGAACTCAGGGAAGCCTCCGGCGGCAACTGCGTTAGAGTTTTTGAGGGTTTCTGAGTACATAAGGATGCATTGCTATGACCTAAAGGTTCCATTTGTAATGGTGCATGGGGAGGATGATTTTGTATGTGATTTTAGGTCAGCTAGCTTTGTGCATGAATCAGCTTCAAGCAAGGACAAGACATTGAAGATCTTTCCTGGTATGTGGCATGTGTTGATTGGTGAGCCTAAGGAAAACGTGGAGCTTGTCTTTGAGACTATCCTGTCCTGGTTAGAAGATCATGCTGCCAAGGCTAAAAAAACCAAGACCACAGCAAGTTGATTACTAGTTCTTTGTTTTGTTCCTATCAATAATTAAATTGATAGAAATTAAGGAAATGTTATCATCACACATATACTTGGTAAAATTAGTATATTTCCAGGAAAATGAAGAAAGATATATATATATATATATATATATATATCCTTATGAGGAAAGGAAATCAATATTTTAATAAAAGAGTCGCTGTCCCATTCCATCAGCTAGCTGCATGGTCATTTAATGGCCCGGGTATACTACATCTATGACATGTGACGATCTCTCTCTTATGCCAGCAGCCATTTAAAGATTTTCTAGCCAGCCAACCAGCTCTCCCATGGCCATAGCTAATTGGTCCATGGTACTCCTCTCTTATGCATGCTTTCATTTCATACATCCAAGTCATTGTGTATGTATGTATGTATGAGCATGGTGCCTTTTGCTTCTCAATTATTGAAAGCTAGCTGTGTTTCTGTTTGTTTACGTAGGATATTTATATATATATATATATATATATAGAAATCCACGAGCTTGGCTACTCGACTACTAGTCATAATAAAGATAAGACAATAACGTGTTAGGTCGTGATTCAAGGCTCTCTCCAATACTGTATAAAATACTCCTTCCGCTCTTCAATAACTAGTTATATAATTTTTTTATTTTAAAGATAAATTAATCATTTTACTATGTTTAAAAGCCTATATAGACCTAGACGCTAATTCAATATCTTTTTTTTCTCTCTCAACATCAACTTGATCATTTTACTATTTAATTAAAAAAAAGTGTGAAAAAATTTATGTAGTCCCCAACAGGCGAGGACAAATATTTTTTTATGAGAAAGGTAAAATTATTAATTTACAATTCTAATCCACAATGCAAAAAGGTATAAAGCTAAAATATTTGACACTGTTTCTACCTCCCTTTTCCGTTTTATTTTTTTCTTAATTCTAAGATACAAGAAATATACACACACACATAAAAAAAAAAAAAAGATATAGGCGAGTTTTGTCAAGAGATAGAGATAAAAGTGTAAAATAAATTCATCTTTAATATAATTTTTAGAATAAATTTATATATTTTTAAAACATAAAGTATATATAAAAAATATCCATTCCATCCCAGTCTCAATTTTTCTTTTATTAATAAAAAGCTACCTTAAAGCTCCTCGTCGTAGATGAACGGGATGGATCCACCCTGCTTGCATCGGAAATTCAATCTCTCTGCTTTGACTAGCTTCAAATCAAAGCTCGGCTAGATGAGCGAAACTACATGCATGTTATCCAACAAAGATCTAAAATTCGTATTGATAAACGAAAGTCATCAACATGTGATTTCGTCCTTTCCATCAAATCAAAGCTAGAAGCTAGGACTGATCTCCCCTGTGAAAGGGGATTTGAAAAGTCTGACCTTAGGTGTTGGAAGGTGTCTCCTGAGTGATAGGCATTGAAAATGGAAGGGTTCCATCTAAAGGTTTAGTGCTCAAAACGTATAATGCTCGAACTGGGACTAGAACAAACAAGGGGAGAGAGCAAACACTAGCAGTTCCTGTTGTAACCTATTTTTGGGTCCCCCTGAAAAATAAAATAAATAGCCAAAAGAGGTTAGAAAAATAACAGGAGGCAGAAACGCTCGAAAAATAGTCAGAAAATTGGTCAAGGAATTTAAAAATACAAGGATTGAATTTTTGACAGTATATTCTTGAAGGATGAAAGCCCTATTAAGAAGAAAAATTTGAATTTTAGGGAGAAAAGCCCAAATTTGGATTTTTATGGGCTTAATTGGATTTTTATGGGCTTAATTGGATTTTTATTTGAATTTATAGAAGATTTGATTCCAAGAAAAATTGATTTTTAAGTCAATTTGGGCTTTAATTTGGAGAAATTTAAGTTCTGGGGCCAAAATATATTTTTTAGGAATTTATTGGGTCAAATCAGGGGCTCATTTGCATAAAAATTGAAGTTTAAGGGCCAATTAGGGATTTAATTAAGAAAATCCGAAGCCAGGGACCAAATTGGAAGAGGCGCGTAAATGGAGGGGCTGCTATTTTTTCGATTCAGGGGCCTAATTGAAGAAATTGAAAGTTTATTAATCAATTGAGGGCTAAATTGCATAAATCAGATGCCAAGGACCAAAATGAAAAAGGCGGCCAACAAGAGGGGCAGGGACCGATTTGGAGGACTGATTTGAAGTTTGGCCATTTAAATGAAACGGCGCGTTTTATTCAAAACGACGCCGTTTCATATACAAAAAAAAAAAAGGAAAGCAGAACGGTGTCGTTTTGAACGACACTGTTCATCATCTCCTTCCCCCCCGTTTGTAACAGAACAGAAACGAAAGAAAAAAAGGAAAAATTTCAAAACTTCCCGCCTCTCTCTCCTCGTCCCCACCACCACCACCGAAAGCAAGAGTGGCCGACCAGCCGTTGCGTGATTGTGGCGCACTAACCGTTTCCTTTTTGCTTATAAATAGAGAGAGGCCGAGAGGAGAGAGGGGGAACCGGACAAAGAGAAGAAAAAAGAGAGAGACGAGACCGAAGAGAGAGATAGAACCAGCGAGATAGAGGGGAAGAGAAAAGAATAACACGAAAAAAAAGAGAGAAAGAGAGGAACCCCGAAACAAAAAAAAAAAACAAAGAGAGAGAGGAAGAGAGAGAAACCCTGTAACAGAGGAGAGAGAAGCCACCGTCCGTGAAGCGAGGACACTGCCGCCACCACCGCAGCTCCGCCAGCACCAGGTACGCCTCCTCTCCTCCCCCTGCATTTTTTCTGTTAATATATATGTTTTGCCTCCTGCATGCAGAATCGTTCTGCATGCAGGAGGCGGGGGGGGGAAATTAATTCCCCCCCCCCCCCCGTGTTTTCTTTTTTTTTTTTTTTCTCTCTGGGCCAGATTGTGTCTGGCCCAGAGTTATGTGGACGGGCCAGAGGGATCTAAATATTTTGTTGCTTTACACATTTGGTTTTGTATTTTTATACTGTAAAGATACAAAATCAGTGTTATAAATACCCGGTTTTCGTCAAAACATCAAAGATTTTCAGAATAAAAAATGTTTTTGCTTTCAAAAAATTCTAAAAAGTCCCTAAAAATATTATTTATTTTTCTGCATATTTTTTTTAGCAAAGAGGATTAATATTGGGTTGTATTTTTATACCGTAAGGATACAAGCTCAGTATTAAAACACCCGATTTTCGTCAAAGCATAAAAAAAATAATATTTTCCAAAAATTGTTTTTGTTTTAAAATACGGCCTAGTCTCTCCAATATATATACATAAATATTATAACATCATATTTTCACACAACAAAGAAAATTTTCAAAACAATATATGTATTAACATGCATTTTGGCTTTAATAACCAATTTATTCAAGCCATGAGAACTAGGCCAATATTTCAAAAATTCTAAAAAAATCCTTTTTTTTTCTTTTAATGTTTGGGATTACGAATTTATACGTAAAACGTATTCCTAAATATTATTAATAAAAGTTTGGTATGGACGTTAGAACGGTTAGATTTTTTTTTACCCGATAAGATAAAGACCTCCTTACTGAGGAGGATTTTTCTTGAACCATAGACAGACCAACAACTAGGAAAATACAATAACACTTTAGTTTTTTTTTTATCAGACAATAAAACAATGCAGCTTACCTTAGGTAAGGCGTATTTGGGGTGCTAATACCTTCCCTTTACGCAACCAGTCTCCGTACCCGATCTCTAAGACCAGTTAGGTTCCTAGTGACCAAAATACTAGGTGGCGACTCCAAAAAACCAAATAAAAATAAAAAAAAAATATTCGCCAGTCGAACCCGCAAATAAAAATTTTTTTTTTTTTTTGGGGAGCGGCAGTTCCAATAAGCCAAGTTAAAACAATTAGCCCTTGCTACGACAAGAAGTGTGTTTAATAAAATCATGTGTTGGATTGGGTTGTGTTATGTCTCATACATGCACCCATATCAAGCATGTCCTCTAAACCAGTAAAAAACAATGGTGATAGTTGTCAAAGAGTTATATTTAAGTTGTCAGGTAAAGTTTCAAAATATAATTTATAGTATTTTTTAACATACCCCCTCAAATGAAGGCTCTTGAAACTTAAAACTTGCACAGACTCACATTATTTTATTGTTAATTTTTATCAAATAAATAAAAATGGTGAGATTTGAACTCGTAACCGCTTGGTCATCAAGACTTTGATGCCATGTCAAAAAATCATCTTAACCTAATAGCTTAAACTGTTAGGTAAGGTTTCAAGATATGATTTATATTATTTTCTAACACATTCCGGCTCCTCAAGTAAGAGCCTTCTAGACTTGAAACTTGAACATGCTTATACAACCTTGTATTTAATTTTTTAATCAAATAAATAGAAATAATAAGATTTTAACTCGTGATTATTTAATCATTCAGACTTTCAAGATATAATTTATATTATTTTACTAGAATGGTGATGTACTACTATCTTCGAGTTGATCCAGCAGACATTGTATGTGGTTAACAGTTAGAACAACCAGTCTAGCATAATTCCTTACAGTGATTAGCCTCAAAGGTGAGGAATTAAAGGCATACAACCACCATAGGTTAGTTTCGGACTAACATAACCACCACATCAATTAATATACTTCCCTTTATAATATGGCACCTAGCTAGATGTGCTTAATTTCTAGAAACTTAATTGCAACCTAAGAAAAGCTGGAATCTCCATTGAAAAATCACGTATAATCTGTTGCCTTTAATAGGACTCCATATCTTTTCTCAATCCTTTTATTTGTGCTATAACGTCTCGCGTTTCGCACAAGCTAATTCTTCTTTACTTTATTCAGTGACTAGGGATATTCTCGGACCACCTTGCGCGCGCCAAGATTAAATTCTCGGAAAAGTAGGATATGGCATTTCACATAAGATTACAGCCATTACTGAATTGGATGAACTTTCTGAGCTAGGAAACTAGGACGTGGCACAGTGATTTCAATGTTTTTACTTCGTTTTTTGCTAGCAAAAATGGTACATAATGCAATCAATTGTTCATAACAATCAAAGATTGCTGGGAAAGAATTGTAGATGAGACATAACTTCCCTTCGAACTTGGTCCCTTCGTATCTTTCCAGTCGTTGTCAGTGGAAATGGCTTCCTCCATAAAATAAAAAGCTTTGGCACTTTAAACCTGCAAAAGATTTATCAGTAAGCCACTAAACATCTTCAAAATACACGTAAAAAGGAAGAAAATGAATTGATGAATCTTCGCTGCTGAATATTTATCGATGTGAATAGGCCCTTAAGTTAACATTTCTGGAACGGATTTAAAGAGAGCAGCAATACCCGGTTAATTTCTTTTCCCTACAGTAGTCTCTGAGAACCTCTCTGCATAAGGTTAGATTGTTTTCTGCAGATTGTTTACAGTTGTTATTGGTCCATTGCCAACTTTGTCTTAATTTAATGCAAGCAACAACCATCTCTGTCAAACGAGCTTCTGGAACTCCCACTACAACAGTGGCACTAACTCCTGGATGTTGCAACAACATTGCTTCCACCTGAAACATTAAAGCAACTACACTTTATAGTAAGGACCGTGAAGGCATAAATCCAGTCACTGATCCATTAAAGACATGAAGCTCAAATTTATTATTGCACGATTCTACAGTTCAGAGGATCCAGCAAATCACTCTGCCCATGATTGTCCCAATGTTAGATTCAGTCGCTATTGCTTGATTATAAAGTAGATTATGAAGGCAGATATATATCACACTTACCTCTTCAGGGTAAATGTTCTCTCCACCGCTCTTGATTCGGGCATTCTGTCGTCCAACGAGCCATACATTGCCAGAGTCATCTATGGAACCAATGTCACCGGTGTCAAGCCAAAAATCATTGGTGGATTCTGTTGCCTTCATTGGATTCTGATCCCAATATCTAAGCATTAGATGGGGACCTCTAGTTAAAATTCTGCCAATGGTAGAAGGTTCGTCGGCACTTATCTTCAATTCAACATGTGCTGGAGGTTTGCCAACACATACACCATGTGGTTGGTGAACTGAACTGGATTTTGTTTTATCCACTGTCTGCAGAGTCTGAGCAGGGGTTTGAAGTGTTGGATCATGAAGGGTCATGAAAGTTAGAGAAGAACATGTCTCTGTCATCCCTTCATAAAAAGGGAGAGAGTGAAAAAACAAGAGCAAAACACTAATAAATCTAGTAGTATAAGAAACAGCTCATCCAAATTGATTTGTACTTTCAAGAACAATTTAACATTGGAAACATTATATGGAAATACAATTTTTTTTTCCATAGATGTCTAAATATGGTTCTAATTTCTTCATACTTGGCTTGTTTGAGTAGCTCCATTCAGTTCAGCTACACTCTAATAGCCTCATGTGGCCTGGATTGTCTATGAATCACTAGGATCAAAACTTGTTAAATTGACCTAGTCCAGTGGCCAGCATTGTAGTGGTAAATGTTATGCAGAAACAATGAAAGTAATTGCAGAATAGCCTAGAGCATCCACAATCCCACTCCTCTAACACATTAGAAACCAACAATTCAAAATCAAATTCACATCTACAATGTTTCATCAAAAAATTGATCCCAAAAAGTAGATAACATGCCAAAAGATTATATTAAAGAAGAAGACAACAAAGATAGACAAGTCGCTACCGTAAGCTGAAAGAAGCTTAGCTCTTGGGAACAATTCAGTGGCATCTTTCATAAGCTCAGCTGACAGACTCCCACCTCCATTTAATAGCTTCTTCACATATTGCCTCCCTTTCCAAGTTTCTTTCAACCTGACAAAATATTTCAAAATAGTAGTTTACTACTATGTGACATAAATATAAAATCACAAATAAAGCAGTGTGGTCAATGTTGGGGAAAAATGAAGAAAACTAAACAAAATATTTTAGAAGAGCTTAGCAACAGAGATAAAATTTTAAGTGTATGCTGACAAATTGCAGCGTAAATGTTAATCATAAAGTGCATGTCGTATGAAATGTAATAATGAATTTCAACAACAAAAACTACTGTGTAAAGATAGCTCTATCCAAGCAGAGGTTAGACACGACTCTGTTAATCTCCATTACAGGTGGGACTGCAACTTTACCTGGTTAAGGAAATCAAATCAGCCATCATTGCTGGGACAGTGATTAGAGAAGTAACACAATGTTGCTTGATAGCTTCTATGGCTAACGAAGCCTCAAATTTTGGTATCAAGACATGGCAACCTCCGACCATTAGCATGGTTATGGCTGATGACAATCCACCAATATGGCACAATGGAGCAGTGTGCAAATAAACCTGCAGAAGTCCAAGGAATATGGAATCCAGACAACAGTCATTTCTAGCTACCAATGCTACTATTCTTCAAATTATAAGAAACTCTAGAAATATCCTTAATGGTTTGCATTATCTTTATCTCTTTTAATTGCCATGTTTTTCCAGTTACAAATTCAGATCCATAGAAAACAATTCTTCAGAGCTGCATACATCATCCTCACTGTAACCAACAACAGCAACTTTCGCTAGGGACTGTACTATCATAGCTGAATGGCTTATGATGACTCCCTTGGGCCTTCCGGTGGTTCCTAAAGCCATAAAAAAATTTCAGCTAAAATAATAATTAGATCAGTGGATCATGCCAGTTAAGGATCTACACAGGAGGAACCTGAAGAATGGTACTAGAATTTAAACTTCAATCATATTTAAGATACTATTTTTTTAACATAACTTATTTTCCCTGCTGTTGAAGTGATTCTGTAAGTAAAATGTGCTCTTAGATGAACTAATTTAAGAGAAAAGCACAAAGCATTTCGTAGAAGCACCTTCAGTAGGAATCTTCGACAACGAAACATATCAAAGGACACTCAAAATTCGAACCAACAGTGGCCAAGTTTAGCTCAAAACATAAAATTTTGAACTGGTCTCAAAGGGTTTGTCATTTGTGATTGGTGACTGCCAGTTGCTGACCTATCATGTAGCAAGGATTTGACATCTATTTCTTGCACATGGCTGATAAAACAAACAGGAGTATTAGAAGCTGTTGGAATTGTATGAAATAATTGTCATTTCTGTCAGTTTAATTGCTCAGATCTAAAGAGCTTTCCTTTCTGTGAAGTCATGAAAAGTGCTCTATCAATTGGAATCTAAAAAAGGGAAGCAGCTGATCTTTGACATCCCTACGCGACGTACTGGGATGGGTGATTGAAAGGAAGCAGGGAGACCCTCCCTATAAGGGGGATATGGTTGCTATACACAAATTCAGAATTGTATTTGTGCATTATACCAGGAACATGCACCAACAACACTCTGAAGATAAATTTGGTAAAAATATAATATTCCACTGAACATCAAAAGATTTCTTCTTGAATTTGCTTCCACACACATCATAGGACTTGTACCTGAAGTGAAGCATATTATGACAGCGCCCTCAGGTGCCCAGGAGTAATCCAGTTGTTTAGTTCCTATGACATGCTTCCTAAGTGTTTCAGTAGTTAACACTGTCAAAATGAAGAAAGCAACAACAACATTATGTCTATCAGAACATGGAAGAAGAATAAAACCAGATGAAGAGATGTGAAGGAAGCTACACACCATTTGATGCTTTTTCAAAACCAGAAGAAGGGGAGCCTGAAAAAACATGCCACTTGACAGAAGGTAAAGCATTACTCTGGAGCTCTTGATACCAGTGTTTACAGCTCTCATCAGTGACCAGCATCACTGACCTTACCATTAACATTGCTGATTTTGCTTCTTCGAAGCTCTGCAAATGGAGAACACAAAACCTCAATCTAACTCTTTAGGAGTTGGCTAAAGAATTACGCAGCAAGTAGATAGATGGCTGGTGCAGATGCCGAACAGCACATACACAGGCAGGTGATGTACTAACCCATCGGTAATTCAAAGGAGCAACTATGCCTCCAACAAATGCAACAGCAAGTAACCACTCCAAATACCAATCACTGAAACAAATACATTCATCAGAATTTGTAAATTCACATCAAATTTATTAAACACGGGTCACTATTTAAGATCAACAAATTATTTTACACCAAAGTTATTAAACTTGTCCCACCCATGATCCAGCCCAAGGCCGGAGTCATGGGTTGGGCGGGTGGACCCAGGTCAATTCAAATCGGTATTATTTCAAGATTTAAGAAAATAAAACAAAACGGTGTTATTATGAATTTTTTAAAAAGTTAATCAGGTTTTGACAGTGTCGACAGAGTGCGGGTAAACTCACAAGGTCAGCACCTACCTGGTTTAATTTAAAGCCTAACTCAAACCAAGTCAGGTAAATCACCAAGTTAGCCCAAAGAGCCAAGTTTAATAACACTATTTTACACAATCAACAAGGATTATTATCCATCAATAATTTCTATTTACATTGATGAACAAAAAATTATTTTGGAAGAAAACAGAAAATGGAGGGCTAGATCAGAGAAGTTTCAAAAACTACAAAAAGGTCAGCTAATTATAGTATAAATTTCAATAATGTCCAATGTAATTTATCCATTCTTTATATTTTCAAGATCATAAGTTTTTTTTTTTTAATTTCTTGATATTACCACCTCAAAGATGAAAGATAAAAGTCTTCATTGACTTCATATTAAATTAAATTATATATTTTTTGTTCTCTCTTACCAAACTAGTTTTGACAATGCCGCCAATATTATTAAACAAAAGGCTCGTAAGCCATCAATCCTTGTTTACTTCACCAAATTAATTTCCTTAATCAATGCAAAAAACCCTTTTGAAAAACACCATTAATTCTAAGTTTAAGACGACTAATCTATGCTTAAATTAATCACAAAACCATGATTGTTCACTCAAGAAATTAATCAATTGAACTAAAACAAGAACCTGATTCCTATTCCACTCAATTTCCTAGCAAACCAAACAAGAACATCGACACCAACATTTTCCAATAGCCAACTTCCAGAACATCCTTAAAAAGAAAGAAAACATAACTCAAAAGTATAAACCACCGTCTAAGAGAACCTGGTTTTTTGCCAAAGGAATGTGATGGTGCAAGGTTAGATGATGATGATAAGAACCTGTTGAAACCACAGATGGCTACAATGTCACCATTGCCAAGACCAAGTTGAAGCAGCCCATGAGCCAAAGACAAAACATCTCCCACAAACTGGTGTCCTGTTTTTTGCCTGTCACCAGAGATGGTAACCACAGAAGTTGAACGTAGAGTTGATAGTCTGGTCAGGCACTGGCAAATGTGGGCTTGAGAGTAATTAGCCATCTGTGTTAGCGGCGAATTGGGGATATGAAAAAAGAAAGTCTTCTTCTCTTTGGTCTCTTAATGGAGAACTTGGCAGTTGAAAGAAAGCGCGGATAAGATTACCTTATCAGTTTGGTAGTTAGGGTAAGGATAGGGGGATTAGGCTGTGAGGCTACGTAGGTCACAGTAATAAGTGATTGGTGGATGGTTTAGAGAAAGCCACGTGGCTTTTTCCAAATGGAAGAGATTTTGGGTCTCTTTCTCTCTTTAAGATTTGTTTTTTGTCTAGGAAAAAAAAGACAAACAAGAAAACAATATAACATCCCCTGTACCTCTTGTTTTAAAAATAAAACAATTCAAACATCCGTGTCTGTCTCCATCCCTCCAGTTATTTCTTGAACACTAACCAAACACATCCTTTCTGATTATAATTAATAATTAAAGCCAGTTGCTCCTTACAAGTCCACAACTTCTTCTTGAACATGTAAGAGAAAAAAATCCTAAAAATGATAACTTAATCACTCATCCATCATAGCGAAAGAAGTTCATGAAGGAGAAATTTGTGGAAGGCAATATGGCGATGAATACTTTGATCCCATTTTATGGCCTCCCATGGTACTTTTTCGACTAGATGTATCAAAACAGAAGATATATGCCAATACACCATAAATCCAAGAGCTCATGATTCTGATTCTAAATTACAATTCTTAAAGCATTTGATTTGGGCTGTGATGTTGTGATTGTACAGTCACATAAATGACCGCTCAAATCAAGTGTTTTTCCAAGCACCAACCAAATTTCTAGCATAGCCACCAACAATACATCAATCATTGCAGTGGAAGATTTGAAGGATAAAATCTCACTTCTTTCCACCCCCAGACACATTGAACTTGAAGAATATTATGTCTCCATCTTGGACAACGTATGTCTTCCCCTCCTGCTTATACTTCCCAGCAGCCTGAGCGAAATTGCAAGAGAGATTCAATTCGTCAATAAAAAGGATAAGCCTGCATATTTTGTACAGCAGGGGTGCGGTGCATATAAATATAGACACCGATGTAGGAGTCATTAATGGGAACTTTACTCCAATTTTCCTTTACCGTCACATTTCAAGTTCAAATAGATGCCATATTAAAAGCTCACAATAACAAAGGCCCATGAGGCAACAAGATCAACATCAACCATACTACGAAAACCACTACCACCACCACATGCATGTGATCTTTTTGGAGAGTACTGTACAACATGAGCATTTCACACATAATTATAATACATGCAACAAATTCGAATACCTGTTGGATTAATATGTCCAACAAATTTGATTTCATAATGGTTCCACAGCCAATGATCACTTGATATCATGTAGTTTATTCGGTGCATATTTTTGATGTATTCTGGACATATTCACCCTTATGTCATCAGTTTTACAACCGTGCACTAGATTCTAGGGCTGCTCATGATGTTCTATATTGTAGGCTTCCACAACAGACAATAGTATCTCGTTTTGTTTCCTTTTTTGTATCTCTTAATCTCTCCTTTTACCTGCTAGTCTGTCCAATTCTGACTCCAAATAGTTACCGAGGGAATATATTGAAATATGGAAATTATCATTCACAACCCCCCAAACCCCTGAGGCTCTAAGCAAACAATGTTTTATTCAAAACGCATACCTTAACAGCTGACTCACTACCAAGCTCCTTTAGATCATCGAATTTCATGACCTAAGCATTATCAGGAAATTCAAAGATAAGAAATCACAACGTTGAATTTTCAGTAGTCACTGATAAAAATCAAATATGCATCAAGATCATTAATTGACTTGGAAATAATGAAAGGCACAGACAGTTGAGATTATAAATTTATTGAGCAGTTTGTTAAAGACTCAGTTTTGAAAGTGGTGAATCCAAAAACAAGAAACAAACCTCAGCACATATAAATCCTCTTTCAAAATCAGTATGGATAGTCCCTGCAGCTTGGGGGGCTTTTGTCTGTCGTCTGATTTGCCAACATTTCACCTACAAGAGCAAGTGATTCAGGACATTAGGCTTAACTTATCAAAACAGAGGCCACAGACAGCTGGCTGTAAAGATATTATGCCATACACAGGAAGGACTATCATGAAAAATATATGACATCAATGAGAAGGATAATTATCATTGCGGACGAAAGAAAACATGCACTACAAAATAAAAAATTTGTATAACACAAAAAACCAAATCCCAGACTAATAGTGTTACAATCAGATTATGAGAAACTAATGAGAGCTTGAAAATCATGACCAAGAGGGAAATAGGCAGTAATAATTGCAACTGATGTTCAAAGAAAATCCATGTACAGGTGCCATCTGCTAAGATCTAACAATTCAGACCAAAACATAGCAACTAAGTTAATTTCTTATAAATTTTTCCACAATCCACAGTGACAAACTAAAGCGCCCATGTGGAGAAACATTTAGTTGAGCGGGCTAAAATTTTAACAAGAGAGATTCCAAGGCTACACTTCAAGTTTGTGAACATAACTATATAAATGATTGGCCAATACTTGCAGAAATAGTTTGTCATTGAAAAATTTCAATTACTGATCTGAGAAATTGTAAATTACATGTCAACAGTGGCATTAACAATTATCAGGAAACTGCATACAAATGCACAATATGCCTTTATTGTGAGATGCCATGGCCATTGGAAGTTCAGAACATGTTTTGGAGATAAGGCGTCATATAGCTGCAAACAAAAGTAAAAAACCACTACCTGCATACTCAATTCAATTGCAATGAATTTTCGAGCTAAGGCTTTCCATAAAACTTGCCAAAGATAAACTAAACAAAGAAAACAACAATACAAAAATTGTATGGGTATTAGGTATACGTTACCTCGTCAGGGCCAGCAGTGAAAAAGTAAATTAGATTAATTGCTGAAAATCCAATCTTTATGATCTTTGGAAGGCAACTGCAGGAAAGTTGGACTTGTTTCAAGTTAATACCATAAAAGCACAATATTATAATTTTTTAAAAAAGTACAATACTCCTAGAAAACTTCACATTGCAAACTCCAGAAACTTTTTCCAGCAAAATATGAGTTTGGGGGGGGGGGGGCATCGTCATTAGATTTTGTGAACACACTGCAGTTTTTTCTCTCAAATTAATATACAGATCTTCAAATGAAAAAAAAAACAGTTAAGAGATATTTACAAGCCACTGGCTCCTCAATACCAACCTTTGTAACTTGTTCTCCTCACAATACTTAGCTGCTTCATCTGGTAGCATATCAGCAAGAGTTCTCTCTAATATACAGCTGAAAGGAATAATGGTTTCACCGCCATGTTCCTGCACCCTACAAAAGATATCAATAACAACTTATTTCTTTTGTAGGAACACAATCTAAAAGAGCGTATGCTGATCAGAGACCACTGGTGAAATTTGACAATCAAACTGTCACAAGCAACAATAAATTTCTACAGGGGTTGTCAAGGAAGACATGATGCAAATAAGTCACATGCAGGGAATGGAGTGACAGACTTCATAGCAACATACATGAATAGCTTGAAATGGTAAATACAACGTAAAAAAAGGGCATACCATGCATGTATCTTGGGCAAAAACTTGTTCTTCTTTCTTTGGTAATCCTTTTCATTCATATTAATCTGCAAATTCAATGCAATCACCCAAGAAGATCATCAAAACTGCAAAAGATGAGCCTAAGATGAAAAGAGGGTGGAAAACTTACCAAGTAGACAACTGGCTTGGCAGTAAGCAACTGAAAAGTATTCAATATCTCGATATCAGCAGCTTTCCATTCTCCTAAACGGACATCTTTCTCTTCCTCAAGCCAAGCCTTGACCTAACACGCACCATCATTGCTTGAAATCATTTAAAGGAATAAGCCAGTAGTTATAAGGAATAAGCCAGTAGTTATACTCCATTAAGTGTCCTACTTTCCATTTTTTGATGTCTCAATATAAACGCCCATTCTAAAAGTCAAAGTATAATTATTACCTTCTTTCACTCACTTTCCCTTATTACCCTTTACCATCTATCAAATTTACTCAAAACAAACATTTAACTATATAAATATAGTTAGGGGTGAAGGTTGGATCACATTTTAAAAATAACCATTAATTAATTTATTCAATTCCTAAAAATTTGTGCAAAAACAATGAAGAAATTTACTATGGGACTGACGGAGTATATATACAAAGCCAATAGACATCATTCAACATATGCAAATGAAGAATAAGCACAGGCCCTTCACATCAGCATGTGATTAGCTGATAGATTCAAGGTAAAATATTATACAAAGTTCCAGCCGCGAAAATACATACCTTTTGACACAACTCCAGCTCTATTTTTAACTGCTTATCATTGCTCCTCTTCATGCTCTTCTCAACATCCTCTATCCTCCTCTCCATGAACTCAATATCCTACAGTACAGTCAAACAGGGTTTAAAAATCTAATTCATTTTGACTGATAAGTTTAAGACTGAGTGATAAAAAATACATCACAGTATCTTATAGCACATCCCATTCAAAAACGCATGATGGAGCATACTTTAAAATCAAAAATAAAATTCCAAAACAGTCATTTAGATGTTCAATTCATAATTATGGGCATTATTTAAGTGCCAAACAGTATCTGTAGGTAAATCACATACCTTCAGTCGTAGCTCTGCGCTAATAACTTCAAGATCTCTAACCGGATCCACAATGTCGTCAACATGGATAATATCAGGATCCTCAAATGCTCCTATTATACATGCACAGATATGAATAAATTCCACATCAAGTGCACATTTAACACCCATGTACAACAAGCAGGAAAACAATTCTCAGATATCAGGTTTAGATTGAACCCAATTTCTAATTTCTAATATAACAGCAGCAAATAGAACGGTTAACCCTATCCAATGGAAAAGTTTTCTACTATTCTCCCCTTAAAAAGCAAAGCACCATATTTCCTAAGAAGAATATTTCTTCTATGACGCACATTTTATTGTCAATTTCCATAAGAGAATAGTAGTTCAGTAAAAAAAATTAGAAAGTCACTGCGCTATTTTAAATAACAGAAATCTAATTATAAAAAAAGTGATAACTATCTTACGCAAAACATGAAAAATGCCATCAACAGCACGAATGTGAGATAAGAAACTGTTCCCCAATCCTTGACCTTGATGTGCACCTCTAACCAATCCAGCTATATCATGAATCTCCAAGAATGCTGAAACCTGAGCATTAAAAATTTCAATATATATTACATAAAGTACTTAAAACCATAAGAATAACATAAAATGTAACTTATCATCGAATTCGATCCAAAATATTACTTCTAACCAACAAAATTGTATTTCAGAAAAAACAAGGAATAAATTGTCATTATTTCCATTTTCTCCCCATGATTTCAACCAAATCTAGAAATACCCTCATTTTTTCTTCACAGTTCAGCAGCAATAAGAACCATGTTAATCAGCCTATTCACAATTCTAGCATATGAAGTATTTAAATAAAAGAACAAACATGATGGAACTAATCATCTCATCTCAACACGTCCCATCCAAAAAAAGCATAAAGATTCCTAACAGAAAAAAATGTTATCTTTTTAAAAAACCCAGTTTTATTTTCACTTTCTCCCCATCACTTCCATCAAATTCCAGATTTTCTCATTTCTTTCTTCATTATCCAGCAATAATAACCCTGTTTAATCCGTCAGATTCAACAGCTAATATCATCAGCACGAAAAACCCACAAATTATATTCAACAACTTCAAGCACACAAACCTCGCTTTTCGGCTTAAACAGCTGGCAGAGCCACTCGAATCTCTCGTCAGGAATATTAACCCTAGCCTCATTAGGCTCAATGGTGCAAAACGGGAAGTTTTCAGCCGGTATTGACAGCTTCGTCAGAGTATTAAAAAGGGTAGATTTCCCTACATTCGGCAATCCAACCTAGCAAAAAAAGAAACAAGTTTACACATCGAAACACGAAAAAGAGGTTAAAGTAGGGGAAATGAGAGGGGTGAGAGAATAATTACAATGCCGATCTTGAGGTGCGACGAGAATCGGCCAAGAATTGGCCTCTCTGCCGGTGCTTCTTTGGATTTCGATGCTTTTGGTGGCATTTTTTTGGGGGGGAGAGAGAATTGGTTTAGGGTTTTTGGGAGTGATGATGCTTAGCGTGAAATAGCAGAGAGGCGAAAGCAGTGATGGCACAGAATTGGGCTTTTTGGGTTATTGGAGGATATGGGCCTTCAGGAACAAAACCAATTAGTAGCCACAAGTTTAAACCTGTACATTAATTAAGATTAAGTGTGTTTATTAAGATTAAGTGTGTTTACTGAGCTCCTCTTGGAGATTGCTGAAAGCAAGGAGGGTTGCAAGAAGTTCTCCGGGTCCTTCTCTAAGAACCTCAAGCTTGGTATCCACGAGGATTACCAAAACAAGTCCAAACGTGCTGAGTTGCTCATATATCACTCTACCAAGAGTGGTGATGAGCTGACAAGGGACTATGTGACCAGGTTGAACAAGGGCCAGAATGACATTTACTACATCACTGGCAAGAGCAAGAAGGCTGTTGAGAAGTCTCCATTCCAAGTTGAAGAAGAAGGGTTATGAAGTTCTCTTTATGATTGATGCTATTGATAAGCATGCTGTTGGCCAGCTCAAGGAATTTGAGTTCAAGAAGCTTGTCTCTGGTACCAAGGAGGGCCTGAAACTTGATCAGACAGAAGATGAGAAGAAATGGCAGGAAGAGTTGAAGCAGAACTTGGAGGGTCTCTGCAAGGTTATCAAGGATGTGTTAGGAGACAAGGTAGAGAAGGTTTTGTGGCAGTCTTGTTATCTCTAACGCAGATAAAGCCCTAGTCTTTAACTAGGGAGGTTAGGAGAGAGTGCTTGGTGAATGGTAGTGGTATTTCACATAACCTGGATACACGAACCTTTCGATCAAGGCTCTTTGTGCATGTTGGTTAACCTTCGAAATTTACGTTTTCTTTAACATGCTTCTTCAGAGTTCAGACAGGGTCTATTATTGAACATGCCATGTCCATCACAGGTCATTGGTGTGACCAGTCTCACCTTTCTCTCGAGTATTTTTCATCCGTCAAGCTAGATATTGATACTTCTTCGCCTTTTTTTGGCCTGATACCTTGCGGAGTAGTTGAACCAAGAGGTCTCAGATTTAAGTCCAGGATGGCTTCATATGTACTCCTTTGGAAGGTGAAGTGCATGAGCACCAGTTTTCATGTCCAACATCTTGGAATGACCGGAACGGAGAATTAACAGAAAGCTTTTATTATATGGTTAGTAAAACAAATCCTTTTAGAGGTAATGGAAAACTGAAACAGAAACAATACAACATAGCGTTACAATTTCCTGCTTTGATGCAAGTGACATCAAAAGTTGTCCTATCTCATGCTTATGCTTAATAACTATCCGTCCACCCAAAAAATTTCAGCACAGGAAATATAAGAATTGAAGTGCATAAAAAATTTATTGATTCCAAATCCTTTTTTTTTATCTTCTCCTGCTGTCCCGGTAGTCTCCCTCGCTCTCTTTGTCTTTTAAGAACCCTAGAAAAGCAAGAAAGCCAAAGAAGAAGAATCCACCTGACCAGTTTCCTCCTCCTCCACCCCCACCACCGCCACCATCACCGTCATCACGGGGTGGGAGCCCAGGTCCTCCGTCATCAAGTTGAGGTGTCTTTGTTGGTTCTGGAGTTCAATTGACCAGTATGAGTCATCTTAAATATGATGTGTAGCAACAAAAATAAATTATCCAACAGACAGTTGTATAGAAAACTTACAAACTGGAAAATAACAAAAGCACATTTAATGTGAATTCTAAATAACCAAAAAATGAAGTTCATTAAATATTTACCATGCAAACAAAGAAAAATGTTGAGCAACCAAGACACATTTCCAGAAGACATCAATCCCTAGGACACTCATGAACAATTCAAATAGAACATACAAATGAACATTGCAAACAAGCAGGAATATGACTCGTTGATAACTGGAAATAAATGCTGTGTCAATGAAGGAAATACAACTGGACATGTAAAATCAATGCATGTACATCACTGTGCCTTTTCACATCCCAAGGAACTTGTGTGCCTAAAGCTAGCTGAACCTCATTCACTAAGCAATTTGGCAATTCAGTTGAATATGCAAATAGCAATTACCTCGTACAGGAGCCTTGGTAATTGTAGGTGTCTCCTTGAGAACAGTTTGAGTTTGCCCTGAAGTAGAGCATCTTGCATTCTGCAGGAGAAAGAAAGTTTGTTCAAACCTTGTACTCCCTCATTTATTAAATTGTTGAATCAGAATACTTTTGAAAAATGAATATTCAACATCTTTGTGCATGCATATGTATAACACTCGTATTTAAATGGTTTTTCTAGGATTGGCATTTCCATCTTGTTTTATCAAGATACATTCCCATGAAATTGCCAGATTAATCTGCTTCTAAATCACCTAAACAAACTACAGAAGGGAAAGGTTAACTGAGTATCTCTAGGCCAACTCTTCTGCATATATAACTTGCAATATTCTTTCTCCTTAAGCAAACTTACACGTCTCAAAAAAATTAAAGGAACAAGAAGTTCAGACAGCAATACCCATAAATCCCTGTCCCAGTGGCAAAATGTTTACCTCTACAACCTAGGGAACAACAAAATTACAGGCTTCTTGCTTTAGAAAGCTATTATAGCATGGCTTTGCCTGTTCAACTTGTGTAAAGTGCTAATAGAAGACAGAAAAAATACTTATGGAAAAGGTTTCTCTGACCAATTGCATTGATTCAGTTGACTATTAATAAAAGGCAAGAGCTCATTATGTTGAAAACATAGAGAAAGAAATTAAAACTTCCTACATTCAAAATATAGCACACGAGTATAAAGTGAAGTAATAGATCCAACAACAGGCTTACCATAGCAGCAGAACATATAATAGAGGCAGATCGCTTTCTACTTGAATGTACAAAGGGTTTTATTCTATCAATAGGCTGTAATGGTGTAGCAAGTCCAAGTGGACCTTGTCCTGTTTGCTTAATTTGGCCCTTGCATTGACCCCTTGTCTTCACTGTGCGCAAAATATTACAAATTGCAGTATTTAGAATCAACACAGAATCAATCTAACAACCTAGTAAATTTAGCCAAATAACTTACCAGGTACTATATTTTTATTATCATGTACAAGAAGAAAGCTACTTGCAAAAAGAACCATCAGGAATTTTGGGGGTTGGGGAATAGCCTTGATTGACAACATTCAAGAGACCTGTCAGGGATCATGGGGGATAGATACTATCCATTGCACTAGGGCATTAACAACCTAACGCATACCCACACTTAAACAAAGCTTGATACCACTACATAATATAAGTTCCCCAATAAGTTTAAATGCAAGGGCTAGCTAATTATTAGAAAGGCACAGGGTAACCAAGCCATACTAGGGTTGAGGATGGAGCGGGGATCTATTACTATTGCAAATTGTTTATTCATGTTGTGCATTTAAGCTTCACAATTCAAAACTGTAAAGCGCTCGGTAGCTGAGCATCATCTACAGATATATATTCAATATATTATACTCATATCAACATGATTAATCCAATTTACTGGCATGCACATTTTATAGCATCAAATACCTGCTCACTGGTGTCTGGTCCACAATTCTCAAGTAAAAACTAGTCACTATGAACATTTACATTATATTTTCCAAGCATTAAATTAGGGGAACACGAACCTGGCACTGAAACAGGCACAGAGCTGATATTGCTTGCAGAAAAGGGCAACATCTCAGCAACAAAGGAGAAATAACCTGTAAATTTATCTGTTAAAATTAAATGAGATGAAAGATGTCAAGTGAAATCAAATGCTAAATAAGTGCCACCATAATGAACTGCATAGCTTGTAAACCAGATAACTAAAGCCAAAAGAAAGGAAACTTTTCATTCCAAGAAATGAAATGCATTCTTCACGAGTAAATACGCACGTTCCACAAGATGAAGCAAACACCAGAAAGCAAAATCAGTACAGTAACAAGGCTAATTGAGTCATTTCTATTACTCAAACTTAAGGTTCAAAAAAACCATAAAAATCCCATCTTGATAAGATTGAAAAACTCTTGAAAATACCTTTTCTTTTCATATAATCCCAATCCAACCAAAACCCAAGTAAAAGCACAACACACCAGCCCTTCTCTAATCCATAATCCACCACAATCACCAAGACTGCGACTTTTCCATATCTTAAGCTACAAAATGTCACCAATTGAATTTTAACCCAGCCACTGAATAAAGAAAACATATGACCACAACTAACCAGCTAGATACCTAATACAACCACATAAGTTTCACCTTAATTAACACGAAAAATGAAAATCAGACACAAATTGAAAGATGGGTTTTTCTGTTTTCACAGTCCTAAATAATGGGTACCTAATATCCTTTTCTGTCTTTTCTTGAATTTTCTCAGCGACCAACCAGTGTTAGAAAGAAAGAAAGAGAAAGAGGGGAAACGCCGTACCTTTATTGACTCAGTGAAAGGAGAATTGGGACATGAAGAAGACCAACTGAATTTGAAAGTTCTGTGATGTTTTTGTGGTTTTATTGCGAAAACATTGGACTGGTGGTAGGAAAATGAAGGCGGCGATGACGCTGTAATACGGTGCCGTTTGAAGTTCCAGGTTGTTTCTTCTGGGCTGGCTTAAATGGATGATGGGCTGAAATTTGTCTTTGTGTGGTTTGTGGAGTCCAAAATTATTGGATCAAAATTATTTTGATATTTTCCTTTTAATTCCAGTTAGTGATTAGATTAAATAGCAGGTTATTGCCCACGCTATTACTGCAGCTTAGACCAAAAACAATATTTTTGGAATGTAAAGAAATAATATGTAACTTTTTTATGGATTCCACTTTGTTGAATTAATTTTTTTATTTTATTATATAATAAAAAATATAAAAAAATCAATTCACCATAAATATAATACTTAATGATAAAATTCAATAAAAACTTAACATTAAAAGATAAAATAAAATAAAACTAATATGTTCGCTTAAAAAAATTCAAAAAAATATTTAATTCTAATTTCTTAATGCAAGATCATGATTTTCCTTGCCCTAATTGGAATTATTCATAATATGCTATTATTGTTAATTTTGCTCATCAAGAAAACTTGAATATACAAAATTCATTGTTTGATCAGTGGAATTTTAAGGAAATGGTAACACGACATTGGAATCCAATGAATTGTCACAATTTCAAGCCATGAGCCCGTTAAAAAAGCTCAAGCACAATTGCTTGTTAAAAAAGCTCAAGTACATCGGTTTCAGGGAGATCCACATGCTTATTCTTTTTTTCTTTAATTTTTATAAGTGTTGGACGCCCTTTAAAAAAAAAAAAAACATAAACAACAAGTCGTCTGTTATTTATTGATTTTAATTAATTTCTTACTATAATGTATCAACCCACTTGAGCTACGACATGCAATTGTCAACCACTTGAATTGATACTATCATCAACTATACTTATTTTATGCGGAGTTTTTATATTTAAAAAAATTAAAACATAATTCTATAATTTTTAGTTATCCTAGTTTAATAATTCAGGTTATGAGTTTTGCGAGTTACCTTATTAACTCGGGTTGTTTTTTTTTTATTTATGTGATTTTTTTTAATTTATTTTTTAACATCTTATTGATTGAGAATTAGACTTCAAATAAAATGTTAAAAAATAAAAAAAAATCAATTAAAAAAAAAAGAAAACTTAGGTGAACCAAGTTAACTCACAAAAGATCCAAATCATTAAATTGAAATAACCTCGTAAAAATTAAATCGAAACAAATCATGAAATTTAATCCCTAACAAACTAAATGTTAGAAGATGAAATAATTTTAAAAAAAAAAAATCGATTAAAAAAATATTATTAAAATAAATAATATTTTGTGAGGTGAAACACATTAAAAGCACCTCCTCCTTTTAGTATTTTGTTAATATAACATATATTATATTTTTAAATATTAATATATAATATTTCTAGCTTAAAAATAAATTTTTCTTAAAAATAATTTAGTGATTTTTCATAGAATGTAAATAAGAACACGGGAAGAAATTGCTAGCGGTGAAAAAGAAATTTGATTTAAAATAAAGTTACGTATCAAATAGAGAATTGTGTTTGTTAAGATAAAAAATAGTTTATATTCAAATCATATTCATTTTCATGATTTGTTTTATAAAAACCTCTATAAATTAATATTTCTTAGATCATTAGAAATTATTAAATAATCAAGATTTTATTTAAATTTGAAATTTATGTTGTAATCGAACAAAAATATCATTTAGACCATTAATTTATCAAATGTTACACTGTATAATTCACTAAATACCTTAATAATCCTACCCTTTTGGAAGCATTTTCAAATCTAATCTCAATTGCAGGTAAAGTTTGCCACAAGAACACATACATTAAAGGTTAACCTCCAATTAATTAATGCCTTTCTTCCTTCATCTCTGCTTAATTAGTCCCACATGGACAAATCCTAAGTAGATTAACGCATTGCTGATACTGTTTGCAGTTGTCGACTCGGATTTGATCAAGTAAAGGGATGTGATGAAGACTCTTTCAATGGGACGGCATTACATTACTTGTTAATTAATTCACTAATTACTTTGTTAATCATCTCTTTCACATCTCTCACAGCTATATAAATAGGAATTGGAGGAACCCTGTTTGATGAACACAACTTGAAGTTGAAGAAAAATATACACTCGATCGCCGCGCTTTTTACAATTGCTAGATAGTGTTGAGAAATTCTTGCATTGGATCTTGGAAATGGCTTCTTCCATTCTTTTCTTCGGATTCCTTGCTCTGTCCTTCAGCTATGCCCTAGCATCGGATCCAAGCTCCCTTCAAGATTTCTGTGTGGCAGATGAAAACAGTAATGGTACGTACAAGCTCACTCCAAGCATTTGAAGGCCATGGAAATCATCCCAATGGCCAGTCTTTGATCTTCAAATCGAAAATTAATTAAACTTTAGATTAACTTCTGGTTCTTTATTAAGATTCGTTTGTTTTATGGCAGTGATAGTGAATGGTTTGGCTTGCAAGGATCCCAAAAAGGTTCAAGCTGATGACTTCTCCTTCAGTGGACTTCACCTGGCAGGCAACACTTCAAATGCCGTAGGGTCTAGGGCAACCACAGTAAGCGTAGCTCAGATACCAGGGCTTAACACACTTGGAATCTCTCTTGTTCGCATCGACTACGCACCATGGGGCATCAACCCTCCTCACACGCACCCTCGTGGATCCGAAATCTTGACTGTCATTGAAGGCGGTCTTGAGGTTGGGTTCGTGACATCCAGCCCTGAAAACCGTCTCTTCACAAAAGTTCTACGAAAGGGTGATGTGTTTGTATTTCCTATTGGTCTCATTCACTTTCAGAGAAATGTTGGAAATGGCAATGCCGTAGCCATTGCAGCTCTGAGCAGCCAAAATCCAGGCGTCATTACCATTGCCAATGCGATGTTTGGCTCCACCCCGGAGATCCCAAGTGACATTCTGGTGAAGGCTTTCCGGTTGGACAAGAATGTTGTCAATTACCTTCAATCCAAGTTCTAAACAATGTTGACAAAAATTCATGGAGGATTTGGGATATAAGTTGTGACCCTGTGAAGGCTTTCTTCTTTGTTGGTTTGCTTGCAACACTCCTTTGTTGAGCTTGTATTTCTGTGTGCCTCTTTGTGGGGGATTCATTGATTCTTTGGTCTACTAGTTTTGTGCTTTTACACCATTGGCACCTCTCTGTTTTGTACAAGATGATGATCCAGACTAGATTTGTTGTGATTGCTTGTTTGAGACGTTGATACATGGCTTAGGCAGAAAGGGATCGGATTTTATGCATTTTAGTTGCTTTTGGAGTGTTGACATTATTATATGTTTGCAGAGATATATAGAAGAAATTTGTAAAATAATCAGATTGTTTTAGTGAATGGCTAAATGATCATCTACAGAAACATTCTGGGGAAAGAACAGAGAGCTGCAAAAATCCATGAATTCCAATTACATTTTCTACAGACTCAAGAAAGGAGAAGTGTCTTGAATTCACAAGAGGCTCTATCAGGATATTTCTTAATCAGATTCATTGAACAAACCAGCTTCAGATGAAATGGTCTGCTACAAGATGTGCACATAAACAAAGCAGTAAACAACACAAAATTTATTGCAATACCCAGTTTATACAACCTAGTGGAGTGGAGGGGATGGAGGAAGATTTACAGTAATTCAATGCTAAAAGGGTTAATTTCAACACCTTGGATAGAATAACTGTCCTTAATTATTGCCGTAAACATGTTTGGTTGCAGAGATAATCTCTTTGTCTCAATTATCTTTGTTTTTTCTGTTCTGAAACAGTAATTAAACATTAACAGTAGGTGAAAGTGCAAATTGAATGTGATTTTCTAATAATCAATGAATTTGGACGAATAAAGTGGGGACATTGTCTGATGTTAAGTTACATTTGAGGTAAAATTGATAAATCAAAAATTCTAGGACTTGGTGATGACTGATGGGCTATGTTGAGTTTCCTCCTTCGTTAAGAATCTTTGATTTGTAGTGAAATGATTGGTGTGTTTTTGGTTGATAATTGTGCTAGCAATTTAAGGGGTCGGGTCTTAGAAACAAGGCCGAAGAGTTCTTTATTTAGAAAAAAGTAATCACAACTTCAGAGCACAAATCAAATGATTTAAGAATCATAATTTAGAATCAGAGATTTTTCTAAGGTATTTGGAGCTTTCTCATATCTCTCATGTTCTTCTTCGATAGTGCATCAAACAGGACAGCAACTCGCCAAATAATAAAACCATGGGAGGCTCTAAAATGGGAACATTGAATTCATCCTAGTTCATCATATTGCCTCCCACTACTTTCATCTTCTTTTACAACGTGGGATGGCTAATCCAGTTTTTTTTTTTTTAACTTCAAAATATTATTTTAAAATTCAAAAAAATTTACGGCCTATTAAGTTAACCTGGAACTTGATCACTCCCAAGTTTGGATCGGTCCAGACTAAAATTAAATTAAAAAATACAAACTTTCACCTAACCTGATTAAATGTTTGAATTAATCTATATCCTAATTTATTTTGACTTGATTAAAACTCAATCATTAACTTGTTAACTTAATGTTTTTGAGGGTTTTTTTTTTTAAATAATGATGCTGGCTTGCTTTTCATGGATTTTTGGATTAGATTTTAAATTCATACTATCAAAAATATTTTTGAAATAGTTTGTATTTCAACCGAAATTAAATTTAATTTTCTAATACAAACACTCTCACATGCAAACTTAGACTTAGTCTTAGAGTCGATGATGTCTAATAAAGTGATAATTTAGGTATAGGATTCTTCCTTTTTATTGATGGCTATCCATCACTCTCACATGCAAAGGAAAACAATATGCACGAGTAAGAGGATTTACTTTTCCTTTCTTCTCTTTCCAATGAAGATCACACTCTCAAAAAACAAAGGAGAAAAAAGCAAACAAGGAAAGTCCCTTTTCCCATGTTTTGGTTCCATACATCAATACTTTTGGATTTGTCTTTCGAATTATGTTTTATATATGATTTTGGATTATATTTGAAAGCTTTGTATTTAAATAAATATATAATTTTTTATTTTAAATATACTTTACAAATTCAAATTCAAGCATAGCTATTGTTTACCTTACATCAAGTTGTATTATAAATGGAGTTTTTTTTTAATTAAAACAATATTGTTTTATTTAAAATAAATTAAATTAATATATCAATGATCAATACTTAAAATAAGATTAGATTTCAAATTAAATGTTATTAATAAGATAGTTAGATTGCATGAATCATATATATATATTTTTCAACCGAGCCCAAAACAACCCTAAACACCCTTGATTCTAATCTCAAATTGATGATTTTATAACCCCAAAGAAAAGAGAGAGAAATCCACTGTGGATCAGAACTTGGTGATCTGTTCATGTGATCCTCTTGATTTGCTTACTTCATGGCAATTCCTGCCCAAAAGCAAGACAGGTACCATGCCATAGCATATTGGTTGTTAAGGGGACACATCATGCCCAAGTGTCAAAATCTTACTGGTGGTCCAAAAAATGTAGGACCCGTTGGTCCCACTTCAACATTATTCCTCCACCCACTTCTCCTCTTGTGTGATGCAATTTATTGGAATTTGTAAAGTGAAGTGACCCTCAGTAGCCCCTAGTCAAAGGGCAGTAAGTGGGGCCCATTTTCCTACGTGGCACTAACCCCAAAAAACTATTTTATTTTATTCTTAGAGTACTTCCAAGCAGAAAAACAATATTAAACCATGCTTGATAAATCTTTTGAAGTCCACCATGTTAGTGTAAGATTCCATGTCTTTTTGGCGGGTAAAACCCTAAATTGTGCCCTTGAAAAATGTTGATGACCCCAAAAAAACCCTAACATTTTCCCGCTTTATTAATTTTTTACTCTCTGACACCAAGGCCCTTAAAAGAAACAAAAAAACAAGAAAGGGTTTATTTATTTCTTAAAAATCATTCAAAAACCAGAGCAAACAAATTAGGGTTTTTGTTTTAGGGAAAACCCCCCCTGCCTTAGACAGAGAGGGTTTGGTTGTTTCCTATATTAAAGAAAAAAGTTAGTGTCTTTTTGGTGTGCAAAACTGTTTAAGCAAAGCTGAAATGGGCAGTAATTAGAGGGCCTTAAGCCAGAATATTTTATGGGTCCCTTTACATTTAAGAGTGCTTACATTTTTGGTTTTTTTTTTTTTTTAAATTTATTGTCACATTTCCTGTCGTATATCGTTGTAAAGTTTTGTTCTTTGCAAGAAAGTTGTGTTTTTTCTTTCGTTTTTGCTTTAAAGTTTGAGTCTGTTTAGAGTGGGAGATTCTACTAAGCCTGCATTGTTAATGAAAGTTGAGATCTTGGTGAGAGAATGCTAAAATTTTTGTTCTTTTTAGATGAATAGATCTCTTTAAAGAAGGGCCCCAGTTTGTGTTGTTGTAGCTCATTTCAGCCATTTAATGCTTGGGTCGGTTGAAATTTTTTTTTTCTTTATTGAAGCTGAGTTTTTGTCATTGGAAGCAGTAAAGGTCCCTTGAAGCTCCATTGTCAGGTAACAGTACTGAGTTGGTGATTTTAGTTGAGTGGTACAGTTTGTTGCTGTCTAAAGTGGTCAATCCTCTTGTTTCTTGAAGGAAATGCTTTCCGAGCCTCTCCTGTTTTTACTATCAAATGGTTGAGACTTGGTTGAAATTGTTGGTTCATTAAGCTTAACAACTTCATTCCCTTACAAGATTGAGCTTGTTTCTTGTTGTCACGAGGCTTGTTTCTTGTAACTTTCAAGCAGCCATTGTTGGGTCTAGTTGTTGAGCTTTATATGGTCTGAAATTTGGTTTTTTAGTTAAATGGTAGAAACCCCCTTGTTAAGTTTTGATAATTGAATATGAAGCTTTTGAGGCTTTTGCTATTATCCCTGTTTTTCCTCTCTGCCATGGGGCAATTGCCTTCACAGGACATATTGGCATTGCTCGAATTCAAGAAGGGTATCAAGCATGACCCCACTGGTTATGTTCTTGAGTCATGGAATGAGGAGTCCATTGATTTTAATGGCTGCCCTTCTTCTTGGAATGGTATTGTCTGCAATGGTGGAAATGTGGCTGGTGTTGTTCTTGATAACTTAGGTCTCTCTGCTGATGTAGACCTGAGTGTGTTTGCAAATCTTACATTGCTTGTCAAAGTCTCCATGGCAAACAACTCTATAACTGGCGAGATTCCTGACAATATAGGTGACTTCAAAAGCCTTCAGTTTATGGATGTGTCTAACAATCTATTCTCGTCGTCATTACCGCCAGGGATTGGTAACTTAGGGAGCTTGAGGAACCTCTCATTGGCTGGGAACAACTTATCTGGTTCACTTCCTGATTTAATTTCAGGGCTTGCATCAATCCAGTCTTTGGACTTGAGCAGGAACTCCTTCTCTGGATCCTTGCCAACGTCATTGACAAGACTGAATAACCTGGTGTATCTGAATTTGTCTTCCAATGGGTTTGGCAAGAGGATTCCAAAGGGGTTTGAGCTGATTTCAAATCTACAGGTGCTTGACTTGCATGGGAATATGTTTGATGGTCATCTAGATGGAATGTTTTTTCTTCTAACAAATGCTAGTCATGTTGATCTCAGTGGGAATATGCTAGTGAGCTCTAGTTCTCAGAAGTTACTTCCGGGTATGTCTGAGAGCATTAAGGTTTTGAATCTTAGCCACAACCAACTTAGTGGGTCACTGCTAAATGGAAGTGACTTGCAATTGTTTGCAAGTGTGAAGGTGTTGGATTTGAGCTACAATCAGTTGACAGGAGAATTGCCAGGATTTGATTTTGCTTATGAGCTTCAGGTCCTTAAGCTCAGCAACAACAAGTTCTCAGGGTCCATTCCTAATGACCTTTTGAAAGGAGATTCTTTGCTCTTGACTGAACTGGATTTGAGTGCCAATAATCTCTCAGGTAGCTCTGTAATAACTGCTTTAGCTTTTTGTGAGTTTTCTAAGCTGTGCTTACTGCTTACTGCTTACTGATTATTATTATTATTATTATTATTATTATTATTATTATTATTATTATTATTATTATTATTTTTAGTTGGCTTTGTTCTGTTTAGTGTATTTTTCCGTGCTTCTCACATTGTAGCTTCATCTTTTAGGGCCTATAAGCATGATTATGTCAACAACACTTAGTGTCCTTGATCTGTCATCAAATGTGCTTGTTGGAGAACTTCCTTTGGTGACAGGAAGCTGTGCTGTACTTGATCTATCAAACAACAGATTTGAAGGAAATCTAACCAGAATGGTGAAGTGGGGAAACATTGAGTATCTTGATCTAAGCCAGAATCGTTTGACAGGGCCAATCCCTGAAGTGGCCCCTCAATTTTTGCGTTTAAATTATCTCAACCTCTCTCATAATTCTTTCACCAGCCCTCTCCCAAAAGTTATTACTCAGTATCCAAAGCTTAGAGTCCTAGATCTTAGTTCTAACCAGCTAGATGGATCTCTGTTGACTGAGTTACTAATGTCTCCTACTCTGCAAGAAATCCACCTTGAAAATAATTTACTCAATGGTGCTATTGAATTCTCTCCCCCTTCCTCTACTCAATCCAATCTTCAAGTTATTGATCTTTCTCATAATCAGCTTGACGGCTTTTTTCCTGCTCGATTTGATTCACTCAGTGGTCTTCAAGTTCTCAATCTTGCAGGGAATAATTTATCTGGTTCCCTCCCCAGTTCCATGGCTGACATGAGCTCGCTTAGTTCATTAGATTTATCTCAAAACCATTTCACAGGTCCTTTACCGAACAACTTGTCAGAGAGCATTGGAAGCTTTAATGTTTCATATAATGATCTTTCTGGAGTTGTCCCAGAAAACCTGAGGAGGTTCCCTACTTCTTCTTTCTATCCTGGAAATAACAGATTACGCCTTCCAGCTGTTCCTCCTGGATCAAACAATCTTCCTGGTAGAAATTCTGGGAGGAGACCAATCAACACCATTGTCAAGGTGGTAGTCATAGTCGCATGTGTGATTGCTCTGATCATTCTCATCATGCTTGCCATCTTCATGCTTTACATTCGTACAAGGAGGAGAAATCCACCAGGTCAAGTTACAAATAAAGGTATCCGTAGGCACACTCAAACAAATCCCTCTGGCACAAGCGGAACAGGAAGTGGTGGTGCATTGATTGTGTCGGCTGAGGATCTTGTGGCATCAAAGAAAGGATCATCATCTGAGATTATCAGCCCTGATGAGAAAATGGCTGCAGTAACTGGCTTCTCACCATCAAAGCATGGCCACTTATCTTGGTCACCAGAGTCTGGGGATTCATACCCTGCTGAGACCCTTGCACGCCTGGATGTAAGGTCACCAGATCGGTTGGTTGGTGAGCTGTACTTTCTTGATGATACAATCACAATAACACCTGAGGAGCTGTCTAGGGCTCCTGCTGAAGTTTTGGGGAGGAGCAGTCATGGGACTTCTTATAGGGCAACTCTGGACAATGGGGTCTTCATTACTGTGAAATGGTTGAGAGAAGGGGTGGCGAAACAGAGAAAGGACTTTTCTAAGGAGGCGAAAAAATTTGCAAACATTAGGCATCCAAATGTGGTGGGTTTGAGAGGATACTACTGGGGGCCTACACAGCATGAAAAGCTCATTCTTTCTGATTACATCTCACCTGGAAGCCTGACAAGCTTTCTTTATGGTAAGATACTGATCTTCTAGCTTTGATCTCTATAGTTTTAACTGCTACAGATTCCATGACAAGGGTGGAAGGAAGAAAAGAAACACTGATTTGATCACACAGATGAAGTGAGACATAATTGTTTCATCCATGACAATGCCTGCGAGATGTGAAGAACAGGAAGAAAGTCTTGCGATTGTGAAACTTGGAATCTTCATGCCTCACTAATTGGGAAATTTGCCTGCCTGACATTGTTATAGTTCAATTACAACCTGTCTTATGAAAGAACAAAAGTAATCCTGCAATACAGACGGTTTATTTCCTGTAAAAAGTTCACATGGACAGAGAAGTATACTTACTAGCTATATGTTTCAACAACATAGGATCTTCATAATATGTTGGTAATGGTATGTATTTCATATATTGGATAGAATTGCCTTTTGATTTTATAAACCTGACTTTTCAGATCGACCGGGAAAAAAAGGCCACCCATTAACCTGGGCCCAGAGGCTCAAGATAGCAGTTGATGTTGCACGTGGCCTGAACTATCTCCATTTTGACCGTGCTGTTCCACATGGGAACCTTAAAGCAACAAATGTACTTCTAGACGGGCCTGATCTCAATGCACGTGTTGCCGATTACTGCCTCCATCGACTCATGACTCAAGCTGGCACCATTGAACAAATACTAGATGCTGGGGTCTTGGGTTATCGTGCACCAGAGTTGGCTTCTTCTAAGAAACCACTTCCCTCCTTCAAGTCAGATGTTTATGCCTTCGGAGTGATGATGTTGGAACTTTTAACTGGAAGGTGTGCTGGTGATGTAATTACTGGGGAAGGGGGCGGTGTTGACTTAACAGATTGGGTGCGGTTGAGAGTGGCAGAAGGTCGTGGCACGGATTGCTTTGATCCTGCATTGCTGCCGGAAATTGCGAATCCGACAGTTGACAAGGGAATGAAGGAGGTCCTTGGAATAGCCTTACGATGTATAAGGTCTGTCTCTGACAGGCCAGGTATCAAGACCATATATGAAGATCTTTCATCGATATAGCATGTAGGCATGTAGTCGGTTCCATTTTGATTGTGCTTGAATCTGAGGTTTTAATATCTCATTGGCCTCACTTTTCGGATCTTTGTTTTTCTTTTTGGCACTCTAGTGTTAGCTACTGAGATTAACCATCGTTGTATAAAAGGAATGGATAGAAGATTTTCAGTTCTAGGCTATTTCTTGGTGATCTTTTGGTCAATGTTTGATTGCTTGGCTGTGCATTTATGAATGAGGAATTGCTAGCGGTGCTTTTGATGATACTCTAATCATTCTCCTGCGCTCCAGCAATGTCCATGTTACATTTCGCTGTGAAACAAAATGTTATCTCAAGCTGTTTTGGATTTTTGTTTCCTCAAATGAGAAAATCATCCTAGGCAAATTGATGTTGGATTTGGTTTTTTAAAATGTGTGTTCTTATGTAATAGATATAATTTTTTACCACACCGGGTTGCTAGAAAATTTCAAAGGTCAATTTTGTAAGGTTTAAAGTTTTATATTTATCAGAAATTGAAAAGACCTTTGAATAAAAAGTTACTAAGATTTTTTTTATATTTTTTAGATGATTTATGATTTTATTTATTTGGACTAGAATTTTTTTTAGCTTTATTTAGGATTATTATATAAAAAAAATTGTTTAAGACTTTGATTGCTTTCCAAGTTTATTTAAGAAGTTGTAATAACTAGGGGTGAGCAAAAAAATCAAAAAATCGATTAAATTGAGAAAACCAGAAAAAAATAACTGAAAAAACTGAATCGTAAAAAAAACCGATTAAAATTTTAAAAAAATCGACCGATTTGGTTCGGTTTCATAAGCCTGAAACCGAAAAACCAAATCGAACCAAAACTAAAAAAATCGAGTCAAACCGAGCTAAAACCGAGCCAAATTAGTTTAAATTAGTTTTTGTCTTAAAAACCAAACCAAAACCGGTTGATTTGAATATATTTCGTTTTTTTTTTTTAAAAATTTATTTGATTACTTTTTTTTGATAAAAACCGAACTGAAAATGATTATCACTAGTAATAACTTAAGATAAATATTATTTATAAAATTATATCTACTTTTAATTCATTTTTTTTTTACCTTACTGTCTTCCTTTTTTGTATTTTTATTTTTGATATCTATATTAAATATATAGTAGTTATTCCATTTTGTAATGGATTCTTTCTTTGCTCTTAAAAAATGATTGAACTTTCTTTTATATGTTGGGGGTGCCAACTTTATTCCGTTTAGGAAACTTGACAGTTTTTATTCTCCTATGCTTTTTAAAAGTATGTATATTTTAAAAAATATTAAATTGATTTTTTTAGTGTTTTTTGATATTTTATTATAATATATATATATATATATATATTAATAAATTTAAAAAATATATAACAAACCCATGGAAAAAAATAAAATGAAAGGCAATCCTTGTTACTAAGTGCCTTCCTAGGAACTCCTTTCCTTTTCAATTTTCCAAGTTTTTATACACCATGATGACCACCTTTCCCTCCCCCGCTTCTCTCTCTCTAAAACCGCAAGAGACCCCTTAAAGGAAAAAGCAAGAGTACACTCTTCATAGCTGATAAAGAACTCCAAAAAGCCAAACAAACCCAGTACAAACCCCATTTAGATACTTCACTCTTCTTCACAGGTTGCACCCTCCCTCTCTTTCTCTCTATTTTTCTTGTCTTATTGTTTTCGAATGTATTCGTGCATGTGTATTATACAGTATCCTATAAGAATATTTATACACACTCCTACTCAAAAAGTACGTGTATACATATACGTACTGGTGACTTTTGAGTGTGGCAGATGGTAAAGTATGTATCTTTGATAATTTTGAATTCTGGATCAGTTAAATTTTTGTATTTCTATGTTTTTCTTTCAATTACAGCTCAATTCTTCTCTGTTTCTCATTGATTGCACAAAGTGTGTCTTTTTATTTAGGGGCTGTTTGGTTTCTGAGAAAACTCAGAGACCAATGAATTAACTTTTCCAATTGCTTAATTCTCATCCTTGTTTCATATTGGTTGCCTAAAGTTTGTGCCTTTTTTGTTGTTATTTTTTTTTTATGAAAGTTTGCGTCTTTATTAAATACCACCTGTTTGGTTGCTGGCAAAGGAAAAATAGGGAACTGGGACTTTCCTAGTTTTGCATTTTAAGGTATAAGTTTGACTCTTTTTTTATCTCTCACTCATTACGTTTTAATAATGTGTTTTTGTATTATTGGTTAGAACCTTTGAGTGTTGCTTATGGAAAATGGAGTGAAGCAATTTTTTTCTTTTAAAATTGCTTGATTCATCTCTTTATCTAAAGGTTGATTGCCTAAAGTTTGTGTTATTTATTTATTTATTTTTATGAATGTAGCTGTTTGTTTGCTGAGTAAAGAAGTAGCAAATTGGGACTTCTAGCACTGTGCATTTCATGATCAAGTTTTATTTTACTTTATGTAATTGAATTGGTTTCGTTATTGACAATGATATGCGTGGTTGTGACTTTTATGAGAACTTTTGGAGGTTGCTTATGGAAATTGGAGTGAAGAAGACAATGTTTTCACCTAAGGCTATCATAAACCAAAAGTTTGGTAGCAAGGCATGTTATAAGGTAGAGAAGGTACAGGAGGAGTCAACTCAGAATGGGTTCCCAGGATTGGCAATTCCTCAGAAAGCTCCTCTATTTCGGTGCCAGCTAGAGCTTCCAGAATTTACTGTTGTTTCAGATATATGTAGAAAGAAGAAGGATGCCGAGCAATCTGCAGCAGATTTGGCTTTAAAAAGGGTATGCTTCAGCTTCCTTCTTAATATTATCGTTGGCACTTTTCAAATTTGATTAAACTCGCCAGCTGAGGATGAGTATACAGCCTTGTGATTGAATGATATGCCTTTTCTTCATCATGATTGAATTTTTTATTTTATTTTATTTTATTGAACATTGTTGCTGATAATGTGCAATGAATTTCATTACCAAATTTGGATGGATATGGAATTGATTATTTATTAGTTATGAAGTTGTGTTGGTTATGTAATTTGCATGTATCCACTCGTGTTATGTAACTATGCGACGAGATTAATTTGTTCTTTGGGTAATGCATTTGGTTAGAGAGCAGCTATTGTATTTTTACAAGGTTGTTGTTTATTTGTTGTCTTTGCTTTGAGATTAATTTATTCATCATGCAGTTTTCAGCTTTGCTTCTGCTAAAGTTTAGTTCATTAATATGAAGACAGATGTATATCTTTCTTTCATCCTCACCCTGGTTTTTTTTTGCAATGCCATTTAATTACTTAACTATTTATTTACTGTTCCTCCTGCAGCTAGGTCACAATTCCGTTGCTGAAAATCCATCTGATAAGGATCCTTGTGATGCTTTGATTGATCAAATCAAATATCTATTTTCAGACGAGGTTGGTAGTTTGTATAGAAATAAATTGTGAAACACATTACAAATAATTGCATTATCTGTATAGTATTATTTATTTTAAATAAATTATTTTTATGTACACTTTTTAAAATTATGATACATAAAACAAATCACTTAATCTTAAAATCAATTTATTGATAAATTCACATTGAAATAAAGAGCAATGCCCATTATAATGAGATTTTTGCATCGAAAACATTATGAATGAAAACAATGGCAGTAGGGTAATTTTGCTCAATTTTTTGGTCATTTTTTTATGTGAGCATTCATGATATTTTCATTGAAAAAATCGTTTTACAAATCATTAGTCCACCCACCACTTGCTAGTGTTATATCTATTTTCAGACGAGGTTGCTAGTTTGTATAGAAATAAATTGTAAAACAGGTTGTGTTGTACATATAATACTCACATGTCACTTGGTTTTTGCAAGACATATATATGTACGGATCCTTGAACTGGTTTGTCCATAGTGCTGTTCTCTAACCTCTCCTTTGTTTGTGTCTATGTTAGTTCCCTCTACCTCTTCATCCATTGAGGGGTCACCTTAGAGCAGCTTTGCTGAGAAGAGGTGATCTTTATGGTCTGGTACCTGCTTCTGTCATTGCTGCCTGTGATACAAAGACGAGTAATCTGTGTAAATTACTCAACCCTGAGGTGGAATTAAAACCTTTTTTGGCTTTGTCATTAATTATGAGGACTATACCAAGATTATCAGGCTGTGTTACATCCAAGGGGCAGCTTTCAATTCAGAAGCAAAATCCATATCCCACTGAGATCATAGAGTCATCAGATATCCAGCAATCTGATTCCTCAGAAAGCATATTGGTTAAAGCAATACAAATTCCAGCTTCACTGGATAAGACTGTTCAGCCAGTGACTCTTCATATTTCATCCGCCGGATATTACCTGGATGTTATTGCAGAAGAACTTGGTGTAACAGATGCCAGCAAGGTTTTGCTCTCAAGGTAGGCGGAAGTGTTTGTAATACAGAAAGCCTGGGATGATGTATCTTTTCACCTAAAATGGGTTCCTCATTCCTTGCAGACATGACATGATGTGATGTTTTTCTTGTTTGGAAGATGCATTGTTCTTCTCTTTGCAGCATTATATTCTGTTTTTTTCAAATAAAATCTTATTTTTCCCTATCAAAACAGGAAAGAATGACTTGTTTTGGAAATATTTCATACTTTTCTCCACAGGACTATTGGTAAAGCTTCTTCAGAGACCAGATTGTATTTTGCTGCTTCTGAGTCACTTGTGATGGATCTGTTGTCGGACCTTGCAAATGTTAAAGATTTTCATGTGGAAGGACCTCCAAATGCAAGGGCAAGTTACTTCTGTGGTCAAGGAATATACGGTGATGCAATCATGGCTTCCATTGGATACACATGGAGGTCTAAAGAACTTTTCCATGAACACGTGTCCCTCCAATCATATTACAGGTCTCTTTTGAACTCTTTCCCGTGAATTTCTTGTTTTACCATCACTAGCCTTTGTACTCTTTCTGTAGGCAATGCGTAATTCATGTTGAATAATGTCAGCAAAGGATAAGCTTTTTGTTTAAATAAATTTCAAGTTACTCATTCTAATATAATGTCATTTTATTGATGCATTTTCATTTGCATATAATTTTCCAAATTATAACTCTTCTTTCTTCTTCTTGTTTTGTTATTTATTTTCTTAATTTATTATGTGAAGTTGAATACTTTCTTATTTAATCAACTGTTGTATGCTCTAACTACTTAAAATCTAGATCATTTTGTCGCTCCTTATTAATTATTGTGGCAATGAATGGCTCCTACTGTTTATCACCAAAGGTTGCATCTCCTATGTGATGCCTGCAGCTCACATTGTTGCATAATGTACTTTAATATCCTAAGCCTTCAGCTATTCATAATTTAATCAATTTAGATGGTCTTATTCAGGATGCTTATAAGCAAGATACCTAGTGGAATTTACAAGTTGTCTAGAGAAGCAATACTTGCAGCAGAGTTGCCCTCCGTATTCACTTCTAAAGCAAATTGGAGAGGTTCCTCCCCTAGGGAAATCCTATGCGCATTCTGCCGTCAGCATTGGCTATCTGAACCTATCTTCTCAGTTACAAGTGTTCCTTTAAAGGCATCATGCGAGTTACTGAGATCACAGAATAAGTTGAAGGTTACTGAGGTAGCTGGACTTGCGACTGAATATGCAAATGGAGGAGGTTTAAATGCAGGCGATGGAGAATCAGTAGGACTGGAAAGCAACTTTAGATGTGAAGTAAAAGTATTTTCCAAAGGTCGGGATTTGATCATAGAGTGTTCCCCTAAGGAGATTTATAGGAAGCAGACTGATGCTACCCACAGTGCTTCTCTGAAAGTTCTCTCATGGTTGAATGCATATTTTAAGGACCTTGGCATGCCTTTGGAGAAGCTAAATTGCTCTGCTGATGCCCTTGACATTAGTTTTTCTCTTGAAAACTTTCATAAAGAGTTTGCTTTATCCCAATCCATTCATGATGTTCAGCAAAGTGGGATTCAAGGATCCAAATTACCAGAATCAAAAAGTACTGACATGCAATATACTTTGTCAGGACAAGATGTTTGCTTACCTAACATTGAAGGTTCAGATTCTGGTGTTTTCCCCTCTAATGGATCTTTGTTGTGTATAAGTTACTCTGTATCCTTAGTGACAGAAGGTGGACATGCAAAAGAGCTTATTGAAAGTAAAGATGAATATGAGTTTGAGATGGGGGCTGGAGCAGTGATTTCTGCTCTTGAAGCAGTTGTTACCCAAATGTCAGCTGGTCAATGTGCTCATTTCAACATGAATCTGCCCTCTCAAGAGTTCATTCTAGCTGCAGTTGATGATCCTGGAAGGATTCACTCATTGTTATCCTCAGGTAATTAATTCACACTTTTCAAATTCATATCATTTTGTTTTCCTGGATGCATAAAGGCATTAACTGTGCTTCTTGACATCTGATTAATGAATTTCCTAACCTGGGATTTGAATTATTGGTCCCTATTATCAGATATGGATCCTCTCATGTTCCTAATCGAACATGACTGATCATGTTCTAAACCCCACTGTTGATTTTGAATTCAATGATCTAGATTAGATGAGAGAACATAAATTACAAGTCATTAAGTTGTTACCTTTTCTATTATGACTAAATCATGTCAGGTGTGTTAAATCCAGCACATTAAATTTAGATTTAATAGTTTAGGATTTAATGAACCTGCAGAAAGGAAGACTAGAGCATCCCAATCCTATCTACCTAAATCAAGATGTAGCTAACTTAATGTACTGAATGAAGGAATCTTTAGACATGAATCATTGGTTGATTTACATTGCTAAAAAAATGGAAGTAAATCTTATCAATTTCTTTTTTTATCTTCGGTTGGGAAATTGGGATTGTTGTGTGCTTTTAACTTTTAAGATGAATTGCCCTTTCCGTTTTTAATACAGATTCTTTTTTACAAAAATTAGCATGGTTTTTTTCTCTGTAGCTGTTAGAAACAAACCAGACTGACCATTTAACAGAACTTATGTTGTACGGCAACTTTTACTCTCTTTGGAAATGAAAATTGTTAGTTTATGACATAAATTCAGGTTAGCCATTGGATCTGACATCTATCTTATAGTGCATTGATCTTCTGTGTTTCCTGTTTTAGCAGAAGCTTGCTGCTTGGAATACCATGTAACGTTGTTACATGTGACAAAACCACCAGAAGAAAGAATGGAGCAGGCTCTTTTCAGCCCTCCGCTCTCAAAGCAACGGGTGGAATATGCTGTGCAGCAGATCAAAAAATCTTGTGCTGCTACTTTGGTGCATATTTTGTATTTCTCATTAATAGTTAGTTAATAGGAAATTAAGATTGTAATTTTTATCCCTCATCACTGACATCTTTGTCTCCCTTCGTCTCCACATTTTTTTTTAAGGTTGACTTTGGATGTGGGGCTGGAAGTTTATTGGATTCTCTGTTAGATTACCCAACTTCACTAGAAAAGATTGTTGGTGTTGACATATCACAGAAGAGTCTTGGCCGTGCTGCAAAGGTCTGAACCATCACCGAGCAGTGTTTCTCCACTATATACTCTATGGCCTTTCTTTACTTGTCAGCGAATCTCAGTCACATGTCTTGGGTATTGTTTCTGCAGGTATTGCATGCAAAACTGAGCTCAAAGTCAGATGCAGGCGTCAAATCTGCTATTCTTTATGATGGTTCCATCACAGAATTTGAACCTCAATTGTGTGGATTTGATATTGGCACTTGCTTAGAGGTATTTATCTTCCTCCTTTAGTGCATTTCCTGCTAGGTTAGAGCTCTTGGAATGGGTTTTAGCATCTAATGTGGTGTTTCTTTGGCTGGAATATCATACAATGGAGGCTGTATTAATCAAGAAGCATGTTTTACCTAACCTTTGATATTTATTGTTGTTTTAGAACATTTAGAAAGGGGATTCACGTGTGCTTTTGAACACACATTGTATTGGATTCCCCATATTTTTTGGGGTAATTGACATGTTATAGTATATTACTGTGCCAATAGACAACCACCCTTGTGAATGAGGGGAGAGCTCAAATGTGCCTTACAAAATTAATGTTATAGTGGCGTTTTAATAATTGGTTTGCCCTGTGTTGCTTCTAGCTGTGCCGTTGTTCTTATACTTTCCATGTCAGTAGGCTCTCCATGTTGTGATGCTGTTGGTTTTTGCATTGATTATTGTACTGCAACAATCTTTTGGCATGATTAAAGATGTTTCTATAAATCAATGAACCGTTTATCATTCTCCTGTGATTTTCTTTTTTGCACCTGTATGTTTTTGGAGCTTACAGGTAATAGAGCATATGGAGGAGGACCAGGCCTGTCGTTTTGGTGATATAGCATTGAGTTATTTTCGTCCAAAGGTTCTTATAGTTTCCACCCCAAATTACGAATACAACGTGATTCTACAAAGATCTAGTCCTGGAACTCAAGAAGAATACCCAGACGAGAAAAGCCAGTCAGAGTCATGTAAATTTCGCAACCACGACCACAAGTTTGAGTGGACAAGAGAGCAGTTCAACCACTGGGCATCTGAACTAGCAAAGAAGCACAATTACAGTGTCGAGTTCAGTGGGGTTGGTGGTTCTGGTGATGTGGAACCAGGTTTTGCTTCTCAGATAGCCGTCTTTAAACAGGAGAGCCTGCTTGATGAAGATGATCTTCTGACAAAACAAAATTCATCTCAGCATTGCAAAGTTGTATGGAATTGGAACTGCGCTGACGGATTGGTACCTTCTCTAACAAGTAACTAATACCAAGGGTTTTGAAACCACCCTGACAAAGATCTTAGCTTAATCAGTACAGCTTTAGTCTGTACTGATAAATTATATATGATAAATTATACACCAAGGGTATCTAACAGAATTAGACAAGTGCAGGCTCAGAATGGTTGCATGTCTTTTGCTCCCATTAATACAAGTCTCTGTATGCAAAACACTCCACCTCTCTCTTCAAGACGAGCGGCTGTCGGGGACATGTAATTCGATAAATTTTCCGATTACAGGGATTCTCATAGTCTCATAACATCAATCACTTTTGAAATTTCAATACCAAGGGTGAATAAAGCCTATCACATAACATACATTTGTTCATAATTTTAAGGTATTTTTAAGTAGTTTTAATGATGTACTTGTTACCGAACATAGAGTTTATCTTAATTTAAAAAATTTCCAGTCCCAAGTCTGGTTGAATTTCTTGTCATGAAAAAATATAATTTCTTTTTAATAAGTGAATTAAGTTATTTAATATTATTACAACAATCCCAAATCTTTATTCACATATTCCAATAAAATCATTGAACACAGTAAGTTAATTTAAGCCCTAAGCCCTTCCATAACACAGAATATTAATGCCCCAATTCAATTTCCCTCCAAAAAAATATTCCTTAATTCCAAATAAAAAAAATTAAGATTTACTTGTAAAAAAGAAGAAGAGAGAATTAACAATCATGGAAAAAAATTACACCAACACACGTGCCAAGAGGCCAAACGTGCGAGTTCCAACGGCTAGTTATTATAAAACGGCTAGTCTTTTCTTTTTCACATTTTCACCTTCTCTTTTGCTTCTCTCAATCATCACACCTCTCTGTGCTTTCTCTTCTCTCTCAATAAAAATTTTCCTTCACTTTCTCTCTAACCAAACGCAAATAAAGCTATCATTCCATTCACAAGAAACCCAATTCTTTGATATCTTTTTATGTATATCACTTTCTTGTAAAAATTTAAGAAAAGGGGTCTTAAAGATTAGTACTTTCTCTTGAAAATGTGGTCTAACAACAACAACGACAAGAATTCTCAGTCAAGGGGATTCTGGACACCGCCGGCGTCATGGAGGTCACAACAATCACCGGAGGTGGTGATGATGCCAATGTCAGAGAGGAAAGAAAGGGTGTCTCATCCTAATTGTAAACGTGATCTTTTTCATGTTGTTCATAAAGTTCCTGCTGGTGATTCTCCTTATGTTAGAGCCAAACATGTTCAGGTACTAATTCTCAATGGCTTTTTTTTTTGTCTGGGTTAATGGTTTTTTGAAATTTTTTTAGTCTTGATGGGTTCTCTTGAAGAATAGTAATTATCTGTTTGGTTGAAATTGTGACAGAAGATGATAAACTAAGGATTTTTTTTTTTGAAATGGTATGATTTATTCTTAAAAAAAAAAAATGCCAAACTCTTGCATAAGTTGATTTTAGTCTATCTTTTTTTTTTTGCAAGTTCTTTTGTAATTTCTGGTTCGTGATAAAGTTGAATGTTATTGATCTTTGTTTTATGAATTTTTGGGTTTGGTCCGTTTGGATATTACAGGTTAGTATAGGATTTGGTGTTGGTAGTTTAGTATTTCTTCTAGCAATTTGAAAACTGTTACCTATTTTTCATTGTTTGGAACTCTTATCTGCATGAGAAATCAGTGTGGATTTCATATGGGAATTGCTGTAGGGAAAAAGAGTGAGAAAAGGAAAAGGGAATTGCGTTAAATAGCTATATGACATTGTCACCCGATAAGAGGAATTCAGGTACTAAAGTAGTAAAGAACAATACAATTAGATTATACCACTAGGAGATGTCAGGTCATACATTAGTTTCCTCAGGATTGAAGAAAATGTTGTTGTTTTTTTTTTTTTTTTTTTTTAACTCTTCTTGTCTCCATTGACTTCCCATTACAGATTTTGACTTTCCTTAGGTCATACATCAATGACTGATTTTTGGAACTTAATTGAATAGATTGATTCTCCGGTTTGGTTCCAGTGTATGCGTGTGATTTTGATATTTGAATCTTTAATTACAGTTGATAGAGAAGGATCCGAGCAAGGCTGTGTCCCTATTCTGGGCTGCTATCAATGCCGGGGATAGAGTTGATAGTGCCTTGAAAGACATGGCAGTGGTGATGAAGCAATTGGATCGAGCAGATGAGGCAATTGAGGCGATTAAATCTTTCCGTCATCTCTGCCCTTGTGATTCCCAGGAATCTATTGACAATGTGCTAGTTGAACTCTACAAGGTGAAGTGATCTTTTTTTTTTTAAATCTTTGCAAACTGTAGTGTTTTAGCTAGAATTGACTCTGATGATTTGGTAATGTGATTTGTCCATTTGCATACTGATATTTCACGAGGAAAATCTATGTGAAGAACCTATCTTACATGTTTTGTGAGTTGTCTTCTTAGTAATGCATCCTTGTAAGGTTCAGTAGTTTTCTTCATTAATGGTGAAGGATCAATCTGTTGCAATGGTGCTGTTTTAAACAAAAATTAAACTCTTTCAGTTCTTGATGTAGTTGAGGTATGAAATTTTCATCTACAAGGGCTTTTTAAGGAGTGAAAATGCTTTACATGGTAGAGATAATTATTATTTTCATTAGGAGACCTAAAATATATTGTTGACTTAGAAGCATATATTTGCAATGTATGTGGCTGAATATTTTCTTTTTGTCTTGAGGAATGTGGTTAGCAGATCCATTTAGCCAACCCCATCAAGTTTGGGATTAAGGCTTGTTTTGGGTTGAGTTATAGCTTGGAGGAAATCTGATTACATCTTTGGTCTGCACCTGACTGAGGCTGATGTGATGATTCCTGTTCCTTTTGTGTAGCTATATTGAGTTGTGATGCATGCTTGAATCTTTTGCAGAGGTCTGGAAGGATTGAAGAAGAGATTGAAATGCTTCGATGCAAACTGAAGCTCATTGAAGAGGGTATTGCTTTTTCTGGCAAGAAGACAAAGACAGCAAGATCTCATGGAAGGAAGATTCAAATAACTGTTGAGCAGGAAAGATCAAGGTGATACACCTGCTCTACTTTTTTCCTACTTTTACCGTATTTCTCTGGATATCATTTCATTTTCTACATTAAATGATGCAGAATACTAGGGAACTTGGCCTGGGCTTACTTGCAGCATCACGATTATGGTTTGGCTGAACAACATTATAGGTAAACTATATTTCTAATTTTCTACGCTGGAAGATATACCTAGACATGAAAATGATAATCTTCTTCATGAAATAAAATTTGTATCTCAGGAAAGCGCTCTCTTTGGAGCCAGATCAGAACAAGCAATGCAACCTGGCGATCTGCTTGATGCACTTGAACAGAATTCCTGAAGCAAAATCTCTGCTTCAAACTGTAAAAGCTTTATCTGGAAGTAAACCAATGGATGATTCATATGCTAAATCTTTTGAGCGTGCTTGTCAGATCCTGGCTGAATTTGAGTCACATTCGAGAGTTAACCCAACTGAACAGAATGAAGATCGCCAAAGATCTTTGAAATTGCCTACCACCAGAAATTTGAAACAAGTTGCTGGCTCCCCGAATGGAGATCCATACGTTTCTGGATTCATAGACTCTATTAAGTGCACAGGAGGATTTAATGAAGAGAGAATGCTGGCAGATGAACAGAATAGAAGATATTATTGGCAAAATCGCTCTGAGAATGAGAAAAACTTCTTTGTATACAATAATCGGAGTTCTCATTGCATATCATCTGAACTGAGTGGTCCACAGTATCCTCTACAAACTGCAGCTGACAATAGCTGGAGGAGAGGTTCTTATTTTGAAAGCCCAGTTGAAAGGCTTGGTTTTGTCAGCAAAATGAAGGAGAATCGGTTTAGTTTCACTGAAACAGGCCCAGCTTCCACGCAGAAGAAGACATTTACTTCCCCAGCACTATTTACACAACCGAGAAGATGCTCCTTGGGGTTTGATAAAGGAGATCAGATTAAGATAAGGTGGGGAGAGGATACAGTTGAGACAAAAAAAGAGAATGCAATCCGATATCTCTCTGAAGAACTGTTAGGCTTATCTGATGATCATACAAGCTGGAAAAGAAATGTTCGGGAAAATGTTGGCCAAAGGAAATCTGCAATGGAAGACAGCAACACATGTCTAAAGTGTCCGACAGAACAGACCGCCTTTATTGACAATGCAGGAGTATTGAATGCTTCCACTGATTGTGACTGGGATCAATCAGCAGATACTTCTGGAAGTAAATCTCTCGGACAGGACAGAATACTCAAATCTCGTCGCAAGAGTTGGGCAGATATGGTTGAAGAAGAAGGAGAAGAACAGGAATTGTTTACTGCAGACCTTGGCCAAGGTTTCAATAGTTGGAACTATGAAGAAGCATCTAATGATGAAAATTTAAATGCCAACATAGTTCATCAAAATTCTTATCAAAAGTTTCAGCAGGGAATATGTCAAAAACTTGAAGCAGTTGATCTTCAAGATGGCACTGGTACCTCTATGAATGCTGTTTCGTCGAGGAATCCAACAGCACGACGCTCATTGTCTTACGAATCTGCGGAGGATGCGAATACAAAGAGGAGAAACAGGTTGCAGGTTTTCCGGGACATTACTCCTGCTTTGGATAGTCCATGAGCTTGAATCAAAATATGTCAGCTGTGAATATAATTCAGTAATGTTTGAGTGTTTGAACAGCAGTTGATCTTCAAGATGGCACTGGTACCTCCATGAATGCTATTTCTTCAAGGAATTCAACAGCATGACGCTCATTGTCTTGTAAATCCGCGGAGGATGTGAATACAAAGAGGAGAAACAGGTTGCAGGTTTTTCAGGACATTACTCCTATTCTGGATAGTTCATGAGCTTGAATCAAAATATTTCAGATGTGAATATAATTCGATAATGCTTGAGTGTTTGAACTGCAGTGATCAAAATCAAAGTAATATGGAGTGTTTATTCTTTTTCCTATATCATTTTTTTTACTGCTTGGTGAGTCACTGTTGCATCAAACATTGTATATCTTTGCCATTCAACTCTGTCCATAGTACAAAAGAAAGAAAAATGTTGTAATGTATGTGAACTATACAAATTATGCTTGCTTTGATTGAAATGTCTTTACTCATCTCTCTTTCAAATATATTAAACCTGCCCGTCTCAATGTCTCGGCCATAAGTTAAGAAAGTTAACCCATACTAACTTGATTACTTTAAAATAATATTATTTTAATATATATTTTTTAAAAATTAAATTAACATAGTTTTAAAGTTTTTTTTTCTATTTTTTATTCATAGTACAAAAGAAAAAAAAGTTATAATCTATGTGAACTATATAAATTATGTTTATGAATGGATTGAAATGTCTTTATTCATTTTTTTTTTTAAATGTTAAAGGATTCTTTAGAAGTTAAGTGAGTTAACCCATGTTAATATAATTATTTTAAAAAATATTTTTTTAATATTTTTTTAAAAAATTAAAATAACATGGTTTTGATTTTTTTAAAATTAAATTAAATTTTAACCAAATTTTAATTAAGTTATGAGATGATTAACTGATGAATCCTATGCATTTTAATTTAAAACTCAATACAGTTAATTCTTAAATTATCAAGTCATCAAGTTAATGTGCAAAGCCGAACTGGTTTAATAGCAATGATCTCTTCCTACCTTTATTATTTCCATGTATCCATGTCAATCATCACATTAAATACAAAATTCTCTCTTTATTGAAAGATTATCCACACATTTTACACCTTCTCCAAGCAAACTAATGAATATAAATTGAAAAATGGGTATGGATGTTTTTTTTTTTTCCTGTAACTTTTTTTCTTGGATTCATCCCAGTATATGGAACCTAGTCTAAGGGTGACAATTGAGGGCCAAATAATAGAAATCCAATAATCAGAGGAAAAAAAAATAAAAAAAGATATAACTTTGAAGGGCCAATAAAATAAATTCAATATTTCAAACTATCAAGTATCACCCTGAAATTCTAAGTTCCTACCGAAAAAGTGAAAAAAAACCCATTTTCTTAATTATTTATTTTTTGAGAAAATCAAACCTTTTTTTTTTATTTTAAAAAAGAGAATACAAAAACACCTTCTTTTGTTGACTGGCTCTAATTTACGGACACTCTGAACTTAAAAATTTAAAGCCCACCACTGCCGCCGCAGCCACCACCACAACCGCCACAGCTTTCCATTAACCTTCATAACCATCTTTCTCACTTAATAGGTAACTCTGTAACAATCTCCTCCATATTTTTCTTTTATAACGTTTCTACCTTTAATTTCTCATTTTATACTCTAAAGTTCTAATCTTTAACATAAAGTTTATAACTTTATACTAAAATTATCATTTCTCATTGTGCCCTTTACTGTGATTAATCTGATTGATTCAAGGTGATTAATGGACTCCCAGCTTCTATTACTTAACAAGACCAACGCTTTAATCAAACCTCCACTATTCAGTTTCTTTGCTTCCTCAAAACCCAGATACAACCCATCTTCCAATTTCTCTTTAGGTATTTTTTCACTGGAAAAGTTTCAATTTTGCTTGTTTTTTCTTGTTGATGTTATTGTTAATTTGATGGGTTCTTTTTGTCTTTTGTTGTGGTTGAAGGGTGTAAGTTGAAGAGAGTAATGTGTGCAATGAAGTCTTATAGGTTATCAGAACTTAGTAATGCAGAGGTTGAAAGTTTGAAAGCTCGGCCTCGTATTGATTTCTCTTCCATTTTTGGCATTGTAAGTGACCCTTTTTTGTTTTGTTTTGAAGAGGGTGTAATTTTTAAAATTTAAGTTTGTTGTGTTGAAGTCCTGATTAGGTAATTGCTGATAGGTAGTATTGTTGCTTGTTTTTTTAGGTTAATCCTATTGTTGATGATGTTCGTCAAAGAGGCGATGATGCAGTTAAAGAGTCCGTCATTCTTTAATTAGTATTTTATCTTTATAGTCATTGTGTTTGTTTTAGTAATGAGGTTAGACCGATGGAGCTGCTTATCTGTTCTTTGTAGCTATACTGCAAAATTTGACAAGGTCAAATTGGACAAGATTGTCGAGAATGTTTCTGAGCTTCCTGATCCGGAGGTGAATTCCAAAAATATATCTTATAATAAAAGAAATTCCTTGCATTTCTAATTTTCTATTTGAAGTTATTTGTATGGTTTGATATTTTTGGTTCCAAATGTAACTTTTGGCTATTATTTTTTTTTGCCCTTTGCTGAATGGCAGCTTGAGGCAACTGTTAGGGAAGCATTTGATGTGGCATATGACAACATATATGCATTTCATCTTGCTCAAAAATCCACTGAAAAAAGCGTTGAGAACATGAAAGTATGTCAATTATAGTGATTGGTTCTAGCTTTTACTATGTGTTTCCGTTGATAGCTAAGCTTAGATTATTTTCAAATATTTCAGGGTGTTAGATGCAAACGTGTGGCTCGGAGCATTAGTTCTGTCGGTCTTTATGTACCAGGGGGAACTGCAGTTTTACCATCCACAGCTCTGATGCTTGCTGTTGTAAGTTGATCTGGTTTTACCAATTATTTTGGCTGTTTCAAGTTCTATAATTTTTACTATGATTGTCATATTCTAGTTAGGTTCATTTGGTTGACATTTTAGTTTGTTTTGTAAACTAGCCTGCACAAATTGCTGGGTGTAAAACTGTTGTCCTTGCAACTCCCCCATCTCAGGATGGCAGCATATGCAAGGTATTTGTTTGTATTTGAAATGCTATACTTTTGCAAAGCATGCTCTTAATGGGAGTGGATTTGTGGTCTTTCATAGGAGGTATTGTACTGTGCCAAGAAGGCTGGTGTCACTAACATCCTTAAAGCTGGTGGAGCTCAGGTTAGAAAACAAACTTATGGCCATATGTTTTGTGCACTGGGCACGTTGTCTTTATTGTATTTAGTTCCTAGTGATCTTACTAATTTTTTATTTCTAGGCTATATCTGCCATGGCTTGGGGGACAGATTCTTGCCCCAAGGTATTTACTCATCAGCTCATTTCTCAATTTTTAGTATCTGAAAATCTGATAATAAGAACAAACAATCCTTTTATTGTTCCTCTGTGGAATTTATATTTGTGTTTTGTATTTTCTGTTTGTTAACTTGGGGAGTGTGTTGTTTGCTATGGAATTGATGGACAAAAGGCTCATTGTTTTTTCCATATCAAATCACTACATTTTTGTTATTTGTTTTTATGATACGAGAATAACCTGCATATTTTGGCTCCTCTTTACCTCAATGTATCCTCTCAAATTTATGCTAAAAATGTTTTTGAAAAATTTGCAAAGATTATTATTTAATAATTACACAAGTGAAAAGTTGACTTTCAAACTAGTTTTGTATTAGCACAGACATAGCATGCTTAAATATGTAGAAACTTTTTACTTACTCTAGAGACGTGTTTCGTTACTAGTTGTAATGTGGTAGCACTTTTCACCTGAAATTTGTAGGTTGAGAAGATTTTTGGGCCAGGAAATCAGTATGTGACAGCTGCAAAAATGATTCTCCAAGTATGGATACTGTCTCTCCAACTGGACTTTATTGAAGCCTATTAGTCTGCATAAATATTTTATTTCACCTCTTTCTCTGCCTGGGTAGAAAATGCTGATCCTTTTTTCAATTCGACTCAGTTTGTCCTTGCTTTTATTCACATAACAGAACAGTGAAGCAATGATTTCGATTGACATGCCTGCTGGACCTTCTGAAGTTTTAGTCATTGCTGACAGTTATGCTAGTCCTGTTCATATAGCTGCGGATTTACTGTCCCAGGTGCTTAATTTTTTCTTTCTTTTTTAACCATGTTCATATTCATGTTGTGTAGGTGATGCATGTAATATTTCATCTTTCATATAATTCTCCCAAAGTGAGGAAGTTCTAATGTTACAGATGCTGATTGAATTAACGGCAGAACAAAAAACTAAATAAACTGATAAATAAAATAAATAAGATTTTACAATGTGTTTATTTATTTCACCTTATAAAGGTTGCATGCTCAGTATCAGGGCATTGTACTTAGTATGTGTTTGGTATTGTGGGGTAAAGTGTTTTTTAAAAATGTTTTTCGCTTGAAAATGCATTAAAATGAATTTTTTTTATTTTATTTTGACATCAATGTATCCAAACCAAAGCACTAAAAAAAGCGTTGTTTTAATATCTTTTCAAGCCAAATGCACTTTTGAAACGTAGTTTCAACCGCAAAAACAAATGGACACAATTTTCATCTTGTTGCATTTTTCTATCATCAATGTTAAAAATTAAATAAAAATTTCCTTTACGATCCTTTCAAAGGTTCAATTATCATGAATTAGATGTTCATTGCTTTCATATATGCCATAGTTTTATCTTGCCTGATATTTTTATTAAACTCTTTGCATATTCCAGGCTGAACATGGCCCTGATAGCCAGGTTGTTCTTGTAGTTGCCGGGGATGGTGTGGATATGAAAGCCATTGAAGAGGAAATAAGTAAGCAATGTCAAAGCTTACCAAGGGGTGAATATGCTTCAAAAGCACTTAGCCACAGTTTCACCGTCTTTGCTCGTGACATGGTTGAGGTCAGTCTTTTATTTGACTGTTTCTGCCTGGATATTTGTTATGTCAATCCAGGAGTTGCTTGCTTTGCATTATTGGGAATTATATGATGGGGGTTAGAATTCTTATGTGTCTAAGGAATTTAACATGTGCTTTTGAATCACAAAAATAAAAATGACAAATGAGCATGAAAAATGTTTTAACAATCTCTTGTATACTAGTCCCCAAACTGTATTGATTAGTTGGTTTGGAATTGGCGCCTGCAAGATTTTTTCAGCCACTTTCATTTGGTATACTCTTGAAATCTGTACATTTAACCTTATGCTAGTGTTATATTTTATTTTCCGAAGCTAACATGATTATTGGGTTTCTTAAGGCTGTCTCCTTTTCAAACTTGTATGCTCCTGAGCATTTAATCATTAACGTAAAAGATGCGGAGAAGTGGGAGAACTTTATTGAGAATGCAGGTATGCTCTTTTAATGCTATAGCCTTTTTTCTAACATCTTTGGTGCTATTCTCGAGTTTCTACCTTCGAAGGCAAGTGAATTCTCTTAACTGCTTTAGAGAAAATACATAGCAGATTTAAGCCTTGGATGATTTTCTCTGCAGGTTCTGTGTTCTTGGGCGCGTGGACACCAGAGAGTGTTGGGGATTATGCCAGTGGGACAAACCATGTCCTTCCAACATATGGATATGCACGGATGTATGGTGGGGTATCCTTGGATTCTTTCCAAAAATACATGACAGTGCAGTCTTTGACAGAGGAAGGTCTCATGAAGCTTGGTCCATACGTGGCAACCATGGCTGAAGTTGAAGGGCTGGACGCCCACAAGAGAGCCGTAACTCTTAGACTTCAGGATATTGAAGCCAGACAGGTTTCTAATACGAGATAGTGTTTTAATTAGGCAACTGATATATATAGTCATTGTTTTTGGGATGGCATTTTTGACATGCTTGAGTTTACCGAAATTTCAAGTTGTATAACTATGAAGTTTTGGCTTGTAACGTAACCTTTCCCATTAAGTCATAAATGAATCTCTCATTTGCTTCATGTCCCTGAATTGATCATTTAAATTGTATGGTAGCATCTAGATGAGGTCTTTATGATATTATTTGGTTATTGTAACGGGATAGAAAAAAGAATGGTAGCTGAGCTAGACACAAGAAAAAACGATAAAAGGAAGGAAAAATAGACTTCAACATTATGCCTAACAAAACAGGTTACATCAAGAAGCGAAGACTAGTCGTCAGATATTGCACTGTCAAGCCTTTCTCTCACCTTCCACAAGCCATCACTCCCCAAAAATTATGAGTTCAGTGTCCTCGTCAACTCGGGCAATCATTATATCTGGTTCTGACGTAATGTGGTTTTTAATCTCCCATCACCGAAAGCCCTCGTCATCGCTAACTGCCCGTCCATGAGCGGCACATTGCCTGAGCCAACCACAGATCAAGAGCTCACAGAAAGATGAAGAGGCCCCACTCTTTCACACACCTCAGAATAAAAAAGAATTGTATGCACCTGGCGCTTTAGACACAAAGTCCGCCCTCGCTCTCTGCAAGTTCCTTCTCCTTCTGGGGATCATGATCTACTGAAATTTGTTTAGCCACATCATTTCTACATAAGAAGGCTCGAGGATCACCAACATTGGCCACAATTAATGAGCTTCTCTTTACCAACTAGTATTTCTACATAACTTCTCTATAACTAGTATTGATCCTTGAGAACCGTCTACTCTATCTAAAATCTCATTATTTTTTATATATTTTATTATCTCTTAGTTGAATTCAAATGGAGATGATTGAGAGTGAATTATTCCTTCTGAATTGAATTATACATCCACACAGCAATGGAATGTGTAAGATCTCATTGGAATTATAAATTAAGCCAGATTAACCAGTTGGATTTGACTGATTTTCTGTATATAGTTAAATTAGCCACGTGTAGGAGGGACTCAAAAAACTTGGTAATTGATCATCCATGAAAGAGACTTGTAAAATGAAGTCAAATCAAGTGGCTAATAAAAAAAAGGAGATTAGTGAGAAGAAACAGGGATTTAAGACAGAAAAAGAATGATTTAATACATGAATTCAAGAACAAAACACCTTTTAATACGTGGAATACAAATCCACTTAAGCTATCATGCAATGAAGCACAGGCACTCCACTGCATGGACACAAAGTTAAGTACAAAACCAATGAAATACAAAAGAACTTAATGGCCTAACCATGCAACTTGTCTTTCTTCTCCCACCATTTCCAATTTCTTGTCTAGAACTTTGATTGCAGGGAATTGACAACATTCTTGTGCAACTGGAAAGCCTTTGCAAGAATGTCGCTAGGAATGTCTGGATTAGACCCAAACACAGCATTCGCAATGGTGATGACACCTGGGTTTTGGCTGCTCAAGGCTGCAAGGGCAACAGCATTGCTCGTTCCCACATTTCTTTGAAAGTTAACAAGATTGATAGGGAACACAAACACATCACCCTTTTGTAAGACCTTGGCAATGAGACGGTTTTCAGGGTTAGATGTAACAAATCCAACTTCAAGACTACCTTCAAGAACTGTCAAGATTTTCAGAGGCACGAGGGTGCGTGTGTGGAGGGTTAATACCAGATGGTAAATAGTCAATGCGTGCAAAAGAGATACCAAGTGTGTTAAGTCCTGGTATTTGGGCTACATTCACTGCAGTTACCCTCGACCCCACTGCATTTGATGTGTTGCCTAGCATGTGAAGTCCACTGAAAGAGAAGTCACTAGCTTGAACACTCTTGGGGTCCTTGCAAGCCAAGCCATTGACAAGAACTGCCATAAAATAATTAAATTGTGCTATTTTCTTTTATGAAAAAATCAACAAAAATAATAAATTTACATTAAATTTTGTTTTTGAGATATAGACACTGGTGGGAGTCTTTATATAATATAATCTTTACAAAACTCATTAGAACAAAATTTACCTTTGTCTGTCCTAAATGATTTTATAAAATAATTATATTTTTTTTCAATTAATGCCTTCTTAAAACAATTAAACACATTAGACTTTTCTTATAAGTATAATGATGTTCTTCTATTGTAATCATCAATAAATAGTAGAAAATACAAATTTTTATTCAATAAGCATGGTTAAATTGGACCACATGTCTGTGTGTATCTCTTATAAGGGTTAGCTTGCTTTAGATGTAGACTCCTTTAGAAAATTCTTGTAAAATTGCTTGCATACTCAACATCCTTCACTCAACTGATTTAAATGTTCAATGGATGGTAGATCCTTTAACATTTTTTTTTGCACCATAATCTTTAAGTTATCAAAGTTTACATGCCTAAGTCTCATATGTCAAAACCATGTCTCATATTTCACACATGCCTTTAAACATTTAGGCACATCTGTCTCTATATTTAACAAAAACGTTTTATTCTTTATCATGGTTACCTTTGCAATCATAGTTTCATAGGTATCAAGTAATATCAAAGTATGATCTTTCATCTTAATTTCATAACCTTTTCTCTAATAATTATCCTAAACTCTATATGTTACTTTTTACAGTTGGGATATAATAAACATCATCAATAAATTGATGACTATCATCTTTTATTTGAATCAGGATCATACCTTTCTCTTTGATAGAAACCTTTGAATGATTTGCAAAAGTGACATTACCTTTAATTGATTCATCAAGCTCTACAAATATATCTTTGTCTCTACACATGTGATTGCTAGCTTCATTTTCTAGATACCACATGTTTTCTTTGGTTTTTATTCGTTCATCATGGACTAGTAATATGGTGGCTTCTTGCTTCTCTTTTACTACTAGATTGACATTCTTTTCAACCCTTTTGGTTGGATTCCAACAATCCCTGGTATAATGACTTATTCTTTGACAATTATAACATTTAACTTTTTTTTTCAAACCCGGGTCTCTGATTGCTACTATCAGTGGAATTGGTCGACCAATTTGCTTCATTTGGTCAACCAATTGATTTATTGAGACTGCCTCAGCTTCCTCTTCAAAATCTACCTCTTTCTTCTCTTTATCTGCCTTGTCCATGCCCTCTACCTTCTTGGGTATATCCAGAGTTATCTTGCTTTTTTTTTTTTTGTATAGAATTTTAAGAAGAGTGCTTGTGCATCTATGCCTTCTTGAATTTTGTTGGGTTTTTCTTTATAGACTTGTACTTTTCTCATGAGATATTAAATTGTCAAAAAATTCATATTCTATGATTTCTCTATCATGACTACTATATAATGAAATTTCTTTTCCAGCAAGCATAAGATTTTTTCTAACACACACGATTTCTTTCATCTTCTCCGATCCTATATTTTTTTCCATTTAATTATATATGACCAACACTCTAGAAAAGTAATTCCAAATATTTTATGATTCAAGCATATACAATATTTCAAAGTCACTTCATAACTTTTATAAGCAGTACTAATTTATTATATAAAAAAAATTCAATTGCTATAATAAAACTGATTAGCTACCCTATAAACTCGTTCATCTTGAATGCTACTATTGAAATTAGACCACAATTTATGTATTTTTATGATAAAACTTGCTGGTATATTTCATTAAATTCCTGACCAATACTATGTGGCTTTGTAACTCTGTTATTTTCATTTTGAAACTCCTCGAAGTCCTTTTATTTTGGCTTCCTATCCATTAATTTATCCGTCTTCAGCACAATAAGCAGCAATGCTGGATGGTATCAAGTCATTAACACACACAAAATATAGAAAAAAAACTTATATATAAAACAAAGATTGAAGTGTTCAAACAAATGATCAATGCTAATTTATTTGAAAAACAAATGACATGTGTGTTCTCCATTTTTATTGGACTAATACATAAAAACTCTGGCCATAAATGATCACTGACCAAACTTTTATTAATGTCTAATACAGTAGAAAATACCTTTATCAGCATCAAATCATTTTCAAATATAAAAAATCATCTGGTCGGTATGATCACGAAGAAGAGAGTGGTGGGATGCTTTGTTCATTTCTAAAGAAATTATCAGGATCGACTGCAGTCTTCACTTGTATTAACCTGTCAAAGTTATTCTTGAAATATTTCCTGCCCCAAATGCTTGCTTGTTTATAACTTGTGTTGCCTTGAATGTTGTTCATCCCTACGTCAAGGTCCCTATAACCGATATATGCTTCTCGAGGGTTTTTTGAAACATAAGGAGCCGTATAACTGTAAAGCCTTCTAATCCAAGCTACATGTCTCATTGATGCTTCCTTGCCTTGCTCATTCCAAAGCAGCAAGTATTGAATTTTGTATAAATTACCAGCTCTGTGCGCAAATGGGATGCTAGATTCCGAAATCTGATCCATTTTTCCTCCATATGGAACTAGGACCAATCTAGGCGTCTCGATACCTACTTTAACGAACCTTTTCCATATCCCTTCGAACGCAATTTCAGGCATAGGTTTCTTGACGTAGTCAGATTTTGCTTTGAAATTTGTTATGTATTGCGGAGTCCTGTTGAGCAACACATCCAAGGAAGAATTAGTAGAATATCCAGAATTGTAGAGGACAAATTCTACCCAGCTCATTTCGGTGCAATCATCTTTCACTAAACCGAGCTCAGGGAAGTTCTCTTGCATCAATGGAAGAAGCCTATCAGCTCCACCAAGAAATAAAGAAGGGAATTCAGCTTGTATTGTTGAAATTCCTTCCCGACTAGAATTAGTTTTGGTTATATATGCTGTAATGAAGAGATCTTCGGGAAGCTTATTTGCAACGTACTGCCACCGATGGATTAACTTGGTTGCATTTTCTTCCAAAGATCTTACGACGGAGAAGATCGTCACTGTGTGTGGAACAGGAACCAACTTCAATTTCCATGCAACAACAACTCCAAAAGTATTTCCTCCACCGCCTCGAATGGCCCAAAACAAATCTTCTCCCATTGATGCTCTATCAAGAATTCTACCTTTAGCGTCGATTAATTGAGCATCAATTATGTTATCAGCAGCAAGGCCATATTTCCTCATCAGTCCTCCATACCCACCTACACTTAAGTGCCCTCCGGCACCAACAGTAGGACAAGCACCTGCAGGAAAGGCAAGAGTTCCGCTTTTCTCGGCAATGCTATGGTAAAGCTCGCCGAGAGTTGCACCAGCTTGAACCCAAGCAGTGCTGTTTTCTACATCAACATTGATTGCTCGAAGATTGATTAGATCAATGATGACAAAAGGGAGACCAGAAACATATGAAAGACCCTCATAATCATGGCCGCCGCTGCGAATTCTAACATTCATACCATGTTTTTGAGAACAGAAAATGGTGGCTTGAATGTGGGATACATTGATTGGTGTGACAATAACTAGAGGTTTTGGGGTTGCAGTTGTATTAAACCTGGAGTTCTGTATAGAGCCCTGCAAGACATGTAAATAGGAAGAGTTGTTTGGGGTATAAACGAGCTCCGAAAAGGAATTGGAGTCTTCAGAATAAAGGGAAAGGCATTGTAGAAAATCCTCATGAGTGTGAGCTGAAGCTGACCATAAGAAGGAAAAGAGAAGGAAACACAGAAATGGCAACATTGTTGTAGTGCTTAGACATGTAGTCATCTCTATAACTACTTGATTTGAGTGTAGGAACTTGGTAACAAGCTCTCTTATTTATACTACATCTATTAAGAGAATGGTTGCTTAATTAGGAACTTGGTGTTTGAGAGTGTGATTATAGTTGTTTTTTAAAATATTTTTCATTTAGAAATATATTAAAATAATTTTTTTTAAAATTATTTTTAACATTAATACATCAAAATAATCTTAAAACACAAAAAAATATTAATTTAAAGCAAAAAATATATAAAAAATTTTAAATTTCTTTAAAAATACTTTTAAAATAAAAAAACAAATAAAATAAAAATGTGTTGCGAAGAATTTGAACAAGTCAAGAATCTAGACACGGTAGAAATTTCAAACCACCAGTTATCCACAAAGGCAGGTTTTTTCCATGGCATTGAATCTGTCTGGTGGCTCAAAATTTAGGACTCGTAGATAGTTCAAATGACGACGCTTGTAAAAATAATTTTCTAAACATATGCTAAACTTCTTGTTCAAGTAATTATTATTTTATCCAGAATATTGAATGTGGAGCTTGTAGTTCTAATAAACTTATAATTTATGGTCTGATATTGCGTAATTAGGAATAGTTTTCTAAGTTTAGGGGCCAGGATTTTCAAGCTCTAGAAAACTAATTTGCTTAATCTCCAAGCCTTACATTCACTTTCAAAAGGGTATTACAAAAGGGTATTTATACTTCCCTAAACTAATAACTCAAAGAACTAAGGTCTGGACATGACCTAAATAAAATACAAAGCTTGCATAAACTAAAAACGACAAAAACTGAAATTTGAATTACACAAAGCTGCCGAAATTAGTCATTAGTGCTGGAATCTGTCATTTTTGTTTTCATGTGTTTTCTGACTTCTCCTTTACTGCCCATGACTGCCCCATCTTCTCTTGTAAGGAATTTGAAAGTGATATTCACTTTGTATGAAGATGCTGCTACCAAAGTGGCTTGCTTGTCCACTATCTCTTGTCTTGTAAAACACATTCTTTGTTGATGAATTGCATGTGTTGGCATATTCAAAGCTTAATTAAAACCACTTTGTTTTTCCAAATATTTGTTTTTTTTTTCTTCTGACTCCCCGTTGCTGCTGAATATCCTAGTGTTTACTAGATAAAAACTCCATAATAAATAAAAAGTTTATAGTAAAAAGAAACCAGATATTAGAACCCATATAGTAGTTTCTAATATATGTTGCATTTCAATATTATTGGACTTCCATTGATCTGCAACTTTAACCCAACATTTAACAATATGTCTAGAAACTTTCTGGTAAATATTTAGTACGATCCAATGGTCAGATTATGAGTTATGTTTGATATCTTAAAACTGGACAGTTGAAAACTTTATGATAGAAACCAAATCAGATTATTTTTTCATTGCCCAAATCATATCAATAACTTATTTACCTTTGAAATAAATAATAAAAAAAAAAACTATAATTGATAATGGGGGCTTTTTCATTATTTTTTCTTTTTATCGGCACAATAAAAAGACTTGTTTACCCTTGAAATTAAGATTCTTAAACCTTGGGTCAAAGTGTACTTTTTTCATGGCGCTACTAGATTTGTTGTTGTTGTTGTTGTTATTGAGTTGGGCTAGGGATTGTTTAGTCTTGTGATAAATAAAAAGGATTTAAAAAAAAAAACATTGACATGTGCGTGTCAATCACTCTATCGTTCAATAACCAAAAAAATCATTATAGGGTAATGTCTGATTCATCTCGACATCTCTTTCATGATCTTGTGATGCATGCACCGAGAAGATATCTAGTTTGACGTTGACAATCATTTCTTTCTTTTCTTTCTCTTTTTCTCGGTATTTACGCCATACCCTTTAATTTTTGACTTTAGCGTATTAAAATGGTCTTAAAATATAAAAAAATATTAATTTAAAATAAAGAACAAATAAAAATTTATAAAATTTTTTAAAAATATTTTTAAAATACAAAAACAAACAGAATTAAAAGCGTGTCATGAAGAATTTGAACAAGTCAAGCATCTAGACACGGCTATAAAGTTCAAATCAACAGATATCCACAAAGGCAGGTTTTTTCCATGGCATTGAATCTGTCTGGTGGCTCAAAATTTAGGACTCGTAGATAGTTCAAATGACGACGCTTGTAAAAATAATTTTCTAAACATATGCTAAACTTCTTGTTCAAGTAATTATTATTTTATCCAGAATGTTGAATGTGGAGCTTGTAGTTCTAATAAACTTATAATTTATGGTCTGATATTGCGTAATTAGGAATAGTTTTCTAAGTTTAGGGGCCAGGATTTTCAAGCTCTAGAAAACTAATTTGCTTAATCTCAACCCTCAATCCGTAATACTGTCAAGTGTCCATTCTGACAAGGCTACTTTTTGAGGCAGGTTTCGTTGATGCATTTGTTCATATTAGAAATGTCATCCAGTATCCACAAAAGCACTGCACTTTTTTATTTGAACCTGGACGTTGCTCAAAATTTAGGACTAGTCAATAGTTCAAATGACCACGTCTGTAAAAATTAAAAAAAAAAATGGAAAAGAAGGTGAATACACTGTTCACACAGACCCCATTGCATTTTGGATGGGAAGAACCTTCTTTCCCATTTTTTTCTTTAAAAGAAAAACTCATAGGCTAATAGAATTTTCTTTGTACTGGGATCATTTTGGTATTTTAAAATTGTTTGGGGACAAAATAGATTTTTTTTCTTTTGAATTCCATGGTAAAATGACATCAATGTTGTTAAAAAAATATTTAGTTATGCTACCATAAAGGGTTATTTTCATCGTTGATATCAAAGTGTACAATAATTAATTGAAGTGAACATTGTGGTCATGTAATCCATAATAAACACATCAACACAAACCAGAAAACTAAAAATCATATTTAAGAATAAAAGTCTAATACAATGATTATCTTAGTTGAGGCACTAAAACTACTAGTAATTATAATGAATCGTAAATGAAAAGTATAAAAAATAACATTACCAAGACAATTATTTTTCAGTAAGTTGAATTTTAGTTTATTTAAGAATCAAAGTGTGAAAATCCTCTCAAACATAAATAATTCATTAAACAAAGTCTGTAATCTCTACTTGTAATGTTTGTTGCTATTGTGTTCTTCTTTTATCCTATACACCTATTTGTTGTGGCTTGGGTGGTTCAGTTAGCTTCCATGTCTAATTCCCTAACAAATAATTCATCTCTCATCTTTCATAGCCAACTCTCAATTGCTTGATTCTTCAACTTGCATAACTTCATCATGATTTTATTTTTCACCATTATCTATCGACATGGTAGCTTTCCCTTTGAAAGAAGAAGCTTCATTCCCTTTTCACTCATACAGCCAAGTCTGTAGTGCCATGATTATGCCTGATTTTTAGCTTCAGCAATAGAAATATGATTTGATGCTAAGGTCATTTCAAGATTCTTATTTAGTCGGTAACATTATTATGAAACACAGTCATCGAGGAAAGGGAAAGGGTTATAACCATTTTTTATGAGCTCATCGATGAGATTGTTGTAAAATTGGATCCCTTCTTCGTTTATCAATGCTCGTAGCTCACCATCAAACTCAATTTCACCATGTAACAATTGATTTGTGATAATGTTGATATTATTAAGTGTTGTGTGATGGATATGCTTTCTGTCATCTTTAAATTGGATAAATTCTTCATCAAATACACTTTGTTGTTTGCTGATAGCTTGTCATACATTTCATACATTGCTGTCATTAGCCCCATAATACTACTTTCTTTTATGACATTATATGCAACCTTTCTCTTAAAGTTAATCTGACCAAACCAAGAACTTGTTCATAAAGAGAGGCCCATTCTTCTTTATCCATATTTCCTGGCTTTCTTCCTAGCAAAGGAAGGTGAAGTTTCTTTCCATGGAAATAATCTTCCATTTGCATTTTGTAATATCCAAAATCTCTTCCATCATTTTTTTCAATTTCAACAACTTTATTTCCTCCACCATTTTTTTCCCAAACTTCAAGTGTGAATCTTCAAAATCAGACTCTGTGGTTGTGTCTGGAATGATCAAGTCTGTTGGGATCGACTCAGAAATCACAAGATTCCAAGGCAGGAAGGCTTAAATCTGACCATGCAAAATCTGGTCAAATTAATCTTTCTGATCAAGCAACAGAGGCGGGTGCCGGTAGAGCTGCTTGCGCAGGATCATACCCAGTGATGACGTGGCAAGTGGAGGTTCAATCGCTGGTGTGGCACGTGGAGTGTTTTGAAGATGGGTCCTGTGTGTGGACGCTTGCTGGGATGAAGATGCTTACGTGTCAGCTTACCTGACCAGATGAATCCGGATGAGGTCGGGCTCTTTCTTCTTCACCCGTTTGTTGACTTTTCCTGGAAAACTTTGATCCGACCGTATGGCTTCGTTTTAGCTCCGATATGCTTGATTTTTGCGTTGTTTGAATCCTCAAAACGAGTAGTATCCAGTGCTATATTCAAATCAAAGTTTGGAACACTATGATTTCTGGGGGGAAATTAAGAACACTCATGAACCTTGCTTTGATACTGGTTATTAGGATAAAAAATGGATGCCCAAAAGATTTAGGTTGGCAATTTGGAGCTGCCATTTTCATTAACTAGAGAAACTATACATATTACAAGGAGGAGGAGAAACTCTCTTCTCGACTCAACTCAAACTCTCACACTCACAACACTCTCTCTCTTTCTTTTGGTGTTTGTTGGATTTAACAGATGAAAATACAAAAGAGAATAACAAACGATTTCTTGCTGAATGCGCTGTTTTATTGATTACACAGCATATGAAAAACATTGAACAATGAAGCTTTAATGGCAAGCAACAACAACATTATCTCCTGCTGTTACGTAACAGAATTCAAAGGATAATATTCAAATAAAAGGATTATATCAATCCTAACAGAAATTGAATAATTCAAATAGCTAGTGTTTTATTAAAACTAAAACTAATAACAGCTTCCACGACAGTAGATTCCACATCAGCTGTTTCTTCATCAGCAACTTCTTCATCAACAGCTTCTGAGACATGAATTCAACACTCCTCTTTGGCTCTGAAGCTGCAAACTCCAAGTCTTTGCCTAAAGAATTCAAACTTAGCTTGAGGAAGCGGCTTGGTCAGAATGTCAGCATTTTGATTTTCTGTTTTGCAATAGATGAGCTGAATTTCACCTTCTCTTTGAACTTCTCTTAGGAAATAGAGTTTCAGTTTGAAATGTTTCGTTTTGCCATGGAACACAGGATTTTTTGCAATTGCAATTGCAGCTTGATTGTCTACAAGGATTTGTGTGCTTTCCTTTTGCTCCATCTGCAGATCAGCCATTAATTTTCTAATCCAAATAGCCTGATTCACAACAGCAGTGGCAGCAACATACTCTGCCTCAGCTGTGGATTGAGCAATGACTTCTTGCTTCTTTGAACTCCACGAAAAAATGGCAGAACCAAAACTAAAAAAATAACCTGAAGTGCTTCTCATATCATCAACACAGTTGGCCCAATCACTGTCAGAATAACCATGGAGAATAGAGTTTTTGACTTGACAAAACTTCAATCCATAGTCAATTGTTCCCTTAATATATCTGACAATTCTTTTTGCTGCTTGAAAATGAATCTCACTTGCACAATGCATATACCTTGAAAGGATACTTGTAGCATTCAAAATGTCGGGTCTTGTTGCAGTAAGATACATCAAGCATCCTATTAAGGTTCTTCATCAATCTTTGCAGCTCCATCTTCTTTGCAAAACTTTTCCTTTTGGTTCATTGGTGTTGCTGTTGATTTGCACTCTTCCATGTTGAACTTCTTTAAAATCTCTTTGGCATATTTTTGCTGACATATGAAGATTTCATTCTGCTTTTGCTGGATTTCCATGCCGAGAAAGAATGTCATCTTTCCCAAGTCAGTCATTTCAAAGGTTTTCTTCATTTCTCTTTTGAACACATCAATTTGTTCCCTGTTACTTCCTATCACAAGTAAGTCATCCACATAAAGAGAAACCACAAGCAATTCATCATTGAATTTTCTGAGATAGAGTGTAAATTCACTTAGACTTTTTGTAAAGCCTAAGTCTAACAAATAAGCATCAATCCTGTTGTACCAAGCCCTTGGTGCTTGCTTTAAACCATAGAGAGCCTTTTTCAGCAAATATACTTTCTCCTCTTCTCCTTGAACAACAAAACCTTCAGGCTGCTCCACGAATATTTCCTCCTCCAAATATCCATTTAAAAAAGCAGATTTGACATCCATTTGATGTATAGTCCAGCCAATTTAAGCAGCAAGTGCAAGCAGCATTCTTATAGTATCAAGTCTAGCAACAGGAGCAAAGGTTTCAGAAAAATCTACCCCAAACATCTGAGCATATCCCTTGACAACAAGTCTTGCTTTGTGTTTATTTATAGAACCGTCAGCATTGAACTTGGTTCTATAAACCCATTTAACTCCTATTGCCTTTTTATGTGCAGGTCTGTTTACAAGCAACCAAGTCTGATTCTTCTCAATCATCATAAGCTCCTCCTTCATTGCAGCCATCCAATGTTGATTTGTAGTAGCTTCTTCATATCCTGCAAGTTCAATTAATGCCACATTGCAACTTTGATAGATATCATAAAGCAATCTGATTTTTGTAACAGATTCATCATCAACATCAGCATTCTCCTCTTGAAATTCAAGCTTATTTTTCTCCCAATTCCAGCTTTCTGACTTAAAAAATTGGATGTTTCTGCTAACAATCACTTTGTTGTCTTGTGGAAGATAAATCCTGTAGGCTTTGGATACTAAGCTGTAGCCTACAAAGATTCCAGGTTCTGCCTTTTTATCAAGTTTGTCTCTTTTGACCTGTGGAATGTAAGAGAAACAAAGACAACCGAAAGTTTTTAAATTTTGCAACTTTGGTTTATAGCCATACCATGCCTCAAATGGAGTTTTCTGTTGCAGAGCTTTTGTTGGCAATCTGTTCAGAAGAAACACTGTTGTATTTGCAGCCTCAGCCCATAAATTCTTTAGAAATCCTTTGTCATGTAATAGACATCTTGTCATCTCCATGAGTGTTCTGTTTTTTCTCTCAACAACCCCATTTTGCTGAGGGGTATAAGGAGATGTCAGCTGATGTTCAATTCCTTCCTTTTCACAGAACTTGTTGAATTTTTCTGAGGTATATTCTGTTCCATTATCCGATTTGATCACCTACATTTTGTGTGTGCTTTGTTTTTCCACCCATGCTTTGAACTTCCAGAAGATATCAGCAACCTCAGATTTATACTTCATGAAATAAATCCAGCACATTCTTGTATGATCATCAATGAAAGTAATGTAATACTTACTGTCATTTAATGATGATATTTTCAGAGGTCCTCCCACATCAGTGTGCACTAGTTATAGTTTCTGTGTAGCTCTCCAGCTTTTATTGCGTGGGAATGGAAGTCTTGTCTACTTCCCATACTAACAGGCTGCACACAATGGAAGATCTTCTTCTAAGTCAGGTAGGCCTTTCACAAGATTGTTGTTTTTCATAAAGAGTATAGTTGCATGATGAAAGTGCCCCAATCTTCTATGCCAAAGCATTGTATTGCTATTTTCTTCATGTACTGCTGCTTGTTCTTCTTCTGTAAAATTCAAGGCAAAGCTTTTACTTTGCATCTGAATTTTAAATACTTTTGTGTTTTGTGCATCAGTAATCAAGCAAAACTTGTCTTCAAACAACACCTTATATCCTTTCTCAAGCAGCTGACCAACACTCAAAAGATTTTGATTAATTTCAGGAACATATAAGACATCACAAATTAATTTTAAACCTGTGTTGCCTTTGATTGCCACCGTTCCTTTACCCTTTACTGCAAGACATGCCCCATTTCCAATTCTTACTTTGGAAATAACTGTTATGTCAAGCCTTTTGAAAAGCTCTTTATCATAGGTCATGTGGCTGGTACAACCACTGTCTATAAGCCAGCTCTCTATTGCGTTATTAGCAACAAAACATGATGCTGCAAACAGTTGTTCATCTTCAGGTTGTTCAGCAATGGTTTTGACTTCTTCTTGTTGCTGCTGTTGTTGTTAAGATTTGCATACCCTTCCAATGTGTCCTAGTTGTCCACATCTGTGACATTTTATATCCAGCCTCCACCAACATCTGCTCTGTGGATGGTTGGATTTTTTGCAGTAAGAACACAGAGGAAATGTTGTGTTGCTGCTGCTGTAATTTCTGTTTCTTTGTTGTATGTTGTTCTGTGATTTTGCAAAAAAAGCACCTTCCACAGAACCTGTTTGCCTCATGAGTCTTCTTTGTTCTTGAGCCTGTAATGCATTCAGTAACTCTGCCAAAGTGATGCTTGATACATCCTTTGAGTTTTCTATTGATGATATTGTAGCTTCAAACTTTTTAGGAACTGTAACAAGAATTTTCTGAACAATTCTAGAATCAGTAAATTCAGTACCAAGAAGTCTTACTTTGTTTACAATGTCAAGAAGTCTGTCAAAGTAAACCTTGATAGTTTCTGATTCATTCATTCTTTGCATCTCAAATTCTCTAATGAGATTTAAAACTTGCATGCCCTTCACTCATTCATTCCCTTCATATTCCCTTTTGAGAAAATTCCATACCTCATTTGATGTCTTCAGAGTCATGATTCTGGTGAAGATTGAAGACGAGACAGCTGCAAATAGGCTAACTTTTGCCTTTGATTTCTTTTGCTTACTCTCCTTATAATTTTTCATTTGAGCTATAGTTGGATTGTCAAGCAAAAGAGGAACCTCATATGTGTTTTCAACGGCTTCCCACTGATCATTTGCATCAAGATAAGCTTCCATTCGAACAGCCCAAACTTGATAGTTTGTTCCATCAAATATTGGTGGTGCCATTAAATTTCCAGAGGCTTCTGAATTCATTTTGTTTTGATTGGTTTTTTAAAAGAATGGTAAGTGTTTAGGGTAAGTGTTTAGGCTCTCTCTGTCTCACAGATCTCTCAAGAAAAAATCGACTCTGATACCAATTTGTTAGATTTAACAGATGAAAATACAAAAGAGAATAACAAACGACTTCTTGCTGAATGCGCTGTTTTATTGATTATACAGCATATGAAAAACATTGAACAATGAAGCTGCAAGCAACAACAACATTATCTCCTGCTGTTACGTAACAGAATTCAAAGGATAATATTCAAATAAAAGGATTATATCAATCCTAACAGAAATTGAATAATTCAAATAGCTAGTGTTTTATTAAAACTAAAACTAATAACAGCTTCCACGACAGTAGATTCCACATCAGCTGTTTCTTCATTAGCAACTTCTTTGTCAGCAACTTCTTCATCAACAGCTTCTGAGACATGAATTCAAAAGTGTTTAGCTCCCTAGTGTTTTTTTCACACATATTGTGCTGTGTTCCCGCAGCGAGTTGGAATAGATCCAGCTCATTCCAACACATGCCATGCCAACTCATTTCACCTTACGACAACTCATCTCTTGGTGATCATCGTTTCTTTCACTTGCAGCTGGACAGTAAGTGAGATAGGTGCCATCTTTTCTTCCACTTCTAGCTGGACAAGAAGTGGGTGGGGTGTGCCTTATGTTCTCCATTAATTAACAGGTTGTTTGTCGCTCGGCATTAATATTATTACATCAGAGAGAGAGAGAGAGAGAGTAACATGTTTTTTGCATCTTAGTACGTAAGAGGAAATTCTCAAGTAAAATCATAATTGCAGCACCATCTTTATCTTCTTCGCTATTATAGCCTACTTTTACACACAATTTCTTATTAGTCAAAGTCCAAGCTTTTGAATATAGAAAAATTGAAACTCTCCACATCGATCCCAACTGTACAACCTTCAATCTTAGAAACACTGAAATGACAGCATATTATTGAATTTGAATGAAATCTCACATATTTCTTGGACACCTTCAAATGTATCTAAGTAGAAAAACTGATCTTAAAACGGATAACTTTATTGATGTCTCTACAGATGAAATATATAATTATGTATTACCATTAATTTTCTCTTCTTATGCCTTTAATCACCTAGATGAGAAAGGTGGTATGCTCTGCTCATTTCTGAAGAAATTGGCAGGATCAACTTCAGTCTTTATGCGTACCAGCTTGTCAAAGTTATTTTTGAAGTACTTCCTACCCCAAATGCTTGCTTGCTTATAGCTTGTGTTGCCTGCAAGGTTATTTATCCCGAGGTCAAGGTCTCTGTAATTGACGTATGCTTCTCGAGGATTTTTCGAAACATAAGGAGTCATGTAACTGTAAAGCCTTCTCATCCAAGAAATATGCCTTTCGGATGCTTCCTCGCCTTCTTCTGTCCAAGCCACATAGTAGTGAATTTTGTATAAATTTCCAGCTCTATGTGGAAATGGGATGCTTGACTCGGAAATCTCGTCCATCTTTCCCCCATAAGGAACCATGATCAAACTAGGGGACTCAATGTCCTTTTCGAAGAACCTTTCCCACATCCCTTCTAGTGCGGTTTCAGGCAGGGGTTGTTTAACGTAGTCAGATTTCGCTTTGAAACTTGTTATGGATTGAGGAGTCCTATCAAGCAACACATCCAAGGATGCATTACTTGGAAATCCAGCGACGAAGAGGGCAAACTCAATCCAGCTCAGTTCAATGCAATCGTCTTTTACAAGACCAAGCTCAGGGAAGCTCTCTTGCATCAGTGGAAGAAGTCTATCAACCCTACCAAGAAATAAAGAAGTGAATGTTGCTTGTATTGTTGGATCTCCTCCTTGACTAGAATTAATTCTGTTTACATATGCTGCAATGACGATATCTTCAGGAAGCTTATTTGCAACGTATTGCCAACGATGGATAAGCTTGGTTGCATTTTCTTTCAAGACTTTTGGGACAGCAAAGACGGTCACTGTAGACGGAACTTCAACCAAGTTTACTTTCCAAGCTGTAACGACTCCGAAGCTATTTCCTCCACCGCCTCGAATGGCCCAAAACAAATCTTCCCCCATCGATTTTCTATCAAGAACTCTACCATTAGCATCAATTAATTCTGCATCAATCACGTTATCCGCAGCAAGACCATATTTACGCAGCAAACCTCCATACCCTCCTCCACTAAACTGCCCTCCAACACCAACAGTATGACAAGCACCTGCAGGGAAAGCAAGAGTTCTACTTTTCTCAGCAACGCTATAGTAAAGTTCACCTAGAGTTGCACCAGCCTGAACCCACGCAGTCTTAGTCGACAAATCAACGGTTATCTTACGTAGATTGATCAGATCAAGGATGACAAACGGCAGAACAGACATGTAAGAAAGACCCTCATAATCATGCCCACCACTTCGAATCCTAATCTGTAAATTGTGTTTCTGGGAACAATGAATGGTAGCCTTAATATGTGACAAGTTAGTTGGTGTAACAATGACTACAGGAGTTAATTTTGAAGAATTGAACCTAAGATTTCGAATCGAGAACTGCAGAACAGTGGCATATGAAGTGGTGTTCGGGGTGTAAATGACCTTAGAAGTGGCTGGGGAGTCTCCCGAATAAAGGGAAAGACATTGAAGAAAATCCTCATGAGTGTGAGCAGATGTCCCCCATGAGAGTGGAAATAGAAGAATCAACAAAAATGGTAGCATTGAACTACTAATTAGAGAAATCATCACTCACTGTGGTTTCGAGCAATGAAGCTTGCAAGGGCTCCCTCATTTATAGTATCATCAAGAAGACTTCTTATACAAGGAAGAAAGAAATTGAGGACATAGCTAGAAAGGTCAGATCATGAATTTGTCTTATTATATTAGTCAATGCATCAACTTTTGAATTTTGTGCCAAGAAAAGTCCTTAACTTATTGCTAAATGTCAAAAGCGGCTTCAAATCTCCTCAGCGTAGCAAAATCTTTATAAGTTATATCGTCAGTATAACTAAATCTTTCAAAGTTGGAACTTACTACGAAGTTCAGGTTAGCCTAGAAGTCAACCCATTGGGTTAAAGAAAGCTTATTTGCATGTTATTAATTGTTGAAATTTCAAAGATATCGGCTATACCCAATCATGTTAATTATTATGTCAACAATTCATATTCATATTCATATTCATATTCATATGTAGTGTTTTTATTATGTTTGGGGCTCATACAAACATAAAAATACAAAAATAAAATAAAAATTATTGAATGAAAATAATTATATATATCAATTGAGAAGAACATATCATACCTCCTAAGAAATTATTAAAAATTAGTTAAGAAAAATCAAAATACATAAAATTAGAAAATTTAACAGTGTATTTCAACTAATGAATATCTGGCAAATAAAATTTAATTTTGAGTTGGAAAATTCAACATTATAGGTTTAATAACTCAATTGAAATTTTTTTCAAGGTTTAATTGAATTTATTAAGGGTTTAATTACAAAAACAAATTGATTCATAAAGTCAACAAGAAAAATAAAAATTAAATAATATCATTTTAATTTAAAAAATAATTGATTTATTTTAGACCGTGACTCATCAGGTCTTTTTTCATGATTAGCTTTTTGGGCTAGTTTGACAACTATAGAAAGAAATAAAGATTTCAAATCAATTAATAACTTAACCAAGAAGAAACTTGCCACACAAACTTGAAGTAAGAAATTGATTGTTAATATAAAAAAGATTTCCATGATTTCTTGGAAAAAAAATTTTAATCATGTTGTCTACCAATGTAACTATTAAAATAACTCTTTCTTATGTTGTTTTACTAGAGCATTATCTTCCTAGTATTTGACATTTTCTATTTTGATTTTAGAAATTATGTATCTTTTTATTATAATTCGATAGCAGATATTTTTATTAAAAGAATGATTTTTCATGTTCAAATTTAATATGTTGTTTGATTATAATTATCAGGGCTTGATCTCTGTAACCTTTGTCCATGTGATCTGACACTGCTCCGTCTTTTCTGTTTCTATTTACAAACTACTCTGTTGTTCTTGGTTTAGGTCCTATATCTATCTTTCTTGAGACTATAAACTATTTTAAAGCTAAATAACTAGAAATTTCCAAGTAGATGATTACTTTTGATGATGTTTTGTTCTTCATTCCTTCATCTTCAACTATAAATGACCAAGCACAAAATATACAGTTCTGCAACACTCAAAAAGGAAGTGAGCAAAGAATAGACATCAAGCTGAACCTTGCCTTCACAGCCATGATGGAATTGAAGTTTTTTATGACAAGGTGGAAGAAAATTAAAATAAATTCTCGAGGATATAATCTTTGATTAGGGTCAATTTTTTTGACACGGAAGAAAATCAGAATTTTTAACAGACAAAAGACAACATCGTATTGAATTTGTGTGATATCTCACACTTTAGATCATTACAAAAGGAAATTTTATGAACTAAATCACATGATCTAAATTATTATTGGGCCGTGCTGAAATCTCATACATAAGAGAAGTATTATTATTAGCATTAATCCCGTACATAAGAGAAGTAGCTCCCTTTGATCACCAAGATGAGAGAGGTGGGATACTTTGTTCATTTCTGAAGAAATTGGTAGGATCAACTTCAGTCTTAACGCGAACCAACCTGTCGAAGTTGTTCTTGAAATACTTCCGACCCCAAATGCTTGCTTGTTTATAGCTCGTGTATCCTACGTTGTTCACTCCGAGGTCAAGATCTCTGTAATTGACATATGCTCCTCGAGGATTTTTTGAAACATAAGGAGTCATGTACCTGTACAGCCTTCTGATCCAAGCTAGATGCCTTTGAGATGCCTCCTTGGTTTCTTCACTCCAAGACACTACGGGGACAAATATGTATCGATTGCCAGCTCTATGAGGAAATGGAGTGCTGGACTCCGAAATCTCATCCATTTTCCCCCCATAAGGGATCATGAAAAATTGAGGCACCTCGATGTCTTTCTCATAGAACCTTTTCCATATCCCTTCAAATGCAATTTCAGGTATAGGTTCCTGGACGTAGTCAGATTTTGCTTTTAATGAGGGTTGAGGTCCTTGAGGAGTCCTATCAAGTAACACATCCAAGGAGGCGTTGCTTGGAAATCCACCAATGTAGATGACAGACTCAATCCAGCTCATTTCCGTGCACTCATCTTTGGCCAAACCAAGCTCAGGAAAGCTCTCTTGCATCAAAAGAAGAAGCTGGTCAACCTCCCCAAGAAACAAGGAAAAGAATGCAGCTTGTATTGTTGACTTTCCTTCCTCACTAGAATTAACTCTGTTTACAAGCACGTCGATGATGATGTCTTCGGGAAGCTGATTCGCAACGTATTGCCACCGATGGATGAGCTTGGTTGCATTTTGTTCCAAGGTTCTTGCTGCAGTAAAGACGGTCACTTTTGATGGAACTTCAACCAGCTTGATTCTCCATGCGATAACCACTCCAAAGGTTTGCCCTCCACCACCTCGAATGGCCCAAAACAAGTCTTCTCCCATTGATTCTCTATCAAGGATCCTTCCTTTAGCATCGATTAACTGAGCATCAATCACATTATCTGAAGCAAGGCCGTATTTGCGAGAGATCGTGCTATATCCTCCCCCGCTAAAGTGTCCTCCAACACCAACAGTAGGGCAAGCACCTGCAGGGAAAGCAAGAGTTCTACTTTTCTCAGCAATTCTATAGTAAAGTTCCCCTAGTGTTGCGCCAGACTGAACCCATGCAGTTTTATTGGTTGCATCAACAGTGATTGATCTAAGATTGATCAGATCAACAACGACAAATGGGACAGTAGACGTGTAAGATAGACCCTCAAAATCATGACCGCCACTCCGAATTCTAATTTCTAACTTGTGTTTTTGGGAACAATGGATGGCAGCCTGGATGTGCGATGCATCCGTTGGTGTGACAATGACAAAAGGTTTCAGTTCAGAAGAATTGAACCTGGGGTTTCGTATAGAGAAATGCAAGATAGAAGAATACGATGAATTTTTTGGGGTGTAAATAACTTTAGAGATGGCTGTGGAGTCCTCAGAATGAAGGGAAAGGCATTGAAGAAAATCTTCATGAGGACGAGCTGATGCTACAGATGACAATGAAAAGAGAAGACAGAGTAGAAATGGCAGCATTGAAGAGCTCGGAGAAGTCATTTTTCTTTCTACCTGCAAAGGCAGTCCCAAATTTATAGTGTCAAGAAGAATTCTTGCTTGAGAAACAAGTAAATTGAAATGAGAAGAGCTGGAGTTTCAGATAGATTAAGAATTAAAAATTTGCGAAAAATTTGATCAAGTCAAGCATCTAGACACGGCTAGAAAGTTCAAATCACCAGATATCCACAAAGGCAGGTTTTTTCCATGGCATTGAATCTGTCTGGTGGCTCAAAATTTAGGACTCGTAGATAGTTCAAATGACCACGCTTGTAATAATAATTTTTTAAACATATGCTAAACCTGTTGTTCAAGTAATTATTATTTTATCCAGAATGTTGAATGTTGAGCTTGTAGTTCTAATAACTTATAATTTATGGTCTGATATTGCGTAATTAGAAATAGTTTTCTAAGTTTAGGGGCCAGGATTTTCAAGCTCTAGAAAACTAATTTGCTTAATCTCAACCCTCCATCCGTAATACTGACAAGTGTCCATTCTGACAGGCTACTTTTTGAGGCAGGTTTCGTTGACTTTGGTTGATGCATTTGTTCATATTAGAAATGTCATCCAGTATCCACAAAAACAGTGCACTTTTTTATTTGAACCTGGACGTTGCTCAAAATTTAGGACTAGTCAATAGTTCAAATGACCACGTCTGTAAAAATTTTAAAAAAAAGAAAAAAGGAAAAGAAGGTGAATACACTGTTCACACAGACCCCATTGAATTGCAGAGGAACACTTCTAGAATCGCAGCAACAGTGCGGAACAATGGCGGCGCGTCTTCCCACGCGCCGCCGTCACTGGCGGTGCGTGGGTTCACGCGCCGCCGACCATGCCGGAAACGGGCGGATCTGCCCTGTTTTCTCCTTCTCTTCTCTTCCCTGCCGGCTGTGGGGAACACCGCTACCTGCAAGACAGAAAACACCCAACACAGTCGATTTTAGTCTTTTATTTTCTTATGTTTTACAGATCTGCTATTAATTTTTTTGTTCTGTCCGTGGTTCCTCTCTTCTTCTCCGGAGATGGTTCTGTTGTGAGGGAGAGCTGGAGACCGGAGGCGGACAGATCGGGGATCTGTGACCGTCGGGTCTGTTCGGTGACCCTGTGACCGCTGCTGGGTCATTACTGGTGTGCTGCGGCTGGCGGTGAGCACGGCGTTGAGAGGAGGAAAAAGGGGGAAGATGGAGAGGCGGTGTGGTTTGTTCCTGCTCGTGGTCAGATGAAGAGAGTGAGGGGAAGCTGGATCGTGGCTGTTGGGAGGCAGATCGGAGGAAGAGACGCTGGACGGTGGTCTGACGGTGTCCGGAGGGAAGGTCTTGGTCGGCTGAAGGAGGAAGAAACCCAAATCCCAGGGGGGCGCCGCTTCTCTCTTTGCTTCGCCGGGTTGAGAAGATGAGAGAAAAAAATTTCAGCAGGGGGGTCCTGCTGTTTGGCCGGTGGCTGGAGAGAAAATCGAAACCAAAAGGGGGCTGTCTTGGAGAAAAATAAAAAAACCAGTGGGGGCGGCTGGTTTGAAGGATTGGCCGGGGAAAGGGAAGATGGTGGAACCGGCTGAAGAGGAAAACCCAAAAACCGGGGGCGGCTCCTCTTGAAAAAAAGATGGGATTAAGTTTAGGTTTTTTTGTAATTTTTTTTTTATGTTGTCAAAATTAGCCCCTAATTTCTGTGTTGAAAGTTGATATTTATAGGCAAAGTATTTTTCGGGCCTTAAAATTGATCCCTTAATTTTTGTGTTTGGCCCCTAATTTCAATCAATTCACTTGTGACAAATTAAATTTGGTCTCTTAAAATTTTAATTTTTTCAATTAAGTCCAAATTAGGCTCCCAAACTTAATTTTTCACCAATTAAGCCCCCAAATTAATTTGACCCATTTAAAGTATAATTAAGTCCTTGCACTTAATTAAATCCTTCAATTGGACCTAAATTAATTCTTAAACATAATTAAAATTTAATTTGGCCCATGATTAAATCAAATTGGCTCATTAAAAATTTAATTATGTCATTGGACTTAATTTTTATGCAAATTCGTCCAATAATCATTTAATTTGACCTTTAAATTTGCATTTTTCTATTCTTGGACATAATGGGGTACAATTAGACCTTGAAATTTTCTTCGAAAATTGCAGCTTGATTTTTGTTTATTTTTGCAGTCTTTTTTTATCAGTTTTCTCCACATTGCCAGACTTTATTTTATTTTTATTTTTTAAAAAAAATAAATTTTAAGGAATAACACAGAATTGGATTATGACAGATATCAAAGTGTACAATAATTAATTCAAATGAACATTATAATCACATGGTCATGTAACCTATAATAAACATCGACACAAATCAAGAAAGCTAAAATTCATATTTGAATATAAAAGTTTAATACAATAATTATCTTAGTTGAGGCACTGAAACTATTAGTAATTATAACGAATCACAAATAAAAAATATAAAAAATGATACCATCAAAATAATTATTCTTCAATAAATTGATTTTCAGATCATTAAAGAACCAAAATTTGAAAATCCTCTCAAACACAAATAATTCATTCAACAAAGTTTGAAATTTCCAAGCCTTACATTCACTTTCAAAAGGGTATGTATACTTCCCTAAACTAATAACTCAAAGAACCAAGGTCTGGACATGACCTAAATAAAATACAAAGCTTGCATAAACTAAAAACAACAAAAACTGAAATTTGAATTACACAAAGCTGCCGAAATTAGTCATTAGTGCTAGAATCTGTCATTTTTGTTTTCATGTGTTTTCTGACTTCTCCTTTACTGCCCATGACTACCCCATCTTCTCTTGTAAGGAATTTGAAAGTGATATTCACATTGTATGAAGATGCTGCTACCAAAGTGGCTTGCTTGTCCACTATCTCTTGTCTTGTAAAACACATGCTTTGTTGATGTATTGTGTTGGCATATTCAAAGCTTAATTAAAACCACTTTGTTTTGCCAAATTTTTTTTTTTTTTTCCTAACTCCTTGTTACTGCTGAATATCCTAGTGTTTACTAGATAAAGAATACATAACAAATAAGAAGTTCATAAATCAAAAGGAACCAGATATTAGAACCCATATAGTAGCTTCTGGTATGTATTGCATTTCAATATTATTGGACTTCGATTGATCTGCAACTTTAACCTAATATTTAACAATATGTCTAGAAACTCTAGGTAAATATTTAGTATGATCCAATGGTCGGATTGTGAGTTTTGTTTGATATCGTAAAACTGGACAGTTGAAAACTTTACGATAGAAACCGCATCAGATCGTTTTTTCTTGGCCCAAATCATATCAATAACCTATTTACCTTTGAAATAATAATAAAAAAAAAACTATAATTGATAATGGGGGCTTTTTCACTATTTTTTCTTTTTATCAGCACAATAAAAAGACTTGTCTACCCTTAAAATTAAAATTCTTAAACCTTGGGTCAAAGGGTACTATTTTCATGGCGCTACTAGATTTATTTATTTTTGTTATTATTGGGTTGGACTAGGGATTATTTAGTCTTTTGATAAATAAAAAATATTTTAAAAAAACATTGACATGTGCGTGTTAATCACTTCGTCGTGCGTGCGACTAATTCCAGTGACCAAAAAAATCATTCTAGGATAATGTCTGATTCATCCCGACATCTCTTTCATGATCCTATGATGTATACACCGAGAAGATATCTAGTTTGGCGTTGACAATCATTTATTTCTTCTCTCTCTCTCTCTCTCTCTCTTTCTTGGTATTTACACCCTACCCTCTAATTTTTCAAATCAACTCCTAAACTTCTTTTTATTTTTTATTTGGTCCATATTCTTTAGTTATTATTTGTTTTAACAATTTATGAAATTTAATTTTTGTTTTGATTTCATACTTATTCATTTTTTTTTAATTTTGATCATCATTCTTTTAATTGTTATTTATGTGATATGAGATGATTTTCAGAATTGATTTTCGGCCCAACTATCTGGAAGTGAAGCCAACAATATCAATGCTCGTAGCTCATCATCAAACTCAATTTCACCATATAACAATTGATTTGTGATAGAGTTGATATTATTAAGTTTTGTGTGATGGATATTCTTTCTGTCATCTTTAAATTAAATAAATTCCACATGAAATACACCTTGTTGCTTGCTTATAGCTTTTCATACATGTCGTACATTGTTGTCATTAGCCCCACAATACTTCTTTCTTTGGTGACATTATATGCAATCTTTCTCATTAAGGTTAATCTGACCAAATCAAGAACTAGTACATAAAGAGAGCCCATTCTTCTTCATCCATATTTTTTGGCTTTTTTCCTAGCAAGGGAAGGTGAAGTTTCTTTTCATTTCATGGAGATAATCTTCAATTTACATTTTCTAATATCCAAAATCTTTTCCATTAATTTTTTCATTAATTCCAGCAACTTTATTTCCTCTATTATTTTTTCCCCGAACTTCAAATGTGAATCTTCAAAATCAGACTCTGTGGTTGTGTCTGGAATGATCAAGTTTGTTGGGATCGACTCAGAAATCACAAGATTCCGAGTCCGGAAGGCTTAAATCTGACCATGCAAAATATGGTCAAGTTAATGGTTCTAATCAAGCAACAGAGGCTTAAATCCATTTTTCATGCAAAATCACAAGATTCCAGCAACTTTTTTTTTGGGGCTCCTATAAAAAAAAAAAGAGAAAAAGAAAAGGAAAAATTATAAAAAAAATAAAAATTATTGGAAGAAAATAATATATATATATATATATATATATATAAAAGCTGAGAAGAACATATCATAACCCCTAGAAAATTGTCAAAGATTGGTTGAGAAAGATCAAAATACATAAAATTAAAAAATTTGATTGCATATTTTCAACTAATAAAGATCCTATTAGCAAAGATTTTGAGAAGGAAAATTCAAGATTGTATATTTAAGAACTCAATTGAAATTTTTCAAGATTTAATTAAATTTATTAAGGGTTTAATTACAAAAATAAAATAATTTTTAAAGTCAACAAGAAAAATAAAAATTAAATATTGTCATTTTAACTTTAAAAATGATTGACTTATTTTAGATATATGACTCACAAGCTAACTCGATAGCCCAAATACCCGAGCCATTTTTCATGGTTAGCTCTTTAAGCTCGGTCCACAACTATGGAAATAAACAAAGATTTGAAATCAATTAATAACTTAACCAAGAAGAAACTTGAAGTGAGAAATTGATTGTTAATATAAAAAAGATTTCCATAATTTCTTGGAAAAAAAATTTCAATCATGTTGTCCACCAATGTAACTATTAAAATAACTCTTTCTTATTTTGTTTTACTAGAGCATTATTTTCCTAGTATTCGACATTTTCTATTTCGATTTTAGAAATCATGTATCTTTTTATTATAATTCGATAGCAGATTCAGATTTCCTTGCATGCCATTATTCGAACTTGCCACCAATTTCTGATAAGCACAACTATTCAACCCATTGAATTAAAGAAGTTTAAAATGCTATTAGTCATTTGAAGTTCTGAATTTTTCTTGTCATTTTCAAAGATATTTTTTAAAAGAATGGTTTCTCATGTTCAAATTTAATATGTGGTTTGATCATAATTATCAGGGCTTGATCTCTGTAACCATTGTCCATGTGATCTGACACTGCTCCGTCTTCTCTGTTTCTATTTACAAACTACTCTGTTGTTCTTGGTTTAGGTCCTGTATGTCTGTCTAGAGACTATAAACTATTTTAAAGCTAAATAACTAGAAACTTCCAACTAGATGATTACTTTTGATGATGTTTTGTTCTCCATTCCTTCATCTTCAACTATAAATGACCAAGCAGAAAATATACAGTTCTGCAACACTCAAAAAGGAAGGGAGCAAAGAATAGACATCAGGCTGAACCGGAGTTTTTTATGACAAGTTGGAAGAAAATTAAAATAAATTCTCGAGGATATAATCTTTGATTAGGGTCAATTTGTTTGACAAGGAAGAAAATCATAATTTTTAACATACAAAAGACAACTTCGTATTGAATTTGTGGATATCTCACACTTTAGATCATTACAAAAGGACATTTTATGAACTAATTCACATGATCTAAATTATTATTGGGCCATGCTGAAATCTCATACATAAGAGAAGTATTATTATTAGCATTAATCCCATACATAAGAGAAGAAGCTCCCTTTGATCACCAAGATGAGAGAGGTGGGATACTTTGTTCATTTCTGAAGAAATTGGTCGGATCAACTTCAGTCTTAACGCGAACCAACCTGTCGAAGTTGTTCTTGAAATACTTCCGACCCCAAATGCTTGCTTGTTTATAACTCGTGTATCCGAGGTTGTTCACTCCTAGGTCAAGATCTCTGTAATTGACATATGCTTGTCGAGGATTTTTTGAAACATAAGGAGTCATGTACCTGTACAGCCTTCTGATCCAAGCTAGATGCCTTTGAGATGCCTCCTTGGTTTCTTCACTCCAAGACACTACGGGGACAAATATGTATCGATTGCCAGCTCTATGAGGAAATGGAGTGCTGGACTCCGAAATCTCATCCATTTTCCCTCCATAAGCGATCATGAAAAATACAGGCACCTCGATGTCTTTCTCAAAGAACCTTTTCCATATCCCTTCAAATGCAATTTCAGGTATAGGTTCCTGGACGTAGTCAGATTTTGCTTTGAATTGTAATGAGGGTTGAGGTCCTTGAGGAGTCCTATCAAGTAACACATTCAAGGATGCGTTGCCTGGAAATCCACCAATGTAGATGACAGACTCAATCCAGCTCATTTCCGTGCACTCATCTTTGGCCAAACCAAGCTCAGGAAAGCTCTCTTGCATCAAAAGAAGAAGCTGGTCAACCTCCCCAAGAAACAAGGAAAAGAATGCAGCTTGTATTGTTGACTTTCCTTCCTCACTAGAATTAACTCTTCCTACAAGCACATCGATGATGATGTCTTCAGGAAGCTGATTCGCAACGTATTGCCACCGATGGATGAGCTTGGTTGCATTTTGTTCCAAGGTTCTTGCTGCAGTAAAGACGGTCACTTTTGATGGAACTTCAACCAACTTGATTCTCCATGCGATAACCACTCCAAAGCTTTGCCCTCCACCACCTCGAATGGCCCAAAACAAGTCTTCTCCCATCGATTCTCTATCAAGGATCCTTCCTTTAGCATCGATTAACTGAGCATCAATCACATTATCTGAAGCAAGGCCGTATTTGCGAGAGATCGTGCCATATCCTCCCCCACTAAAGTGTCCTCCAACACCAATAGTAGGGCAAGAACCTGCAGGGAAAGCAAGAGTTCTACTTTTCTCAGCAATCCTATAGTAAAGTTCCCCTAGTGTTGCGCCAGCCTGAACCCATGCAGTTTTATTGGTTGCATCAACAGTGATTGATCTAAGATTGATCAGATCAACAATGACAAATGGGACAGTAGACGTGTAAGATAGACCCTCAAAATCATGACCGCCACTCCGAATTCTAATTTCTAACTTGTGTTTTTGGGAACAATGGATGGCAGCCTGGATGTGCGATGCATCCGTTGGTGTGACAATGACAAAAGGTTTCAGTTCAGAAGAATTGAACCTGGGGTTTCGTATAGAGAAATGCAAGATAGAAGAATACGATGAATTTTTTGGGGTGTAAATAACTTTAGAGATGGCTGTGGAGTCCTCAGAATGAAGGGAAAGGCATTGAAGAAAATCTTCATGAGGACGAGCTGATGCTACAGATGACAATGAAAAGAGAAGACAGAGTAGAAATGGCAGCATTGAAGAGCTCAGAGAAGTCATTTTTCTTTCTACTATACGCTTATGGTTTTTTGAGTGCAGAAACCTGCAAAGGCAGTCCCAAATTTATAGTGTCAAGGAGAATTCTTGCTTAAGAAACAAGTAAATCAAAATGAGAAGAGATGGAGTTTCAAATAGATTAAGAATTAAAAAAAAAATGAACTTCCTCCGCAAGAAACTTGAAGTCAAAAATTGACTGTTAATATAATTAAGCTTTTCCTTCATGACTTATCTGCATAAGAAATATTTTCTGCGAATTCTCGGTTCCTGGTAAGCATTATTTTCAAATTATTGGGTTAGAACCATCTTAATCCAATAGCTTAAACTATTAGATAAGATTCCAGGATATAATTTATATTATTCTTTAATATCTCTTTCTTTCAAAGTTGGACTTTTCAACAAGGATCAAATAAACACATCACAAATTACAGTAAAGAAGCTTATAATATTGCAAGTCATTTGAATAGCAGAAATTTCTTGGATACTTGCAATCAATAGGTGGTTTCGATGATCATCCATCTCAAGACGTGCCCTTAGTAACCTTTGCCCTTGTCACTTTGAAATTAGTGTGCTTTCTCTGTTCTCATCTACCCTGTTTTTATCTTCAGATTACTCTATTTTCTGCTTGGTTTTTGAGACGGCTGAACCTATTCAGATTAGGATTCACGAAAAGAGTCTACAGCAGGAACCCTATCCATTCCTTTAATTACTAAATAAAATATTCTCTAATTATGTACCTCTTCAAAACAAACTACAACCCTTTAAATAAGTCCGAAATCGACCCTTACAATAAAAGAAAATCAAAATCCGTAAACGAATAGAAAATGTAAAAACACAAATCGATATTAAGGCTGAAATCTGAAATTAAGATGAAAATAATAAAACTAAATCTTTGAACTATGTTCTTATAAACTATGTTCTCAGTTAATATGTGGCTTAGATGTAAGCGTTTGATAATAAATGCTCGCTGATCACATTCAACAGATACATAATCCAGTTATTGAGTCATGAAGGTTAGTGTTTCATGGATATATCTTTGAACTAGGCCTGCTTTGATCTTGTAAGACCTATATTGTTGGCCATTAGACTCAAGTTCAAAGTTTAGCCCAAACCTAACCCAACTAGCCTATGTATTTAATATCTCCTCTCTTTTTCGTTTTTCTTCTCTCTACTATAACTTCCTTCCATATATTCTAAGATATTTCGATTTCAGCTTAAGTTTTGATTCAAGAAAGATGGAAGAAACAAATAGATGATTTTCTATTTACTTTTGTTATTAATAGATTGATTATGAAATGATTTAAGAAGTGTTTAGAATTTTTATATTGTTTTATTGATTGAAGAATTTAAGGATTTAATTAATATATTAGGATATTAGTTGGCTTTAAACAAACCGATTTAAAGTCTGAAATTATGGATTGTTTAATGATATATTGTTATATTTTGAAATCTATAGATTTGAAGATTCACAGATCGGGATTCAACCAGTTAACTGGTAGGCTGAACCAATCAACCGGTTAACTAGTTTTTATCTTTTAACATCTACTCTCGGTGATCTTTGTCTGTGAAAGTATTGAAATTTCTTTGTTTTCTCTGTTTGTATATTAAAAATTCACTGTTTTTCTCTGTTTCCTTCTCATAAACTACTCTGTTTTCTTGGTTTTGCCTCTCGGTTTCTCTTCCTCAAAAATATAGATAATAGTGTCTGCTGAGGCTTACCCTATGATCATGTTCAACTGATACATATTCTGGAACACTTATACCGAGGGAAATGAATCGAAGTAAATTTTCGGTCAGTCACCTTGACCATCCACTGTTGCTAGTTTCATGCCTCATTTACAAGTCAATTACTTCACTGCAAGGTTTATCTTTTGGTTTTTGATGTTTTTTCTTGATTAATCCTTCTGCTGAAATGCTTTAACAAATAAATTGCAACTGATTTGATGAATTCAAAATATCAATAATTCTTGATTATTTCAATTTGTTTAATCTCATGAAAATTAACATATAAAACTATTTAAATAGGAGCCCAAAAAACCTAAATCAAATAAAACTTCGAAACCTAATTAAGAAAGGAATCCTAAAATAACCAGAGAAAATTCCGAATTTTAGCTCGATAGGATTAAAATTTATGTTTTTTTTCTCTCAGAAGACTCATTAGACACATCCGAATTTTCTCTTGAATTTGAGCCTTTGATACATATCCCACTTCAAGAGAACAAGCATTGACCAAGACCAATTTTTCATTATGCCAAGGGCGAAGATCGAATTATAAGAATACAAGAACAACATATCATATTTAATTTGAATGAAATCTCATAATTTAGGTCATCATAGAAGGAAATTTTATTCATTCAAATCTCATATCTCCATTGACCATATTTATTTTTATTACAATGATCAAAATATTGGACCGTGCATGAAATGCCATGCCATAAATGTTGATGAAGTAAACTTTATAGACATCTAAAACAGAAAATTATGTTATTAGTGTGATGAATCTTCTTCCAACCCTGTCATGTGTTATCCCCCTCCGATCACCAGGACGAGAGAGGTGGAATACTCTGCTCATTTCTGAAGAAATTAGCAGGATCAACAGCAGTCTTCACGCGTACCAGCTTGTCAAAGTTGTTCTTGAAATACTTCCTACCCCAAATGCTTGCTTGTTTATAACTTGTGTTGCCTGCCAGGCTATTCATTCCAATGTCAAGATCCCTGTAATTGATATATGCTTCTCGAGGATTTTTCGAAACGTAAGGAGTCATGTAGCTGTAAAGCCTTCTAATCCAGTCAATGTGCCTTTTAGATGCATCCTTGCCTTCTTCACTCCAAGACACCTGATGCTCAATCTTGTATATATTTCCAGCTCTATGTGGAAATGGAGAGCTAGACTCAGAAATCTGGTCCATCTTTCCTCCATAAGGAACTAATAGCAGTCTAGGTGTTTCAATTTCCTCTTCCAAGAACCTTTCAAATATACCTTCCAATGCAATTTCAGGCATAGGTTCCTTGACGTAATCAGATTTCGCTTTGAAATTTGTTACAAATCGAGGAGTCCTATCAAGCAACAGTTCCAAAGATGAATTACCTGGAAATCTGTTAAGGATGATAGCCTCAATCCAGCTTGTTTCAAGGCAATCATCTTTTGCTAAACCAAGCTCGGGGAAGCTCTCATTCATCAATTGAAGAAGCTTGTCCACCCCTCCAAGAAAGAAACCTGCAAATGTAGCCTGTATTGTTGGATTTCCTTGACTGGAATTAACTCTTCTTATATATGTCGTGATCATGAGATCTTCATGGAGCTTATTTGCAATGTATTGCCACCGATGGATAAGTTGGGTTGCATTTTGCTCCAAGGTTCTTAAGACATTGAAGACTGTCAACGTAGGTGGAACTTCAACCAATTTTATTTTCCATGCAATAACCACTCCAAAGCTGTTTCCTCCACCTCCTCGAAGGGCCCAAAACAAATCTTCTCCCATTGATGCTCTATCAACAATTCTACCTTTAGCATCGATTAACCGTGCATCAATTATGTTATCCGCAGCAAGGCCATATTTCCGCATCAACATTCCGTACCCTCCACCACTCAAGTGTCCCCCGACACCCATAGTAGGGCAAATACCTGCTGGGAAGGCAAGTGTTCTACCCTTTTTAGCAATGTGATAGTAAAGTTCCCCTACAGTTGCACCAGCCTGAACCCATGCAGTTTTATTAGTTACATCAATGGTGACTGATCGAAAATTTATTAGATCAAGGATCACAAACGGCAGAACAGACATGTAAGAGAGACCCTCAAAATCATGGCCACCACTTCGAATTCTAATTTGTAAATTATTTTTCTGGGAACAACGAATGGCAGCCTGAATGTGTGATACATTCATCGGTGTAACAATGACAAGAGGCTTTAGGGTGGTAGAATTGAACCTAAGGTTTCGTATTGCCAAATGCAACACAGAAGGATATGAAGAGTCATTCTGGGTGTAAATGACTTTGGAAATGTCTGTGGAGTCTTCAACGTAAAGGGAAAAACATTCAATAAAATCTTCATGAGTGTGAGCTGAATTCACCCATGAGAGTGAAAAGAGAAGAACAAACAGAAGTGGCAGCATTGAAGAACTAAGAGAAATCATTTCGATCATTTGATTTTTAGCATAGAGCCTACTGGGAACCATCTTATTTATAGAACTGAGGAGAAGTGCTACCATAGAAAGAAAGAGAAATTTGTAATAACAGATTAAAAGTAGAAAAAGTAAATTAATCGATGTTTGAACTTGCGTCGCAAGAAACTTGAAGTTGAAGAATGACTGCAAATAACAAAGCATTTCCTCCAGGACTATCGGTTATCTGCATTGACAACAAATCAAGATGAAAGCTATTATATTGTGTTCAAATGGAGATGATCCTATTTTATATCGAAGTATACGAAACGGTATCTCATCATCCACACATGCAACGAACCTTTCTGAAATTTCTTTCCAATATTCTGACTTTTTCCTTCCAATCTTGATTAGTTAATTCCCAAACTTCTGAATTTTGATTCACCAAACTTTTTGTACTTAATTATTTCAATTAGTCAATAATGTAAGCACATTTAATCAACATATTAAATTAAAGAACGCTTTTAATATTGCAATTCATTGGAATTGCTATGTTATTATGAGTCATTTTCAAAGGTTTGGAGTTTTAAAGTCTCACCATTAATTCATATTTTGGTCAAAGTTTTTAACATTTACCCCTTGTATTTTCTTTCTGATTTGGAAATTACTCTGTTTTCTCTGTTTTCTTTTTGAAACCACCCTGTTTTCCTCTGTTTCAGCTCTCTGTTTCTGTCTTCAACTATGAGTACACCAGTCAGAAACACTACGTAGAATTGCAATACTCAGCAGCAAGAACCTGTAGAATGTGCTGGCTGTAGAGGAAAAGCCTTTTTCATTACAAATTCTGGATAACCGATGTTAATTTTTCACTGAGCTAACTAGCCAAGGGACAAAGTGAAAGATATGGTAACACAATTTTTCACCAAGCTAATTAGACTGGGTATGCGTGAAATCTCAGGCCACAAATTGTGATAAAAAGAAAAACTATTTTTGACAACATCTTTATTATCATTTAATTTCATCTCTCCCTATCTCCCTCCCTTTGCTAGGAAGAGAGAGGTGGGATGCTTTGTTCATTTCTAAAGAAACTAGTAGGACCAACTCTAGTCTTCACACTAACCTAACAAAGTTATTGTCAAAGTATTTGATACCCCAAATACTTGCTTGTCGATAACTTGTGTTCCCTTGAATATTGTTTATGCCTATGTCAAGATCCCTATAATTGACATATGCAGCTAGAGGGTTTTTTGAAACATAAGGAGTTAAGTAATCGTAAAGCCTTCTGATCCAGCTTATATGCCTCTTAGATGCCCGGTTGCCTTCTTCATCCCAAAACACCAAGTGTTGAATCTTGTACAGATTCCCGGACCGATGTGGAAGTGAAATGTTTGTCGAAGAATCATCTCAACCAAATAGTTTAAGCTATTAGGTGAGATTCCAGGATATGATTTATATTATTCTCTAACATACCATTTAAGTGAAAGTTCTTTGGGCTTGAAACTTGTACAGACTCACTTTACCCTGTATATATTTTTTATCAAATAAATAGGGATGGTGAAATTCGAACTCGTGACCACTTGATCATCAAGACTCTAATACTATATCAAAAAACTATCTCAACCCAATAACTTAAACTATTATGTGAGGTTCCATGATATAATTTATATTATTCTGCTAGTTTTTGAGATCTCATCCATTTTTCCTCCATAAGGAGCCCAGACCATTTGAGGCGTGTCGATATCTGCTTCAAGGAATCGTTCCCAAATCCTTTCTAATGCAGTTTCCGGCATTGGTTCTTTAACATAGTCAGATTTTCCTTTGAAGTTTCTGTTAGCTAGAGGAGCCCTACCGAGCAAAACATCCGAGGATCCATTACTTGGGAATCCGACAACATAAAGGACAGACTTGATCCAGCTCATTTCGATGCAATCTTCTTTAACCAAACCGAGCTCGAGAAAGCTCTCTTGCATCAATGGAAGGAGTCTATAAACTCCACCAAGAAACAAGGAAGTGAATGCAGCTAATATTGTTGTCTTTCCTTCTTCACTAGAATTGATTCTCCTTGGGACTAAGGCAATAGTGAGATCTTTGTGAAGCTTACTCGCAACCATGAGAAAGATGATTAAATTTTATTTGTTTATCTGGCATGTTCTAGAAAGGTTTTTAAGGAGCTTGACCACAATCAAATGTTAATTATAATTAAGTTCTTTTAGTTTAATAAAATAAATCAATTAATTTCTATAATATCAAGAATGATTAAATGGTCCTTTGATTAGGGTTGACCATAGTAGTATTTTGTACTAAAAAATTCTTTCATCCTATATAATTCTTCTTATCTTTTCTATTTTTAAAAAAATAAAGAAAAAGTAAAAATAAGTTGAAAACGAGCATGAAATGGAAAAATGGATTTTAAAACATAGAGATTAAATATATAGTTTCTAAAACTACAAGGACTAACTATTTATTTTAACTAAACTACAATTACTAAGTAATAAGTAATAAACAGGGAGTCATCCTGAGCACATGCATAGTGCCATGCTTGGTTTCTTCATTTTATCATGAAAAATGGTTGACTATCATATCATTTGAAAGGAGGGGAAATATTAGGTAGTGTTGAATTACTATTTTGAGATAAAAATAGATACAGATGATATATAAAAATAGAATAGATATTTTTTATATATATTCCATGTTTTAAAAATACAAAAGAAAATTTAAAACTATTTAATATATAATTTATTTTATGTTTGTGTTTTTTTAACCGAATATATTTTTATTTATTTTGTATTTTGTATATATTTTATAAATGGAAACTTAGCCCATGTAATAATTTTTTGTATAATACAAACTTTCCTTTTTTTAGTATCTTCGGATTTATTATTTAAAAAAATATATAAAAGATATTTGTTAGTTTAAGAACATGGCTTGATTTTAATTTTGTTGGAGGAAATACCAACTATGGTTGCGAGTTTCCCTATGATAATTACTCGAAATTATAGTATTCATTACTTATATTTAGTCCTATTTATTTTTACATTTTAAAAAAATATATTTTTTTCTTTATTTTAAATTATTTATATAATTATTTTATGACATGTTTTACAATCAGAAGGACAGCTTTGAGGGGGTTTTAATTATTGGAAAGTATCTTGACTTTACACACGAGAATCAACCAAAAAAATAATGGAGATAAATCTTGGGATTTGCTAGAGAAGTTCAAGGAATTAATTGATTTATCTTATTATAAATATAATTGATTTCTTTCTCTGTTTTAATATATAATATCCATTAGAAAATTCGAATCTGAGATTTTATTTTTTTAGCTAACAAATTTATTCCCGCATAATATCCAAAATCAAATAAGAACTTAATGCATATTTCTCAAACAGTAAAGAAATAAAAATAAATCCATATCTACCCTTCAAAATTAACTATAAATGTGAGTCCTTGAAAGAACAACACTCAAATCTCCAGTCACTTCTGTTTCTGCCTTAATATTCTCCAACTCCAAACAATCCAAATGGCTTCCCAGATTCTGGTGATTGTTAGCTTCCTCGCCATCTCCTGTTCCTTGGCCGCTGCCGGCATTGAGCCTGGTCCGTTGCAAGATTTCTGTGTTGCAGATCCTACTAGCTCAGGTGGGGGTCTAATTGATTTACTCAAAATTACACTGCAATTAATTAGCTTTAATCATATTCAAAAAATTAATTATGCTTTCATTTAGTTTTAAGTTATTTCAATCCATTTTGTATTTGAGTCACGCTCATAAATTTTGGTCCAAGATACATATGGGTGGCGTAATTTCTAATTTGAGAGCAGTATTTTAAAATATTTATCAAGTTTTTATTTTATTTTATTATTATTACATCATGTTCGAAACCAATTCTTTACTATAACTAAATTTAATTATAGTGTTTGATTTAAATTGAATTTATATATTAAAAAAAATGAAATGAAAAAATTTCAAATATGAGATTTTATTAACAAAAAATTAATTCAATTCAATTCAAATAGTTTCAAACAGACCAATCTAAAGAATGTGTTAAAATTATCTAAAAATAATAATTCAAGAATATTTCTTCATCGTTAAATAAAAAAAATACAATTACATGTTATCCGGATTGGACAAACCAAAACTAATTATCATAGTGAGTTTTTTCCTATATTATCATATAAAGTAGGGATTTTGTAGGAAGCCATAAGAAAGTAATTCTCATGAATGATCATTTTGGAGTCTAGTGAGCACTCCCACTAACATATTCTTCTGTGATTGTGGCCTAGCTTGCCTGGATCCGAAGCTGGTAAAGCCTGGTAATTTTTTCTCCGGAGGCTTCCATGTTCCCGGCAACACATCGAACCCCTCCGGCTCCTCTGTAACCTCAGCTTCTGTCGCCCAAATACCAGGCCTAAACACCCTTGGGCTCACACTCATTCGCTTTGACTTCGCACATGGTGGTCTCGTCACTCCTCACATTCACCCTCGTGCAAGTGAGATTCTTACCGTCTTGGAAGGCAGCCTCCTTGTCGGGTTTGTGTCCTCTTCACCGGAAAACAGGCTCTTTTCCAAGGTCCTTGAGCAGGGAGACGTCTTCGTTTTTCCCATAGGACTTGCTCATTTCTTGAGTAATGTGGGCAACGGAACTGCTGCTGCTATTGCTTCTTTGAACAGCCAGAACCCTGGTTTTATTGCTATTCCTAGCAATATATTTGGAACCAATCCACCCATTGGTGATGATGTTCTAGCCAAGGCTTATAATGTCGACAAGTCCATTGTTGAGAAACTTAGAGCACAGTTCCACAGTTAAATTCTGAATTTTCCTTGTTCATGCATGGTTAGTGTTACTTCCACGAGTTTGTAATAAAAAAGTTGCACGAAAATAAAATTATTCCATATATCAATAAAAGCAAGGAACAACTCATTGGCATTTCCTTGTTCTTACGACTCTTGGTGCATGTTGTAATCTACCAGCCTTGTCTTGGGTAATTTTTTTTGTTTTTTTTTTTGGTTGGCATCTGGTTGTCCATGCTATACTTCATCAAAACCCTAAATTTTTTATTTATTTTGCTTCCATTACATTATCTTATCTAGTCGGTTATGGTCTCCGCGATTATTTAAAAAAAAAAAAAATTGGTGTTCTTTTAATATAAATAAATTGTTTTGTTGTTCTAATTTTTAATTTCAATTAATTTGATCAAATATGATCGAAGTTGATATTTGTTAGAATTCAAAATTAAAAGCACTCATTGCAAATTTATAGAGATACAAACATTCAAATAGAAAAACTAAAGATATACACTCAAATAGGAAAAAGAAAATTACAACTCCCACCTTGCAACACTAATGGCATTTATAATGCCTCGAGAACCCTGCCTTGCTAATAAAACCATGCCTATCACACAAATTAATCCAAGGAAAAAAGCTACAAGTTTGAAGTGATAGATGACCAAACACTCGTCTACTAAATACAAGACATCCATCATTCAAATTTAAAAGCAAAAGGAGTCACGAAATCCCATCTTCAATACAAGGAACCACAACCCATACATCAGCAAGTCAATCTAGCTTGACCCACAAATGAGAAACACATCACTTACTTAAATAGAGCCAGGGAATACATACTTCAGACATAGTGAAAAGAATTTCAAGCTATCTTAAGTATCATGTTCCTCTTCCTCTTCCTCGTACTCCTCTTCATCGATAGTTGCATCCTGGTATTGCTGATACTCAGCAACCAGATCGTTCATGTTACTCTCAGCCTCGGTAAATTCCATCTCATCCATTCCCTCGCCAGTGTACCAGTGCAAGAAAGCCTTGCGCCTGAACATAGCTGTGAATTGTTCACTGACACGCCTGAACATCTCCTGGATTGAGGTTGAATTCCCTATGAAAGTGGATGCCATCTTCAGACCCTTCGGTGGGATGTCACAGACACTGGACTTGACATTGTTGGGAATCCACTCAACAAAGTATGAAGAGTTCTTGTTCTGGACATTTATCATTTGTTCATCGACCTCTTTAGTGCTCATCTTACCACGGAACATGGCTGAAGCAGTTAGATAACGGCCATGACGTGGGTCAGCAGCACACATCATGTTCTTGGCATCCCACATTTGCTGGGTTAGTTCAGGCACAGTCAGAGCACGGTACTGCTGTGATCCTCTTGATGTCAAGGGTGCAAATCCAACCATGAAGAAATGAAGACGAGGGAATGGGATAAGGTTAACTGCGAGCTTTCGTAGGTCAGAGTTCAGCTGTCCTGGGAAGCGAAGGCAGCATGTGACACCGCTCATGGTGGCAGAAATGAGATGGTTAAGATCCCCAACTGGAATATGGCAAAACAAAACATAAGGTACCAGAGTCAGATCATGTTGCTTCAAAACCTTACATGGAACATACATGCATGTGTTTGGGCATGTTCATGTACACATCATCTATCTGTTCGTACGTGTTACATGTGTATTATCTGCAATCAAATTGAGCTGGAGATAATGCACATCCTGGAAGAGAGGGAAAAAGACTAAGTGAACAGTAAACTGTACAATAGAAGTTGTTGCTGTCATCTTTATTTGTGGGGCATAGGGGGTGGTGGTTGTCTAGGTTAGAGGCAAGGAGAGACAGCAAACCATGTGGAGTTAAATACCAATAAAAAATAAGAAGTCACAAGCAATCAATTCCCTATCAACCACCAATGAGAACGAGAAGTGAGCAGCCAACTAAGATCTAAGCATTTTATTATTGTCGTCCATCTCAACATTCATTTTCAATCTTTAGGTAGAAAAGGCCAGATGGTTCTTTTAATTAATTCCAGAGCTAACATCTTTAAATTATGTCTTTCAGTTCACAGAAAACACTTTCAATTAACTTACAAGTGGGGGTAGCAAGCTTGAGAGTGCGGAAGCAGATGTCATACAAAGCTTCATTGTCCAAAACCATGCATTCATCAGCGTTTTCTACAAGCTGGTGGACAGAAAGAGTTGCATTGTATGGTTCAACAACAGTGTCAGATACCTTAGGTGAAGGGAAGACGGAAAATGTCAACATCATGCGATCAGGATACTCCTCACGAATTTTAGAAATAAGAAGGGTTCCCATGCCAGAACCAGTGCCTCCACCCAATGAATGGCAAACTTGAAATCCTGTTCCACCAAACATATTAAATGATTCTTGAAAACAGACAGGAAAACTAAAAATGTAGCATTAATGAGAAAGGACAGCTCTAAATAGAACTTAAATTTAAGAGAAACAACAATAATGGTACACCAATCATATGACCACAAGTTTACGAGAAACACGGAAAATTGCAAACAAAAACCAAATCATGAAAAAGATAGAAACCAAACTTCCAACCATAAGTATAAACCACACTTGAATCTAAATAGACCTTGTTACATACTTCAAGTCCCGGAAGATCATTTTCTCATTATCTGTTATCAGCTGTGAAAACCAACGACACAAGTTTCCAGCCAAAAAACTTTCAGAACTAGCCTAGCATATGGAGCAGTCAGTAAAACCAGAAAACAGGATTTAGTCCAGCATTACGATGTCGTTGAACACCATGAAAGAACAAGTCATGGAGGCACCATCATAAACACACATTTAGCTTCCCAGCAAGCTAAACAAAATAAAAATGAAAAGCCCCTCATTTTCATAATACAAAAAATCAACGGCGCCAAGAAAAATCTCAAAAAACCTGAATATAAGACCAGATCCAATCAAACCCATTTGTATTCTAACAAACTAACCAAAACCATTTAAAAAATATATATAGATATATCCAATCAAAACAACCAAAAGCCATTTCTCAAAAGCATTAATCCCACCCAATGCAATATCAAACAAGCAAAATACACAAAACTCATAAGGGTTCAATCAAAACAACACAAAAGGCACTAAAAAAGACATCTTAAAAAAAAATTACCTTGCAAGCAATCACAATTTTCAGCTTCTTTCCTGACAACATCAAGAACAGAATCAATCAATTCAGCTCCTTCAGTGTAATGCCCTTTAGCCCAGTTATTACCAGCACCGGATTGGCCAAAAACAAAGTTATCAGGCCTAAAAATCTGTCCGTAAGGACCAGATCTGACTGAATCCATGGTACCAGGTTCAAGATCCATAAGAACAGCACGTGGCACATATCTTCCACCACTTGCTTCATTGTAATACACATTAATCCTCTCCAATTGAAGATCTGAGTCTCCACTGTACCTCCCTGTCTGATCAATCCCATGTTCATCACAGATCACCTCCCAAAACTTGGCCCCAATTTGATTCCCACATTGACCCCCTTGAATGTGAAGGATTTCTCTCATTTTGGCACCAAAGTTTGCACCTCTTTGGGGTTCCTGAAATGGTTTTTAAGTGGGATCTGAAGGTGAGAGGGAATTGAGGAGGAAGGAGTGGAGGAGAGCATATAAAGGAGGTTTCTTTGGGTTTTTTTTGGGTCTTTGAGGTGATTTTATTGGTTACCTGCATGGGATGGGGTTCAGGATGTGTTTTTTCTAATCATTTTTGGTTGCAAGTGAGTTGTAATGCATGAGTGTTCTGGAAGGAATCACCTGATCAGTTTATGTCTAACATGACAAGTCTATCCCTTGGGATCATATTGTCTTTAATGTGTATTTTAATTAAGGCTTAAAGACTGTTTGTAACAAATTTTCTATTTCTGATTAATTTAAATCTAATTAATAAATAAATTCAATTTAAATATTAAAAAATAGAATTCAATTTTTTTTTAAGGTTACTTGCATTGCGTTGGTCTTATTCTTCAAATATCTATTAAAAAATAGATAAATAATTATACCAATCAAATTTTCTCCAATGTCTCTCCGTCGCAAGTCCCAGCTGTGGTAACTGTTCATGCTTCCTTCGTTCTCACTTTCTCAAGTTTTCTGATACTTCGATCTCAGTCAAGAGGGCTAGGAATGCAGGCAACCCCGCCATTGATGAATGAATCAAAAGCTTGGAAAGTTCATCTCTTCCAAGTTTGCTCGGAGAGTAGAATAAGGGCAACACCAAAAAAGAAGTCAATGGATTTGCAGATCGCATTTGAACAAATTCCTGGCATGATGAGAGCTCGTGCTCAGAGAGTTTGGTAGGCCTTAGTTCATAATGGCCCCAAACCAAAACCCTGTTCCCAAAAAAGGACATTTGGACCAAGTCCTAGGTAAAAGATGTTGAACAGAAATAAGTTGAGTAGCATTTGGAATCCATGAAAATGGACTAGGCCTGTGATGCCATTTTTGCTAAAAGCAAACCCATCTAATAACCATACACTACAGACGGGCTGGCCTGGGTGATGCAACATTAAACGGGAAGTGTTTAGAAACGAGGTTGAAACCGCAATTCTATAAAATTTAGATTTTTTTTATTAAAATTTAATACAGTTTGTATATTTTGAATCGTTTTGATGTGCTGATATCAAAAATAATTTTTAAAAAATAAAAAACATAATTGGCATGTATTTCGACACGAAAAGTTATTTGAAAAGCAACCGCTACCACACTGCCAAACATAGAGTGTGTTTGGTATTGCGGTAGCTGTTGTGGTTGCGATTTGAAAAAAATTATTTTATAAAAAGTACTTTTAATTGAGGTTGTTTTGAAAAAATAGGTGTTTGGTTAAAACTGTGGTTGAAATTGAGGTTGAATAAAAAGTAGTTTAATGTGTTTGGTTAAGAATGCTTTTGAAATTAAAGTTATAAAATAATTTTAAAATATATATATTAATATTGATAGTTTTTAATTTAAATGTTGTAGATTTAACTATTGTTATTACTTCATAAAATAAATAATACTTTATATAAAATTAGATAAAATATTATCAGGAATAAAATTGATTTGATATTACAGTGCAAGTGAATTTAATTCACTCTACACTAGTTTTTCGGAAAAAAAAATATTGTTTACGACAATGCGAGTAAATTTAATTCACTCTAAACTAGTTTTTTTTATATAAAAATATATATACAAAAAATAAACACACTAAAAAAAAAAATATTCGCGTGAACAGTGCAAAAAATTGCACTGTTTGCGTGCACAGCGCAAGTGAATTGCACTGTGCACGCAAATGTTAAATTTTAAAAAGCAGCCAGGAGCTACTTCGCGAAATTCGCATACAGAACGTGAATTTACATGGGCCCTATCGAAATTAAGTTGCGTTTTTAACTTAACCAAACGTTATGTTTGTTGTGGTTGCTTCAAACGCAGAAGCAACCACGCAAACAAACGGACTCATACTTTTAATAACCATTCAGGAACGTGATTTAAATTGTGTTTTTTAAAAGTGTAATTTTTTATTTAAAATCAATTTTTAAAATTTTTAAATTATTTTAATATATTATCAAATAAAAAATATTTTAAATTACAACGGATGTATTTTTAATTAGCTCTCTAGGTAGCTAGTAAGATGGTAGATGGATAACAATTCTATTAGACTCGGTTTCTGAGAATTTTGAGAGAAGTGCTAAGTTACTAGCAATTTATCTCCAACAAACCTAAAACATATTGTGCCTCCCTCGTAAACTAGTTAAAGATGAATGTTTCATCTTAAATGTTTACTTTGTTATCTAAGTTATTTATGAATTTTGGTCATATTAACTTCTCTGAGCAAAGAGGGGTGTAATGATGAAGAGCACATCAAAAGTTCTCATTATATTATTAATAGAAAGGTTAGTGGTCGTAAGTAATTGGAGAGAAAAGTAGGTGTTCATTCAGGAAGTAGTCATTGACGAGAAAGATTTGTGGTGGTTTTGCATCGACGGCTATTTTTTTCCCCTTCTAACTTCCCTCTCCTCCATTTAGATTTTCACACCAGCCTTTAAAAATTCAAGAAAAAACATTTAATTTCTTGGTTCTTCAAATCTAGTCTCTTTTTTTTATTATAATTTTTTTATCTTGAATAATTTATTAAATTTGGTTCCTATTATTTTGATTTTTTTTTGTTTGGAATCATTTTTTTCAATTTATTTTGTTTTACAATTTCACTTTCATTTGCTTATTTTTCCTATCAAATTTAATCCCTTTTTACTTTATTGTGATTTTTTAAACCTTGACAAGTTTTTATTTTAAATCATAAATGATTTTATTTTATGATTTCATTCTCTTTCGATTTTTTTTTCCTATCAAATGTAATCTTTATTCTTTTGATTGCTATTTTTTTTTACTTTAACAACTTATTAAAATTTATATTTTAAAATTGGCTCATAATGAACTCCTTTATTGGATGTAGATTCAGGGTTTCATGGGTTGCAAGTTTTTAAAATTTGACAAGGTTTATGTATTTGCCCAGGTTTGCATTGTTTTTATAAATGTTTTTCAATTTTCACCCTCTATGACTTTTTTCTCTTTAAAATTTGGTCCACATTCTTTTAATTATTTTTTTATTTTATTTGGCACTATTTTTTTAAAACAAATTGCATTATCTTGGGTTTTTTATATTAAATTTTATCCTTGCTATTTTTTATTGAATTTTTTTAGAATTAGGCTTCTTAATTGAATCTAGGTCAAAGATTTAACGGGTTGTGACTTTTAAAGATTAAACCAAGTTTAAGAGATTCGTCAGGTTTTTTTGGTTTTTTTTCTTTTTCTAAATTGATGTTTTCTTATTTTTTCTTATTTTTTAAGTTTTTTTTTGTTTTTTTACATTTTGATTTTATTGAGTTAACCCTCAATAATTTTTTTCAATTTCACCTCCTATAATTTTTTAATCTTTTAAATTTTATCATCATTCTCTTAATTACAATTTATTTTTTTGGGGTCATTTTTATTTTTATTTTTTCAAATTTCATCCTCCTTGGGTTTTTTTCTATCAAATTTTATCCTTATTTTTTGTTTTTTTTTTCTTGTATAGGTTTTTTTATTAATGTTTTTATGTGTCTTCATCCTTAAAAATTAAATTTATTAAGAGTTAAGTTTCTTAATTAAATCCAGATCCAGGATTTCATAATTTGCAGATTTTAGAAATTAGATCAGATTCATTCGGGTTTGCTTAAGTTTTTTTCTCTTCTTTTTAGCTTATTTTTAATCTTTTTTTTTTGTTTTGTTTTCTTATTTTATTGGTTTGATTCTATTGGGTTAGCTCTCTGTAATGTTTTCTAGTATCACCTCCTACCATTTCTTAATCTATAAATAACCTATCAAATTATAAATGTTTTTCAATTTCATACCTTATGATTTTTTGTATCTTTTAAAATTGATACTCATTCTTTTAATTGCTATTTATTTTATTTGAGATTATTTTAATTCTTTTCAAAGTTCATCATTTTTATTTGTTTTGCTCTCAAATTTTATCCTCATTCTTTTTGTTCTCTTTTTTTTTTTGCAAGTTTATTTATTAATATTTTTTCAATGATTTCATCCTTTAAAATTAATATGTTTGACAATTAAGTTTTTTTATTATTAAAATCAATCCCATAATTTAATAAGTTGCAAGTTTTTAATATTAAACTAGATTTAGGAGGTTCGCCTGAGTTTTCTTGGTTTGTTTTCCTTTTTTTTTAATTTAATGTTTTCATCTCTTTTTTGTTTAGAAGTTTTGCTTCTTTTTTTATGGTTTTTCTTTTATTAGGTTGGCACTAATTTGTTTAATATTCTAGATAAGCTCATGTATGGTTTTGTTAATTTTTTTTTGGTTTTTTTTGTTAAATTTGTTTTTTTATATATATTAATTAAATTGTCATTTAAACTATTGACTCGAGACTTGGGTTTTTTAAATCTAGCACTTTTATGTCAAATATTTTTTTTCTTGGCTCATATCATGCACAAACAACATATCTAGTTGTTTAACCTTCGTTTTTGAACCTTGTGTGATGCCAAATATCAATTTATTATTTTTCATTCATGCATAGAATTTAAAATCGACACATGTAACATGTTGACTAGAAAAATTTGAGATATAAACATGATTTAAGTAGGGTTTCTAGTTAAACCACACATGCATTGTTTTAAGACTCAATTTGGACCAGTGGGTTGATTTGTGATCCGAGTAACTCGAGATCTAGATTAGGCTGAGTTTCAACAAAAACATGAGAAGAATTAACTCAGTATAACCCGATAAAAAATCAAGTATGACCCACGACCTAGTCGAAACCCGCTAACTTTTTTCTTAATTTTTTTTTAAAATGATGTTATTTTTATTTTTTTATAAGATAAAAAATTAGATTGACTCAAATTAACCTATATTAACTTACCTAACCCATGACATAGAACTTTTCTCGAGTTGACTCCTAAATTGGAGTTAAAAACTATAAAATTAAGACTACTATTTTAAAACCGATTCGATTGAGAAGGTTGGCCCTTAAACTAGAGCTTGGGTTAGATCATGTTTGAACCCAAATAAATAAAAAATCAATCCAATGACTTATCTTGGATCAATCGTGGAACCAGGATTAAAAATTACATATACAAGGCATTAATCTATTAAAACTCAAATTACACAACCAAGTTTTTAATAAACCGATGAAGTTCCACTACTTAACACTAAATGCTTTTATTTTATTTTAAATAATGTCATTTTAATTGAAAACAATTCTAATTTACCTTATAACCCACAAATTAACTGAATAATTCATCAATCTAGATTTAAAAAAAAAAACATGGTGACAAGACAACTATATTTAATGAGTAAAATGTACGATACTGAACAGCTGGAACCGAGTCCAAAGACCACGCCTTGCAGAAAGCGAACAAAAAAGACTAAAACGCAGTCAAACATCATCAATAATACCATGTTGATAGTCACTTTAACTTGTGTTTCACCCTTTGTCTTTTCAATAATCCTGTCACAGAAACCCCCACTTGACTTTGAACTACTTTCATGACTGGTTGGGCCCTACCTTCCCCCCCCCCTCTCTCTCTTCTGAGCTGTCCACCTTCCCCATCATCCAGCTTAGCCATGTCCCTTTCCACTTTTGTCCCAAAATCCTCTCCTTCTTTCTTCTTAATCTTGATTTTCCACCGTCTGATTCTAATCAAAATGCCATTTGGGTCCCACTAAGGAAATATCCTCGCGTTCGTCCATAAATTAGGCGGCTTGTTTTGATTATTGACAAAAAATTTGTTTGCCTTTGTCGACCTTGTTTTATTATCTAGCTTAGCGCGTTTATTTATTTATTTTTAATATCATTATATTAAAATAATTAAAGAAATATTAATTTAATATTTTTTAAAAAATAAACACAATTTTAAAAAGCCCTCAAAAAGAAAAAACTACTCCCGCCGTTTAGGAACTTAATTAAATGCTTAATGGCCCTATGGGAAGAATGCTTAATTCTTTCTCAAATGGAATCCAATCATGGCCTTATGGGAAGAATGGTTTGTTTTCTTTCCCTTTTCTTTTTCTAAAAAAATACCTTTTTCGTGAGTGGATGATTCTCTCCTAAATCACCGTGGGACACATGATATTTATGCTCAAATATCATGATATTAATGCTTTAAATATAAAGCTTGATTTAGGTAAACTAAGCGTGACAAAATTTGTTTCAAATTACCTTTCAAAGATTTTATTTTTTTATTCTTGTTTCAACGAGAGCTCCAATGAATATGCATCGAGACAGTATAAGTCATCTCTCTACTAAATTTTTAATTTTAGAATGTTTGTTTTCGTGGTTTAAAAATATTTTTTAAAAAAATTGATTTTTTTTTTAATTTTTACTTCAAATTAATATTTTTTTAGTATTTTTAAATTATTTTGATGCGTTAATTTCAAAAATAATTTTTAAAAATATAATTACACTAACTTGTCTAGTTAATTCAAATTAAAAAAATTCACCAAACATTATTATTTTAATTTTTTTAATTATTTAGACTTAGTTTTGTTGAATTTCACTCAGATTAGATTATATCAATCCAATATCCAATCAATACACTAAATTAATGTTTAAAATAATTTTAAAAGAAACTTAACTCTTATGAAATTCTTATAAAATAAAGTTTAATAACTATGATTTTATTTTTTATAATTCAATTCTAAATACAACTCACAAAGTTTAAAGGGAAAGACATAAAATAACAAACATCAACCGTTAACAACTCAAACAATTTTGCTACTAAAAATCCAGCCTTTGACAGCAAGAGTAGCCAAAATTAGCAAAGCAAGCACCACCAATTCCCTTGCCAAGCTGTAGTATTCCACCATGTTTCACCACCTTGTAGGTAAATACAAGCCCTTTTAGACCCCAAAACCATAAAAAAAAAAAAAAAAAACCTAAATTATTTACAATAAAAAATCAAGATTAAGACTCCACTTTAACTGTTGACTAATTATATTTTTAAAGTTTTTTTTAGTTTTATATATTTTTATATGTTTTAATATACTATTATTAAAAATCAATTTTAATATATTTTTTAATAAATAAAATTTTAAAAATAATATTTACCACGTTCCTTAAATATCATAAATTATTAAAAGTTAAACAATCTCATCAACAGCTCACACGCGTTTCCACAGTAATTTCTTCCCATTTTCCCCCGCGCCCCACCCCCCCACCTTCGTGTCTCCTTATTATCTCCTACAGGTTTCTCACCTTTTTATCAGCACAATAAAACACAAAACAAGGCATTTTTATAGGATGCTTGTAAGAGAACAAGATCACACAAATTCTCTTAAAATTCTATATTTTTAGGGAAAATTCTCATCCGGGCATCCTTCAAAATCCAATCTTTTTTTGACGCGAACATGCCTTTTCCGTGGAAGAAGGACAAAGTTTCAAGATTTTCACGTATTGTGGCAGATCTTCAGTCGCCAAAAAGAGGGAATTCCCTTGTTGTTGAGACTGGTTTCCCTACTTCTCTTGTTGATCTCTTTGTCAAGAACCGTGAAAGGTTAAAGAAACCAACTGGCAAGAAGAAGAAGAGACAACAGCAGTTGCAAGAGGTGGAGGAGGAACTTGTAATCTCTGATCCTATTTTTTTATCAAGTTCTATAGAGTTGGTGGATTCACCAGGGCCTATTCAGAATTTGGAGAATATGGAGAGTTTTGATGTATGTGATTTGGTGAGTCAGTTATTGCCTGTTGTTGAAGATGATGAAGATGCTGATGATGTTGAAGATGTTGATGATGTTAAGGTTACTGATAAGAAATGTTGGAATGAGAAAGAGAAACGTTTGTTATTTGTGGTTTTGAAGATGTTTTTGGTGGTGGTTTTGGGTTTAAGTACTAAAAAGCTTGTAGTTGGGATAACAATGTCCGCTTTTGTGCTTATTTTTCTTGAATATGTTGGAAAGCATGTGTTATGTTTCTTGAAACCATGTCTGAATGAAGAGATAGTCTTAGAACTATTTGTCGAAAGGGTTTCTTCAGCATTTCTGATGTTGAAAGGAGTAAGGAAATGTGATGATTCAAGAAAAGAATCGATCATTCAAGAGATAGAACAAGAAGAAGATGTTGGTGGGATTGATTCTTGTGATTTAATTGAGACTCTTAAAATGAAGTCTTCCTTTGAGGAAACTCAAGTTGCAGAATTTAATTTTGATTGGATTGTGCCAGTTGAAGCAAATAGGGGAGCTGAATCAGGAACGGATTTGCTCGTTTGTGATTGGAGAATGGAGGTACAGGAAGATAAAAGTGGAGTTTTGGTATGCGAAAAAGAGCGAAGCCGAAAATCAAAAATCAGAAGAAAGATCATAAAGAAATTGGTGCCAAAGAAATTGCGGGCTATAAAGAAGGCGAAAAGGAGCAAGGGACAGGAACCAGATGTCGGTAGTGAATCATCTAGTTGTTGGGGAGACGATGAGATGGGGATAATTGAAGTGCTAGAAGATGGTGACAAACAAGGGTTTGAAAACAAAGGCAAGGCCTTGCTATCAAAGTTGCTAGAAGAGGAAGAGGAAGAGGAAGAGGAAGAAGAGGGAATAAAAGAGAGGAGAAAAGGAAAAGAACCTGATCAAGGAAATTCTAGCTCTAGCACTGGATGGCAGGCTGAAACGGAAGTAGTAGTAGTTGATAAAAAGGGCAGTTCAGATTATCTGATTCTCTTTTTTGTTGCTCTTGTTGGTCTTGTAGGAGGTCGGAGTCTATCCCTTGTGCTTACACTTGCATCATGTTTGCTGATAAAATTGATTGGAAGATTTAGATGTGTAAACGAGCCAGTGAATAGGTCCCGAGCTTCAATCTCGAGCTAGGATCTTGGGTGATTTTTGCAGTTTTTGCTTCCAGGGAAAGTGTTCTTCACGTCCCAAAACTGTATTACAAAAGTCTGATGAGCAATTCCAATCTTTTTTTGCTGGGATTCCAACCTGAGGTGTTGTAACTGTAAATTTACAGACACAGAATCAAGATTCATAAATACTTTCATTTCCTAAATTGTGGAAATTTGTTGTATACTTGTCTTGGTTTCATTTCAGTTTAAGAAGCAGCATCAAGTCTGCAATTTATTTATGTCAACCGCTAGACCAGCAGAAATGTTCAGCTCAAATGCATTAATCATATCTGTACCACAAAAGAATTGTAAAATGCATGTATCAGCCAAATGTAGTCTTCTTTACCTTTAGAGCTACTAGTTCCTCTAATTTATTCACAACGGTAGCGCGTCTGGTTATTGTCACAAGAGACAACACAGTGTAGATACGAAGGATAGGAGATGGTGAAGAAAAGATACAGAACAAGAGACGTTGACGGTTGACTGTTTTAGTACGGTATTTAGCAAATTGTCAACAAGATTTAATAAATTATTTTTATTTTAATTTATATTGAATATTAAAATTAATAATAATATAATAATTCTAATTATAAAATCTAATTGGTTTGCTGGATTGATTTAGGACTTGATCATTTTAGAGTCCAGATCAGTCAGAGTTTTAAAAAAATAAAAAACCTGATCATGTTAAAAATTCAAATTAACTTGCGATCCAGTAAAGAAGCACATCAACTTTATTTTTTAGAAAGGAAATCTTGGTCAAAAGGTGGATAAATATGTTGGATCACCTTTCCGATGAGCATGACATTGTTTGGAGTAGCCTTTACCGTGCAGGTTACCTGAACCAGGTGTTGTTGATTGCTGTGCCTCAGTGTTCCATTGATAAGGTAATTAGCGAAAAAAGTTGGTGCCCATTAGAAGAACAGGACACCACACTGATAATTCGTCCATTCATAAGCTTAGGATATTTCTTGGAGGTAATAACACTATGTTGTTTTGTGTGTCAATCAATGTTCCTTAAAAATTTGTACGGGATTGGGATTCGGTCTAGGATAGCTGAGATGAGGCTTTGAATCCAAGCAAGCTAGACCAGTAACTCTCTGCTGCCATACGAAAAACAAAATGCAAGAACATATAAATAGCATGTTGATCATGTATTGATTAATGTATTGGAATGAGCAGAAGCAAAAACATTTGAAACAAATTTTTAAGGAATTAAAGTTACTGTACAATGATCGCTTGCAATTCAGTATGGTCCCTGACCTGGACGAGTAGGATCTGCGACACAGAAATCATGCAGCGGACCAGGCTCAAAGGCAATGGCCAAGGTACAAGCAATGGCTACTAAACTCATAACAAATATCATGTGTTTGGCCATTTTGATTCTTTGAGGTATTATTAGCAGCAGGTTGATAAGCTTTTGTTCAAGTAATTTGAAGTTGTGAAATCGTCGCTCCATCACTATTCGCCTTCCTGTTCTTCCCAGCTTCTGAAAAAGTCCTCAGGTACTTGGAACCAGGCTTAAGAATACAAGATATGCTCAACATGATTTGAGTTCGGTTTCATATGATCGAACTGTGTCATGTGTTGCTGCTATTGATTTCATCAGTGCCACATTAGGAAATCTTCTTAATCATTTAGTGCATGCAGAGGATGTGTTCTTCCATCTCAGAACTAAAACTAACCCTGCACTAAATAACTTTAAATAATTCTAGAGAAACGCATGGAAAAATATGTTTTGGGCCTGCCGAGATTGATTAAGATCATTTTTTAACTAATGCATGAAAGTTGCTAGAGTGTGTCAAAATTAAACTTGATTGTATATGCAACCAAAACTGTGAAAGTCCTCTGTTACTGTAATGGAGTTTCAGGAGTGCAAAACTGCTAAAGTAGCAAGGTTTATTCTTTCTATGGTAGTTCTGCTGAAACACACTGCATTTTCTAATGCATTGGCCTAGTTTCTGTGGTGAATGTCAAGTTCTATTGAGGAAATATTCTGGCAATTGAGCACTTTGGCGACTGCAACATGCAGAAGAAAGATTAGTGCATTGCCTTTTGTCACCATTTGGACTAACTGGACCTTCAGGAATGAAATTGTGTTCAATCATCAGATGTTTTCTCATTTATATTATGTAAGCTTATTATTTGGCTGGAAGAATTTGGTGTGGCAATTACAGTCATAAAGCAGCAGTATCTGATCAAACTATAAATTATTGCAAACTTTATGGAAGTCTTGGGAACATTTTGTAAGTAAATGATACAAATCGTCAAACATTAGAATAAATGAGGACTAGACAAATGTAAGAGAACACCAAAAGAAACATATTGGTAAGAAAGGAGAAATTCTTCAATTCAAGATCTCGACCGTCTAGAATTGAGCTTGAAGTTTTTCAATGACTGACTTGTCCACCTGCAAAGCCTTGGCTAGAATGTCTCCAGGAATACTTGGAGTGGATCCAAATAGAGTATTTGGAATGAGAAAAACACCAGCGTTTTGGCTGCTCAAGGCAGAGATTGAAAAAGCACTTCCATGGCCAACATTTCTCTGGAAATGTACGAGTCCAATTGGAAACACAAACACATATCAATTGTTGGATCAAGGTAGAATTTTGATAAATAATCCTGAAAATCCAGGTTTTTTTTAGGTTAAATTTTCATAATGATCATAAATTAAAAATGCCTTCGAATAAGACTTGGAATTTACTGTGATTTTCGTTGTTGCATTTGAATTCTTTTTTCCACTTAGAATATGATTTTTAATTTAATTAATATTTTATTATTTAATAATTTTAATGCTAAATGAATTCTATAGGTAAGTTTTAATTAGAAATTATTTTCTATAAATAATTTTAAGTCTAGAACTAACATAAATATAGATATCTAATTTATTTTATAAACATTCAGATTTAACATAGTTTTATCTACGCTATTTACTGCATCAATCAGTATTAGAATAATTTGGCTTTTTTGATGGACAAAGACAACAACAACACTATTGCAAATACTTCTCTTGTCAATGTTTTATTTACTATTGGTGAATAAGAAATGAAAAGAGCTCCTAAATTAGTAGTGATTCTCAAGATCCTTAAAGCACTATAAAAAAAAGCTAGAACAAGTTGTTGGAATTACTTATGAGACCGAAGTTGGCATCAAAGAGGACTTAAATATGGATGTGTCATCCAAACCAAGCTTATCAATGATGGATTGATATTATAAAATTATCAAATTAGCTAACAATGAAGACATTATTGTTACAGATGGCTAGATACTATTAACTAAAGTTGTCATTATCTCAAAAGATGGTTTCATGTGAGGTTTTTTTGGGTCTTGATAAGTCTTGCTTAGATTCTTAAATTCTACATGATCACATCTTTACTGAAATTAGATTTAAGATATTTGGAGCTACTATCTCTTGAATAAATTGGTGACAATGTTATATTCAAAGTATCTATTCATACAAAATGGTTGAGTTCAATTCTAATAGTTAACTTGAGGGGTGAATTTTTAAAAAATAAAGGGGACTGATATGAAGAGATTTCTTCTATATTCTTGGCATCATAATATTTATTGTATTATTTTATTAATGATCAAAGATTACGAAGAGCTTAAAAAGGAAAAAAAATGGATTCATTGATTGGAAAAGCATTTCAAGAGGTGCAACTAGTGATTCTTGACATTACAATGTGCATATGTGTGCACACCATTATAATGTTTTTTATTTGAGGTTATTTTGAAGTATTGAAGCTTAATTACCCTGCCAAGTTATAATTTTTTCTGTTTAGAATGGGGTCTTGTTTCTCTTAATTTTTGTTTATTTTTGCATTTAAACTTATATTTGAATGCATTTTTAAAATGTGTTTGATTTGTCAAAGCTTATCTTCGAACATTGTTAGTTACAACACTCTTATTAACGGCGTGTGCTTGTTTGACAGCCTTAGAGATTATAGTATTGTGGTAGCGGTTATTTTTTAAAATACTTTTTATTTGAAAATGTATCAAAAAAATTTTATTTAAAAAAAAAATAATTTAATTTTGACATCAACACATCAAAATGATCTAGAAACTTCAAAAAATTAATTTGAAGCAGAGAACAAAATAAAAAATTTTCAATTTTTTTTAAAAATTCTTTTGAAACACAAAAACAAATAGACTCGGTCAAAAATAGTAATGTAAAGTAAAAAACTCAAAAAATAAGAAGAAGATTGAGAGGAATGTGATTATTAAGTGTTTCACTCTAAATTCTCTTAACTATTCTCTCTATTTTGTGCTGTTTAATAATATTGAATTACAAGCCTTTTATAGATATAAAATTCTAAATAATCAAGAGATTAAACTAATACAAGGAAATTCTAATCTAAACTAAAGAAATTCATTCACTTAAAAAAATAAATAAAGCAAGCTTAAGTGGTCATCATTAACTAGAAGATGATGAAATTGGTCAAGGAAAAAGTAAGAAGGCAAAAATGACAAATATTTTATCTTGATTTTCTAACTTGTTAGAAAATGAGCTTCAGAGTTATTACGAGGCAATGCCCTGCCATGAAGCTTCCTATTAGAAGGAAGTTATTAATAATGAGATTGAGTCCATTATACAAAATCACCCATGGAAACTAGTGGATCTTTTACCCCAAAGTAAAGCATTGGATCATAAATGGATCTTAAAGAAGAAGATGAAAACTAATGAAACTACTAAAAAAAATAAGACAAGACTTATTGTCAAAGAATTGAAACAAAAAAAAAATGTGGACTATTTTGACACCTGAATTCCATATGGATATTAATAGCCATCGCAACTATGAATAAGCTTAAAATAAATCAAATAAATATAAAAATAAATTTTCTAAATGATAGTTTTAACGAAGAGGTGTATATGAAACAACCCAATGTGTTAGTCATTAAAAAGTAACATGAAAGTTTTAGATGTTGTTGATTTCATAATAAAATTTTTAGAACATTTGATAAATTATTATTGTCTCAATCAGAGTGTAAATTCACTATGCATTTTCTAAAAATGACAATGGTATAATCAAAATGCCAATGAATGTAAGTATATATTAATTGAAATATTCTTGAATAATTCCAAGCTTAATGTATATATCATGAATTACATATAATCAAATCTTACATATTTAGTTAACAAGCCGACAATAATCTATGTATGAATAATTAGAAAGCAATAAAGTTTTTAAATATTTAAAATACAGATATTTTAACACATGTATGTTTTTTTTATGCAAAATGTATAAATTTTATTAGAAATAAGTTTTTAGCCGATAAGAGTATGGATTAACAGTAGCTGTACAGATGAAAACCTTTTTCCCTCTGCATGCTTTGCTTAGCCAAAGCTCTTTCTACTGTTCAAAGGTTGGATTTTCTCTAACTTGAGAAGCACTTTCATTGAGTGTGATTGGTATTGCGGTTGCTGTTGTGGTTGTGGTTTGAAAAAAATTGTTTTATAAAAAGTACTTTTAGTTGAGGTTGGTTTGGAAAAATATATGTTTGGTTAAAACTGTGGTTGAAACTGAGGTTGGGTAAAAAGTAGTTTAATGTGTTTGGTTAAAAAAATGTTTTTCAAATTGAGGTTATATATATATATATTATTTTTAATTTAAATATTGTAGATTTAACTATTGTTATTATATCATGAAATAAATAATATTTTATATAAAATATTTTTTATTGTTTCATTAAACCATTTACAATTCCATCACATATAAAATACATCCGATAAGGACTATAGTTTTATTGGTTTTGTAAGCGCGCAACAACATTAGGTAAAATATCATCAGAAATAAAATTGGGATTATGATCAAATTCTACAAATATTACGTCATCAAGCGATATTCTTCTAATTTATATAGTGTTATTGGATAATGTAAAACACTATTTTTTTGAAATAAAACACAATTAAAAATAAAAAATATTTTTTTTTACTGGATCAGACCCGATTCAATATATTTTTATAGTTTTGGACCAGGTCCGGTATCCACTGTTCATGTAAATAGTGGAGGAATTCTCCACTGTTCATATGAACAATGAAGGAACTCTCCACTGTGCACTTAAGTGAACAGTGGAGAGTTCATTATGAGAAGATGCAGGTAGGATCGCAGGATAAAATCTACTTCTCATGAGCTGAGGTTCGACCTCAGTTATTAGGTGGGACCCATGTAAAAAAATAAGAAGTTTGAATTAACCAAACATTTTAATTTAGCTTTTGTTTTCAATCGTTGCCGCGACCGCAGTGCCAAACGGCCACATTGTGTATGATCCACGGCGCAGATTACATGCACTCAATTTTAGTTTTTGAATTAGTTAATGATTATTTTTTAAATAATTTTTTATGTTAAAATATATATATTAATAATATTTTTTATTTTTAAAAAATTATTTTTAACATTAAAATGATATAAAATATATAATTTATATTAAATTTTAATAAAATAAAAAAATTAAATCTTTTAAAAACACGGTGTTTCCAAAGGCATTAAAGTCGTCGTTTTTTAATGACTAGCTACCTGTCAATAAATGTTATTGGAGTTTACAACGACAAAGCAGAAAGCTGGTACTTACGGAGTCGTAACAAAACAGTATTTAGCGTGGAAATTCCGACCACAAAACAGAAAATGTTCAATAACGTGACAGTGACACTTTCACTAGACCTTCTGAGGCCGGCAAGCTGGAATCGATCCTAGGATGTAGGTGAATGACATGATTAGAAGTTGCTTGGAAATATCGTATTTAGAGTGTGTTTGATAGTGTAGTAGTTGTTATTTATTAAATAATTTTTGATATTAAAATACATGTCAATAATATTTTTTTATTTTTAAAAAATTATTTTTGATATCAGCACATCAAAACGATCCAAAAATTATAAACCACACTCAATTTTAACAAAAAAAAATTTGAATTTTTTAGAAACACAGGTTGAACCGCGTTCCCAAACATGTTCTCAATAGCGTGTTTAGAGTGTAATAACAATTGTTTTTCAAATAATTTTTATTGTTAAAATATATATTAATAATATATTTTTTATTTTTAAAAAATTATTTTTTATATCAGCATATCAAAATAATTCAAAACATATAAATCATATTAAATTTTAACAAAATTTTTTTTTTTAATTTCGTGGAAATACAGTTTACACCTTTCCAAACACCATCCAAATGTTTAGCCATAAATATGAAATTGAAATTACTTTCTTCGGTGCCGACAACCATCTTCTGAGCACATAATACTGAATAATCATGAGGTTCACAATATCGTTCTTGCTTTTGATGTTCTCTCCTTTTCAAATCATGCTCGCCTATTCATCAGGGCACCCCGCATGCCATGGCGGTCTGCTTCCAAATTCCCTTTTGCTTATCCAAAGGTTGCGTCCTGGAAGCTCGACGGAAATGGTAGTGACTGTTGCTTATGGGATGGTGTCGAGTGCGATGAGGATACTGGTCACGTGATTGAACTTGACCTCAACGCTAGTTGTCTCTATGGTTCCATTGACTCCAACAGTAGTCTCTTCCGCCTAGTTCAACTTCAAAAGCTCAACCTCGCCAACAATGACTTCGGTGGTTCTCAAATACCGTCTGCATTAGGTAATCTTTCTGAGCTAACAGCTCTCGAACTCTCCCACTCCCTATTTGTTGGAGAAATTCCATCAGAAATTTCAAAGTTGTCCAAATTAACTAACCTTTCCCTGTTTTCCGACTATAATGTATATTCTAATAGGTTTTCGAAACTTATAAAAATGCCTGATCTGAGAAGCCTCGTGCAAAACCTAACCAACCTAGCATATCTTGGGCTTGCTTATGCACAATATTGTTAAAATCATGATTTTAACACGACACGGAAAGCCGTTCACAAACTCGAATTGTAAAAATAGATCGTAAAATCGTAAAAAAATCATAAGAAATTTTAAAATACATTAAAAAAAAATTCATGCTTCAAATAAAAATTCATACATAGTTCAAGCATCTTAAAAAACATGTTTCAAATAAAAATTCATACATATTTCAAGCCGTCAAATAAAAATTCATATATAGTTCAAGCATCTTAAAATATATGATTCAAATAAAATTTGAGAGTCAATTAGTTAGAAATTGAAGAATTAATAACTTTGAAAATTTAATTAAAATTTGAATTAGTTTAATTAATGAAATCATGAGTTTAATTAAGGAATTGATGAGTTTAAGGACTTAATTAAACTTTAATTTAATTAATTAAAGGAATTGGAGGTTCAATTGAAGAAACATCAAGGAAGAGGAGGAAGAGGAAGAGCAAGAACAAGGAGAAAAACCTAGTATAAAAGAGCGGTTGTGAAGCCGAAGAGCATTAAAGAGGCATCAACTACAATTGATCAGGATTTTCCTTCTAACTCCTCCACGAGCTGCGATGACTGTTCAAGGATCGATGGCTTGGATTTCGACGGTGTTGATATCTCCATGAGTGCATGCTCTACTCCAAAAGCTGAGAGATTTCGGATACCAGAGATTCATACATGCCCACCAGCGCCGAGAAAGCAAAGGATGATATCGATTTGCTCTTTGCAGAGGAGACCAATTGCTTTCTTTGCTCCTCCAGATTTAGAGCTCTTCTTCTTCTATGCACTTCAAGTCTGAAATGTTTGTTCATGTCGTATGATCAAGATCATTTGAATAATTTCAAGAGGCGATCCCTAGTGTTTATTACTTCCATCTAGTCACAAATCATAGCCTGTTCTTTTCAATTCCATTGTTGAAGTACGTACAGTGTGATAGCTTGTCAATTAGCTTTACCTTCTCCATCTTGTTTGCTTGCTAATTTTATAGCCTGGGTTTTCTACCAGTTAGGAAGGGGAACGCAAGCAAAACCCATAAAAAAAACCCAGAAAACAGGGGAACGAGCAGGGAACTGTGCAAGAATTGTTAGTACTTTCGCGGTTTCGCCTGAAGACTGAAGTGAAGAGTGAAGACAGTGCAAGAAAAAAGTGAAGATAGTCCGTGACTGCAAGAAAAATCCAATAGGCTTCTGACAGCTGGATAAGACGTGGAAATTTTGTTTCAGCGTTTAATTTTGTTAAAATCGTAAAATCGGTTTTTAAATCGCTATTTGACGAGATTTCATCCGATTTTTGCGATTTCACTTGATTTCAAGTGATTTTTATATGATTTTATAAGTTAAAATACGAGTTTAACAACCATGTTTATGTAGATATCTCATTCCCAATACCTGATATATTTGAAAATTTATCTTCATTGCGAGCTATCACACTCATTAATTGTGGACTGCAAGGAAAATTCCCAGAGGCGGTCTTTCAACTTCCAAACCTTCAGTATCTTGACATGGGGTATAATCCAGGGCTCACGGGTCCCTTACCTGCCTCTATAGGAAACCTCCATTCCTTGGAATCTTTGATGATCTGTTCTTGCAACTTCTCGGGAGTGATCCCTTTTTCAGTTGGTAATCTTAGCAAGCTTTCTAAATTGGAACTTGGAAATAACTCTTTTTATGGCCAGATTCCTTTCTCCATTGGAAACCTAAGTGAAGTATTTTATATTGGCTTTGCACTAAACAAATTTCAAGGATTCATTCCAGACTCAATTTTTGCACTCAAGAATCTTGAATATCTTAACATTCAATCTAACAACTTGAGTGGCACGATTGAAATAGAAAAATTTCTTACACTAAGGAGCTTAAAGATTCTTTACTTGTCTAGAAACAACTTTGTGTTGCTCAACAAAAGTTGCACCAATGGCACTGATCTACCGAAGCTCACCCGTTTAGGGTTGGCTGCATGCAGCCTAAGTGTGTTCCCTAACTTTTTATACATGCAAAATCGATTGACTTTTCTAGACCTATCCTTTAATTATCTTTACGGGAAAATACCTAGTTGGATATGGAAAGTAAGTACAGAAAAACTAGAATTCTTGGACCTTTCTCACAACTTGCTAACAGGCCTCGACCAACCTCCAGCTTTTCTTCCATGGTCTCGTATGTCTATTTTAAAACTAAATTCGAACATGCTCCAAGGCTCTCTTCCAATTCCGCCAATCTCCACAAAGTACTATTCGATCTCCAACAATTCATTGGCTGGAGAAATCCCACCATCAATTTGCAATATCAGCTCTTTTATAGTACTTGATTTGTCAAAAAACAACCTAACTGGTTTAATTCCTCAATGTCTGGGCAACTTTAGCAGCACTCTGTCTTTATTGAATTTAGAGGGTAACAACCTTTATGGCACCATTCCACAAACATGGGTACAAGGAAGCAGACTAAGGATGATTAGTTTGGGTCAAAATAAGTTGCAGGGACAAATACCGACATCGATTGTTGGTTGTAAGATGCTTGAGATTCTTGATCTTAACAACAATCAGCTCATCGATACTTTTCCATCATGGATGGGAACTCTCCCGGAGTTGAAGATTCTTATTTTGCGGCATAACGGATTTCATGGCAAAATAGGGAATCCCGAATCAAGCTTTTCTTTCCAAATGTTGCAGATCTTGGATCTTTCTTTGAATAATTTTACCGGTAAGTTGCCAGTGGAATACTTCCATTGCTGGATTGCGATGCAAGTTGACAGTGAAGACCGGTTATCATACATGAACGCAGAAACGAGTGTCCGAATAATGGGTCGATGGAGACATGTTCCTTATACTTACTCCATGACAATCACAAACAAAGGCGTGGAGATGGAATATAAAAAGATCTTAGAGATTTTAACTGTCATTGATCTCTCATGCAACCAATTCGAAGGAGAGATACCCGAATACATTGGGAATCTGAAGGGCCTTCGGTTACTCAACCTTTCCAACAATGTCTTCTCTGGTTTCATCCCGTCATCCATTGGGAATCTAGCGAAGCTCGAAGCATTGGACTTGTCTCAAAACAAGCTTTCTGGGAACATCCCTAGGCAACTTGTGCAGCTAACCTTCCTTCAGCTCTTCAATGCATCTCATAATCATCTTACTGGGCCAATACCACGAGGAAACCAATTCAATACATTTCAGAAAGATTCATTTGATGGCAATTCAGGACTGAGCGGAGAGCCATTGTCAAACAAATGTGGAAGTCTCAAGGCCTTACCTGCTCCGGCTCCGGCTCCGGCTCCGGCTACAGGAGATGAACTTTTGGGACTTGACTGGAAATTTGTTCTGATTGGTTATGGAAGTGGATTTGTCATTGGAGCAGCTATAGGACACTTTGTAACGAAAAGAAAACATGATTGGTTCATGAGGACTTTTCGAATCAGGCAACAAAGAAGGCCAAAGCACATAAGGAGACATAGAAACTGAGCTTGCAAATGTCGGATGGATTTCATTTTCTGACATGGAGGAAGCAGCCTCCACGATCCTTTCTATGCCTGCTGGTACACTGTACTGCATATTTCAATGTTAGGTTCTCTGTTTATCTAGTCTAGTTCTAGTTCTGTAGTAAAATATTTCCAGGCTTTTGTGTTGCTTCTTGTTGTAAATTCCCTACTTGAATATGAATAAAAAATGGAAAATTATTTATCAAGTGATCGAGTTTTAAAATATGTAGACAATCCTAAAACCAATACAGATTAAATGGAAAATAACTTGAATTGAGAGTATATATATCAAGTGGATGACAGCAAAAATTGTCATCCAATCCTAAAACCAATTCATATTCTGATAGACATTACAACAACCTTTTCTTTTAATCTTTAACAAAAAAAAAAAAAAAAGGAAAGGAAAGGAAGAACAACAGCTCAAGTGCTTATTAATTAGTAGCCATATCATCCTTATAATTGATTAAAAAAAAAAATATTGTTTTCTACCGGCTCTCTCGTAACATGGGTTAGAAATTTTGCTAAGTAAGTTTAAAGTTAACCAAGTAAATTTAATATATTTTTATTTTAATATTTTAAAAAATAATTTTAATTAAATTATATTTTTATTAGTTATTCAAATTATTTTTAAATGTATAAAAATAATTATATTAAATCAAGTCAACTTTCATGTAAATTTTTTTACTATAAAATATATTAATAATTTTGAAATTGTATTTTAATTTTGTAAACAAGTCAATTTATCAACAGTCATATTTTATTTATTTATTAATATCTCAATTTGTATACCATTTAACAACTATTATATCATATAATATACAGTAATTATATTTTTAAAATATATTTTAGAGCAAGGTTGTCAATTCCGTTTCGGTAGGTGTTTCGTTTTTTCAATTGGAACGAAATGTTTCGGTTTCGGAGTGTTTCGGCGTGCCGTTTCGGGGTTGTACTGTTCATATATATATTCCACAAACATAATTCAAATTCAAGATAAATTAATTATAAATTATGCAATACAAACATAATGCCAAACAAATATAATTTTAAAATTTAAAATATTTTTAAATAGTAAAGATTAAATAGATCTTTAACTTAAAATAATATAAACCATATATTAATTTTTAAAAAATAATATTTTTTGGCCGAAACGGAACAACCGGAATGAAACCGGAACGTTTCGGCCGGAATTTGGCCGGAATTTCCGGAACGGGCCGAGATTTAAAATGAGATGGAATTTGTTCCGTTTTGTTCCATTTTTTAAATTGGTATGGAATGTTTCGGCCATTTCAGACGGAACAGAACGGAATTGACAACCTTGTTTTAGAGTGCAGTTCAGTTATTTTTTAAAATATAAAAACAATGAGTCCCTAGAGCAGCTAAAAAGGCCTTTGAAAGTTTGAATAGATTTTTTTTCCCCGTAAATTTCCAGGCTGGAAGAATCCAACGTGAGTCCCATAATAAATTCAACGGTCCAGATTTCTCCAATCTCTACTTCTTTCTCACTGCCACCACCACCTTTTTCTCTCATTTTCTTCCTCGAAACACAAACACAGACAGACAAAAACCTAAAACACCACAGCTTTGGTCTGGTTGTGGTGGTTTTTTGTTGTTGCAAGAGAAAAAAGGAAGAAACCCATTAAAGATTAAGGTTTGTTGATTCTAGATCCGACCTGCATTGCTTCTTTTCTCTTTAAAGTTTGTGTCTTTTTGTTTTTTTTAATAATTCATTTTTGGATCTTAGTTTTCTTTTTTGTGTTTGAAAATTTGGATTTTTTGTGCGGAAAAATTGTGGGTTTTTTTTCATGGAATGTGTGGTTGAAATTGGATTCGGGTAATAGGTGCATTTTGGGTTTTTTTTTCCTGTTTGGTCACTGAGAAAATCTGGTTGCTCTTTTGAATTTTGAATGAGAATTGAAGAAAGATTGGGTTTTTATGAATTGTGTGGTTGATTTTTTGATCTGGAATATGTGCTGAGTGATGCATTGTTGGTTTGTTGATTAATGGTGAAAATTTTCTGTTTGTTTCCTGAGAAAATGTGGTAAAAGGGTAGAAATTACTGTCTTTTATTTTTTTATATATATTTTAACCAAAGTTGATAATTTACTTTAATCGAGATGTGAAAGTGTTCATGGTCCCATCCACATGTATATATGCCTGTGTATAAAAAAGTTTTCAAGAGATTTATTAAAGAAAGTTCCAATCTTGAATTATAAGGCTCATTTGTAGGCGGAATGGGAGTTTGAATGTCTGTTATCAGGGTGGAACAATTTTGGTTTTTTAGGCTTGAATTGACTGGGATGTGGGACTTTGGATTGAATAATGTTTTGCCCTTCTAGTAGGAGTAATTGATGCAAGTCATAACATCAGACATGGTTGACGATGGTGATTGGAATTTTGGAGATTTAATTTCGAGGTTTTGCTATATCATGCTCCACAAGTTTTTTATATTTGATAAGGTTTAATATCCTTGAAGGTTGTATGCAAGTGATTACATTGCGTATTTGAAGTTGAAATTTGATAGGTATAGAGTAGCAGGCCCCTGGGGTAATATACACTTCAATGGCTTAATGTGTTGAATATACAATATTTGAAGTCCTATCTTTTTATCTTTAGCATCTCTTTTCACAGTTTTCTTATAGATTTTGTTGTGTTTTTCTTTTCTTTTGACACATTTGTAGCTTATATATCTTTTCCAATGAGCTTTATCAACTATTATGTGGAATGGGATATAGAAATACAATAATGTTAGATTGGAATTTTCTGTGCCAAAGACTTTTTGCTTAAAATATTTTGCAGAAATTATATTCTAGAATGTATTGTTCTATGTTATGTTTCCTGTGCTTGTATAATTTGCCTATTGAACTTGTTCCTCATATTTGCCTATATGTCTTCAGCTACACAACTAAGTGTCAAGATGGTTGCACAGGAATTCACTGTCGATCTAGATAAGCCCCTTGTCTTCCAGGTACATCATTGATTTTTTAATTCGGCCATAAGGTAGCTTCTTTTTCAAAGCACTTTTCAGCTTGCTTCATTATTCATATTGTCATTGTTAATTCTGTTAGCGATTAGAAATTCTTGAGAATTTATTGCAGGTTGGCCATCTAGGAGAAGCTTATGAAGAATGGGTCCACCAGCCTATTGTAAGCAGGGAAGGCCCTCGGTTTTTTGAGAGTGATTTTATGGAGGTATTGCTGCTTTGTCTCATACGTAGAATCTACAATCTGCCACATGATCACAGATCATCTGTGCATATATATGCTAGTCAGAATTTTCATATTTGAATGCATCTTTTGAGAATAAATGACTGCATCTTTGACACTTATACTTGGAACAGTCCTTGACACGCACAGTTTGGTGGGCAATTCCATCTATTTGGCTGCCTGTTATATGCTATTTTGTCTTAAAATCTGTAAGGATGGGCCATACACTTCCTGAGGTACCCTTAATTGTGGTTGGTGGTGTTTTCATTTGGACATTGCTCGAATACACTTTGCATCGCTTCCTTTTCCACATAAAAACAAAAAGCTATTGGTCAGTCCTCTCTCTATTCGCACTCATGCACTGAAGTTATTACTTTCTTTAAAGTTATGTCATGGTAGAATAGTCTTCTGATAACTTGAACTTGCTTTAGGGGGAACACAGTGCATTATCTTCTTCATGGTTGTCATCATAAGCACCCTATGGATGGTCTCCGCCTTGTTTTTCCTCCAGCAGCAACAGCTATTCTCTTGGTGCCGGTATGTGTATTTTGGCTTTATCATGTCATATAGTTGATAAAAAATGTGTTTGATTGTTGAACAGTTTAATATTTTCAAATGTTTACATTCAGGATTTTTTTCCAAAATGTTATCAATTGGATTCTGTTCTTGTTGAACACATTAAGTTGTTTGTCCTGTTTTTATGCATAAAAGCTGCTCTACATATATAATCATATTGGTTTTTACGGTAAATTTGTCGTGGCCAGTTCTGGAACATGGTCAAGTTGTTTTCTACTCCTTCAACTACTCCTGCTCTTTTTGGAGGTGGTTTACTGGGCTATGTGATATACGACTGCACTCATTACTACCTGCACCATGGTCAGCCTGCAAATGATGTACCAAAAAATCTCAAGGTAAGAGCAGCACAGCATCCATTTGGCTTTCCTTCTTTAATTACCAATCATATAATCTTTCAGAATCACTACAATAATCTTATTATTGATTCTAAATGGTTACAGTCAGCCCCATAAATAAATGCCTCTAGTTCCTAGGAGATTTGTAACTGGATGTAGTTTCGCGTGATCATTGATCACAAAATTTGTCAGTGTGATTAAAGCTGGCATACATCAATGATTTACCTTAAAGTTTTTGCTATGAGTGTTTACTAATGTTGTTATTTTCGTCAATTTTAATAAAGGGCGTGTCTGTGTTTTGCAGAAATATCACATGAATCATCACTTCCGGGTGCAAGATAAGGGCTTTGGAATCACTTCATCATTGTGGGACAGAGTGTTTGGAACATTTCCTCCATCAAAAGCGGCAAAGAAAATATAGATAATTTAATTGGAAGCCTAGTAGTCAATCTAGCAAGGGTCAGGTTGGAAGATCCAAAATTCATTTTTCCTTGTTCCTTAAATTCTTTCTTCAGCTATCCATTGATTTAAACTATGTTAATCGAAGTGTTTTATGCCAGGGTTTTATAATTGATATGAGCATTATAAATTTTTTTGGTCCCCTTTTCCCTATGGGAAGTTCTGTATAAATTAAGCTTGGTTTATTTATTATTTGTTTGTGAGGGAAAACTTCTCCGTGTCAATATTGCTTTAGTTATCCTCGAACACTTGAAAGAAGAAAGAGAGTATCGTTTTGTTTCCCTGTATTTGCACAACTTTCATTTTTCCGAGTTCAATTTTTTTTTTTTGTTTCTTTTAACGGATCTTGATTTTAAAATTAGCATAGTAAATTAAAAATACTGGTGTAATATCACAATTAAAAAAATAATAATGAAATAGCACAGTTTTTTTTTTTTTATTGTGAGAAATACAACATTTATAACTTGTGATATCCGGAAAAATAAATTATTAAATGGGCTGGAGAGAAAAAGAAAGAAGGAAAATTTTTGAAGACATAACATTGCTGGCATATTATTGAAAATATTTGGACGCAATGAATTTAATGACACTTGGAAAGATTACTAACCTGACCTCTTGTATTATGTTGTCTTTTGCTATCGTACTGTATTAATTTAGTTGGATAAATCTTCCTGCATATATATATATATATATATATATATATAAAGGCTATAATTAACCTTTTTTATCATATGAATTAGAGCATTAACAAAATCTAAGTCTTGTGAGAAAAACATTGTAGTTGTGAAAATTGTTTATTCTCTTACATATTATTATAAATTGTAATAGTCAAAAAATTTAAATTTAGTTCTTGAAATTTTTTTAGTACAATTTAGCTTTTTAAGCTCAATTAGTACCTAATTATATATTTTTTTGAAAAGAAGGATTAGATTTAAAATCAGAGTACCAAAGTTAAAATAGCGGGTAAATACAAAAAAATTATTTTCATCCTATATCTTTTTAGGTTTATAAGTGATTAGTCTTTTTAATTATCTAAAATTTAATTTTGGTACAAAAATTTATTTTCATTATTTTTCAATTCTTTTTTTTGTTAGAGGGGAGAGAGAGAGAGAACGCTGAATTCCAGTTTAAAAAGAGAAAATGGTTGTTGACGATGATTTTGGCTACCAAAAGGTTGAAATCAATATCGATGGGTTTCATTTTATAAGGGTAGTTTTACCTAAGTTTGTTTTTTACCTTTTCTTGTCCGATGAAGCAGATCTGACTGTGAGAATGCTTTTGGGTTTGGGTTGATTTCAGTTTTTTAAGCTATTTTTTGGTTTTTTTGAGGTCATGGATAGGTTTATTAAGGTGTTTTTGGTCAAAATAGATTTTTAAGCCAAACAAACTGAAACCTTGTTTTTCCAGTAATCTCTGGTCGTTGGATTCTACAAAATCAGACGACATGTTGTTTGGTTTTCTTTTTTTCAAAAAAAAGAAGATGATGTCCGCCCCTTTAAAAAACTAAAAAAATAAATACGAGCCCAAGCGCACGGGTTGGGCTGGAAGGCCCAAGCGATTTGGTTGTTTTTTTCAAAATTCTCAAGCCCATGCGTATAGGCTCCTTTTAGGGTTTTGTTTTCGCTTTTTATGTTTGGGTTTAAAAAATTGTTGAACCCAATTGAGTTCATAAATTAGGTTGTATATTTAATAGGTTAATTCATAGTATTCGGACTATTGTTTGTGTTGCTACCCAATTTTTACCCATATTTTTATAAAATTTTTGAAAAATCCAAAAATAGCAAAAAACAACAAAAATCCAAAAAAATATATTTTTAATATATTTGCATCGTTTTAGCATTTTCAACGTCGTCGAAAAAAAAAGAATTTAAATTTTCAAAGGTTTTTCGGAATGCGTTTGACTTTTCACGCACCATTTTTAAAATCATTGATTTTCCTTATTGAGTCGACGTTGATATTGTTCGTTTTCAAAAAATGCAAAAACATTAAGAAAAATCAAATTTTACAAAAAAAAAAGAAAGAAGTTGAGGGACCAAGTTTGAAAACTTGGCAACATTTTTGCCTATAAATACTGGTTTCCAACACTTGCAAAAGGGGGGGGTAATTTTGAAATATCAGAAAAAGATACAAAAAAAAAGAAAAAAAAACCCTAGGAGCCTAATTTTTTCTCCCCTCACGAAGGCAACCGCCGACCCCCCCACCTTTTGATTTTTTCTCTTCCCCCTGCAGCCGCTCAACCAAGCCAGCCCCTCACCTTTTTGAATTTTTCTTCTCCAACAACCGGCTAAACAGAGCCCCCAGCTGGTTTGAATTTCTTCTTCCCCTCAGCAGCCGGACAACTCACCCCCTCACCTCACACAAACCGGCCGCCGACCACCTCTTCTTTACCTAGAGAAACCCACTGGACACAAGCCTTCTCCAGTTCTCCCCTGGATCGGCCTCCCCCCCCTCAGCCACGGCCTCCACCGAACTCCAAACTTCCAGCCCGTAGCTGACAGATCTGCCATCTTCAACCTGCCACAGACCGTCCTCCAGTAGCAGCTCCGCCACCCACCAGACCTGCCAAGAGAAGTGAAGACAGAGACCAGCGCCGTCCCCCTTTGCTTTCCCCTCTCGTCGGCCGCCTGCTTCTCCTCCCACGATCTCTTCATCTCCATCGACAACGAAGCCGCCGAACGGACGATAGCAGCAGCAACCCCAACAGCGCCGCCCGAAGTAGAGGCTGACCCGGGGCAAAGTCGATCTCAAGAAGGGCGAACCGATCTGCAGAGAAACAGATCAAAGAGAAGCAGATCTGAAACGAAAAAAAAAATAAAATAAAACCGACTGTTTGTGGTGTTTGCTTGGCTTTACAGGTGACGGTGGTCTTCACCGCCGGTGAGGAGAGGAAGAAGGATAGAAGCCGAGCTTGACCCACCTTCTGTTTTTGGTTTTGCGGTTCACGCGCCGCCAGTGGCGGTGGCGCGTGGGAGGACGCGCCGCCACTGTTCCACACATCATATAGCTAAGTTTTAGCAGTATGTATAATGACATGTAGTGGATTTGGTAGTTATGGACTCGTGAATCATTGACTCTTACAAGTCCAAATCATTACACTGGATGAGGTCAAAATTTATCGGTTTTAACTGACCTTGCTTGAAATGAGAAAAGACCATCTTTGTTATCTTTTCACGTTTCTTGAAATATGATCCCTTGCAGTCCCATTTTGAGCCTAGTGAAATATTTTCTTTCAAAAAGAAACCTTGACTAGTATCATACCCCACACTGGGGGCAGATGAGAGATATGTTGGAGACATTGATATGATTAATAGATAAAGAGGAAGGCTTAGAACAAAAGTCCAATGATTGAGAGAGAGCTAAAAGAAAACACATAGACTATACGCATATAAGGAAATTTCGAGGAAGGCTATGAGAAAGCAAAAAAAACAAAAAAAGAGGAGAATGCCTATCAAGTCTAGGAAGAGCAAAAGAAATTTCAATCAAAGAAAGGCACAACAAAAGTCAATACCAAAAAAAAAAAGACTAAGCTATAAACGTGACTTTTGATATCCATTATAAAGCTATGATGTTATCAGATGATTAATGTTGGTTATTCACCATGGAAATGTGGATTTGCATTATGACTTATGTTAATAGAAGTTTGATCTTTGAGGTTAACAAGGTTCTATGTCGTTTCCTCAACAAAGAAAACAATAGAAAACGAGTTGATGAATAATTGATGTTGATCCTAGGTCTTTGAAACCCTTAAACACCTCTTGAGCCTTTGAAATTCTTTTCTTTCACAGCCATGAACCATAACCTGCATTACGCGCTTTTAAAAGCCTTTTTTAATCAAGCAAGCAATTTGAATCGATAAATGGCGCTCTCGAAACTAGAAGAGTTTTTCTATAAGGGTCGGGACTTCATGAATTAAGCCACTAGTTATTATACATATTGATAAAATAAATGCTAAAAAAAGAAACAACCTTTCTTGATAAAGCCTGAGCATCTTGTTTTTAAAATTCATAAAAATGTCACCTCATCACAGACCATCAAAAGATATACCCAAAATCAGAGTTTAAAGTGGATAGAAAGAACCATGGGAAAAACCATTTTAAATCTTACAACGGGTCATTTCTGTTTTCAAGATACAAGACAATCAAAGGACTGCATTGAATAGTGTGTTGGGCCTTTGACCAAAGAAGTTTGAATTTCAAAAAAAAAAAATAATAATTCAAAAACAGACATCTCTCTGATTTCATTTCAACAATTAGACTTGAATAGACATGATCATTGAAATGTGAGTTTTGATTCCAGAACAAGAAAGATTTTCAAACAAGAACATCAATTGAGTTTGCAAAATCCTTGAAAAAAATGACATCAACATTTCTCGACACTCCTTGAAACGTTGACCACCTGGGGGCAATACAGTGGGCCCTTAGAAGAAAAACAAACAACATTCTGATCAGCTAAGGTCAAAGAAAGAATCAGATGATGAGTCATCAAAGTACATGAAAGTTATGTTTAGCATCTGACAATGACAAAAGAAGACCTTTTTGAGTATAAACTGATGAACGAGCATGTTGAGATCAACTAGGGGCAATGTTGTTTCAAAGACAATCCATGATTTAGTGAACTCCAGCAGCAATGGATGAGCAACGCTGCACTTGAAGGATATTTTCATATCTTCATCTTGGGTCACCCTCTAAAACATGGCTATGACTCCTGACAGATGTTATCGGTGAGTGTACTTGAATGAACATCGAACAGATGCATACCACCAAGATTGGCTGTGGGACCATATATTCTGAAGCTCAAGGGGCGCACTTCACCGCATGAATATGGGTGGTGAACATCAATGATAATGCCAAATCATTTCTTTGCATAAGCTGATTTGACAAGCTAAGAAGAACTCATTGACAAGAGCATCGAGCATACAACGATGAGTCTTTCACTGCAAGCTATGAGATGCATGTCTGGATGACTGGATGATTTCCATGAAGGCTGATGATAACTTGTACTTGAAGAGTATTGTTTCAACTGGAAGCAATTTCATGACTGATTAACAATCTTGATGGGTGTTGGCATGATGCACACAATCAATCAGAGGATAATTCTCAAAAGAAGCTAGAGAGAAAATCCTTCATGATGAATCAAACAATACCACACTTGGGGGCAGGGTCAAGCTTGATGAACGATGCAAGCAGTAATTGTCAAAGATAGCCCGGGATGGGCACTGCATTTACAGCCGAGTGGATGGCTAGCACATGAATGAGCCAATGCATCGGAAGAACAAGGAAATCTTTGGAATGCAAACAAAGGCACCCTATGACGATGGAGCATCAAAGAGGGGGGGGACCTATATTTCAAATCAGGTAAGGATGCATGCATATCATCTAACCTCAAAAAAAAAAAACCATTTGCACATATTTTTGAATTGTTACAGGAAAATCCCTAGTGAGGTCCAACAAGATGGTGGAAAGAGAAAGAAGCATTGTGGTGATGATTAAATAAAGAATCAGTTTTGATCATGGAATAAAAGAACGATGGGATGAACCCTACCATTAGGAAAATCCCAAAGAAATGAATAGATCAACCTTGCAACCGGGAAGCCTCGAGTTTTTAACATTTGCAGTCAGGAAACACCGAGTTTTCAAACCCTATGATCGGGAATTATCAGGAAGCACCAAGTTTTCCAGCCCTTCTTCTGTCATCCCCTCAGGACTTCGCCAGGTAAGTCCTATTTTTTTTACACTTGTCATATCATATTCTTTCCATCTGGGTAGGTCGCCCATCATAATAAGACCGTTTTTCATATTTTTTCCATCTGGGTAGGTCACCCATGACAATGAGACCGCACTTCTTCATATTTTTTCCATCGGGGTAGGTCGTCCATCATAATAAGACCGTTTTTCATATTTTTTCCATCCGGGTAGGTCACCCATGACAATGAGACCGCACTTCATCATATTTTTTCCATCTGGGTAGGTCACCCATTACAATAAAACCCCACTTCATATTTTTTCCATTTTAGGTAGGTCACCCATTACAATGAGACCGCACTTCACATTCTTTCTATTTGGGTAGGTCGCCCATCACAACGAGACCACTTTTTCATATTCTTTCCACATGGGTAGGTCACCCATTATAATGAGACCACACTCCATATTCTTTCCATCTGGATAGGTCACCCATCATAATGAGACCGTTTTTTTTTCATATTCTTTCCACTTGGGTAGGTCACCCATTACAATGAGACCGTTTTTTACACTTTTTTTTGTTTTGGTTAAATGAGGTCGCCAGATGGGATCTCATGTAGCTTTGGTTAAAGGGAATCGCCAGATGGGATTTCAGGTTGACCGAGCTACCCACAGTTTTTAGTTCTAGTTGAATGAGGTCGCCAGATGGGATCTCATCTAGCTTTGGTTAAAGGGAATCGCCAGATGGGATTTCAGGTTAACCGAGTTACACATTTCTTAGTTTCAGTTGAATGAGGTCGCCAGATGGGATCTCATGTAGCTTTAGTTAAAGGGAATCGCCAGATGGGATTTCAGGTTAACCGAGTTACACACATTTTTAGTTGTAGTTGAATGAGGTCGTCAGATGGGATCTCATGTAGCTTTGGATAAAGGGAATTGCCAGATGGGATTTCAGGTGAACCGAGTTACACACAGTTTTTTAGTTCCAGTTGAATGAGGTCGCCAGATGGGATCTCATGTAGCTTTGGTTAAAGGGAATCGCCAGATGGGATTTCAGGTTAACCAAGTTACACAATATTTTCGTTCCAGTTGAATGAGGTCGCCAGATGGGATCTCATGTAGTTTGGGTTAAAGGGAATCGCCAGATGGGATTTCAGGTTAACCGAGTTACGCATATTTTGTTCCAATTGAATGAGGTCGCCATATGGGATCTCATGTAGCTTTGGTTAAAGGGAATCGCCAGATAGGATTTCAGGTTAACCGAGTTACACAATATTTTTGTTCTAGTTGAATGAGGTCGCCAGATGGGATCTTAGGTAAACCCAATTAAAAAGGCAGGTCGCCCGCGAAAATAAACCAGTGTGAGAGTGTGGGCCGGTCGCCCGTGAAAATAGACCAGAGTGAGTATGTGTGGGCAGGTCGCCCGTGAAAATAGACCAGAGTGAGTATGGGTGGGCAGGTCGCCCGTGAAAATAGACTAGTGTGACTGTGTGGGCCGGTCGCCCCTGAAAATAGATCACTTTGAGTATGTGTGGGCAGGTCACCCGTGAAAATAGATCAGTGTGAGTGTGTGGGCAGGTCGCCCAAGATAATGAAATCATTTTCCTTTTGTTTTCTTTACAAAGCTTACTATGCAAAATTTTGAGGAGTTTTGCTTCGTAAGCATTGTAAAGAGTGGGCAACTGTTGCTACCCAATTTTTACCCTTAATTTTATAAAATTTTTGAAAAATCCAAAAATAGCAAAAAACAACAAAAATCCAAAAAAAATATGTTTTTAATATATTTGCATCGTTTTAGCATTTTCAACGTCGTCGAAAAAAAAAAGAATTTAAATTTTCAAAGGTTTTTCGGAACGCGTTTGACTTTTCACGCGCCATTTTTAAAATCATTGATTTTCCTTATTGAGTCGACGTTGATATTGTTCGTTTTCAAAAAATACAAAAAAATTAAGAAAAATCAAATTTTACAAAAAAAAGAAAGAAGTTGAGGGACCAAGTTTGAAAACTTGGCAACATTTTTGCCTATAAATACTGGTTTCCAACACTTGCAAAAGGGCGGGCAATTTTGAAATATCAGAAAAAGATACAAAAAAAAGAAAAAAAACCCTAGGAGCCTAATTTTTTCTCCCCTCACGAAGGCAACCGCCGACCCCCCCACCTTTTGATTTTTTCTCTTCCCCCTGCAGCCGCTCAACCAAGCCAGCCCCTCACCTTTTTGAATTTTTCTTCTCCAACAACCCGCTAAACAGAGCCCCCAGCCGATTTGAATTTCTTTTTCCCCTCAGCAGCCGGACAACTCACCCCCTCACCTCACACAAACCGGCCGCCGACCACCTCTCCTTTACCTAGAGAAACCCACTGGACACAAGCCTTCTCCAGTTCTCCCCTGGATCGGCCTCCTCCCCCTCAGCCACGGCCTCCACCGAACTCCAAACTTCCAACCTGTAGCTGACAGATTTGCCATCTTCAGCCTGCCGCAGACCGTCCTCCAGTAGTAGCTCCGCCACCCACCAGACCTGCCAAGAGAAGTGAAGATAGAGACCAGCGTTGTCCCCCTTTGCTTTCCCCTCTCGTCGGCCGCCTGCTTCTCCTCCCACGATCTCTTCATCTCCATCGACAACGAAGCCGCCGAACGGATGACAGCAGCAGCAACCCCAACAGCGCCGCCCGAAGTAGAGGCTGACCCGGGGCAAAGTCGATCTGAAGAAGGGCGAACTGATTTGCAGAGAAACAGATCAAAGAGAAGCAGATCTGAAATGAAAAAAAAATAAAATAAAATCGACTGTTTGTGGTGTTTGCTTGGCTTTGCAGGTGACGGTGGTCTTCACCGCCGGTGAGGAGAGGAAGAAGGAGAGAAGCCAAGCTTGACCCACCTCCTGTTTTTGGTTTTGTGGCGGCGCGTGAACCCACACTGTTCCCGAGCACTGTTTCCGGTGCCCAGAAACCTTCCAGCACTGTTCCGGGCTTCCCTGCAGTTATTGTAGATTTTTGGGTTTTTATTTTGTAATTTTTGAAATGTAATATTTTTTATTTTAGTATTGAATTTTTATTTGTATTTTGTAAATATGGATGTAAAAGAAAAGAAAAGAAAAGAAATAAAAATAGTGTATGTGTGTGTTTGTATTTGTTTTATGAATTTGTTATTTTGTTTTATTTATTTATTAGGATAAAATCGCAAAGGTAAAAGAAGAATTTAATATTTTGATCGGATCACGGTTAAGAATTATTAACTTATACGTAAGTGATATTTCTAATTTCCTATGAAAAGACAATTATTAAAACTTCTTTAACACGTCAAAAATCACGAAGCAGCTTACCTCAGGTAGGGTGCGTTAGGGGTGCTAATACCTTCCCTAACCACAATCAGTCCCTTACCCGCGAATCTCTGACAAGACCAGTACATCCAGTTTCCTAGTAGCCTTCAATAAATTACTAGGTGGCGACTCCAACGAACCAATTAAAGCAACGAACGCAACAATGAGAAAAAGATCGCCAGCCGACGCCGCGCGGGGATTTTTCAACGTGCGACAGTTTGTTTGTTTTTTTTTAGTTTATTGTTTTTACTACCCCTCAATTTAAACAAAAAATACAATTTCATTCCTTGTTATCAATAAAGTATTTTTACTATCACGGCACCATATTTCTATCACGGTTTTTGTTACTTCTAAAATAAATATTTGATACAAAAAGTTTATCATGTGATAAAAAATTATCATGCAATTTATTGTCATATAATCAAATGAAAAATAATATCTGCTATAAATTTTTTTTATTGAATTTGATGATGTGCATGACTTGCATCTTGAGTTTGCTATGTTGTCTCAAGTTCACTTAGATTTTTTAAAAGTAAATGCTATTTTTTACTGATTTTGTTCTTCAATATTGAGTTAATTGAGGATTGAGCTTTTCAATTTGTTTTTTTCAAGATCAACTCATGTTAAACTAGGTAAATCAAATGTTTTTCCATCTCAATATTAGATAAAAAATTTGTTTAATTCATAGTTAAAATCTACTTTTTTAGAAGACACATTATCAATGCATAGATAGTTTTTTTGTGCTTTAAACTTTTTTTGCTCCGACCTACGGTGTAGCACTGCCTAAGGACTAGTTTTAGACTAAATGAAGTACGTTCATCAATTGCTAGCTGGTTAAATATTGACATATGTTATGTTTCTATAAAAAATAGGTTTAAACTAGATTGATGGCTTGCGCAACGCTACAGGCCGAACTAAATTTTTTTAACCCGAAAAAAATTTCAAGAAATGATCATGTTTCTAAAGAAGTGAGAGAAATTTGATAATTGAGTTAAACTTTGATTAGTTTGATAATACGATAAAAAATGAGGCAACAACATTAAAAAATAAATGAAAAAAAAATATTGCTCTGGTAAAGCTTGGTTAACATGCGAAATTCATGACTTAGACATGAAATGTGTCGAGATTACATATTTATCGTGCGTCCTAAATCATAAGGTTGAGATAATTCGATAAAAAAAGAAATTGATGATAAATAAAAATGAAATTGTGAAAATTAAAAGACAAATATAAATCAAGATATTTAATAGCATAACATGGGTCATTTTCCAGGTTATGTTTGATGAATTTGTTTATTAAAACCAATTTGTAATAGAAATTCATGGACATATAAAATTTATTGAATAAAATAAAAGGAAAGATATATTAAATAAGGTTGTACGTATTTAAAATATTATAAAAAATAAAAAATTTAATTTATATATATATATATATGTTACAAATAAATCATATTAACCTCATGAAAAATTAAAAACATCCAATATAATTAAAACAATAATTTATATTTTAAAAAAGCTAAATTAGCCAAAAAAATTTACATACGAGGGTTATTACTTAAAAAATATTTTTTAAAAAAAACAAAAAAAGTTATTGATTGGTAAAAAATACCAAAAATGAAAAAAACACACACGTGTAGGCCTTGAAACATAGATTCACATGCCTGGTCCTACTATTTTTTTTTAAAAAAGAGCAGACTATTGATCATTGGCCCTATATTGTTTGAAAAATAAAATGAATAGACAGACGAAATGTCACCTTTTATTGTTGCCAGCTCAGTTTCTGACCACCACTGCGGTGACTAGAAAGTCAGGCTTACATATTTTTTTATCCAAAAAATTGGTTTTCAAACCCTTTTAACAACAAAAAAGCCATACAAACACCATTAAAATACCAAGAAAACCAACCTATGAAACCCAAAAACAATCCAAACCACCAAATAAAAAACAAATACAACATCTTTGTTTTAGATCTGACTTTTTAGGCTACATTTAGGCTAAGAACAACCACCATAAGATTCTCCTCACCTCACGAAACCTGTTGACACTAATTTTAACATGTTTGGTGGTTAGAATCATCACCAATAAAGATCTTTCTCTATCTTCTTTGGAATCTATTGGCTCCTCTTTCTCCCATTTTAAAAATGGACTGAAAAATTAAAAAATAAATGAAGTTTGGTACCAAAATATATTTTAAAAAAATTAAAGGGATCGATCACTTTATAGCAAAAAAAAATAAATAAATGAGCAATTAAAATGTACTTTACAAACAAATTTGAAATCCCCTTCTATGTTACTCACGTTTTTCACTTTAGTTCCCATTCTTCCAATTTAACTCTCCCTCCTTAAAAAAATAACATGGAATTTGGTGCTAATTTGGGTTCAATTATGCAAAGACAAAGTTCAAGAATTAAATTGAAAATTTTAAAACATATCACTACTCTAATCCACACTGATTTGTGAGATAGTGAACAATGATTTTATTTACAATATAAATGCCACATGTATTATTTTTTGTTAATTATGTTCAAATTGAATGTGTAAATAACTCATCATATTTTCCATCCGGCTTTTTACATCTACACAAATCTATATTATCAATTGAGAAAAAATTCATTTTACAAATAAGAGAATGTTATTTTGTAAGTTTATCACTTCTAATAAAAATTAGTAGCTATTTGACCAACACTCCGCCAAGGGTTATAAATATTTTTTTTAAAAAAAACAATCCGAGTATACAAGCAATTTCAATAAGTTTCTTTACATAAAAAGATTCAAAGTGCAAATTGAAAAGCTTATTCAACATCTAATCAAATAAATTGATAACTATCTATATAAATACACAAAAAAATTGTTAACAATAACTAAAAAAACTGGATAAATTGAAAGATAGTTATAGATCAAGATATTTGATCTTGCAAAATAAAATATTTATCCATTTGTGTCTACTAAATTTATTTATTAAAGTCAATGAAAGATAATAAAAATAAAAACACATATAAAACCGAGTGAATAAAATAAAAGGGAAATTTTTTTTATGTTGGGCCGAACATGTTATAAATATTATTTCAAAATAACTATTTTTAATAAAATAAATCTTATTTGTATAAAATAATTATTTTTAAAAAAATTAAATATAAAACAAAATAATTTGTTTTTTTTTTTTAAAAAAAACCTATAACCAAGAAAGTTCTGCAAAACCCGCTGCTAAAGTCATGATACCAAGATAAAACAATATAAAGTTTTTTTGAAGATAACCACGAAATCATTTTTTTATATAAAATCATAAAAGAAGATGAGGAAAAAATAATCCCTAACCATATTAACTCTGAAAATCTAGGGCTCGTGTTATTAGATTGGAATCACGACAAATAAAAAAATTGCAAAGTTCAATCTCGGACAAATCAAACACCGAATGATGAAACCAAGGAAAAAATCAATCATATAAAAACCTGTAATTATAAGAATGAGGGTGAAGATCAAAATAAAAAATGAATTAGAGGGCATAAAAAAAATATAATTTGGAAGGTTAAATTGAAAAAAAAACTTTAATTAAAAGAAAAACAAATCAAAAGAATAAGAGCTAAATAAAATAAAATAAAATAAAATAATATAAACTTTAATTGAATGTTGAAATTGAAAACCAATAAAATAGTAACAAAAGAGCCAAGAAAAAAATAATATGTTATAAATTATAATTTATGAACTAAATTGAAGCACTTAAAAAACTTTTCTTAAAAGGTTAAGGATGAAAATAGACAATTAAAAATGTAAGAGCTAAAATAAAAAAAAACAAAAAAAAGAGGACAAACACGCATTTTCTCTGGAAGAAAGAAAAAAGAAAGGAGAAAAAAAATCATCATTAACAAACCACCCATCATTTGTTGTCTCACGTCACATCCAGGGGAAAAGAGTGAAGCAAAGTCTCTAAAGACACGACATATCAAAACTTTTGGCCACTAGAAGGTGACATATGCGGAGGTCAAAAGGCTCGAATACACTACTGTGTGAGGTTTATACTCCTACAACCTTTTGATTTAAAAATTAATTACTAAACACAAAAAGTTCAAAATACCCTTCATAATTCTACAATTAACAAGAAAAACTCATTTAAAAAGATGAAAATGCCCCTGAATACCTACCTTATTTTTTTTTTATTCTAGTAGCAAAAAAATCATTTTATTGTCTTGTAAAAAACAAAAAAAAACAAACATACCCTTAACCAACAATTCAGTGAATTTTTAATCATGGGTGAATAAGTAATTTAACCGTTAAAAAGTTAGAAAGATGAAAATAACTTTTGATAATTTTTTAATGACTAATTGAATATTTGAAAAAACCAAACCACTAACAAAACCAAAACACCCTAATTTTTTTTCCAAAGAATAAAATTATATTTTAATTGTCACAATGAATAGTTTTTTTTTTTTTGGTTTATATACACACTGTTTTCTACAATGGTTAGCCTATGGGTTTAATTGGTTCTATTAACTAAGATTTTCTTTCTATTATTGTATAGCCTTTATGTCTCTCTTTAAAATCAAATCATATAATATTATTAATAATTGCTTTTGGAGTCACATAAAATCTCTCAGCCTATCACACACATGTGAAGTAAAGATATCTTGATTGATGCATAAAAGCTTGATTATACTTGGAATTTAGTTCATTCAAGATTTGAATTATTTAAATTTTAAAATAATAATAATAAAAAAATTTAATTAACTCGATCAAATCCGTTTTATTTTCAAAACACAAGCCTTAACTTTTTAATTTTTAATTTTATTTTTTTTAAATATCAACTTGAGATTTGCCCCATTTACCTTTAAGGATATGTTTAAAAATATAGTTGTAGTTGATTTTTAAAATATTTTTTATTAAAAAATATATCAAAATAATAATTTTTTATTTTTAAATTTTTTTTTTGATATTAATACATCAAAATAATAAAAAAAACTAAAAAAATATTAATTTTAATTAAAAATATAAATTTTTTAAAAATCGCGTTCCGAAAGTATGTAAAACGACTTTTACAATTATTGGTACAGGATCGAATATCATATCAGAAACCAAAATAAAGAAGCAAAAAGAAAAGCCCAAATGTCGGTTCCAATTTCCATTTGAGAGCAAGAGACGGCCCATTTCGTCCCGTATCCGTATCCAATAGGTTTCTTATTTTTTCCCTCTTGTTTTCCTTAAACTACTAGGGTTTTTTCTTTTCTCGTCCATTTTTAGGGTTTTTCTCTCCTCTCTGATTTATCACTCTAAATCAAAATCAAATCAAGTCCCTTTATTTATTAATAATCCAACTAGCAATGCCTCATGAATTAGCGTTTGATTTTTCTTGAAGAACCATGGCTGCTGATGTTTCAGTAAAGAAGGAAGCCACAGTGAATAATCCATGCTGCAAAGTGGTAAGTTATTGTTTTGTAGGATTTGATATTATAAAATGGTTTTCTTTCTTCTGGTTTTTCGGGTTTCTGATGATTAATGTTTTGTGGGTTTTTTTAATGAATTTAGTGGAAAGAGAAGTGTGGGAAGTTGGAAGAAGGAAGGAAGTGTTTGAGGCAAGCAGTTAAGCTTTTGACTGAACAAGCTGATAAGTTTCAAGCGGAGAATGTTAGTCTCAATAAAGGTAAAAGTTTCATTTTTTTGAAGAAGCTGATTTGATGTAGTTGTTAGATATGTTGTTTTTTGAAAAAGAATTAATGGAGTTTTTTTTTTGTTGGATTTTCTTTTTGAAAAAAAAAAAACAGATTAGATGATCTTGTTATAATGTTGATTTGTTGGGTTGGCTTTTGGTTTGAAGTTGAAATTTTGATAGCCCATTTCTTTTTGGTTGAATATATCTATCTCACTTGTTATTTAGTACTGATGATAATGCCAAGTTTGTTAATTTGTGTAGAAGATGCATGATGTTCGAATGAATGATTAGGAAAAGCCATGTTGGAAGCTACTTTTATTTGATATTGTATTGTACTACCTACTACTCAGGTATACTTTTTTGCATGTGGTATAGAAATTTAAATTAGTTTGTTTTTGCAGCTTGTGAGGAAGAGAGAGCGAAGGTGGAAGCTGCAAAAGAGGGGAGAGAAAAAGAAGTGGTTTTGAGAGTTAAATTGGAGAAGGAGATTTCTGCCCTCCAGTCTGAAGTATCCACCTTACATCAGAAGGGAAGTGCATTTCCAGAAGTTGAAAATACAGAGGTCAAGCTGCTTCAAGATCAGGTTTTTAAAGGAGAGAAGGAAATCAGTAGGCTTAAAGAGCTTCTTGAGAGAGAGAAACTAAGAGCAGATTCTGAAAAGAAGAATGCTGAAGTGGAGAAGAAGAGTGCTGCTGATGCATGGAAGCATGTAAAAGTTGAGAAAGAGGGGAAAGAGAAAGAAGCGGCTTTGAGAGTCTCTTTGGAAAATGAGATTTCTGCCCTTAAGTCTGAAATATCATCCTTACAGCAGAAGGGAAGTATGGTCGATGAAGACAAAAATGGGGAGGTTAAGCTTCTTCAAGATCAAGTTTCTAAAGGGGAGAAGGAAATCAGTAGGCTCAAGGAGCTTCATGAGAGAGAGAAGACAAGGGTGGAATCTGAAAAGAAGAAGGCTGAGGTGGAGAGGAAGAGAGCTGCTGAAGCATGGCAACAAGTGAAAGCTGAAAAGGCTAAGGCTGATGAAGAGAGGAAGCATGCTAGTAGTGAGTGGAAGAAGGCTGAGGAATATCGGCTTCAGTTGGAGACATTGACGAAAGAAGCTGAGCTAGCAAAATCAAAGTTGGCTTCTGAAACTTTGAAGTTTGAAGAGGCAAACAAGAAGTTTGAAGCAGAAAAACTCAAGGTGACCAAAGAGAAAAAGCATGCTGATTCAGAGATGGCGAAAGCAGAGGCGCATAGAAAGCTTGCAGAAGCAAACTGGAAGAAGCTCATGGAAGAGAAATCTCACACTGAAAATATTTGCAAGCAGTTGGAAGATGCGAGAAAAAGAATTGAGAAACCACAGAAGGCTGAGGAATATCAGCGTCGGTTAGAGTCTTTAAAAAAAGAAGCTGCTGAGTCAAAATCAAAATTGGTTGCTGAGACTCTGAAGCTTGAAGATGCAAACAAAATGTTAGAAGCAGAAAAAGCTAAGGTGATGAAAGAGAGAAAACGTGCTGATTCAGAGGTGGCTAAAGCAAAGGAGCAAAGGAAACTTGCTGAAACAAGTGGAAGGAAGGTCATAGAGGAAAAGTCTCGTGCTGATAATCTTTCTCGGCAGTTGGAAGATGCTAGAATAAAGATTGAGGAACTGGAGAAGGGGATAAATGGATTCATACAGTCCAAAAATATGGGTGGGACTTTTGATGATCAACATGATGAAATCACGAATGGTGAAGATGCCACAATTAGGGAATCATTGGAAAATTTGAAGAACAATTCAGATCAATCAAAGCTGGTTTTAGAGTTCTTAAATAACAAGGAAGCAACCAAAAGGTTAGATATTGAGAAGCGAAAAGCTATTACTGAGAAAAAACGTGCAGATTCAGAGATGGTGAAAGCAGAAAAGCTAAGAAACCTTTCAAAAATGAATAGGAAGATAGCAGCAGAAGAAAAATCCCGTGCTGATCAGCTGTCTCGTCAGCTTGATGAAGATAAAATAAAGATTGAAGAATTGCAGAAGCAGATACAGGAACTCCAATCCTCCAAAAAAGTTGTTGTGGCTTCTTCAGTTTTACCTGACAAAGTTATGAATGTGGAAAAGACAAAACTGAAGTTCTTGGAAAAGCAAGTGAAGCTTGAAAAGATGCGATTAAAGCATGCCAAAGTAGTGGCTAAGATGGAAAAAAACCGTAATAGTTTTCTTCAGCATGAACTAGCTCGCTTGAAGCTTGATTTTGGTCAAATGTTGTTTCGCCTTGATGTACTGGATAGATATTTCTCATCCAGCGATGGAGGTACAGAGAAAATGGAAAAGGTCAATCTCTCTTTTGAATCACCTACAACTTATTCTTTTGAACTTTTAATTTGGAATACAAGACGCTTGTTTTTATGATGGTGGCAATGCAATTTATTTTTGAAATTTAGCAAACAGGATTTGGCATTCGTTACTATACTTAGCTTCTTTTTGATTTTTCTTAGATGTGCTTGGTTACCTGATGCCTCTTTAAAGACATTTTCTCTCAATACTATCTTTTTATTGAAGTTTATGATTGCTGTGGTCGATATGTTTTACAATTGAACAATATGTATTGGAATTGTCATGTACGTTAGAATCTTCTTTCCTCACTCTTTGAATAGGAAACTTGAGTTCTTCCTCTGCTTTCATTCCCCTTCTTATTTATTTAGTTCACACAGAACACATTCGTTCTCGATCATGATCATTTTGTAACATTCACTTTGTTTCTCATGTGGGAGTGTTAGTGCTAGCTATAAAACCGTGGTGGGCACTATGTATTAGATTTGAATTTTTATCAGCCGAAAAAAAGCATGGTGTCTCCCATGTTTATTCGATGTTTTGAGTGAATAATTATGCATCTTTTCATGGCTGTTGTAGCACATTGATTAGCATTTCAAATGTTTAGTTTAGTAATTATTCCAATGTTTATTTTAATAATTATATTTATGTCATTGGACTTGAGAACTTAAATCAGTGTTATTTTGTCTTTGCTTGTGCATTCATTGTTGTTTCTAATACATTTGTTCCATTCTATGTAATTAAAATCTGCACAAGCCTCGGCTAGTAGTTTGCTAACTGGATTGTTTGATGATCTTGGCAGTTTGGAAACCACGGAACCATGCAAAGGTCAAAGTTGAACAGAAAACTGTGTGCAGAAGAACAATGTCAGATGTATTCTAATAATGAAAGTGAACTTCTGAAGCCTAGTTGCATGGCTTTGGCTGTCTCTGAACCTCTCACGGAAACACTTCACTGTACAGTTCCGTTGGTTTCTCCATCCAGTGGGAACTATGCTGCTTCCATTTCAGGTATTGATTCTAAATTGGAGTCTCTGCTTGGAGGCTCTAACCAAAAACTGTTACAGACTTCTGCAATAAATTCCAGTTCGGCATCTTTTTCTGATGGTCAGTTGGTCGGCTCACAGGAAAGGGGTCCATTTTTTCCCACATCAAAGAACTTGGTAGAAGATAACTTTAGGGCGCAGACAACAATTTCTGGAATGTCTGATGAAGTCACTAAAGTACAGCACAATGAAAATCTTGCTGTGGTAGCTGACAATAGTGTTAGAAGTCCTCCTAGCTTTGACGTGATTGGAAGAGTTAATAGACATGGTAGGAAGAGGAGGATCCTTGATGCAGTTGAATCTGTTGAACTTTTGTATTCGGAGGGTAAGAAGCTGCACCTGCAGATGGAAGAGAAACTCTCTGCCTTGCATGGTATGTTAAACAGGCAAATTGAAAAACCAAAGGAAGAAGCCAAATATGTAGAACCTAATTTGCAAGGTGGTTCATATGGTAAGCATGGGAGGATTCATAAGAAAAGAAAGATATCTCATGAAGAGAATGTAATTGTCCACCGTTTATCTGGCATAGATCAGCTGGAGAAGACTGAAATAGCTGGGAAAGAGGTCCATGAAGATGCAAATGCCTGTGGATATATCTCCTCTACTGCCAATAATTTATTGGAAGCCTCAAAAGCATGCAGGGAAGGTTTGATTTATTCTTTTGAAAGTAGCCCTGAAGGTATGGTAAGTTTTGAGGAAGTAGCCAATGGGGATTATATGAAATTGTTGGACTTGGATAACACTGCAGATGAGGAATGTTACAGGAGAGCAATGGAAATGCCTATGTCCCCAAATCTTCCTGAGATAGGGTCTTCAGGTGCTGAAATATCTGATAACATGGATAATTTTAAACCCATGCTTGATGAAAGCTTCCCTGGAAGTTTACGTAATGGAAAGGAATCTCTAGTGCCTTCTTTCAGATTAGATGTCATTGATGCTGAAGTTAGTTCCAAACAATTAAAAGACTGCTCCTTTGGAATTTCCTGTGCTGATGGACTGCATGAAAATGGAGGCCATGCAGATTCCCTTGATACATTAGGCAATAGAAATGGCACTGGTAACGATGTTGACGCTGGAAAAGCTTCTGATGGTCAGACCAGAGGTCCTGGATCGGGATTGGAGATTGAGATGCTGAATATACCTAGTTCTAGTTATGAGGGCCTGAAGTTTCCAATTGAAGGCGAACCTGGTTCTAGACACGACAATATTCCTAGATACTGTGTGATGCATTCAGATATAAAGGACACTATAAGCATGTCTAGAGTATTATCTGCGACTCGAACTTGTATGACTCGCTGTTCTTTGGACACTCAAGCAGATTGTTTGGTTCAAAAGATCCTTTGTGCTCTAAAAATGGAAGAGAACAGTTTACCCAAGTAAGTAATGCATCTCTATTCAAGCATATCATATCTGCACCGCTGTAGAGTTTTACTTGAGTTTAATTCCCAAGTTAGTTAATAGAGATTGTGTGCTTGGTTCAGTGTTGTCAAAGAGAAAAGGCACTAAAAGATGCCAAGCCTGTAAAATGTCCGGGGTGCCCTGAGTGAAACTAAGGCAATATGCTATAAATTAAAAAAATTATATTATATTATATAACTCTAAAATATATATCTTTTCAATTAAAATTAGATTATTAGAAAATAAAAAGAAAATATAAAATACCATAACATAATCATATATAGTTATATTTTTCACCCTTAAAACAAAATAAGATAATTTTAGTAATAAATAACTTGTTAGATTAAAAAGCAAAATTAAATATCAACATCACTATTCATTAATCTTCAAAAATATCTCCATCCATGCTTTCCTCTCCTTCACTTGAATCCTCCACATCCTCCATTTCATGATTATAATCGAAATCCTCATCTCTCAAACTATAATGCACTTGTTTAGAAAAAATTGAAGTATTAACTATACAAAGGTGTTGTTCTTTGCCTCCTACTGTTGAAAAAAAAAGTGTGGTTGGTGTTTCTCTTCTAAGTGTCCTTCATTGTCGGTTCATCTTCCACTTTAATGAATATTTTTTTAAAATTTTTTCACCCTAATCTTTTTTTTTTTACAAAAATACCCCTAAGTTGTTTCTTGTGGTAAATTAAAAATATAAAAAAAATCCAATAGAAAGGGAAGAACTTCAAGCAGGCACTAGCCTTAGCGCCTTGCACCCACTCACAAGGTGCTCGCCTAGGTGGCGTCTCATTGAAATCCAACATCTGAGGCTAATAAAGGTGCTGGGGCCTAGCCTCGCCTCGCTTGGAGTGCCTAGGCGAGCGCCTCTTGACATCACTGGCATGGTTAGATTATGACATTGAATTTTTCTCCTTGTTTACTGTCTTCTTTCAGGGAAAACGCTTGCACATTTTTCACGTTGCTGCTGCTGAATTTCTCTGCTTGCAATTGGGGGAAATTTGGAAGCTTTTCGGATCAGGACTTTCTCTTCTGCTTAGATTCTTTTGCCAAAGACATATTTACAGGTATGTCTATTTGTTGTAATTGTTTTTTCTTCTGATATTGACATGCTATAAATATTCTATTGTCCTTACAATATATGATCTAGTATTTATTCTCCTAGGTTGTTTTTTGTTGAGCCTAACTCTTGTGTTTTCTTGATTGCAGTTGTCTCTGATGTTGAGGCAAGAAACTTGTTTGCGGAGGTATGTTGTTTGGATGAACTGCTTGGCCTCATTGAAGAATTCCTCCTAGATGGGAAACTGATGATATATGCAGATCTATCTTCTGAATCATTGAGTGGATGCGATTCAATGATAGACATCCTTCTGGATGGTGTAAATATAAAATTTGCCTCCAAATCAGCTTCAGCTGACCTTTTAGTGGCTGGAAGTATCACACTAGCTTCAATATGTGCAGCAATTGACTGCATTGGATTTCTTTGTCAGGCTTCATACAGTCTTCTGCTGATGCACAAATGTGATACTGTTTTTGTACTTACTATTCTACACGTTTTTGCTTACCTGGCTGGAGAGAAGTTTTTCTCCCTGAGGGAGCACAATTTGACAATGACTGTGTTGAAATCAATAATAATGTTTCTTGAAGGGGGGGATTTGCCAGTTGCTTCAGCAGCTTCCAGTCTTACCAGGTACAAGGGTGGAATGTTCCATCCATGTGTTAAATGCCCATTCTCAACAGATGCTGTCTCCATAGATACTGTTACATCAGTGCTCTTGGAAAAGCTTCAGAATTGTGCTGTTTCTGGAATCATGCATCATCCAATGAAATCACCCAGCTTGTCAAATTCCAATGTACTATGCTGTAAGGATACAGCTAAACTGAGTTTAAATCAAGAAGAGGTTCATTCTGCCCTTGATATGAATTGTGATACATCCTGTAGTTTAAAAAAGTGTGTGATGCCTGCGAGATCAAATTCTAACATGAATGAGACTTTGTGTGGCCTCAGTGATCTTCTATCTTTGGTTGAGTTGCTTGCTTGCAATATGGTATGTGGTTTCCCCTTTTGATTTTGTATCAGTGTTTCCATTCGTGTACATCTTTTGTGTAAACTACGCAATTATTCATAGTCCTGAAAAGAAATGTGGCAAAGCCTTATGTTCACCTGTCTTTCTTGTCTATATGCAGAGCTGGGAGTGGACCTGTAGCAAAATTATACCTGAGCTGTTGGAAATGCTAGAAAGAACTAAGTTAGACAACTTTGCTGCTGCTGTAGTTATTCTCCTTGGTCAACTTGGAAGGTATGTTTAGCATGATCTGTTATTTGTTTATGTTTATATATTATCTACGCAATTCTTGGAAGGACTACACTGCTGATAAAAAAATAGGATTAGGACCTAAATCAGAATAAAAAAAGGTTAGGGACTAATCTCCTGTTGATCAAAAGTTCAGGGTAGCTTTTAACCAATTAGCTTATTATTAGTTACTGTCTTATCTTGAAAAGCTGTTTACCTTTGAATATTAATGGGTGATCCATTACCATGATATGAATATGGATCGAGGAAGTTAGAAATGTGAAGTTCATTGATATATATATAGCTGTGTTAGATAACGTTATTTAGCACTCCAAAAATTTAGATTTGGCTTTCGGGACAGAATAATTTTTTTTTCTCATGTTATGGATTTATAGCAAACCTACTTGGTGACATTTTCTTCATTTATCTTGGACAGTACAAAATTCGATTTTTGTGTTGCATTACTAATTACTGGATGATTTAATCTACCATGTTGATTCAGGCTTGGAGTTTCTGCTTTTGGCTATGAAGATAATGGAGTAGAGAACTTGAGGTGTAAATTGTCTGGTTTTCTTTCACGGGATGCTACCATCAGAATGGCTCTTCCTGTTCAAATTGCTTTGGCCACTGCTTTGCTAGGTCTACTTTCTCTTGATTTTGAGAAGCTTATCCAGAGCAATTCTTGCCTCCCAGCAATGTCACGTCAATCCGTTTCCATTGATCATATAAGAAGCTGGTTTTCTTCACTGACCAAGGAGCAGCAAGCATTGTCACGCAGCCTCTTACCATCTTCTGATGTCGCTGAGACAATTACATAGTTGCAATAAGAACATATTACCATCTGCAACAATACTCTTCAAGTTTGATGCGGGAGTTTCTCAATAGCGAGTGGTTATCAATTTGTAATATGGCTAAAACTAAAAAATGTAGAAATTTTTTTGGGATTCACTTTTTTAGTAGGCTTTCCACTCTGAGATGGAATTCTCCATACAAGTTTTGTCCTTTTTTTTGAGTTCTGAGTGGGCAGAAACTAGCGAGACAAATTTTGAGGTGTAGCTCGTGGTGAAAGCCTTTCTGTACGAGTCCTCTCTCTTACCCTCCAATAACTTTGTAAATTTTTTGAAGCACCTTCTGTAGCATTTTGCCTCAGCTTGCATGATTTGATTAACGAACCATTTGAATTTACAATTTACATTTTTAGGTGAAAGAATATAAGATGAGCATAGGCACTCTATATGAAACACAGGTCTTTATGAAGAATTCTTTTGTGCGTCAATTTTTTTTCTCAGTGGTTCCTTGTCCTGCCAATTTATATGTTGACTTCGTTGGCTTAGTTGCACAGGTGATAGTGGAGCATGCTGTGCTTTTATAATCCTGTACAAATCCTCAATTGCTCTGTTACGATAGCCCAATTCATGCTCATATTGAGGATGTTGCTGCTTGTAAGGTCAATGTTTAGTTATAAGGTTTAGAGTCTCTTCTTACGTGACCTAGGCATAGCCTGGCCAAGAATCTCTGGGTGCGGGTTCTGCATGGTGCGTGTCTTTGCAATTGTGACATTGCTCCCAAGTGCTTTATCAAGAAATTACTGCCACTGCGAGGTTAGTCTCACTCCTTCTCTGTTTTTTTTTTCTTGGACGTAATGTAGTTGAAAGTTGTAATTTCTGTGGGTATTATTAGGACTTTAATCCACTTGATGCTCTACTTCACCCTCTGCACTCAGCAGTTAGTTTTCTGGTGGATTCTAACTAAATAGGTAATTTTTACTAGGTGATCTGTCACAAGTAAAATTTATGGGAGGGATTATTGCCCCCTTGCTGACTCCCTGTTTTGAACCTAAAGCCTGTGGAGCCGATTAAAAACGGCCTTGCACTCACATGGAACACATTACACATTATTTCTTTTTCTTTGCACTGCCTTCTCCTTTATGTATGGATGCTTGGAATTCTTGTTCGCTTCTGAAGAAATTGTCCGAGTCAACCTTGCTTTTCACCTGAACCAATCTCTTGAAATTGCCCTTGAAGTACTTCATAACCCCAATCCCTAGCCTCAGAATAACTTGTGTTTGCATGCTTGTTAATGCCCAAGTCAAGATCTCTATAATTAAGATAGGCAGCCCTTGGGAATTTGGAAACATATGGTTTCATGTACCTATATAGCATCTTGATAGGCAGCCCTTGGGAATTTGGAAACATATGGTTTCATGTACCTATATAGCATCTTGATCCAATTTACATGCTCGTGTGTTGCTCTAGCCTCATCCTCATCCCTCTTCACCAGGTATTGAATGCTGTACAAATTTCCTTCCCTGTGAGGGAAAGGAATATGAGATTCTGGAATCTCATTCATTCTTCCACCGAAAGGGTCCATTATCATGAACACTAGTCCTTCCTCTAAGAACCTTTCCCATATTCCTTCAAGTCCAAATTCAGGTATGGGTATTGTTACGAAGTCAGATTTTGCCTTGAATTTGGCTTTGTATAGTTGAGTCTTGTCAAGTAAGACCTCTAAAGGGCTTCCCTTCTGAAATCCAGCAAAATAGATTGTAGACTCAATCCAACTCATTTCTGTGCAATTTTTAGGTACCAATCCCAACTCAGGGAAACTGTCATTTATCAAGGTGATTAGTCTGTTGATGCTTCCAAGAAACAGTGAGTTGAAGGAAGCTTCCACTGTCTTCTTGTCTGAAGTACTTACTCCAACATTCTGAATGACGATTCTGATGAAGAGATCTTCGTGTAGTTTACCTGCAATGTATTGCCACCTATGGACAAGCTTGGTGTTTCCTTGTTCAATAGTTTTTGGCACAGTGAATACAGTCACAGTTGGTGGAACCCGAATCAGCTTGAACTTCCATGACAGAATGACTCCAAAGCTTGCTCCACCACCCCCTCGAATAGCCCAAAACAAGTCTTCTCCCATTCCTTGTCTTATCAAGAATCCTCCCATTCACATCAATCAAGTAAGCATCAATGACATTATCTGCAGCAAGGCCATATTTTCTTGTCACAGGCTGCAAAATACAAGGTCACAATTGAGTACCCTGAAAAGTAAGACTCAATCCAGCTCATTTCAGTACAATCTATACTCTTGAAGCCCAAGTGAAGGAAAACGTATTCAAGAAGCTGACCATTTCTTCCAAGAAACAAAGAGTGCTTAAAAGTAGCATGGACTGTTCTGTGCCCTTTTCTTGCATCTCCAACAGCTTCTGTAATAACCCTAATGAACAAATTTTCTTCAAGATTTGGCCCCATATGTTTCCACTTGTAAACAAGCCTGGTCGCTCCTTGGCACAGGATTTTTCTCAGCAACCCTATAATACAATTCACAAACTGTCGCCCCAGCACTGTTATCTTGCAAGGCGTTCGTGCCTTGTATGTTGTCACGGGTCTGTTAGGACGTGGCCTTGGGTGATCTGGACAAGGGTCTTGGAAACATGGAGTTGTTATGCAGTTAATTATTTGGTTGTTATGTTAGAATGATTTACACAGTTATTATTAATTTTGGGTTGTTAAGGTGACCTGATTGTGGGTCTTGAAAAAATAGAACTGTTAAGTAGTAATTATTTGGGAGTTATGTTGGAGTCTGTTACATAGTATTATTAATTATGGGTTGTTAATTGTTACTTAATTTCAATAATTATTTTACTATTTAAGTTGTGAGATTGAATAAGAACGCAAGCAGAATTTTATCCATACAAAATACTAGGAGGACTTAGCCCTCTCGAAGTGGCTATTCAATTATTCTTTACTGATTAGTATATTACGTATGTCGGTTTAGCTTATTGAAAAAACGCCTACAGAATCATCTGTTTTGACACTCCAATGCCAGAATATATAAAATAAAGTTCAAAGTTTGACAATAATTGGCAGCTGGTAGCTTATTGTACACAAAAAGAAAAAGAAAAGAAGAACCCTTTGATGTTGAATTTTTCAAACTTCTAGAATATATATTGAGCTAATCCTATATAACATAGTTTAGAGCTTTTATAATCAAGCAAATTGTAATAGCGTAGCCTTTTATTTAATAACGTTCATCGTCATGATTCAATAGCCCCTTTATGTTTTTGTTGATCCCGGGCCTCGTGCCTTTTCAAACAATGACAGGACCAGTTAGAGTTATGTTTAATTAATTATTTTTTTTGGATTTTCATCTACTAAATTAAATTTTAAATTGAAATGATTGCTTGATGACATCAGTAAATGGCCATCAGAGGAGGTACAGGGGGGCAGCTTCGGAATAGTCACCGCCTGGAAGGTAAAATTGGTTCCCGTACCATCAACCGTGACAGTATTACCGTTACCAAGACGTTAGAACAAGGTGCAGCTAAGATCCTTTATAGATGGCAAGAAATTGCTGATAAACTAGAAGAGGATTTTTTCCGAATACCTTGAACTTGTGATATTAAAATTAAATGATTCAAAAATTTAAATTCATCAACACATATAAAACTAAAATTTTTATGAAGAATTCAAAGTAAGATAATTTTTTTTTGAAAAACAAAATTGCAAAAATTAGAGCTAGACTCCTTCTCATGGTAAAATTCTCTACTCTTACATTAGATATTCAAATGAAAATATCTTGAGCTTCTGATATCGAAATCAAGAGATTCAAAAATCTAAATTTATCTACACGTACAGGACTACAACTTTCATGAACGATTAAAAGTAAGATAATTTTGTTTTGAAGAACAAAATTGCAAAAACTTGAGTTGGAATCCTTCTCGCAGTAGGATTCTCTGTTTTTACATTAGATATTCAAATGGAAGTATCTTGAGTTTCTAATATCGGAATTAAGAGATTCAAAAATTCAAATTCATCTACACGTGCATGAATAAAACTTTCATGTAGGATTCAAAGTGAGATAAATTCCTTTTGAAGAACATCATCACGCCACAATTTGATTGGTCAAAAGGGATCTCTTGATCTAATTCGAAAAACTGACAATGCCGAGCATCTCGATCTGATTGCGAGTTTGACATAAGAACAGTGAGCCCTATAACCCAATAAAGATGTAGGTCAATTATTTAACATGTCATGAGTGATAAAATATAGTTGGGATGGTCACATATTGCACGAAACCAAGTCAGAATCAAAGCTTAAGTTGGAACAAAAATAATTGGGACAACAACAAAATCAGTTTTTTTTTGTAGTGTAAATTTCTAGGGATTTATTCAACCTTAAATACCAGATAAAAAAGAAACAAATTTAGCATTATAAAAACTCCTAATCAGTCTAAGAAACCTGGTGATTTTGACAGCAAATAGAAATGATAAAGAGAATAGAAAACATATGAAACAAGGTTTGAAAAATATTTTTTTATTTTTTTTATTTTTATCAATTTTCCAGCAAACCTGAACTAAACCTTTGTGTTTAGTTCGAGAGGGGTACATATTATTTTAAGCATTTTCAGCACCTGGAGCCTCAAAAGTGAATAACAACAATTCCTTTTAAAAAAATATTGCCATAAGCATCACGCTTCCTTAGTTCCGCAGCAAGAGATTTGTTGGAGTTTTCATATTATTCAACAAAGCTAATAATTAAATATTAGACCAACTCATCTATCCTTTGTTTTTATATCATTTGATTCTTTCAAATTGAAATTATTTGAAATGAATTAATGTATTTAATTTTCGAAAAGTAAATAGTTAATGTTTTTACAATAATCATGAGCATGTCTTGGGATCATAAAAAAAGCAAGCAACCAACCTTTTACAGGAAAAAAAAATGCTTAGAATAATATTTGTGTTGTTAATGAATAATATATATATATATATATATATATATATTTTTGGATTTTCATCTAATAAATTTATTTTTAAAATGAAATAATTGCTTGATGACCTCGGTTCAAATTTCTTAATCATTCTCTCAATCATTGAATATTGCACTTTGGCCATACTGGATATGCTCGGAAACAATGTGCATCATCATACATCATCACCTCCAAAATCACCAGCAGCATCACCATCAGTAAACTGTATAAGCGTTGCCTTTAACATAGTTTAGAGCTTTTATAATTAAGTAATTATAAATTTAAATCACATTTTTTTTAATAAAGTCAAAGCACCGGTTAATAATAAGTCTTAAATCTATGTAAGTTTTAAATTTAAAATACTTACACCATAAAAAATAATAGAAAAATAATATAACACTATTTTTAAAACACAATCCAACTATTTAAGTTTTTAAATTAAAATAATTATTTAATAACTTTCATCGTTATGATTCAATAGCCCCTTTATGTTTTTGTTGATCCCAGGCCTCGTGCCTTTTCAAACAATGACAGGACCGGTTAGAGTTATGTTTAATTAATTTTTTTTTAGATTTTCATCTAATAAAATAATTTTTAAATTGAAATGATTGCTTGATGAAATCAGTAAATGGCCATCAAAGGAGCTGCAGGGGGCAGCTTCGGAATCGTCACCGCCTGGAAGGTAAAATTGGTTCCCGTACCATCAACCGTGACAGTATTTACCGTTACCAAGACGTTAGAACAAGGTGCAACTAAGATCTTTGTTGTTGTTTTAGAATAAACAAAGAAGAAACAGAGTTGCTGCTGTAAAGTAAAGTAGAAAATGAGAACAATATATTTGAAGGTGAAAAACTGAATACAATTTACGTCTGAAGCATTACAATTTAAAGCTTGATAAATAACCACCCACTAACATCATGGTCCTAAGATTACGCCATGATCACAATCATGGATAAAAGAAATAACTGAAAGCTAAGTAAAGGAACAAGTTTGAATTATTCAAACCACTAAACAATACATATGACTCCAACAATAGCAGTTCAAAGCATGTTTTCTAACACTCCTCCTTGCTTTGGTAACTGCAAACTCCAAGTTTTGCCCTTAGAAATTCAAACTTGCTAATTGGAAGAGGCTTGGTGAAAATGTCTGCAGCCTGATTTTCTGTTTTGCAGTAGACAAGAACAATAGCTCCATCTTTTTGTACTTCCCTTAAAAAGAACAACTTAATGTTGAAATGCTTAGTTTTGCCATGAAATACAGGATTATGTGATATAGCAATAGCAGCTTGGTTGTCAACAAGAATCTCAGTGCTTTCCTTCTGCTCCAAGTTAAGATCAATTAAAATTTTTCTCAGCCATAAAGCTTGATTAACAACAGCTGTTGCAGCAACAAACTCTGCTTCAGCAGTGGATTGAGCTACGGTTTCTTGTTTTTTCAAGCACCATGAAAAAACACCAGAACCAAGTGTGAAACAGTAGCTTGAAGTGCTCCTTAAATCATCAGTGAAACCTCCCTAGTCACTGTCTGAAAAACCAACCAGCTTGAACTCTTTGCTCCTTGTGAATTTAATGCCAAAATTACATGTGCCTGTGACATATCTAATCACCCTCTTTGCAGCCTTGAGATGCAGTTCACTTGCACAATGCATAAACCGAGACAAGATACTTACAGCATTCAAAATGTCAGGCCGAGTTGCTGTGAGATACATTAAGCAACCAACCAGATTTCTGAAATGTGCTTGATCAATCTTATCTGTTCCATCTTCTTTACAGAGCTTTTCCTTTTGGTTCATAGGAGTGCTCATTGCCTTGCATTCTTCAAGTTGAAACTTCTTTAGAATCTCCTTGGCGTATTTCTTCTGACAGATAAAGACTTCATGTTCATCCTGCATAATTTCCATTTCAAGAAAGAAAGTCATCAAACCGAGATCTGTCATCTCAAAAACCTCCATCATTTCTTGCTTAAACTTCTCCATTAAACTTGTGTTGTTTCCTGTCACAAGCAGATCATCAACATATAATGAGATAATCAGAATGTTAGCTCCATTATGCTTGACATACAGTGTTGATTCAGAGAAGCTTTTAGCAAATCCTAAATTCTGCAGATGTTCATCAATTCTACTGTACCAAGCTCTTGGAGCTTGCTTCAATCCGTAGAGACCCTTTTTAAGAAGACAAACTTTGTCTTCTTCCCCTTCTTTTATGTAGCCTTCTGGTTGCTCTACATAAATCTCCTCCTGCAACAAACCATTCAAGAACGCTGACTTGACATCTAGCTGGTACACCTTCTAATTTTCTTGAGTTGCAACAACAAGTAAAAGCCTAATAGTGTCAAGCCTGGCTACTGGTGCGAAGGTATCTGAGTAATCCACACTAAATATTTGAGCATATCCTTTGACCACGAGCCTAGCCTTATGCTTATTGATTGAGCCATCAACATTAAGCTTGGTTCTATACACCCACTTGACTCCAATTACCTTTCTATTTTGAGGTCGATCAACCAACTCCCATGTTTTGTTCCTTTCAATCTTGAGCAATTCCTCCTTCATTGCAGCAATCCAATTTTGATCCATCTTGGCTTCTTCAAAATCTGCAGGTTCACACACAACAATGTTGCATCTTTGATAAACATTAGAAAGTAGTCTTGTGCCTCTGATGGGAGTGTCATCTGTCATGACATTCTGCCAGTCATCTATGTTTTGTTCTTCTATGTTCGAACCAAAAAAGTTTATCTTTGGCTCTTTTGAGGTTGAATTCATCATCTTTGCATCATCCTAGTTTCACTCTTCGTCCTTCATAAAGTGCACATCCCTGCTTATAACAATTTTTCCAGTTTGTGGCTGGAAAACTTTATAAGCTTTTGCAACCAAGCTGTAGCCTATGAAGATGCCTGGAAGTGCTCTTTCATCTAGTTTATCTCTTTTGATCTGTGGAACAAAAGTGAAACACAAACATCAAAAAATTCTAAGGAAGTTCAAAGATGGTTATAACCATACCATGCCTCAAATGGTGTTTGATCCTTCACAGCTCTGGTTAGAAGTCGATTTTGCAGAAAAACAACAGTGTTTGCTGCTTCTGCCCAGAACTTCTTTGGAAGATTCTTCTCATGCAACATACATCTTGTCATCTCCAAGATGAATCTGTTTCATCTCTCACTAACTCCATTTTGTTGTGGAGTGTATGGAGCAGTTAATTGATGTTGAATGCCTGCCTCCTCATAAAAGTTGTTGAATGAATTAGAGGTGTACTCCTTGCCATTGTCTGATCTGAGAATTTGAATTTTACAGCCACTCTCATTTTCAACTCTGGCTTTAAAGTTCCAGAAAACTTGAGCCACCTCTGACTTGTGTTTCAAATAGAAAATCCAACACATACGGGAGAAATCATCAATGAAAATAGCATAATAGAGACTGCCATTTAGAGAAGGTGTTCTTTGTGGGCCTGCAATGTCAGTATGAATCAATTACAGCTTCTTTGTTGCTCTCCATGTTGCTTTGGGAAATGGTTTCCTGTTTTGCTTTCCAGACTGACATGCTTTGCAATTTGGAATGTGATCATCAAGTGCTGGAAGATCATTTTCCATCATCTTAGATTTCATCTGCAACAGCCCCTTATGATGATAGTGCCCGAGCCTCTTGTGCCAAACATCGGTGATATTTTCTTTGATTGGAAAAGCAGTTTGCTCCTCCTCCAATGGATTTAGAGCAAAGCTTTTTTCTTTCATTTGTACTTTGAAAATATCATTGCCATCTGCATCTTTAATCAAGCAACTTTTGTCTTCGAACTCAACTTTATAACCCTTTTCAATTAGTTATCCAACGCTAAACAAGTTTTGCTCAATTTCAGGAACATACAACACATCAGAAATGAACTTTGTACCTGAACAGGTTGAAATTGCAACTGTTCCCTTTCCTTCCACAGTTATGTACTCGTCATTTCCAATTCGAACTTTTGACGTGTTTGAGCTCCTTAGTTCTCTGAATAGATCCTTGTCATGTGTCATGTGGTTAGTACAACCACTATCAATAAGCCAACTCTCACTTGATTCAATGCCAGAGAAACATGTAGCCACAAATAGTTGATCTTCTTCCTTTTGATCAGCAATTTGTGCCTCTTCACCATGTTGTTGAATTTTGCTCTTACAGATAACAGCTTCATGCCCCATCTGGTTGCATTTGTTGCACTTGGCGTCTGGTCTTCTCTAGCATTTAAAATGTGGATGAGATTTTCTATTACAATGCTAGCATGGAGGATAAGATCCCTTCTTGTTTCCAGTATTGCTCCTGTTGTTGTTGGCCTTAAAATCTCCATTTGAACTTTGCTGGCTTTTCCCCTTATATTTTTTGTAGTATCTGTTCTCTTTATGCTTGACAAATAAGGCTCCCTCAACATCTTCTTCCTGCCTCATAGTCCTTCTTTGCTCCTGTGCTTGTAATGCATTCAACATCTCTGACAAAGTGATTTTGGACATATCCTTAGTGTTTTCTAAGGATGTAATTGTTGCCTCAAATTTTTCAGGAATTGTTACAAGAATTTTCTGGACAATCCTTGATTCTGGTAGAGACGAGCCAAGTAATCTGACTCGGCTAGCAATGTTAAGCAACCTGTCAGAATACTCTTTGATGGATTCAGTCTTTTTCATCCTCTGCAACTCAAAATCACGTACCAAGTTCAGCACTTGCATCCCTCAGATCCTTTCATCTCCTTCGTATTCAGTCTTGAGATAATCCCATATCTCCTTTGCTGTCTTCAGAGACATGATACGAGTAAAGATAGTGGATGAGACTGCAGCAAACAAACAGGCTTTGGCTTTTGATTTCTTTGTTTTCTTCTCCTTATGCGCTTTGATCTGTGCCATGGTAGGATTGTTAGGAAGTGCAGGGATTTCATAGTCTTCTTCCACTGATTCCCAAAAATCCAAAGCATCCAAGTATGTCTCCATGCGTACTTCCCAAATCTGGTAGTTGTCTCCATCAAACACTGGTGGAACAACTGATGAGACACTAGCTTCAACTTCCATGATGTATCAAACTCACACAGGTCCTTTTAAGAATTTTGCTCTGATACCAATTGTTGTTGTTTTATAATAAATAAAGAAGAAACAGAGTTGCTGTTGTAAAGTAAAGTAGAAAATGAGAATAATATATTTGAAGGTGAAAAACTGAATACAATTTACGTTTGAAGCATTACAATTTAAAGCTTGATAAATAACCACCCACTAACATCATGGTCCTAAGATCACGCCATGATCACAATTATGGATAAAAGAAATAATTGAAAGCTAAGTAAAGGAACAGGTTTGAATTATTCAAACCACTAAACAATACATATGACTCCAATAATAGCAGTTCAAAGCACGTTTTCTAACAATCTTATATAGATGTCAAGAAATTGCTGAAAAACTAGACGAGGATCTTTTCATCAGAGTACTCATTCAGACAGCTAACGTCACCTCCCAAGGTAAAAGAACCATTGCTACTTCTTACAATTCCTTGTTTCAGCTAACTATTTCTTCAGATAATGCAGCGCAGCTTTCCTGAATTGGGTTTGACACGAAAAGATTGTATCGAAACAAACTGTACTTCAATTCTAACACAAGTTTTGTGGAAGCGAGTGTTTTTGGTACTAAGTACTTCAAGGATAACTTCTACAGGTTGGTGCATGTGAAGACCAAAGTTGATCCTGAAAATTTCTTCAGGCACGAACAAAGCATTCCACCACTTCCACTGCACATGAGATAAAGAAATTGAAGTGGAAATCATCTCCAGCAAACCTTAGTTGGATCACTAATTTCACAAGTCTTGATCGAATTTTTTTTTTTTTTATATATAATACTTTAGCTAAATAAAGAAATGCCATGTTATGCAATCATGCCGTCTGGGGTTTATTTATTATTAATAAAAACTTTGCATTGAATAGTCCAATTTGTTGATGAAGAATGATGGAAAAATGTTTCGAGTTAAAATAGTCAACTAGGAAACACCCTTCTTTAGGTTTGTTGATTTTGCCACTGCTCTCATCAAACTATTTTTTTCTTTTTCTAAGTATCCCTTAGCTTTTCAATTTTATCATTCCATCTCTCTATTTTTTAAAAATCTTTCTTTATTATTTTCATACTTTGTGCTAACTTATTGAATCTCTTTTAATTAAATATTATTTTAAGCACATGTATAGGAACTACTAGTATATATTAAATTAATTCCAATAATAGCCATCAAACCTTATGACATATGATTTGAGTTTGTTCACATATCAATTGAACGTTTGGGTAAAAACATTGACAACCAAAATAATACTAATCATATTTATTCTTATCTGGACATATTAGAATAAAGTCCAGCAAGATTTTCAATGCTTACACTGTTTAGCATCCCCTGTCGATTTCAGTTTAGTCAATTACTTCACCAAATGGATTAGAAAGAAGAGATCACAAACAAACTCGCTTTTGAAATGAACAATAAAATATGAAATTGGGCAACAAGGCAGGGATTTCTTTCTGTCAAATTGCCAAGTAACTTCAAAACACTGGTTCAGTCAGAATACAATATGGAAATTGAACATGCGAGTGAAAAAATATAATAGCTTAATATCTCTCCAATTCTTCATCTCATGTGAAATGGAAGAGGTGGGATGCTCTGCTCATGCCAGAAGAAGTTGTCAGGATCAGCTTTGGCCTTCACAAATGCCAATCTGGGGAAGTTATTCTTGAAGTACTTGAGACCCCAGGAAGTACCTGCTTCAGTAAAGCTTGTGTTAGTCCTCTTGTTTATGCCCAAATCAAGATCCCTGTAATTGACATATGTTTCCCTTGGATGCTTGGAAACATAAGGTTGCATGTACTTGTAAACCTTCCTCGTCCAATCTACATGCTTTGCAACATTTTCCTTTGCATCTTGCCAATTGGCCGAGTACAAAATCATGAACCGGATACCTTTTCTATGAGGAAAAGGAATCTGAGACTCAGAAATTTCACTCATCTTCCCACCATAAGGAGTAAATGCTACTGTAGGATTCTCTTCTTCCAGTATAATATCCCATAACCCTTCAAGTGCAGTTTCAGGTATGGGTTCTTTGGCGTAATCCGACTTGGCTTTGAAGAATTGCTTGACTATATTCCTCCGTTGAAGTAACACTTCAGGAGGAGTATTACTTGGGAAGAAAGCAAGGTATACGGTAGAATTGATCCAGTCTGTTTCAATACAATCCTGTCGGGCCAAACCTAATTCAGGGAAGCTGAGGTGCATTATCTGAAGAAGTCTGGTGGCATCACCAAGAAACAAGGCATTGTAAGAGGTAGCAATAGTTCTTTTACCTTGGGAGGTGACGTTAGCTGTCCGAATGAGTACTCTGATGAAAAGATCCTCGTCTAGTTGATCAGCAATTTGTTGCCATCTATAGAGGAGTTTAGTTGCACCTTGTTCTAACGTCCTGGTAACTGTGAATACTGTCACAGCTGATGGTACAGGAACTAATTTTACCTTCCAGGCGGTGACGATTCCGAAGCTGCCACCTGCGCCTCCTCTGATGGCCCAAAAAAGATCTTCGCCCATGGCTTTTCGGTCTAAAAGTCTTCCATGAACATCAATTATATGTGCATCAACGACATTATCTGCTCCAAGGCCATATTTTCGCAGCATGGCACCATATGCACCTCCTGAAATGTGCCCCCCCATACCTAAACTTGAGCAGGTACCAGCTGGGAAGCCATGAGTCTTGCTTTTCTCAGAAATTCTGTAGTAAAGCTCACCATTCGTGGCACCCACCTGAACCCACGCGCTGTTGTGCTCAATATCAACGCTAATGGATCGGAGCTTGGCAAGGTCGACAACCATGTAAGGTCTCTCAATTTCAGATACATAAGAGAGTCCCTCATAGTCATGGCCTCCACTACGGACTCTAAGGTGAATCTCAAGCTTCTTTGAGCAAATAACGGCCGCTTGGATGTGAGATTCTTTCAAAGGAGTGAAGATTAACTCAGGTCTCGGTACTGAAGGCAGCGTAAACCTGAGGTTTTGAGCAGTAGATAGTAAAATACTATTGAATGATGAGTTGTTTGGAGCATACAAGACAGTGGATAAAGGAAAGAATGATTCAGAATTTCTTGAGATACATTTTAGAAACCTATCCTGAAGATGAAGTGAAACTACAAATGGAGTTAGGAGGAGGATCAGAAGTATCGAAAGAATGGAAGATCTTGAAGACACCATTTTCCTGATTTTCTTGCTGTTTCAAGATTGTTGTTCACAAAGTTATCTTATAGTGGAGCTGTGAAATTTGACCCGGAAGTTGCGTTATCTTGTCCTAGATGATTTTGTCCATTCAGAACTTGACTTTTGGATGATGAATCTGAGTGATTATATTGTCAGCAATCTCAAATTTTTTCAACCAGGCGTATTTAACCACTATCAGAATTTTTTAATTGACCTACAGAATATTCTCTACTGTTAACATTCATAAGATTCACACCGACAACATTTGACTTTTGAAATAAGAAACTTCTGCATGATTGAAATGGTCAACATCACTAAAATTCATACCGATGATTTACATACTTTCCTTACGACAAGAAAAAATAAATAAATTAACTATTGAAATAAATTCATGTCACTACTCCAATCTAGACACGGTTGACAAATGTGATCATCCTAGAAACCTTTCACTGGTCATGATCAATTTTTGTATGAAGTCGAAAAATCGAGACACAGTTCATGCGGGAAGTTCCCAGGATCAACTTTGGTCTTCAACTGTACCAATCTGTAGAAGTTTTCCTAAAGTCCCAAAAACACCTGCTCCAATTGTGTAAGGAATATGCATATGCATCCCTTTGGATTCTTGGAAACATATATAAGGTTTCATGCACTTGTAATTGTTCCAATTCAATCTACATGCTTTTGATGAAAGAAATATATTCTCTAAGATTGTGCTTTCGTACTCTTAGAGAAGCTAAATAGGGGAAACATCGGATCCCCATTGCTCCTACCACCAAGGCTATCCCTTTCTTTTTAACATGAAACAAAACAAAATAAAATAAAATAAAAACTATAGCAAGCCATGGTAGCATAAAGGTGGCTTCTATGTTTGGCATAAAGTATATGCTCTTCCATCAATTTTATGAGGTAAGAAGTCAAGTGGCAATCGTTTATATTACAGAAAAAACTAAAAGAGGTAGCCTTTTCATTGTGGACCTAGAGACAGTTTAATCTTTACTGAGGACTTGTATTTAACGAATAACTATGGGTTAATAACTTGTTTATCCCTTGTACTTTGTTTTTTTAATGGATTCTACAACGCTTTTTTTTTTCCAATTATTTTTAATAAGTTAAGAATATATGCATTGATTAATAAAATCATTACTTGAAAAATAAAACTACATATATAAAATTAAAAATACTTGAATTAAAAAACTCAAACCAATTAAAACTTATCATTAAATCGAAAAAAGTGAGAACTTAGTTACAAATATTAAAAATATTATACAGGGAAAAAAAGGCTTAAACAAGATAAATTAAAAATATTTTATCTGATTTGTGCAATGAGACATTGACTTGTGACATCACAGATATAATATAATTATAGGAATGGTTAAAAATCAAAGGAATTCCATATTTTTCTAATCACACATTTAATGCATTAAATGTTTAATTATCTCATTGTTTTAACCATGTTTAACAGTTCTATTTTTTTTTTCTTTGGTGATAATATTCATACTATATGCATTATGCAACATAGAAAAGTTCAACATCACTAAAATCATATCGAGTAAGTACTTTCTTGCAACATCTTAATGCAGCATCAACAACTTTTATTTAACATAATCTAGAAAGATAAACTATTGAAAGAAATTGAGGTCAGAAACTAGACACTAGTACTGTGATCCTTCAAGGAACCTTTCTCTGTCCTTGACCAGTGTCTCTTCAATTTCTTTTCCTCATATGATGTGGAAGAGTTGGGATGCTCTGTTCATGCCTGAAGAAGTTGTCAGGATCAACTTTGGTCTTCACCCGTACCAGTCTGTAGAAGTTATCCTTGAAGTACTTGGTGCCCCAAACACTTGCTTCTGGAAAGCTTGTGTTAGTCTCCTTGTTCATTCCCAAATCAAGGTCCCGGTAATTGACATATGCTTGTCTTGGAAACATGGAAACAAAAGGTTTCATGTACCTGTAAACCATCCTAGTCCAATCGGTATGTTTTCTAACATTTTCTTTCGCATCTCGCCAATTGGCCAAGTACTGGATCATGAACAAGGTACCTTTTCTATGAGGGAAAGGAGTCTGAGATTCGGAAATTTTACCCATGTTTCCACCATAAGGGGTAAGAACTATAGCTGGATTGTCTTCTTCTAACATTATTTCCCATAACCCTTTGAGAGCAGTTTCAGGTATAGGTTGTCTAACAAAGTCTGACTTGGCTTTGAAGTAGTGCTTCAATATATTTCTTCTTTGAAGTAAAACTTCAGGAGATGTATTGATGGTGTAGCCACCAAGATATACAGTAGAATTGATCCAGCTTGTTTCGATACAGTCCTGTCTTGTCAAACCCAGTTCAGGAAAGCTTTCTCGCATTACTTGGAGAAGTCTGTTGGCATCACCAAGAAACAAGGCATCATAGGAAGTCGTTATAGTCCTTCCACGTTTGTTACTGACATTAACTGTCTGTATATTGACTCTGATGAAGAGATCCTCGTCAAGTTTATCAGCAACCTGTTGCCATCTAAATAAGAGCTTAGTAGCACCTTGCTCTAAGGACTTGGTAACTGTAAATATAGTCACAGTTGATGGAACTGGAACCAATTTTACCTTCCAAGCAGTAATTATTCCGAAGCTGCCTCCTCCACCTCCTCTAATTGCCCAATAAAGATCTTCTCCCATATTTTGTCGATCAAGAACCCTTCCATGAACGTCAATTATACGAGCATCAATGACATTGTCTGCACCAAGCCCATATTTTCTCATCATGGAGCCATATGCACCTCCTGTAATGTGCCCACCAATACCTAAACTTGTGCAGGTACCAGCCGGGTAGCCATGAGTTGTGCTTTGCACCGCAATTCTGTAGTAGAGTTCACCATTTGTGGCATCTGCCTGAACCCATGCACTATTATTGTCGATATCAACACTAATGGAATGAAGTTCAGCAACGTCAACAACAACGAAAGGTGTATCATTTTCAGAAACATAAGAAAGTCCCTCCTAGTCATGGCCTCCACTGCGGCCTCTAAGGTGGATTCTGTTGAATCCTAAACTCAATCTAGAAGGTTAAGGAAGGCAACCACCCACCATCAGCCGCCTCCACACCTACAGCCGCCAGCTGCCTTCACATTTGAAGGTTGAAAATTTTTATTTTGAATTCGTGTATAAATAGAGTGCTCAGCTTATGTTATATTATGTGGAGAGAATAGAGAGAAACATTAGAGAGAAAAAGAGGGTGTGTATTGTAAGCTTTTGTTTTATTTTTAAGCTTGTGTTTTTGTAATAAAACTTTGTATTTTATCCCCTCTGAGTGTTTCAAAGCCACCACCAGTGGTTTCTCCCACCAACAATTGGTATCAGAGCCCCGTTTGTCAGAAAACAGAAGAGTTTTGGGGTATATCCGAATTTTCAAAGTTGTCAAAAACAAGTTTTGATCATTCCACAGTGTAGAGCTCCTCCATACGAACTCACTGCCGCAAGAATCAGCCTGATCGGAGACCGCGGTGAGCCACACGTGTCGCCTGAAGATTCTGCACAAACGACCACGCGCAGCCCACGCGCTCCAGAGGTTGAAGATGACTGACGTGCACGCGCGAGCCTCCAGCAGATCCGATCCAAGCCGTACCCGCGCCGCGAGCCGCGCCGTACACCGTGCCGAGCCGAGCCGCCAGCGCGTCGAAAGAATATTCCCAGAATATTCCTGTTCAACCCAGCAAACCGCCCGCCGTACAAAATTGGTTTTTTGACCGGTTCACCTATTTTTTGACCCGATTTCTACAAAGTCAGACCGGTTCCCTACTATTTGGACCATTCCAAATCGATCTACAGTGTCCGTTTGGCCAAATTCGGCTCCTAGAAAGGTGATATAGTCATTCAAAGAGCAAAATGACTACATAAGGTACACATACACTCATCCCGAAGCTAACCAAAGACAACTATGATAGTTGGTGCATCAGATTGAAAGCATTCCTTGGTTCACAAGAGTGTTTGGATATTGTACAACATGGTTATGATGAACTAGAGTCCAAAGAAGCAGAAGATGGTCTACAAGAGGCATATAAGCAAGCCTTGAAAGTCAACAGAAAGAAAGACAACAAAGCAAAGACCATCATCTATCAAGGTCTTGATGAAGACACATTCGAGATCATAGCTTCCGCTGAAACATCAAAAGATATATGGGAGGCTCTCCAACAAAAATACAAAGGTGCTGATAGAATCAAAAAGATTCGTCTTCAATCTTTGCGAAGTGAATTCGAATTATTGCAAATAAAGTCCTCGGAGTCTATTTCTGGTTATCATACAAGAATTATGGTGATAGTCAATCAGATGAGGAGAAATGGAGAAGTCATCATCGATTCTCGAATTACTGAAATAATTTTGAGATCCCTAGATCCAAAATTTGATTTTGTTGTTGTCGCAATTGAAGAGTCCAAGGAAGTGGACAAGTTGACAGTTGATGAGCTTATGAGTTCTTTGCAAGCTCATGAGCAGAAGATTGTAAAAAGAAATGGAGATAAGGCCATTGAGCATGCCTTACAAGCAAAGATGTCTCTCAAGGACAGATATGAGCAAGGGGAGACTTCAATAAGTGGATATACCACTCAAGCAGGAAGTCAACAATCCAGAGGAGGATTTCAGCGATTCCAAGGAAGAGGATCTTAGAATACAAGCTTTAGAGGAAGAGGTGGTAGAAACACCACCAGAGGAGGTCGAGGACAACAAGCATTCACTCCTAGAGGAAGAGGAGGCGGTTACAATAACTGTGACAAGAGGAATATCCAATGTTATAGTTGCAATCAATTTGGGCACTATAGCATTGAATGTAGAAGAAAAGCTCCGTTAGAGATATGTGAGCAAGCCAACTATGCAGAGAAGGATGATAGAGAAGCAGCTGCATTACTTGTCCAACAAGGACTTGGTGAGAAACAGGAGAATATATGGTATCTAGATACTGAAGCAAGCAATCACATGTGCGGCTACCGAGAGTTATTTAGTTATCTAGATGAGACCAAGCAAGGTCTTGTTAGTTTTGGAGATACCTCAAAGGTTCCATTCAAAGGTAAAGGCAGCATCCCAATCAAGTTGAAGAACGACGATTCCAGCTACATCGTAGATGTGTATTATGTCCCAGCCATAAAGCAGAACCTGATCAACTTAGGTCAACTTATGAAGAGAGGCTATACTTTTTACTCGAAGAATTGTCATCTGACAATTAGAGACAACAATTGGAGATTAATTGCCTATGTGAAAATGTCCAAGAATAGGATGTTTCCTTTGAACATCCAGTATGATGCAGCAAGGTGTTTGAGTGCCATCACCAACAGTGAAGAATGGCTTTGGCACCTGAGGTTTGGACATCTGAATTTCACAAGTTTGAAGATGCTAGCAAGCAAGAAGATGGTCAAAGGTTTGCCTCACATTGATCATCCAGATGAAGTCTGTGAAAGTTGTGTCCTCAGTAAACATCACAGATCTAGTTTTTTCAAAGAAGTCAATTGGAGAGCAAAGAAGCCACTGGAGTTAGTACACACAGATGTGTGTGGCCCAATAACGCCTATGTCGACTGAAAAAAATAGGTACTTCCTCACTTTTATTGATGATTTTAGTAGAAAGACGTGGATATACTTTCTGAAGAAGAAGTCAGAAGTATTCAATTGTTTTAAAGATTTAAAAGCAATTGTGGAGAAGCAAAGTGGCTATATGATCAGAACCATGAGATCTGATCAAGGTGGAGAATATACAGCAAATGACTTTGAAGCCTTTTGTACACAATAAGGCATCAGACATCAGACAACACCAGCTTATACACCACAGCTGAATGGCGTAGCAGAAAGGAAGAATCAAACGATTCTTGACATGGCAAGAAGTCTGCTCAAAGCAAAGAAGCTGCCCAAGCAATACTGGGCTGAAGCTGTATCATGTGCAGTGTATCTACTGAATCGCTGCCCAACCAAAAGTTTACAAGGCGTTATTCCAGAAGAAGCATGGAGTGGTCACAAACCAAGTGTTACTCATCTACGAGTCTTTGGTTGTATGGCATATGCAAAGATCCCAGATGCAAGAAGGACAAAGCTCGATGATAAAAGCGAGAAATGCATCTTTGTCGGATATGGTGAAAGAAGGATGTGATACAAGTTGTATAATCCCATCACGAACAAGGTGATTATGAGTAGAGATGTTATCTTTGAAGAAGATGAATCTTGGCAATGGAATGATGATCAAGAAGCAGTCAAATGGATCAACACTGATTTGATCCTTGAAGGTGAAGAAGTACCAACAGTACTTGTCGAAGAACCGATTGTGCCAGCAGCTGAACCACAAAGTCCGGTACACAGATTCCCTGTATTCAACAGGAGGAACACACCAGAAGCATCATCATCAACACCACCATCAGCATCCTCATCAGAAGGACCAAGAAGGATGTGAAATCTTGAAGAGCTGTACGATGCCACTCAAGTCATGGAAGATACAACTTTGTTTTGTTTCTTTGCAGATAGTGACCCAGTAAGCTTCAATGAAGCTGTCACAGAAGAGAAATGGATTAAAGCAATGGATGAAGAAATACATGTCATTGAGAAGAATGATACCTGGAAGCTGACTGATCTACCAAAAAACAAGAAAGCAATAGGTGTCAAATGGGTCTACAAGACGAAAAAAAATGCAAAAGGAGAAGTGCAAAGATACAAAGCCAGATTAGTGGCTAAAGGCTACAAACAGAGAGAAGGCATTGACTATGGAGAAGTATTTGCTCCAGTAGCCCGGCTAGAGACAATTAGACTGATGATCTCACTAGCTGCACAACATAGATGGAAGATCTATCAACTCGATGTGAAGTCAGCATTTCTGAATGGCTTCCTAGAAGAAGAGATCTATGTTGAACAACCACTTGGATACATTGAAGCTGAAAATGAAGGCAAAGTATACAAGTTGAAGAAAGCTCTCTACGGTTTGAAGCAAGCTCCGCGTGCTTGGAATACCAGAATTGACAGGTATTTTCAAGATAATGGATTTGAAAAATGTCCCTATGAACACACAATATATGTGAAGAAGGGAGCAGATGGCAACATCTTATTTGCGTGCCTATATGTTGATGACTTGATATTCACCGGCAACAACCCTACCATGTTTGAAGACTTCAAACGAAGCATGGTACAAGAGTTTGAAATGACTGACATTGGTCTAATGTCATATTTTCTTGGCTTGGAAGTAACGCAGAAAGAAGAAGGGATTTTTGTATCCCAAAGCGGTTACGCCAAAGATATTCTTGAAAGGTTCAAGATGGAAAGCTGCAATCTGGTATCAACTCCAGTTGAGAATGGAGTAGAATTGAGGAAGAGTAAGGTTGGAAATGTTGATCCAACTTACTTCAAAAGCTTAGTAGGAAGCTTAAGGTACTTGACATGTACCAGACCAGATATACTCTACGGAAACGGACTCATCAGCAGATATATGGAGACACCAGACCAGTCTCACTTGAATGCAGCCAAGAGAATTCTTCTCTACATCAAAGGCACAATGAATGAAGGTATGTTTTATACCTCAAGTAAAGACTTTAATCTTGTAGGCTACTCGGATAGTGATTGGGGTAGAGATTTGGATGAAAGGAAAAGCACAACAGAGTTTGTCTTTTTCATGGGAGACACATCTTTCACATGGTCATCCAAGAAGCAATCGATTGTAACGTTATCAAGCTGTGAAGCTGAGTATGTTGCTGCCAACTCAGCCGTATGCCACTCAATATGGTTAAGGAATATGCTGAAGTTTTTGGGATTTCCTCAAGAAAATCCTACGGAGATTTATATTGACAATCGATCAGCAATCGCATTGGCAAAGAACCCAGTGTATCATGAAAGGAGCAAACACATTAATACACGTCATCACTTTATCCGGGAATATGTGAAGAATGAAGAAGTCCAACTGATATCTTGCAACACAAATGATCAAGTTGCTGACATCTTCACAAAGCCATTAAAAGGAGAAGTATTTATCAGATTAAAGTTCATGCTTGGCATGACATCCCTCGATTGAGTTTAAAGGGGAGATTTGTTGAATCCTAAACTCAATCTAGAAGGTCAAGGAAGGCAACCACCCACCATCAGCCGCAGCCGTCAGCCGCCTCCACACCTACAGCTGCCAGCCGCCTTCACACTTGAAGGTTGAAAATTCTTGTTTTGAATTCGTGTATAAATAGAGTGCTCAGCTTATGTTACATTGTGTGGAGAGAATAGAGAGAAACATTAGAGAGAAAGAGAGGGTGTGTATTGTAAGCTTTTGTTGTGTTTGTAAGCTTGTGTTTTTGTAATAAAACTTTGTGTTTTATCCCCTCTGAGTGTTTCAAAGCCACCACCAGTGGTTTCTCCCACCAACAGATTCCAAGCTGTTTTGAGCAAATTACAGCAGGTTGAATGTGAGATTCTTCCAAAAGAGTAAAGATAAACTCAGGTTTCGGCATAGAAGGCAATGTAAACCTGAGGTTTTGAGTAGAAGAATGTAGAATAGCGGTGAAGGAAGAGTTAACAGGAGAATACAAGACAGTGGAAAAAGGAATGGACGATTCAGAATTTCTTGAGAGACACTGTAGAAACCTATCCTGATCCTGAATTAGATGTGAACCCATACAAGATGGTGTTAACACAAGAACTACAAGTATTGAAACTGAAAAGGGGGAAACATCAAATCCCCACTGCCCCTTCCCTAAAGGCTAGCTATCTCTTTCCTTGTAACTGAAAAAAGAGAAAAAGAAAGAGAAAGAAAGTAGGTTCAACTTTACTTTCCTTTTTGTAATTGCTGTTCTATATTATATTTTATTAAAGAATCATTTCAATTCAATAACTTAAACGGTAAGATTAAATTCCAATATATAATTTATATTATTTTCTAACATATCTCTTAAATAAAATATTGGTTCAAGTTCTAGACATATTTCCAACTTTCTTGCGATTCACTTATATGATGAAGGAGGAGTTTTTTGATACATTAAGTTTAACCGAATCATTTCCATAGCGGTTCAAATTGAATTTTATCAGATTAAATACTTGTCAAACTTGCCAAATCTGAGAATTATGATGTGGTTTTAGGCAACTTTTCGATTTTATTGCTTTGACTACGAGCACGCACCTTTCTCCTTTGTCACATTGAACTGTAAGAGGAATTCATTACAATTCATTACAGTATCATCCTCACCTTATTTTGGATTAATATTATTTTTTGTAATAAAAAAAGGTGTATTTTCTTTCTAAGATATTATAGAGAGCGAATCCAATTCTTTGTGCATCACAATTGTTAATTTTCAATAATGTTGTTTTTGGCTCAAATAAATTTCTTCTTTGAAGTTACTTTCAAGTATGGTCTCTGGGTAAACTCAAAACTGAAAAATCATGAGGTTTCTGACTCCTTAATTAATTTTGTTTGTCAAGAGGTTTATACAATGAATTTGCTATTACATAACCATTAAAGTACACATACTTGCGTGTCATTTACTTTAATATATTCATAATAATTGTAAATGAAAGCAAAATTCAAATTTATGGAGGCAGGGGGTTTTTGACACCAAAATTGAGGAGAAATGGACAAAAAGCAGTCTCAAAACATAGGTTCGGTTTTTGTATTTAAAAAATAAAAAAATATTATTTTAATAAATTTTCAAGTAAATATTTTTTAAAAAAGTATTATTATTCCAAACACTAGCATTCAGTTGCTGATATAAATTTTTTTTTTTAAAATATATTTTAACATATGTTCAAATAAAAAATACTTTTTAAAAAAACCAATATTATAATCCAAACCCTAGCTTATTATGCAAGTGATTGAAATAGTCTTAGTAACTCTTGCATTATTCCTTTTAAATAAACAGTGCCATAAGAATCACGCTTCCTTCGCTCCACAGCCACAGATTTGTTGGAGTATCATTATTCAACAAAGCTAATAATTAAATATATATGAGACGAACTCATCTATTCAGCAGCTGCTGATATAAAAAATTTTTTTTTAAAAAAAATATTATTTTAATATATTTTTAAATAAAAAATATTTTAAAAAAACCAAATCAGTATTATAATCCAAAGACTAACTTATTATGCAAGTGATTGAAAAAGTCAGAGAGTCTCTTGCATTATTCCTTTTAAATAAACAGTGCCATAAGAATCACGCTTCCTTCGTTCCACAGCAAGAGATTTGTTGGAGTATCATATTATTCAACAAAGCTAATAGTTAGATATGAGACCAACTCATCTATTCAACAAAGCTAATAAAAATTCAATGCCATAATGTTGTTAATGAATAATATAATTTTTTGGATTTTCATCAAATAAATTAAAATTTTAAATTAAAATGATTATTTCATTCAAATGTTTTTTTGGATTTTCATCTAATAAATTAAAATTTTAAATTGAAAGGATTATTTGATGACCTCGGTTCAAATTTCTTAATCACCCTCTCAGTCATTGATTGCACTTTGGCCATACTGATATGTCGGAAACAATGTGCTACTACATCATCACCTCCAAAATCACAAGCAGCATCACCATATCAATAAATTGTACAAGTGTTGCTTTTAACATGGTTTAAAACTTTTATAATTAAGTAATTAAGAGTTCAAATCTTAATTTTTTTTTTTAAGTTAAAGCACAGGTTAATAATAAGTCTATATAAATTTTAAATTTAAAAACTTTTCACCACAAAAAAATATATATGTTAAAAAAATAATATAAAACTATTTTCAAAACACAATCTAATTTTTTAAAATTTAAATAATTATTTAAGAACTTTCATCGTCATGATTCATTCGCCGCATTATGATTTTGTTGATCCCAGGCCTCATGCCTTTTCAAACAATGACCAAAAAGTCATTTAATGGCCAAAAAGTCTTATCAATTGTTCAGATTAACAATTCAATTCTAATCGACTTCTTTCAAAAAACAATTCAATGCTAATGTCATCTAAAAAAAAATCTGCTAGGCAAAGATTGCAGAGTAATATTATATTCATAAGATAATGTAAGGATTAAAACAATTTCCGGTCACCTCATCACAGCTCCTCTCTATAAGAGAACACCTTGAGACATCAATTCTTGAAGGCAAGCTAGAGAGGCAAGAAAACAGGAAAAATGGTGCCTTCAAGATCTTCCATACTTTCAATACTTGTGGTCCTACTCCTATCTCCATTTATAGTTTCACTTCCAATTCAGGATAGGTTTCTAAATTGTCTCTCAAAATATTCAGAAACATCCTTTCCCTTTTCCACTGTCTTGTATACCCCACGCAACTCTTCTTTCACTAGTGTCTTACAATCTTCTGCTCAAAACCTCAGGTTCACCTTGCCTTCAGTACCGAAACCTGAGTTTATCTTCACTCCCTTAAAAGAATCTCACATCCAAGCTGTTGTTGTTTGCTCTAAGCAGCTTGGAATTCACCTTAGAGTCCGTAGCGGAGGGCATGATTATGAGGGACTCTCTTATGTTTCAGAAATCGAGAAACCTTTCGTTGTTGTGGACCTTGCAAAGCTACGGTCTATCAGCGTTGATGTTAAGCATAACAGCGCGTGGGTTCAGGTGGGTGCCACGAATGGTGAACTTTACTACAGAATTTCTGAGAAAACCAAAACCATGGCTTCCCAGCTGGCACTTGCACAAGTTTAGGTATGGGTGGGCACATTTCAGGAGGTGCATATGGTGCCATGTTGCGAAAATATGGCCTTGGAGCGGACAACGTCGTTGATGCACAACTAATTGATGTTCATGGTAGACTTCTCAACCGAAAACTCATGGGCGAAGATCTTTTCTGGGCCATCAGAGGAGGTGCAGGGGGGAGCTTCGGAATTGTCACCGCCTGGAAGGTAAAATTGGTTCCCGTACCATCAACCGTGACAGTATTTACCGTTACCAAGACGTTAGAACAAGGTGCAACTAAGATCCTTTATAGATGGCAAGAAATTGCTGATAAACTAGACGAGGATCTTTTCATCAGAGTACTCATTCAGACAGCTAACGTCACCTCCCAAGGTAAAAGAACCATTGCTACCTCTTACAATTCCTTGTTTCTTGGTGATGCCAGCAGGCTTCTTCAGATATTGCAGCACAGCTTCCCTGAATTGGGTTTGACACGACAAGATTGTATCGAAACAAACTGGATCAATTCCACCGTATATTTAGCTGGCTTCTCAAATAATACTCCTCCTGAAGTTTTCCTTCAAAGAACGAACCTGCTCAGGGCTTACTTCAAAGGCAAATCTGACTATGCCAAAGAACCCATTCCTGAAAAGGCACTTGAAGGGTTATGGGAGAAGTTATTTGAAGTAGAGAGTCCTTTAGTAGTGTTTACTCCTTATGGTGGAATGATGAACCAAATTTCAGAATCTCAGACTCCTTTCCCTCATAGAAAAGGTACCAAGTTCATGATCCTTTACTGGTCCACTTGGCAAGATGCAAAGGAAAACGTTGCAAAGCATATAGATTGGACTAGGATGGTTTACAATTACATGAAACCTTATGTCTCGAAGAACCCAAGGGAAGCATATGTGAATTACAGGGATCTTGATTTGGGCAGGAACAACAATTCTAACACAAGTTTTGTTGAAGCGAGTGTTTTTGGTACTAAGTACTTCAAGGATAACTTCTACAGGTTGGTGCATGTGAAGACCAAAGTTGATCCTGATAATTTCTTCAGGCACGAACAAAGCATTCCACCGCTTCCACTGCACATGAGATAAAGAAGTTGAAGTGGAATTCATCTCTCGCAAAGCTTAGTTGGATCACTATTTTCACAAGTCTTGATCGATCTTTTTTTTATAATACTTTAGCTAAATAAAGAAATGCCATGTTATGCAATCATGCCGTCTGGGGTTTATTTATTATAAATAAAAACTTAGCATTGAATAGTCCAATTTGTCGATGAAGAATGATGGAAAAATGTTTCGAGTTAAAATAGTCAAATAGGAAACACCCTTCTTTAGGTTTGTTGATTTTGCCACTGCTCTCATCAAACTATTTTTTTATTTTTCCAAGTATCCCTTAGCTTTTCAATTTTATCATTCCATCTCTCTGTTTTTTTTTTAAATCTTTCTTTATTATTTTCATACTTTGTGCTAACTTCTTGAATCTCTTTTAACTAAAAATTATTTTAAGCACATGTATAGGAACTACTAGTATTAAATTAATTCCAATAATAGCCATCAAACCTTATGACATATGATTTAGTTAGCACTTTAAAGTGTCATTCTCATTTCCCCCCAAATAGCCAAAGTAGTTCCTGAAAAATTTCCCTACACCCCACTATTATCAAGTTGATATTTTATATTCATAACATTTCTCGAAGCTATGTGACATCATTATTACATCGCCATGACCATTTAAACAATATTGATTTGTTTTTTTGCCAAGAAAAATATCTCTTGGCATAATTATAAAATTTCAAGCTACCTTACTGATTTTTGAAGTATTCATATCTCAACTCTAAAAAAAATCTTTGCTGCTTGAAGACAATTTTCTTTGCCACTTGGAAGGAATCTTAAACAAGGACATATAATAAAGTGGAAGATTAGACTGGAAAAACTTTATTAAACAAAGTCTTTCATGTATTGAAAGAATCCTACCCTTCCAAGTCCGAAGATGAGAACTAATCTTTTTTCAAAATTAGTTTCCAAATGGAACGTGGTCTCGGATTGGCTCCCATAGGAAGCCCCAAGCATTTATCAATGACTTGATATATATATATATATATTCAGAAAAGAATGGCAAATGAGAGAAAAATTATTAAATATAATAATTAATTAACATCTTAATTAAGGGCTAATTGAGTTCTTCGATCCCAATTATGGATAAAACGTTTTGGCCCGTCAAGTGGATAGGAGATCCATCTTGATATATAGACACTCAATGTAAAAAACGGACAAGATGAGCCAGTTCTGCTCCATTCAATTTAATAGAAGAAAAAAGAATAAAATTATAGATAATTTTAAAAAATAAGAATTAAACTAATACACAGTTTAAGGCTAATTAATTTTGATAAACTACATGAACTAAGTTATAATTAATTCCTACTTTATACCCTCCTCCCAGACCTAAATAACTATATTTAATTATATTATTTTTATGTCTATAAATACATTCTTAAATTATTAAATTTTCTCTGTAATTAATTAATTACATTAAAAAAACGAATAAAGAATAATATTTAAAAAAATTACAAAGAACCAAATATCTATTTTTCTCTAACTTTGACAACAATCCAAACCCAAATTTAATAGCCTTTAACTTTTTATAAATATTGTTTTTACTCTTTTTTGGATAAAAAAAAAAGAAAAAAGAATATATATATATATATATATATATATATATATATATATATTCAGAACAAAACAAAAAAAATATAGCAGTGAGAAGAGGATGTCAAAGCACCCAAAAAAATAACAAAAAATTAATGGAGGAGGTTAAAAAAAACAAATATTTAAATTTGACAGTATATTTTTAACTGATAAGAGCCCTGTTAATAAGAAAAATTGATTTTGAAAAGAAAATTCCAAAATCAAATATTTATAGACTCAATTAAATTTTATTGAAGGTTTAATTGAATTTATAGAGGGCTTGATTGTAATAAAAATTGATTTTTAAGTCAATTTTGGCTTTAATTGGAAGAAGTTAAAGTTCAGGAGTCAAATTACAATTCTTAAGAGTTGATTTGGTCAAATCAGGGGCTTAATTGCATAAATATCAAAGTTTGATGGTAAATTAGGGACTTAATTGAAGAAATCCAAAACCAATGACCAAACTAGAAAAGACGTGTAAATAGAGGAATTGAAATGTTTCGAATTAGTAGCCAAATTGAGAAAATTGGATTTTTATTGATCAATTGAGGGTTAAATTGTATAAATCCGAGACCAATGACCGAGATGAAAAAGGTGGCCAACTTTAAGGCTGACATCTGATTATGGCAGGGATGCAATTGAAGTGTTTCTTAAAATCAAAATTACAATCGAGGACTTGATTGAACAACTAAAAAAAAAGGATTGATTTGGAAATTAACACATTTTGGCTTTATTTTTTAAAATGAAACAACACGTTTTGTTCAAAACGATACCATTTCATGTACTGTTTATGAAAACAAAATCCCAAAATGGTACCATTTTGAATGACACTGTATATCTTCTTCTTCCCTGACGGGCAAAGGCAGGGGAAGAAGGTTTTTCTTCCCTTCCTTTTACAGCGTCCGTTTGTCTCTCTTCTAAAAACCCAAACCCCCGATATAACCCACACCCTCTCATGACCTACCACCATGATGAAAAAGCCATGAGAGCCATGCCATGTAGGTGGTTCTAAAGCGATTGCATAAAGGCCGCCCCAACCACCTTACCCTCGTGCCATGACTAGACAAGGTAGTAGCTCTCTCTTCCCCTTTCCCCCTTATATTTACCAGGGGAGAGAGAGGAGAGGGGGATGAAAAAAGATGGGGGAGATTATAGAGAGGAGAACGAAGAAAAACAGAAAGAAAGAGAAAAAAAAGAAAAAAAAAAAGAAAGCATAAGGAAACAGGGGAAAGTAGCGAGAGAAAGGAAGAAAGGAAAGGGAAGGGCAAACAAAAGAGAAAGGAAAACATAGAGAGGGAGTACGAAAGGAAAGAAAACAAAACGCAAAAGAAGAATGAAAAACAAAGAAAAAGAGGAGAAAAATAGTCTATCTCCCTCTATTACTAACAATAGCACCACCACCGCCACAACGCCACCACGAGCCACCGTCAACATCAGTAGCCACATCGCTCCTACTCCAGGTAAGCTCCTTCCCCACTTTTGTTCCATCTTCTTACCTATTCTCCTTCCCTATCATTTGCATGCAAAACGTGAGCAATTCACGTTCTGCTACAAATGAATTATGATTTATTATTTAAAGGTTTCATGATAACTAGTTAATGGTTTCATGGGCTAGGTCCAACCTTATTTAAAGGAGGTCTTTCATATGGGCCAGTCTCGACCTAGTTTCTATTGGTTCGAGTTTCGACCCAGATAAGGTGGGCTCAACCCGTATATTTGGACTGGGTCAATATAATATTATATATTTTAGAAAAAATTCAAAACTTTTCCAAAAATCCTATATTTTTTTGTGATTTTCTTGTGTCTTTTTCTACAAATTTTGATCAATATTAGTTTGTATTTTTATACAATAAAGATATAAATCTAATATTAAAATACCCTATTTGTTTTTGAAATGTTAAAATTACAAAAAAAATATTTCTTATTTTTATACATACGGCCAAGTCTCTCAAAACTTATAAGAAATTTTCATATCATATTTTCATACAACAAAAATTTTAAAAAATATATATTAGCATGCATTTTAATTTTAATAACTAGTTTATTAAAGTTATGAGAACTACGTTAATATTTTAAAATTCTAGAAAAAAATTATTTTGTTTTTTTTTGGTATAATTTGAGATTATAAACTTATATGCCATATATATATATATATAAACATTAAAACGGTTAGTTTTTTCTAAAATTTTCGCTAATGAAAAGTTACAAGGCACTTTTATGAAATGCCCTCTCAAAATCAAAATTATGCATCTGGCCCATCCACTTTGCTTTTCTAGATTGGGCCCTCCTTGTCCCTTGGCACTTGACACCCAAAACTAAATAGTGGTGTGTCTATAAGTTATTTGCTTTGTACTTTTTATTTAAATCTTCAAATCTTCTACAGGTTGGTGTGCGTGTGAAGACCAAAGTTGATCCTGACAATTTCTTCAGGCATGAACAAAGCAGGCCTAACCATGTTCTATCTTTTGCTTCATTATTGTTTTATTTTATTTTATTAACTCCAAAGTCTTTTCATAGATTCGTTTTCTTTTTAGTTTTAACATAAATTTTAAATTTATATTTTAGTAATAATAATGTTATTCAACTATATGTATATGCTATGAAATTACAATAATAATATTAATAATAAATTGTTCATAAAAACTCAATTCAAATGTCTTTTTATTCTTAAATTTTTTAAATAAACTCTTAATTTGTCCTTGTCATATTTATGATTATTTTGTTTTAATTCATATAAAATATAAACATACTGTTTTTATTTTTTTTTGTTAACTTGATGTAATAATTATAAATTGTTTTTTTTTTAACAAAAACGATGATTCTAGTTAACAATTGTGCATTTATTGAGATAAAATAGAAATACATTAATAAAAAATTATTTCAATAGATTTCTTCAAAACAACTATATTTTTAAGTTTACTTACAATATCAAAAAATTCTCTAAAACCTAAATATTCTTTTTTATTATAAAAATTATTATAATGGATTTTTTTTAAATGACTGTATTTTTAAGTTTAATTACAATATTATCAACAACTTCTCTAAAACCTAAATATTTTTTTTATGTATAGAAATTTTTTTATTCTCAGCAGTTTCATGCATACAAATAAGTAAATTGTAATCATTAGAACTTGAAGTTTACTATATATATATATATATATATATATATATATAACCACAACTACTCTCTTTGTGTTTCGGGAGACGATGCCAGGTTGAAGCATCTCAAGGAGCTGTAAGAGAGGTTAAGGATTTAGAGCTTAAGGATTGGACTGGACTTGTCAGATAGACTATAGTGAGCATCTCAAAATGTGCTAAACCCCAATATTTAGTAAATCAGCGTCATTTGAACTTTTATTGTTACAATAAAATAAATCATTATTTGGGTCTCTGTGCCTATCCTGAAAATGGGATAAAGCCCATTTGGTAAATCTTTTTTTGTTATTACAGATGATGAAGGAAAAAAAATTACTTGGGGTATTTTGTTGTTAAGGAGCAAAATTATTTTGATGAGAAAATAAACTTGTTTGATTATTTCTTCATTATCCCTTATTAAGTTGTTATTCAGTTGTTTATTCTGGATTCAAACTTTACTTGTATAGAAAATGATTTTTTAAAATATTTGAATGACATCAAATTATGGTGTAATAAAATATATTAGGTAATTTTTTTTATTTTTGTTGTAACAGATTAGTTTATTTTTTCTAAGGTTTTTTATATCCCTGTATTTTACTGTGGTTATTGATTTTATAGCCTTTTCAATATTCTCTCTCTCTCTCTCTCTCTCTCTATATATATATATATGCAATTGACAATTAATTAGCTTGGGTGAAATGTAAACCTGCTTAGATGTCATTTCCTAGTTTTCAAGTTAAACCCAACTCGGTGGGCGCCTTTGATTTTCTAGAACGCTTTTCAACCTGGCCAAATTTGAGATTACATGCGGCTTCAGGCAACTTTTCAAATTTGATTGCTTCGACTACTTGCATGCACCTTGTCATTTTAAACTTTCCAAAAGATTGACTGTAAAAACAATTCAACATACAAAGCTAGCAGTATTATCCTCACCTAATAGTTTTAAGATCTTTTACATGTGGGTATTTTTTTTTGTAAGATATGACAGGGAGCCAATAATTCTTTGCGCAACTGCTAATTTTCAATATTGCTGTTTTTACTGGTTAAAGTCAAAGAAGAAACTTAATTTGATTTGATTAACATTGGATTGAGATTGAATTTGGTTAAAATTATAAGAGGTTAAATCGTTACAATGAGATAAGGTCTAAAAGGGTCTTTTTAATTAACGTAGTTATCCATACTAGTTTATACATATATTAATTAATTTTACGAGTCCTGAAATTAACAATCATTTAAAAAATCTTAAAATGAGCTCCTAAAGTTGCAGTTTTATTAATTTTTTAATTAATTTAAAATTTTTAGTTTTATTTTTGGATTCCATACTACTTTTTATTTGAATTAAAATATTTTGTAAAGGTTAGTTTCAAGCCTATTAATTAAATTGTAATTTTTTTAAGGATAGAATATTAAAAGAGATAATAAAATCATGAATTAGAGTTTGTCTATGAATTTGTTTTTGAAAATTCTGTATTCTTTATTCTTACATTTCTTTAGCTGCGTCTCCAAAACACGAGAAAAACACGTAAAACTGACCGAATTTAAGATTACTTATTTCTAAATGTTTTAGGCAACTTTTCAATTTGATTGCTTTGACTACGTGCCTTGTCATTTCAAACTTTTCAAACTATTGACGGTAAAAAAATTATTGTATTATATAAAAAGCTAGAAAACAGAAGAAAAACACGTTTTCTTGTGAAATCATTTGAATTGTTACAATATATATATTTTTTTTATAACACATGTTTTTTTTTGTTATAATTTTTTCAAAATTATTTTTGTTTTGAGGATAGAATGTTAAAAGAGATAATAAAATCATAATCTATCTATGATTTTTCTTTTGAAAATTTAAGATTACTTATTTCTTAATGTTTGAGGCAACTTTTCAATTTGATTGCTTTGACTACGTGTCTTGTGTTTTTTTGAAATAAATCGATATATTGAAAGGGCTAACCAGAAGGTAGCCAAAAACAAGATACATGAAAAAAAAAAAAAAGAATCACAATAACAAAAAGCAAACACAAAAAGAAAGGAAAAGAAAGTCAACAGATACATAACCGAAAAAGGACATTAGGAATGAAGAAGCAGATACGCCATTCTAAAAGCCTTTATTTGGTGTTAGACCAATCTATAATACCTTCAGGTCCCATAATTAAAGTAGTGCCAGTAGCCATGAAGAACTTATCTGCAGACTTGAGCTAATTTGAGAGGCGATAAAGAATTAAGGAGAAAATATCTTCGAAGGTCGCAGTTCCATCATTGAAGATTACCTTGTTCCTCATAAGCCATATACTCCAGCTAACACAACAAGAAAGCATAAACCAAGCCTTACGCTGGAATTTTCCGAACACTAGGTGTCTTGTGATTTCAAACTTTTCAAAATATTTTATGAAGTATATAAAAAATTTAAAGAATAGGAGGGAAATCATTGTTAACTAAACATCAATTCACAGTCTTTTGGTTTTGTTTTTTGAATTTTTATTATAATATTTTTTTAAAATTTATTTATATCAATTTTATCTTTTAAAATTAAAATTATTAAAAATTTAGCTTCGCAAATTTTTTTTTTTTACCTTTATATAAGGTAAGTGTAATTTACGGGTTTGTCAAGGCAACCTCGATTGCCTTAATTTACAAGTTTGATGGGTCTTTTTTTTTTTAATTAAACTTGATTTTTTTGTTTTCAATTTGTTTTTCTCATATAGTTAGAAAAAAATAATTTTAGCAAAAAAATCATCTTATTAAACTTTATAAAGTAACAAAAATTAAAAAGTGTCAGGAACACATTGCACCGTGAATGATAATATAGTAATTCATAGTGTTTTGCTTTCTTTTTTTTTGAATTTTTGTAATGATTTTTTTTCAATTTTTTTGTTGATTTCTTCTTTTAATATAGGAATTGTTAACAATTTGACTTCATAATTTATTTCTTTTTATTTTACCTTTCTTCTATAAGGCTAACATGGTTTTCATGTTCTCTAGAGTAACTCGGTTTGCCCTAATTTACGAGTTTAGTGAGATGTTTTTTTTTTAATTGAACTTGATTTTTTTTGTCATTTATTCTTTTCTCATATAGTTAAAAAAAATAATTTTATAAAAAAATCATGTTATTAAACTTTATAAAGTATATAGACCCACTCATAGGTTTAGCTAGCTAACTTGATTCACGTGTCTAACAAGTTTAACTTTTTAAAATTAGTTTTTTTTCATCCTTAGATATTGAGTTAATTGAGAATTTAGTTTCATAATTGGTTTCGTTTTGCCTTTTATGAGGTTTTCGTAATCTAAAAAAACATCTCGGTATTGAGTTGTTTTTTGATTTAGCAATCATCCATTTTTTTTCATCATATAGTTAAATAGAAAAACAAACTATAATCTTAGTGGAGTCCCACTACCAGAAAATCGGCAAAAACAAACAAAATTATTTGTCGGTAATTTTTACCGACGGATATAATTCTGTTTCTAATTTTTTCGCTCTATACCAAAGACCTTTTCTATCGGAAATAATTACTGACAACATAGATTCTGACAACAATTCGGTTGGTATATACCGAAATAATTATTCTGTCGGTATATACCAACCGAATTGCCGGCGGAATATATAGAATTTTGAAAAAACAAAAATAGTTTGATGTCGTTGAATTTTTTAGATGATTTTACCGATGGAATGATCGATGAATTCAAACCAAGATCTTTGTACAGTAATATGGCCCATTCGCCGTCTTCCGACGAATTGTGTGTCTTACACCGATAGAATTAATCCGTCGGTAAAACTGTTTACTAGTGTAGTATCCATGACCCAATTCACAAATTTAACGTCCTAGCCTGGCGTACCCGATTCACAAGTTTGATGAGTTTACCCACCAATAGAATTTGCTTTTTTTTTTTTTTAAATGATCTTTTAAATTTTTTAAATTTATTTTTTTTATTTCATCATTTAATATTGAATTGGTTAGGAAATGAACTGTATTATTGATTCTTGTTTGCTTTCTATGGATAATTGTCTCGAATAAGTGTCTTTTTATAGGTTGGTACTCAATTTTATGAGCATCTATTTTTATTATATAATTAAATAAAAAAGGTTTATAAGAAAAAATTACTAAATCTAATAAAGTCCATAACCTAGGTCGCGAGGGACCGAGGTCGATCCAATATGTCATTGCCTTAATATTTAAAAATAAAATTATCATCTTAATTTCTTTTTTAAAAGTTAAATCATGTTTTTTTCGATCATCAAGGTTGCATTTAAATCTATACAACTGATTATTAAATATGATAGCATGTAGCCTTAAATATTTTTTTATTTGACTATTAATGTTAGTATTGCTTTTATGATAATTATTTTTCAATCTTATATTTGTTTCAGGTCCATCATATTCATGACAAGAGTAATATTTTCGATCCTCTATCTTTTCTATCATTTAAAACTAAAGAAATGCTAATGTATTTTGTACTCCAGAAACTATTACGACTTAAATTATAATAATATCTTTTAAATAAAATGTCTGAACATAATTTATATTATATTATCATGTATTAAAGATTTCAATGTATGTTTATTTTTTTTTCTCATTTAAGTAATAATTAATACTCATTGTTATTATTTGGATATTTGAAAAATTATGGTTGTACCAATGAATGTTGTTGAAAATTGAGACCGAGAATGATTGAGTCGTGATTGAATAATGATCAATAGAAATGCATAGGTTGTTTGTCGATAACTTGAGACTTTCCAGTACAGAGAAGACCATGCTGATATTTCAATAGAAATTTTGGCGAACCTTGTATGACTTTGTTTTTTTTGTTTTTTTTTAAGATTTACCATGTTTTTTTTACCCTTCAAAGCATCTGATGGAAAATTCAAGGATTGGAATATTGATGTGAATTTGGAAACATATTGTAGAATGGTCGCACACGACAGAGAGCCAGGACTAATCCTTCCCTATACAGAGAAGATGGTATAATTCATTGTATGGTAGTGAACCATAGGGGCATCCATTGACGGCTACTGCCTCCCACCTACGTACATGCAGCGTCACCTGACTTTAAGAAGGGTGAATCAGCAGGGCATCAGGTTGATTCCCGGGGCAGCAGAGGGGCAGAGAAAAGATGATAGACCACCACCGATGGCACTGATAGTTGTGCCTAACCTATATTCATATCTTACCTTCATGGAGCAGCTAGTTAGGGCTATGGCAGCATGAACATCCAATACCGCTCCTGGACCGGAGAGGGTGGTCACTTTGTAAGGAAGACACTGAAGTCGCATAGCCCTAACATTGGTTGAGAAAATTAAAAAGGACTATAGATCAGATGCAGATGTCAGAAGAAATACGGGTAAATTGTATGACCTAGTTGTTGCCTGAGAGTACCCACGTTTAATGGAAGACTATAAGAGGACGATTGATGGTGATGAAACTTTCAATACAATTGAGATATTAGAAGCTCTGACGTGGTTCAACTTGAAACTTTAATAAATTAAAGAACCTTAAGCACATTCATTTACACAAATATTAAAAAAAAATCAGAAAATCTTGATTTTAGATAACAGAAGATCTTACTCCGTCAAGTCATGCTCTATAAAAGCAGACAATATATATATATATATATATATATATATATATATATATATATATATATATATATATTGATAAAACCAGAATACAAGTTGTAAAAATCAAAGCAGACGATAATAAGAATGGTAAGTTAATTAGTGAAGTTTTAAGTTTGTTTTTTTAAAAATTATTAGTTCAAGTTTTATAAATTTCAGGGTTACTAAAATTTATATAATTATTAATTTTAAAATTTATATAATTATTAATTTTAAAATTTATTAAATTAATTAAAATATATTTAAATTAATTCGTATACTCATATTAATAATAATAAAAAAAATAATCAAAGCAGACGGAAGATACACAGGCATTGACAGCTAACAAAACCTATAGACAAGAACACTGTTTTGTATTTGTGGCCAATTCTGACATCGATTCGGAATACATCCTTCTGTATCCTCCTTTTTGCTGGCGTTGGCTCACGTATCATCAATAAAAACAAATACCCTTCCCAAATGTAAGAAAGTTTGACACGTTTAATTAACTAAAACTTTCAATAGACACGTGCATGTTCTGGGCTAATCAAATTTTTTCCATGAATGGTTACTTATACATGTAAAAAAATCAATATTAATTTAATAATTTAAATTCTTAAATAAAATTTCAAAATATAAATTATATTATTTTTTAATATATTTTTTTAAATTAAAACTCTTTAGGGTTGAAATTTTTTAAAACTAGTATTATCTTACACTTTATTTTTATAAAAAAATTAAAAATAATGATATTCAAACTCGTAATCATTTTATTATCAAAAATTTGATATCATATTAAAAAATTATATTAATATAATAATTTAAATTATTAGATGAGATTTCAAAATATAATTTATATTATCTTTTAACAATATATATATACCCAAAAATATTGACATAAAAGATTAAAGATCACATGTATATCAATTAATGTTTAGAATCACAATTCAATTCTATGTCATAATTAAACATTTTACTACAAAGACTTCAGAGTAATATTATATTTCTAGGATAATGCAAAGATTAAACCAATTTACGATCAACTCCTCACAGCTCCTCTATAAGAGCACCTTGAGACTTCAATTCTTGAAGACAAGCCAAAGAAGCAAGAAAGCAAGCAAAATGGTGCCTTCAAGTTCTCTCATACTTTCAATCCTTCTGGTCCTACTCCTATCTCCATTTATAGTTTCACATGCACTACAGGATAGGTTTCTGAAATGTCTCTCAAGAACTTCAGAATCATCATTTCCTTTCTCCACTGTCTTCTATACTCCGAAAAACTCTTCCTTCACTAGTGTTTTACAATATTCTGCTCAAAACCTCAGGTTCACCTTGCCTTCAGTACCGAAACCTGAGTTTATCTTCACTCCTTTACAAGAATCTCACATCCAAGCTGTTGTTATTTGCTCTAAGCAGCTTGGAATTCACCTTAGAGTCCGTAGCGGAGGCCATGATTTTGAGGGACTCTCTTATGTTTCAGAAATTGAGTCACCTTTCATTGTTGTGGACCTTGTCAAGCTCCGGTTCATCAGCGTTGATATAGAGCACAACAGCGCGTGGGTTCAGGCGGGTGCCACCAATGGCGAATTTTACTACAGAATTTCTGAGAAAAGCAACACTCATGGCTTCCCAGCTGGTACTTGCACAAGTTTAGGTATGGGTGGGCACATTTCAGGAGGTGCATATGGTGCCATGTTGCGAAAATATGGCCTTGCAGTCGACAATGTCGTTGATGCACATATAATTGATGTTCATGGAAGACTTCTAGACCGAAAAGCCATGGGCGAAGATCTTTTTTGGGCCATCAGAGGAGGCGCAGGTGGCAGCTTCGGAATCGTCACCGCCTGGAAGGTAAAATTAGTTCCTGTACCATCAGCTGTGACAGTATTCACAGTTACCAGGACGTTAGAACAAGGTGCAACTAAACTCCTCTATAGATGGCAACAAATTGCTGATCAAGTACTAGACGAGGATCTTTTCATCAGAGTTCAAATTCGGACAGCTAATGTCAGTGGTCAAGGTAAAAGAACTATCACCACCTCTTACAATGCCATGTTTCTTGGTGACGCCAACAGGCTTCTCCAGGTAATGAAACACAGCTTCCCTGAATTGGGTTTGACACGACAGGATTGTATCGAAACAAACTGGATCAATTCTACTGTATATATGTCTGGCTTTGCAAATAATACTCCTCCTGAAGTTCTCCTTCAAAGAATTAACATGGACAGGGCCTACTTCAAAGGCAAATCTGACTATGCCAGAAAACCCATACCTGAAAAGGCACTTGAAGGGTTATGGGAGAAGTTATTTGAAGCAGAGAGTCCTCTAGTAGTGTTCACTCCTTATGGTGGAATGATGAACCGAATTTCAGAATCTCAGACTCCTTTCCCTCATAGAAAAGGTACCAAGTTCATGATCCTTTACTGGTCCAGCTGGCAAGATGCAACGGAAAACGTTGCAGAGCATATAAATTGGACTAGGAGGGTTTACAGTTACATGACACCTTATGTCTCAAAGAATCCTAGGGAAGCATATGCTAATTACAGGGATCTTGATCTGGGCATGAACAGAAATTCTAACACAAGTTTTGCGGAAGCGAGTGTTTTTGGTTCTAAGTACTTCAAGGATAACTTCTACAGGTTGGTGCATGTGAAGACCAAAGTTGATCCTGATAATTTCTTCAGGCACGAACAAAGCATCCCACCTCTTCCACTGCACATGCGATAAAGAAATTGAAGTGGAATTCATCTCCAGCAAAGCTTAGTTGGATCACTACTTTCACAAGTCTTGATCGATCTTTTTTTTATATATATACTTTAGCTAAATAAAGAAATGCCATGTTATGCAATCATGCCGTCTGGGTATTTTTTATTATAAATAAAAGCTTTGCATTAAATAGTCCAATTTTGAAGAAGAATGCTGACAAATGTTTAAAATAAAAATGATCAACAAGGAAACACTATTCTTGACGTTTGGCGGTTTTGCCACTGTTTTCATCAAACTTACGAAGTTAAAATTAAAATTAAATTGAGAGAGAGAGAGATTCACGGTTTATTGTCCAATATATATCACAACTAGAAAATTATCAAATACAAATCTAAATACTGAAAAAAAAAACTCGTCAATAATTCACAATGACTTTTATTGACGAAATATTTCCTCGCTATTTCTCTCAGTATACACTGATATAAATTTTTTACTAGTTGGAAATATAGTTGGAAATAAAGAAATGAAAAAAATAAAGTGTCATTATTACAAACAAAATTACCGAGAAAATATATTATTTACTAGTACTCATCAGTGAATCTGTCGATAATATTTATATTATATATTGACAGATGACCCCCCTTTCCCCCTCCCTAGTTTCTTCTTCTTCTTTTTTATTTTGTAGAAAACAACACACAACACCCACATATTTTGTCACAAATCAAGTTATTATCATCATTACAAATCTAGTCACCCCAACGCTAAGTATGTCAGCAACCCTATTCTGGTTCAATGGTTTTTTAATATTTACAACATCAAGTAACAAAACTACCCATTTTTTTTTGTTGTAACCCATTTTTAAAATATTGATTTTTTTTTTTTTGCATTTTGATGTAGTATATGTAATTCTTTGTGTGTATACCTGTTTTATAGTGTTTTCCTATAGATATTCATTATATGATTTGTGTATGTTATGGTTTGTTTGAAATTTTAAAAAATTATATTTCTTTGTCATTTGATGAAACTGAGTTTAATTTTGTAACTTAGGTGTTTTATAATAAAATAAATTGTCATACTCGGACATCACGTGGCCTTTAAGTTTCTATGATAGAAAAAACAAATATCTATCATTTTTGGGCTGGATCTAGCCCAACTGTATGGGCTGGGCTAGACCCAACGACTGGCCCTGTCAATGGCCCAAACTAGTAACCCAACTTTGGTTTTTTTTTGCGTGCACCCGTGAATTAATTCAGGCGTGCATGCATCGTGAAAGAGTAATTAAAATTGAGGGGGAAGGAAACGTAAAGAACTTACCATTGCATTATAGCTCATACTTCGTTACTGGCGTTTATGGAAGAAGATTGGCACTCGTCTTTCTGCTCTTGGTCTCCCATCTCCTCTACACAGTGAGATTTTCTGCTTATCTTCCCAGGATAACGATAAGGTCTTGGACTTTGTGATTTGGTCGAATTGGGACACCAATAGTCTTGCCATTGCTAGACTATTAGTGGTGGTTTCCTTGATATTTTAATGGCGTATTGTGGGATGAAAGAGGACTTAAAACATTGGGTGACCTTGGATGTGGTGTTGGGTAGGATGCGCACACCATCTTTTTGCTCTTCTTTCCCTTTTTCGCAGGCGGATTTCAATTCCAGAGGAATAAGAAGAAACAGTACATGTAGAAACAACATCATTTTCGATTGAGTTGGTCATTCTTCAGTTTGGACATTGAAGTTCTAATATCTTATCAGGCCTTTATTCAAGGAATTTTTTTTAAAAAAAAATTACCCCTGGATTAATTGCAATTGGACCCTGCTTTCCAGCGCTATTTACAAAACAGTTTTTGGTTTCTAATTTAGTTCTTAATTGACTCTTTAACTTTTAATTCTTTCAAAATTACCCTTGAAAAAAAAAATTCAACTACCTATTGTACCCCTGCATTTTCACTTTGGTCCTTGGACTTTAATTCTTGCAATTTTGACCCAAATCATCCCCAAAAATTTGATATTTCTTTAATTAAGCCCTTGATTTTATTAATTAAACAAATTTCAAGTTCAATTAAGTCCCCAAACTTATCAATTCTGTTAATTTCTACTGAAATTGACTTCTAGATTTATAATTTCACCCTCATTAATCCTCAAAACTTTCAATTTGTTTTGTCTTGACCCAAATTTTATTTTATTCTTCATTCATTTCTTTTTTCCATTTCATTCAGTTTTTTAATATATAAAATAAAAAAAAGAATAAAAAATTGTGTTATGACATAAATAATGGCTTATATAAGAGGTACATTTCATATTTTATCAATTTTATTATTAATTTGAAAATCTCAACAAATTTAAAGGAATTTGAACTTTTGTAGAAAATTAATAATGATTTAAGAGTATTGTTAAAATAGATTGAATAAGTTTGAGGTAAACTAATGATAATTAATTATATAGTTGGACATCGATAATTTGTTTAGTTCATATTATTAATTAATACATGTTGTCATCAATATTTTATACAAGTTTCAAATGTATTGTTGTAACCCAATTTTGGATTCACCAAGATTTTCTCGAATGTTATTTTATTTCTATTATTATTTATAAATATAAAAAAAATAAGAAAAAGTTTAAAATTCAAAAAATATTTTTTCTCGAGTCAACCGCATCTTTCCATCAAAAAAGAGTTCACTGGGTCAATACGAGTCAAACCATGTCGACCAGGGTAAAAATAAGTTTTTGGGCTGTTTCAGGTCAAAACCATCATTTTCGACCAAAACCGATGTTGTAACCCATTTTTGGGTCCCCGCAAAAAAAATAAAAAATAAATAAATAGCCAAAGGAGGTTAGAAAAATAACAAGGGGGGGAAGCGCTCAAAAAATGGTCAGAAAATTGGTCCAGGAGGTTAAAAATACAAAGATTGGATTTTTGGCAGTATATTCTTGAAGGATGGGAGCCCTATTTAGAAGGAAAATTTGAATTTTTGAGGAAAAAGCCTAAATTTGGAGGTTTATGGACATGATTGGATTTTTAATGGTTTTTTAGGGGTTTTGATTGCGAGAAAAATTGATTTTTAAATCAATTTGGGCTTTAATTAGAAGAAATTTAAGTTCTGGGGCCAAAATATATTTTTTAGGAATTTATTAGGCCAAATCAGGGGCTTAATTGCATGAATTTGGAAGTTTAATGGCCAATTAAGGGCTAAATTGCGAAAATCCGAAACCAGGGACCAATTTGGAAAAGGCGTGAATATAGAGGGAGCTGTATTGAATTGATTCAGGGGCCTAATTGAAGAAATTAGAAGTTTATTGATCAATTAAGGGCTAAATTGCATAAATCAGAGGCTAAGGACCAAAGTGAAAAACGCGGCCAACTATGGGGGCAGGGACCGAAATTGGTAAGGACGCAATTGAAAAGAAAAAGATGATTGAGGGCTGATTTGGAATTTAGCGCGTTCTGGCGCCATTTTTTAAATGAAACGGCGCGTTTTATCCAAAACGACGTCGTTTTGAACGGCACTGTTCCCCTTTCTTCCCCGCCTAACATACAGCAGTAAAGAAGGAAAAAAAAAAGAATGTATATTTTATGGCGTTGGTCCCTCCAGCCCACCGATTGGCCGACCACCTACCGCACCGCCAAAACTGAGGGAGGCACGCCTGGACAGCCAAGCCCGACCAGCCGCCGTATGACCCCACGATGAGAAGAAAAAAACACATGCTCACGGGCTATAAATGGAGGAAGAACAGCAGGAGAAAAGGGAGGAGAAAGAAGAAAAAAAAAGAGAAAAACAGAGGGGAGGGCTGACAGATTATTGAAAGATAACCGTGAGGGAGAGAGAGAGAACCAAGCTTTTGGAGAGGGACCGAAAGGGAGAAGAAAGCTGAGAACAACGTGAGAGAGGGGTTGTAGAAGAGAGGAAGGAAACTGAAGAAGAAGACAGAGGAAGAAGAGTAGCAGAACAGAGAGAAGGAACAACGAAAAAACTGACCCAAGGTGACGGTGAACAGAAACAGAGGAGAGAAAGAAAGAGGACAGCCGCCGACTACACCGCCTCTGCCGCCTCCGCTGCCGCCAGCGTCGCCACCATTCCAGGTACTCGTCTTCCCCCCTGTTGCCTTTCGTTTATACATTCAGTGGTTTTTTTCATTCTTTGCATGCAGAACGTGAATCACGTTCTGCAACAAAGAATGAAAATAATTCGGTAGTTACTGTGCTGGGCACAGTAACTACCTTATTATTTGCTGGTTACTGTGTGGCTAACACAGTAACCAGCCTTTTGGTTGGTGGGCTGGAACATCAGCCCAGCCCACGCGGCTGGGCTGAGTCCAGCCCACAGTATATGGGCCGGGTCAGGCCCATTCCAGGATGGATGGGCTAGATCCGGCCCAGTTTTTTATTTATTTATTTATTTTTGTTAATTAAATTGGTTTTTTTTGTTTTTTTTGTAATTTTACAAGTTTCCCGTGTATTTTTGATCAATATCAAGCAGCATTTTTTTATGTTGGGAAAAAATATAAATCCGGTATTAAAATACCCCGTTTTCGTCCCGTGGTACTGTTCATACGGTACTGTTCACCCCGCCCATTCAAAAAAAAAATCAAAAAATATTTGTAGTTTTTATGTCATTTTGATTAATATCGGGCAGTATTTTACATCACAAAATACAAATTCGGTGTTGAAATACCCGGTTTTCGACTTTCAAGAATACAAAAAACAAATAAAAAAAAAAAAATTTGTACATACGGCCAAGTGTCTCAAAACTAAAAATTCATATTGTATTTTTTTCATACACCAAAAAAAAAAAAAGTTTTAGCATGCATTTTGGCTTTAATAACCAGTTTATTAAAGTCAAGAGAACATTGGCCAAAATTTCAAAAAAAACAAAAAAATTTTTATTTTGTTTATCTCACAAAAAAATTTTCTGAATTGTCACAATTATCAGAGGGAGATTGCTCTAGAGTTGATGCAAGGAAGCTTCCAGTAGTCAAAGACTTGAATTGCGTAGCATATGAGATGAAGAGAATATTGGTCCATAGCTAGAACATTGATGAGACGGCATTTTCCGGAAAGTATGGGCGGTTGCTAGAAATTACAAAGATAGAAGTATTGAACCCAGCAATCAAAGCCTTGATGAACTTTTGGGATCTCGATTACAGATGTTTTTCCTTTGGAAATGTGGATTTGTGTCCCACTATAGAGGAGTATGGAATGTTGACAGAGTTTCCCAAACATCTGCACAGGGTTTATTTTCCTTTGAGAAATGACAAGGTGATTCCTGAGTTGTCAAAGTTGCTGAAGATTCCACATTTGAGCAGATTTTTAGAGAAGAATGGCAGCGGTTTCAAATGGAAATCTCTAGAGGTTGAACTAGAAAGGAAAAAAGAACAATACGGGTCCATGCTAGAAAGAGACAGGTTAATCGCTTTGGGAATATATGGTCTTGTGTTATTTCCAAGCTTAATAGGGGTTATAAGTCTAGAAGCTGCTGCTGCATTTGTGGAATATGAAAATACTCATGTCAACCCTACAACCGCCATCTTAGCTGAGACCTTTCTGACCCTCAACCATTTTAGGAAGACAGGGAAAGGCGTAGTGAGATGTTGTATTCAGTGATTATACATCTGGATGGTAAGCCATGTTGAAACGAAGAAGCCGATCTTTAATAATTTTTGGTGGTTTAACCAAAAACCCTTGAAGATAGTGGAGGAAGAAGAATGGGGGAACCTAGGTGATCAAGGTTGGATGAAAAAACTACAAGAGTTACCAAGTAGCAACTTTAATTGGAAGGCCCCTTGGGTTAAGTCGGTTGATGTCATAGTAAGTTGTGGACAAAAATGTTGGGTACCTTTAATTAGGATTACAGGTTATGTCAGCTATGCTCCGGCTCTGGTGATAAGACAATTGGGCGGCATACAACACATCCCAAGAACTGTAGGACTTGCTGAATTTTTCGGGTTTTTTAAGGATCAATCCGTGCGAGAAGTGCTCGAGACTATCAAACAAGATTGGAGCCATTTGACTGTAATTCAAAAGGAGTCTGAAAGGATGAGAGACCCTAGCTCAAGTGAAGGATATGAAAAGTGGAGGAATGTGACCCCAGCTGTCGCTCCTAAAAAGCCATGTTCTGAAGATAGGCCTTCACGAATTATAGATGGGTCGTTGAAAAGAAAAAAAGGTTTAGAATTGGGAAGACCTTATGAAGCAATTAGAAAGGCTCCAAATAGAATTGGGAAAAAGTAAGGGAGATAAAGCAGCATTAGAAAGTATGATGATGGAAGCATTGAAAGCCGACTTCAACGACTATCAAGAGAATATTGGGTTCAATCAGGATAAATTCTTGCATGTTCAAACAGAGTTGTTAGACTGAAATGAGAGGTATGATGAGTTAAACAAGAAATATGTGATGATGGAAAGTAGGCTAGTTGAGTTGCAAGAGTTTGAAAGAAAGGGGAAAGAAGAGGAGCTTGTTGAGGCAGATTTGGTAGCTAAGAAAAATGAAATTAGGATGTTGAAGGTGAAGTTTGACAAAGAACGAGAAAAGGTAAAGCAGTTGACCGAAAGGTTGAAAGCTTCAGAAAGACATAAAGAACAGATCGACACCAACAACAATACATTGAATCGGAACAACATGTTACTTATGGAGAAGATGGCCAAAGTAGACGAGCAAATGGATGAAGCTGCTATTCATGCACGGATCATTAGAGCCAATGCTCGAAGGGTGGGGAGAGACATCTTTCGTTATCGACAAAGCTTGGCTAAGACAGATGCATTCTTAGAAAAAATTGAGAATCAAGGCCTTGCTTTCCTACCAGTGGCTAGAGATATGGATGAAGATGAAGATTGATGTATTTTGTTCCTTTTTTTTTTTCCTCTTTTCAAGAGATTGTATTAGCCAATATTATAAATGAAAAGGGGCCTTGACCCATCTTTTGTGGAAGAAATTCTCCTATAGAGTAAGGATAAGCCTACCAAAGCAGCAACATGAGCAAAACTACTCCTGATAATAAATTTGACAAAAAGAGTCCATGCCCATTACACAAGAAGAAATGCCGGCCATCAATCGATTTTTTTGAAAAAAGCAAACTCACATTACATATGCATCATGCATTGTTCTTTACCATACATTCATTTATATTTTTCCACCATTCCAGATCGTGAAACATAGGTCCCCCTTCCAAAGTCCACCACACTAGGCTAAGATCAAGAATGGAGAATGAAGAGAGGGCCATCCTAGAATCCCGCTACCAAAGTGAATTGGAATCCGTAAGGAATGAAGTTGCCCGAATGACCAATCTGCCTGAGCAGCTTTTAAGAGCCAAAAACGGGGAGGGAACGTCTACCCAACCACCTATAGGAGCACCACCAGCTCATGCCCCAGGGTTATCTCAGAACTTGGGGGCAGATTCAGTAACGGGGCAGCACTTTGCACCTGCCATTCCCATTCAGCCCCCTCAAGCTCACATCACTGTAGATTTAACCGCAGATGGGCCTTCCGATAATAGGTCCACTGGTTTTATGAACGATGACAAGATATCAGCTTTGGAAGAAAGGTTGAGAGTAGTCGAAGGAAGTGACTGGTTTGACCCCATGCGAGCATCTGAAGTATGCTTGGTACCAAACATCACGGTACCAAAAGACTTTAGGATACCGGAGTTCATAAGGTACACTGGGTTGGAATGCCCAAACACTCACCTCCAATCGTATTGCAATAAGATGGCTGAGGTGATTCATGATGATAAGCTGTTAATCTACTTTTTCCAAGACAGTCTATCGGGCTCCGCACTAAGCTGGTACATGAGGCTGGATAATGCCAGGATTAAGAAATGGAAGGATTTAGTCGAGGCTTTCCTAAAGCAATACAAGTTCAATTTGGAAATTGCTCTAGACCGAACAAGCCTTATGTCAATGGAAAAGAGAAGCCAAGAGTCAGTAAGGGCTTATGCGCAAAGATGGAGGGACGAGGCCACGCATGTGCAACCCCCTTTGATAGAAACGGAGATGGTGACTTTGTTCGCCAATACATTTAAGGCACCCTACTATGAGCATTTAATGGGTAGCTCATCTCAACATTTCTACGATGCTGTACGTGTGGCAGAAAGAATAGAGCAAGGAATTAAGGCTGGGCGCATAGCAGACCCTTTAGAGAAGAAAGGTTTTATGGGAAGGAAAAGAGAAGGTGACGTCAACAATTTGGAAGGCGGGTACAAAGGCAAAAAAGTGAATCACCAAAACCCACAAATGCCTACCCATCACATAAACCTTACCAAACCTTTTAACCCCAATCATCAATCAAACACCCAAAACAACCACCAAAGGCCATTTACAAGATACACTTCAGAACAGTTACCTCCATTACCCATGCCTTTAAAAGACTTGTATGCTAAATTGTTGAGCATTGGACAGATAGCTCCGGTCCTTCTACCGCCAATCCAACCACCCTTTCCTATATGGTATAAACCCGAACTAACTTGCGAATACCATGCCGGCAATCCGGGGCATGGAATTGAAACCTGCTACGCCTTTAAAAGGAGATTATTAGAGCTTATCAAAAGGGGGTGGGTATCCTTCGAAGACATGCCCAGCATCAATTCAAATCCATTACCTAATCATGCTGCAAGTAATAGTGGAGTGGGCATGATAGAAGTTGGGAATCAAAGCAAGGCGTTAAAGGTATCCATGAAGGGGTTATATGACATGTTGTTAAAATCAGGATTTCTCGAGATAAATGTCAAAGCCCATTTGGAGGGATGTGACTATTGTGAGTTCCATGGGATAGAGGGACATCATATTGAAGACTGTATCGAGTTTCGCGAGAAGGTTGCGAAAATGATGACGTTGGGAGAATTGAGGATCGAACCCATGGAAGACAGTCGTGGGGTGAGTATGATGGAGGGTCAAGATAAGATGTCCAGAGTATGTAGGGTCCAACCAACGGCTAATGGACCACCAAAATTAATCTTGGCTAAACCTTCCTACACCAAAGGAAACCATAATGCCATGCCTTATAATTATGGTTTTGCTGCCAACATTCAAACCCCTCTTCCTTTGTTCCAAACTGAAAACAATGGGTTAACTCGGAGTGGCCGGTGTTTCACTCCCGAAGAGTTGAGGAAGGCAAAAGGCAAAGAAGTGGTAGATCTTGACAAAGCAACAGAAGTTAATAAGCCAGTAACTGAAGAGGAGTCAAATGAATTTTTGAAGTTGATAAAACATAGTGAATACTGCATAGTGGATCAACTAAAAAAGACTCCGGCTAGGATCTCCCTAATGTCTTTGATACTCAGCTCTGAGCCACATCGGAACGCTTTGCAAAAAGTTTTGAATGAGGCGTATGTACCCCAAGACATTGAACAGAAAACCATGGAGCATTTGGTGGGGAGAATCCACGCAACTAATTACCTCTACTTCACGTCTGTTGAGCTTGATGCTGAAGGTACCGGACACAACAAGCCTTTATACATTACTGTTAGGTGCAAAGACTGCCTAATAGGGAAGGTGCTCGTCGATAATGGCTCGGCTCTTAATGTGTTGCCAAAGCATATTTTGAAAGAAATGCCGATCGATGCATCTCATATAAAGCCAAGTACCATGGTGGTCAGAGCATATGACGGCTCACCTCGACCAGTAATGGGGATTTTAGAAGTGGAGCTATATATGGGGCCGCAAATGTTCTTAATAACATTTCAAGTTATGGACATCCACCCTTCCTATAGTATGTTGTTAGGGAGACCTTGGATCCATGCGGCTGGGGCGGTAACTTCATCATTACACCAATGCTTGAAGTATATCATGAACGGGATGTTGGTGACTGTCAAGCTGAGGAAACAATCTCCATGATAAAGAATGTAGCCATACCTTTTATTGAGGCGGAAGATTGTAAGGATGATAATATCCATGCTTTTGAGATTGTAAACACTGACTGGGTACCTGAAAATACAGTACTAAAAAAGCCAAAGATCTCAGAAGCAGCAAGGATGGCAGCTCATTGTTTCTTGGAACATGGGATCCTTTTTTTGTATAATCTTATAACTAAGGTACCAAAATGGGCTAACCTGACAAAGATGAAATGTGCTGATCAAAGATTTGGGCTGGGGTATAAACCTACAAAAGAGGATCATCAATGGGCTGCTAGTCGGAGAAGGGAAAGAAGAATGGCTAGGATTGAAGGGAGAGAGCCTGAAGAAGAGAAGCTTGAAATCCCTCCCCTTAGAGTGACATTCCCAAAAGTTGCATATGTAATGCAACCCGATAAAGGAGCAGAAAGCCTTGGTCAACAACTATCAAATATGAGCATAAACACCTTGGAAGAGGATGAAGTGGAAGGAGGTAACATGAAGACGGTAGCAGGAAGGGAGGATGAAGCACTGCCACAACTGACTATCCACACCCTGGAAGAAGTCTCTGCTAAAACCTTCATCCGAAAGCTAGCCGATGGCGAGAAGTTTCAAACTGGGTGACTCAAGAAGCCCCAGTAGTGTTTAAAATGTAAACCAACTTTGTCTGCTTTAAACATGCTTTTGTCATTGCTTTTGTTTGCTTTATCTTCCCTAGTTGACAATCAAGGCTCATGATGTCAATTAGATTTTGTCGTTGTCTTTGAGCCCATCTTTTGTTTGAAGTAATGAGATCATGCGTTTTCCAAATTTGTCCCTTTATCTGTGCATTTACACCAACACTTTCCGCTTTCAGGAACCCTGAAAGCGGATCTTCCACAACATCACATACACTTAGCATCGAGAATGAATGGCCAAACTTTAACGAACATGTTATCACCATGGAAGGAGAAGAATGGGATGAAAGCAATGTTAAGGAATTTACAAAGTTAGTAGAGCAACATGAACAAACCTGGGAACCAGCTGCGGAAGAACTAGAAACCATAAACGTGGGTAATGATCAGATTAAAAAAGAATTGAAAATAGGGACCTTAATCACTCTTGAGGAAAGAATAAAAATAAAGGCCCTCTTACAAGAATATGTAGATGTTTTCGCTTGGTCCTACGAGGATATGCCTGGTTTGGATAGAAATATCGTCGTGCATAAGATACCGCTGGAGGAAGGTTGCAAGCCAGTCAAGCAAAAGTTGAGAAGAGCTCACCCGGATGTTTGGATCAAAGTTAAGACAGAACTCGAGAAGCAATGGAATGCAGGCTTTCTGGAAGTAGTCAAGTATCCACAATGGGTATCCAACATTGTTGTCGTACCAAAGAAGGAGGGAAAGATTAGAGTCTGTGTGGATTTCCGAAATTTGAATAAAGCTAGCCCCAAGGATGATTTTCCATTGCCACATATAGATGTTTTGGTGGACAATGATGCACGTAGTTCCACATATTCCTTTATGGATGGTTTCTCGGGATACAACCAGATAAAGATGGCTCTAGAAGATAAGGCAAAAACTACTTTTGTTACACCATGGGGAACCTTTTGCTACAAGGTTATGCCGTTTGGTTTGAAGAATGCAGGAGCCACTTATCAGAGAGCCATGGTGACTTTATTCCATGATATGATGCATAAGGAAATTGAGGTGTATGTAGATGATATGATTGCCAAGTCCAAGAGGGAAGACGACCATGTAAAGGTTTTGAGGAAGTTATTCGAGCGTTTGAGAAAATATGAACTGAAGCTCAACCCTGCCAAATGTTCGTTTGGAGTTAAGTCAGGAAAGTTGCTCGGATTCATAGTAAGTGATAAAGGTATAGAGGTGGATCCTGATAAGGTGAAAGCCATCCAATCCATGCCATCCCCAAAGACGGAGAAGGAGGTGAGAGGATTCTTGGGAAGATTGAACTATATTGCCAGATTTATAGCTCAGCTAACCACAACGTGTGAACCTGTCTTTCGGCTATTGAGGAAAAAGAATCCTGGGATTTGGAATGAGGAGTGCGAGGAGGCATTCAATAAAATCAAGCAATACTTACAAAATCCGCCTTTGCTTGTTCCTCTTGTATCAGGAAGGCCTTTAATACTATATTTGACAGTAACTGAAACAGCTATGGGGTGTGTATTGGGTCAGCATGATGAAACTGGAAGGAAAGAGAGGGCCATTTATTACCTTAGTAAGAAGTTCACCGAATGTGAGTCTAGATACACGGTGATAGAGAAACTCTGTTGTGCATTGGTATGGGCGACAAAAAGATTGCGACATTACATGTTGTACCACACCACTTTGTTGATTTCAAAGGTTGATCCACTAAGGTACATCTGTGACAAGCCCTATCTCTCAAGTCGAATTGCAAGGTGGCAAGTTCTGTTGTCAGAATATGACATAGTTTATACAACAAGGAAAGCCGTGAAAGGAAGCGCCATTGCAGACCACTTGGCTGATAATGCGGTGGAAGATTATGAGCCATTAGATTTTGATTTCCCTGATGAAAATGTATTATCAGTAGTGGGAGAAGAGAAGACAGATTGGTGGACCATGTTTTTTGATGGAGCAGTAAATGTTTATGGTAATGGGGCCGGTGCGGTGATCATCTCTCCGGACAAGAAACAATATCCAGTTTCAGTTAAATTATGTTTTGAATGTACCAACAATACTGCAGAATATGAGGCTTGTATCTTGGGTTTAGAAGAAGATCAGAAAGATACATGTATATGGGGACTCAATGTTGATTATCTGTCAGGTGAAAGGAGAGTGGCAAACAAAGGAAGAAAAGTTGAGGCCATACCAGGAATATTTATCCACACTGTCAGAAGAATTCGAAGAGATAAGGTTCACCCATCTAGGAAGAGAATGGAACCATTTTGCGGATGCTTTGGCCACATTAGCTGCTATGGCAACAATGGATCTCAGGCATAAGGTACATCTCGTACACATAGACATCAGAAATAACCCAGCTCATTGCTACTCAGTTGAAGGAGAGGTAGATGGAAAGCATTGGTACTATGATATCAAGAATTTGTTGCAAAATCAGGAATATCCAGTAGGAGCTTCGAAGATGGATAAGAAAACCCTAAGAAGGCTGGCCATGGATTTCTACCCGGACGGAGAGATTCTGTACAAAAGATCATTTGATGGAACTTTGCTAAGGTGTTTGAATGAGACAGATGCTAAAAATGCTTTACGGGAGGTGCATGAAGGGATTTGTTCAACTCATGCTAACGGGCATATGGTAGCAAGGAAGATACAAAGGGCCGGTTACTTCTGGATGACATTAGAAAAAGACTGCATCGACTATGTCAGGAAATGTCACAAGTGTCAGGTACATAGTGATAAGGTCAATGCACCTCCAACCCCTCTGATTAACCTAACATCTCCTTGGCTATTTCCGATGTGGGGAATTGATGTGATTGGACCAGTTAACCCAAAAGCCAGCAATGGGCATAGATTCATCCTCGTAGCTATTGACTACTTCACGAAATGGGTAGAAGCCAGTTCGTATGCTTATGTAACACAGAAAGTGGTGAAGAAGTTTATAGAAAAAGATTTGATTTGTCGCTATGGTCCACCAGACAAGATAGTGACCGATAATGCACAGAATTTCAATAGCAAAATGATCGTGGAGCTTTGCACCAAGTGGAAAATCAAGCATTCAAATTCCTCACCATATAGGCCCAAGATGAATGGTGCCGTGGAAGCAGCCAACAAGAACATCAAGAAAATTATTCAGAAGATGGTAATCACTTACAAGGATTGGCATGAGATGTTGCCGTTCGCTCTCCATGCATATCGCACTGCCGTAAGGACCTCGACAGGAGTTACTCCGTATGCTCTGGTATATGGAATGGAGGCGGTGATGCCTTTGGAAGTAGAAATACCTTCGTTGAGGGTTTTAATGGATTCAGGGTTAGAAGAAGCTGAATGGGCCAAAGTAAGATATGAACAGTTAAACCTGATCAGTGAAAAGAGGTTGGCTGCAATCTGTCATCACCAACTTTACCAGAAGAGGATGGCCAAGGCATATGACAAGAAGGTCCGACCTCGCATATTCCAGGAAGGAGATCTAGTGCTAAAGAAACTATTGGCTTTACCGGGAGAAGATCGAAGCAAATGGGCCCCAAATTATGAAGGTCCCTATATAGTGAAGAAGGCTTTCTCAGGAGGAGCTTTGAAGTTGTCCAGAATGGATGGAGAAGATCTAGCCAGACCTGTGAATTCTGATTCTGTAAAGAGATATTATGTTTAATGTGTTCAGCTTTCTCCTAAAATCAATAAAGCAAGTTTGGCCATGATTTCTTTGTGTAAAGAACCCTTTTTTTCATTACATGGATCTCACAATGCGTAATTTGTTTCTTTCCGAAAAAAATCTCTCGAAAGAATCGGTTTTGTGCATGATTACAAGGAATATATCATAAAACGCTCAAAAATGAAATTTAAGCTCTTCCTAGTAAAAAGGTGACTGAACCAAGCAAACCCTAAAGCTAACCATATGATGAAACCCTGCCCCTGATAGCATGTTTCCTTCCAAGATAAGAACAAGGTTTATCAATCCTAATAATGTGCGTTTTGAAATGAGGAAAGGCCATCTTTGTCATCCCTTCACTTTCTAAAAATTTTATCCTTTGTAGTCCCCATTTGAGCCGGATTGAGTTTCTTCTTTATGAAAACCCGACTAAGACCACACCCTACACTGGGGGCAATAAGAGATCTTTTGTTAAGGATGAAAACAATGGTAAAAAAAAAAAAAGAGAAAGAAAAGGGTTGACAAAACACAAAAAAAGGAGAGAAAGAAACGAGGACTTAGATATTTGGAAGTTAGAACCCCACAATTGGGGGCAATCCCATGAAAAGAAAAAGAAAAAAGATGATGGTTTGATAATGCTTGAAGACCAAGAGGAGGATCCTTAAGCAGGCTTCTCCAAATGCAACCTATGGGTCAGTTTCAAAAAGAGTGGTCTTAAGTCCTTAAACCCTCAAACACTGTTGAGCTTTAAAGCGTCCTTTTCTTTCATATCCCATAGACATAGCCTACATTACAAGCATTCAGAAGTCCTTTCTAATCAAGTGCACATAATTTGGGTTAATAAACGTTGGTCTCATATCTCACAGGATTTGATAAATGAGTGATAATCCGTTTTTAGGAAACATTTCCCTTTTCTACACAGCTTCTTCACATAGATACAGATACTTAAAGCTTAAACAGAAGGCCACCTTGCATAAAAGCCTTGGCTTAAAGACAAACCGCAGTCCAAAAACCAAAATAGGATTTGCTTAAAAGAGTTTTTGATGCATATTTTAAAGGTTCCGGTTGTCATGTACAAATTCAAGTCTTTTGAAGGATTTTTTTGAAAAGATTTTGTTGCGTGTTGGAACGAAAACCAAAAAGCCTTTAATTCGAGAAAAACAAATTAAAGCACTGATAAGAGCATGTAAGAAGCAATGACAAAGCATGCATTTTAGAAAAAGGGTCACCTAATGACAAGGTTGGGGATTTTCTTCCCTGGGATGAGATGGAAAGAAGAGACTTGATGAGAAAGGAATCCAGCATGCCATTGCGAGCACATGAACAAGGTCGTATCAAGAGAGAGTGTCAGAAATTGAAGGAAGTGAGGGGACCTATGTTTCCAAAACAGGTAAGGATGCATGCATGGCATCCAACCACAAAGCATTGCATCAAACATTTTTTGACTTGGTTAAAAAAAAAAAAAATCCTCAAGATAGTCCAGCAAGATTAGGGTCAAAGAAAGAATTGTTGATTTGGAGAAACAACAAAGACTCATGGTTTTGACCCTGGAATGGGAAGAAGATGAGATTAAACTCTAACATTAGGGAAATCTCAAAGGAATAGGAAGATCAATCAAGAAGAATTTTCAATTCAAACCTTATCATCTTGAAGAAGGAACATATTTATGGTTAAAGGAGATTGTCAGAAGGAATCGCAGGATTAACCACAACAGGATTTTGGTTCTGGCTGAAGGGGATCAGCGAAGGGATCTCAGTTCAGCCCAACCACACACACCTTGGTTATGGTTAAAGGGGATCGACGAAGAGATCTCAGTTTAACCTAATTGGAAAGGATTTGATTTTGGTTCTGGTTGAAGGGGATCAGCGAAGGGATCTCAGTTCAGCCCAACCACGCACACTTTGGTTATGGTTAAAGGGGATCGACGAAGAGATCTCAGTTTAACCTAATTGGAAAGGATTTGATTTTGGTTCTGGTTGAAGGGGATCAGCGAAGGGATCTCAGTTCAGCCCAACCACACACACCTTGGTTATGGTTAAAGGGGATCGACGAAGAGATCTCAGTTTAACCTAATTGGAAAGGATTTGATTTTGGTTTTGGTTGAAGGGGATCGGTGAAGGGATCTCAGTTCAGCCCAACCACACAGGATTTTGGTTTTGGTTGAAGGGGATCAGCGAAAGGATCTCAGTTCAGCCCAACCACACAGGATTTTGGTTCTGGTTGAAGGGGATCAGCGAAAGGATCTCAGTTCAGCCCAACCACACAGACCTTGGTTATGGTTAAAGGGGATCGGCGAAGGGATCTCAGTTTAACCTAATTGGAAAGGATTTTGGTTCTGGTTGAAGGGGATCAGCAAAGGGATCTCAGTTCAGCCCAACCACACAGACCTTGGTTATGGTCAAAGGGGATCGGCGAAGAGATCTCAGTTTAACTTGATTGGAAAGGATTTTTTTTTTTCGGTTCTGGTTGAAGGGGATCGGCGAAGGGATCTCAGTTTAGCCTAGCCACACAAAGATTTTAGTTCTGGTTGGAGAGAATTGCTATAAATGAAGGCTTTTGGATCAACCAAGTTATGAGAAGATCAGTTTCGGAAGTTTATTTTTGTTTATCTTTACAAAACTTACTTTGCAAAGTCCTTGCTTCGTAAGCATTGTAAAGAGGGGGCATCTGTTGTAACCCATTTTTGGGTCCCCGCAAAAAAAAATAATAATAAAAAATAATAATAAATAAATAGCCAAAGGAGGTTAGAAAAATAACAAGGGGGGGAAGCGATTAGGAAATGGTCAGAAAATTGGTCCAGGAGGTTAAAAATACAAAGATTGGATTTTTGGCAGTATATTCTTGAAGGATGGGAGCCCTATTTAGAAGGAAAATTTGAATTTTTGAGGAAAAAGCCTAAATTTGGAGGTTTATGGACATGATTGGATTTTTAATGGTTTTTTAGGGGTTTTGATTGCGAGAAAAATTGATTTTTAAATCAATTTGGGCTTTAATTAGAAGAAATTTAAGTTCTGGGGCCAAAATATATTTTTTAGGAATTTATTAGGCCAAATCAGGGGCTTAATTGCATGAATTTGGAAGTTTAATGGCCAATTAAGGGCTAAATTGAGAAAATCCGAAACCAGGGACCAATTTGGAAAAGGCGTGAATATAGAGGGAGCTGTATTGAATTGATTCAGGGGCCTAATTGAAGAAATTAAAAGTTTATTGATCAATTAAGGGCTAAATTGCATAAATCAGAGGCCAAGGACCAAAGTGAAAAACGCGGCCAACTATGGGGGCAGGGACCGAAATTGGTAGGGACGCAATTGAAAAGAAAAAGATGATTGAGGGCTGATTTGGAATTTAGCGCGTTTTGGCGCCATTCTTTAAATGAAACGGCGCGTTTTATCCAAAACGACGCCGTTTCATACTTTAAAAAAAAAAAAAACAGAAAAGGGCTAAACGGCGTCGTTTTGAACGACACTGTTCCCCTTTCTTCCCCGCCTAACATACAGCAGTAAAGAAGGAAAAAAAAAGAATGTATATTTTATGGCGTTGGTCCCTCCAGCCCACCGATTGGCCGACCACCTACCGCACCGCCGAAACTGAGGGAGGCACGCCTGGACAGCCACGCCCGACCAGCCGCCGTATGACCCCACGATGAGAAGAAAAAAAACACATGCTCACGGGCTATAAATGGAGGAAGAACAGGAGGAGAAAGAGGAAAAAAGAAAAGAAAAACAGAGGGAAGGGCTGACAGATTATTGAAAGAAAACCGTGAGGGAGAGAGAGAGAACCAAGCTTTTGGAGAGGGACCGAAAGGGAGAAGAAAGCTGAGAACAACGTGAGAGAGGGGTTGTAGAAGAGAGGAAGGAAACTGAAGAAGAAGACAGAGGAAGAAGAGTAGCAGAACAGAGAGAAGGAACAACGAAAAAACTGACCCAAGGTGACGGTGAACAGAAACAGAGGAGAGAAAGAAAGAAGACAGCCGCCGACTACACCGCCTCTGCCGCCTCCGCTGCCGCCAGCGTCGCCACCATTCCAGGTACTCGTCTTCCCCCCTGTTGCCTTTCGTTTATACATTCAGTGGTTTTTTTCATTCTTTGCATGCAGAACGTGAATCACGTTCTGCAGCAAAGAATGAAAATAATTCGGTAGTTACTGTGCTGGGCACAGTAACTACCTTATTATTTGCTGGTTACTGTGTGGCTAACACAGTAACCAGCCTTTTGGTTGGTGGGCTGGAACATTAGCCCAGCCCACGCGGCTGGGCTGAGTCCAGCCCACAGTATATGGGCCGGGTCAGGCCCATTCCAGGATGGATGGGCTAGATCCGGCCCAGTTTTTTATTTATTTATTTATTTTTGTTAATTAAATTGGTTTTTTTTGTTTTTTTTTGTGATTTTACAAGTTTCCCGTGTATTTTTGATCAATATCAAGCAGCATTTTTTTATGTTGGGAAAAAATATAAATCCGGTATTAAAATACCCCGTTTTCGTCCCGTGGTACTGTTCATACGGTACTGTTCACCCCGCCCATTCAAAAAAAAAATCAAAAAATATTTGTAGTTTTTATGTCATTTTGATTAATATCGGGCAGTATTTTACATCACAAAATACAAATTCGGTGTTGAAATACCCGGTTTTCGACTTTCAAGAATACAAAAAACAAATAAAATAAAAAAAAAAATTTGTACATACGGCCAAGTGTCTCAAAACTAAAAATTCATATTGTATTTTTTTCATACACCAAAAAAAAAAAATGTTTTAGCATGCATTTTGGCTTTAATAACCAGTTTATTAAAGTCAAGAGAACATTGGCCAAAATTTCGAAAAAAACAAAAAAAATTTTATTTTGTTTATCTCTGAGCATCCGGGATATGACATTACACGTAATGCGTATTCCGGATATTTAATTCGTTTTTTTGTTTGGACAATAGAACCCGGGGTACGACATTACATGTAATGCATATTCTGGACAATAGGAAACCATAACATGACTTAGATTTTATTAGACGAAACAATGCAGCCTACCTTAGGTACGGCGTAGTTGGGGTGCTAACACCTTCCCTTTACGCAACCAGTCTCCGTACCTGATCTCTAAAGACCAGTAAGGGTTCCTAGTAACCAGAATACTAGGTGGCGACTCCCGGTCCATTTTTTAGCTTAGAGACAAAGAACTCCTTGTCTCACCATATTTTCCACGCCAAATAGACATACCACACCCTCATGAAGGGTTGGTGCATCGGACGATCGCCGCACCGTCGTACACGTGCGACAACCGAGTTCACCGGGTCAATACGGGTCACACCATGACGACCAAGGTAAAAATATGAGTTTCATGCCGTTTTGGGTCAAAACCGTCATTTTCGACCACAACCGAGTTCATCGGGTCAAACCATGTCGACCAGGGTAAAACATGAGTTTTCGGGCTGTTTGGGGTCAAAACCGTCATTTTTGACCAAAACCGAGTCCATCGGGTCAATACGGGTCTAACCATGTCGACCGGGATGAAAAATGAGTTTCAGGCCATTTTGGGTCAAAACCGTTATTTTTTGGTCAAACCCGGTCCACCGGGTTGATACCCATTGAAAGTTTTTTTTAATGTTTCAACATAATTTTCGGTAATTAAAATTGATTTTTAGCGGTTGTGTCGGGCTTTTCCTAGTACTGATTTGAGTTTTTAATTTTACCTATATAAATATATATTATTATATATAATTAAACAAAATCAATAATACAGAATTTGTTATATTAGGCGGGGCAGTTGAACTATTGTAGGCGGAGTGATTTTGTGACGATACCATTGTAGGCGGAGTAATTGTGCCGATACCATTTTTCTTTAAAGCAGATGCGTCTTGTCTCCTGTCACTGGCTATAAATAGCCAATGACAATTCGCCAGATGGGGGGAAAAGAAAAAGAAAAGAAAGAAAGAAATTTAGTGCACTATTCATATTTTTTTTAGTTTTTCTTCATGCGAGTAAGATATTATTTAAAAAAAAAAACAATTTGAAAAATACCAAAAATATCCCAACCATTAGATCTAATAGTGTTAGTTCTGGACCTTTGATTTAATAGGATACAATAGGGCTTACGACACTAGATTAAAACCCAAATCCATCTCAGCCTTTGAAATAATCTGTCCTTTAATCCCGTTGCGCCACGTCACCCGGTGTACCGCGATTTCGGTGCACTGCGCCACACCAGATCACAGCTCTCCTCATCTGGACCGTCTATCAACCTTCAGATCAAGCCAATCACAGCCGCACGATTGTTTCATCAAATATCCAACGGTTCACAGCCTTCAGCTGCACCGGTGTACCATGCTAGCGTTCACACCGTAGTAAAACCCAGAGCCTCTCTTTCTTTTCTCGCCGGCGACTCTCTCTCTCCTCCGATCTCCCATATTCGGTCGTCTCAAGCCTCCAAACCACCACAGAAAGGTCGCCAACCTCGTATAAAGCAAAACTCAGGCCTTTTTCAGCGTTTTCACCGCCTCATCTGGCCGAAACAAGGTTGCGATCGTCGTCGGCCACCGAAGCTTCAAGTCGTCGATTCTCCCTCGTCAACCATCAACGGCCATCGAGACCACAAGAATCATAATCCTCGACCTCAAATCTACCAGAATCGACCATCGGTTGGCCAGAAATCTCGCCGGAAAATTTCACCGCCGCCAACAGTAACCGCGTGTGAGCTACACGCGCTGCCAGTGGCATTTTCATATTTTTTCAAGAAATCCAAGGGTATTTCAGCCTTTTACCTTTACAGTGGCACTCAGGTAATTGTTTTGAGACTTCTAACATTTTTTACTTTGTATATAAATTTTCTTGCATGTAAAAAAGAATAAAACAAAAAAATAAATATAAAAAAAAACGATGCGGGTCCAACACCCATCTTATCATGTTATCATTCGTGGGTGCAAAGCCCAACTTCTCAAGAATAGTTATACCCCTTTCTTAATGATATCACAATATTTGTTTTTATAAATGAAATTTGTTTGTCGACACGTCTCTTTTTTACAGAAAAGGACCGATGTAAAAAATGTTTAAATACCAAACAAATATGGAATATATCCATAAATGTTTTGGTAACTTAGACGTAAATCTCCTTTTTAGGATTAAACGTCGATATTTTAGACGAGTCTCCTATTTTTAGGGACTGATGCCATTTTTAACGTGTCTTCTATTTTTAAGGACCGACGTTAACCATTTAAAAACATTTTTTGCAAATAAGCTCAAACTATAATAGCATTTGAATCAAATAAAAAAAAACACACAAGTAAGGGTAACCTTTCTCTTGAAAGGATGTTTTAAAGGTGGTGTCTAGGGTGTTCAAAAAAACCGAAAAACCGAGTAAACCGATAAAACTGACAAAAAATTAACCGAAAAAACCGAACCGAATAATAAAACCGAGTAAACCGATTAGATTATATAGAAAAAACTCTGGTTCGGTTCGGTTCGGTTTTCGGTTTTGCAGTGCAAAAACCGGGTAACCGGACCGGTTTAAAAAAAAGGGGTCTGTAGTCTGTACTCCGCCCTGATATAAATAGAAAAATTTGTTGCAATGCACGCCGCTCCCCTTTCTGGCTCTATTATTTTTTGTGGGCTGAGAGGGGGGGGATGGAAGATCTGGCAGGGAAATGAGTGGCTTCTTTAGGGATACTTTGAGAGGGAGAGAACAAGGGGTTGTTATGCAATCTGTGGAGATCAGTGACTGTGATGATGTTGAGGTTTATTTGGAGACTTTAGTTTTGATGTATTCTCATGATCTGAAGAGGAGATTGATGGATGAGGACGTCTCCAGGGTCTTGGCTTTCCTCAAGGTATACTTAAATTCTGTCTTTTCTTGTTTTCTTTCTTTCCTCAAGATCTTGTCTTTCCTGGGTTTTGATTTTCGATGCATCTTGTCCTTTTTTTTTTATAATTTTCAAGGGAGAGATTTGTATGTGGAATAATTATGTTACTTTTTTTGCTTGCTGAACTTTAAGCAATGGTAATACTAGTGTTCTGTTCTAGGTATCTGCAGATATCATGTTTGAAACAGGGATTGAGTCATGCTTGGAATGCTTGGAAGCTATTCCATGGTCTGAGGATGAAGAGGAAAAGGTTGTAACTCAACTCAGTCAACTTCAGCTCTGTGACTTGGCAGCTGAAGTTCTCCAAAGAGATCATCCATGGAAGATCTGGTCGAAGGAGATGAAGGGAACTGGAGATGGGGAAGAGAAAAGTCTTGTGTGGTTCTCGAGGGGAGCTGGTCTGTAGGCGGGAATGGAGGCGGACAGATCGGGGGAAACAAGAAAAATGCATATAGGTTTGTAGGTTTTTTTGCTAAAAAACCGAACTGGAACCGGCCGGTTTGGGCCGGGTCCGGTTCGGTCTCGGGTGTCTTTTTTTTTTTCGGTTTGGTTGCTTTTTTTGGTGAAAAACCGAACCGAACCGAAAATGATCACCCCTAGTGGTGTCTACCTTCCTTTAATCATAACTAACCCAGTACCTGAATCTCTGGGACCAGTGTCTAATTTGGGATTTCTAGTTCCCTCATATTACTAGATGGCGACTCCAATAAAATCTTCATTTCCCCCAATTAAAAAAAAATCTTTTTGTTAAAAAAAAAAATAGCGGAGCCGTCGCCCGACGTCGTGTATCGACATGTATAATGGATGATCATTCTTGGATGTATCGAGTTTCACCTTAAAAGTTGCGCGAAATAAATTATTGTAATAGGGTTAAGAGTTTTATTAAATACACACTATCCAATCCAAAAATACTAGTGGATGTGGTATTAGATTTCCATGTAAGAGGTGTAAAAATAAAAGTTTCTCGATCTAAATGTTATTACGATACATCTTCTAGAAAAAACCAGTTATTGGAGAAGTACTTGTATTGGTTTGCACATGTAGAATCATATGTTCCGTACAAGATCATGGTATAAAGGATGGTTGGGTCGAATTTTAGTTCTAGCAATGTGAATGGAATTGTAAATGATAATAATAATCATTATAGTAGTATGATTATAGATGCAATGAAAATGAATCAGGGTAACACATGTGAATTTTCAATTGTAGATGAAGAACTAATTGAAAGATTTTGATGAACCATTATGGTATGGATTCACAAATCATAGTCAATTATCAATTGTTGCATATGTGTTCACCATTAAGTAAGATCATGGATTGAGCTAAGGTGGTTACAATAAAATTATTGAATGGATAAGAAGCATTATATCTAAAGGTAATAGGCTGAAAGTGAACTTATATGCTACAAAATCCATGATGAAACCCCTTGGCCTAGGATACCACCAAATTGACATGTGTCTAAACTTCTACTAAATTCATTTTGTTCATTTCACTTGTAAAGAGGATGGTAAGATTTTGTTTTATTATGTATATTTTTTTTAGATCATTGTTTTATATGAGAATATTTAATGTTTAACAAACAATTACTCTCTTTTGCAGGTTACAGTTCTTGGACATGATCCAACACCGATAAAGCTTTTTGTTAAAACTCACATGCAAAAAGACGATTGTTGGAAAGGGGCATAAAAGCTTGTGGATAGCCAAGCTCAAAAGTTCATGTTAAATTGGATTTTAAATTTTTTTTATTAAGTTATTATTTTTTTAATTTGTTGATTTTTTTTTCTTTTTTCAGGAAACATGTAATACCCATTTGCAGGAGAGATACAAGGATGATCATTCGACCCATCCAATACTCGATTTGGATTTGTGGTTGGAGACTAGATCGTCTGGTGGACTCTATAGAAATTGAGTTTATGGTATCTCAAACACTATAATTGAACATATACAGACAGTTCATAGTGTATCGACCTTTTGTTCCTCACAATCGGGTTTACGCTCCCAATCTCTAGTCGTCTAGGCGATTGTACGAGAATAAGCTAAGGCTCAGACAACCTAGCTTAGTTTTGAGATGGCTCAACTTTGGTACATGATGACTCATCTTAGGTGATTATACGAGCAATTATTGTTAACCCTTAGTGGTCTATATGGTCTGTCGCACGAGTGCGGCATCGTGGCGATCGTCCATTCTTTTAAGTATTTGGAAATAAAAAAATAGAGAAGAGAAGGAATTCTTGTCTTCTATCCATGGAAAAGGAAAATGGCAGTCGCCACCTAGTATTTTGATCATTAGAAACCCTAACTGGTCTTAGGGATCGGGTATAGAGACTAGTTGTGTAAAGGAAAGGTATTAGCACCCCAAATACGCCCTACCAAAGGTAAGCTGTATTTTTTAATGGTCTGATAAAAAAAAAAAGAGGTCTTTTTGTGTTTTATAATTATTGGTCTGTCTATGGGTTAAGAAAAGTCTTGCTCGGTAAAGAGATCCTTATCTTATTAGGTAAAAACCTAACCGTTCTAATGTTTATAAAAAATACATTTTAACATCGGGAAAAAGTTTTACATATAAATTCATAATCCCAGTTACTAAAAAAACAAAAGTATTTTTTGGATATTTATAAAATATTGGCGTAGTTCTTATGGCTTTAATAAACTGGTTATTAAAGCCAAAATACATGCTAAACATTTTATGTAATTGTTTTTGTTGTATGAAAATACAATATGATTTTATTTTTATTTTTTGAGAGACTTTGCCATATGCATGAATATATATATATATATATATATATATATATATATATATATAATGTTATAATATTTTTGCAACATTTCAAAAAAACCCAGGTATTTTAATATCGAATCTATATCTTTACAATATAAAAATACAAATCAATATTAACTCGAAATGATAAAAAAAAAAACTTGTGAGAAAATCCCAAAGAAGTTTTTCAAAGGATTTGGATTTTAAAAAAAATTAATATAGTATTATATAACATTATAATATCAATGTATTGGGATTAGCTCGGCCCAATTACATTGCGCTGAGCCCATCCCGACTAGGCAAAAATCAGGAGCAACTCTTTACTGTTCACTCTACAAGGCAATGGAGACAGGAAAATGAGCAGAAGAAAAAAGAGAAGAAGGGGGGGCTAACATGCTGACGGCATTGATGGTGCTGGTGGCTCTTGGTGGCGGTGATGTCGCGGTGGACAGTTGTTCCAAACGACGATTCCTCTTCTTTTTTTCCATTGTTTCTGTGTGTTCCTTTTTTTTTCTTTTTTTTCTTATCATGTAAAAACCTAATCGTTCTAATGTCTATTAAAAATAAATTTTAACATTGGGAATATGTTTTACATATAAATTCATAATCCCAGTTACTAAAAAAACAAAAATATTTTTTGGAAATTTTTAAAATATTGGCTTAGTTCTCATGGCTTTAATAAACTAATTATTAAAGCCAAAATATATGCTAAACATTTTTTGTAATTGTTTTTGTTGTATGAAAATACAATATGATTTTTTTAAAAAACATTTAAGAGACTTGGTCATATGCATGGAATTTGTTTTTTGTTTTTTATATATATATTTTGCAAAATTTCAACGAAAATCAGGTATTTTAATATCGGATCTATATCTTTATGATATAAAAATACAAATCGATATCAACCCAAAAAGATATATATAAAAAAAAAACTTGTGAGAAAATCCCAAAGAAGTTTTTCAAAGGATTTGGAATTTTTTTTTTTAAAAAAATTATTTTAATATAATATTATATAATATTGTCGCACCCGACATCGCGGCGGCCTTAAAAGTTTTTATTAAATCTTTGGAAAGAACAGATTTCTGGCATTATGTTCTTTAATGTGGATAAGGAGTCGCCACCTAGTATTATGGTCACTAGGAACCCTAACTGATCAACAGAGATTCTATGGTTCGGGACTGGTTACGTAAAAGGGAAAATATTATCACCCCTTAAATGTCCTGCCTGAGGCAGGCTGCATTGCTAGTTTCGTCTTAAATTGCTAAATGTTTATTTTTTATGTTATGAAAATTTGCTTACAATATTCCTAACTCTGGCACCCATAAATATTAACTACGAATATTTCCAACTCTGGCGTTGATAAATATTACGTAGCTAAAAAAAATAAATTTAAATCAAATGTTTTTTTTATTCCCGACTCTGGCGCCAGTGAATAAATAAATAATAATAATATATTTATTTTTTTGAATGTACATATTTCTTATTTTTTTTCTAGCTAAATAAAATTGAATAAAAGAATAAAAATAATATAAATTTAAACCGGTATTTTTATTCCTGACTCTGGCGCCAGTTAATAAACCAATAAATTTATATTATTTTTATTCTCGCATACCCATTCTTTATTTTATTTTTTGTAATTTTATTTTTCTTAGGCTGGACCCAGCAGGCTTAGCCGGGTCACAAGCTTGACCCGGCTGGCCATTATTTTTTTAACCAGCAGGCGTGCGTGAACAGTTCACGCACGCCCGCTATAGGAGCATGTAATTAAAATGCAAGAAGAAAGGAAAGCGCCCCTTACCTGGTAGCTGCACTTGAAGATGTGATGACAGCAATGGAGGGCCGGCCGGTTAATGTTACTTTCTCCTCTTGCGTTTGGTTTGTTCTTTTTTCTGGTCTTCTTTCTCTCTGCCTTCTTTTTTTGATTTCTGGTTTCCTTCTCCTTCTGTCCCTCTCTATATCACTTCTCTGTCTGTCCTCTGCTTCTTCTTCTTCGTCTTCCGTCCTCTGTCTCTGGTTCTACCACATTCTCGGTGTCGTCTTCTTTGTTCTGCTGCCTCTGGTTCTGGAGGCTGGTTGCTGAAGACTGTGAAGACGATGGTCAACGCCGGTTCTCGTCTCTACGCTTTCGTCCGATGGGCTGAGTTTGCGTCTCCTTTGCTCCTGGTTTGAGATTATGTCACCTTCAGTTCTAAGATGAAGGGACAAAGAAGATGGTGGGGCTGCTCCTTGTCTCTGCGTCGTTCCTCTGCTTTTATTTTTCTCAGTTTTTTCGTTCCTCGGTTCTGCCTCCTATTTTCTGGTTTTTTCTATGTGTTTTGCTTGCCTTCCCCTGGTTCCCTTTTTTTTTGTTGGTCTTTTTCCTTGGCTTTTATAAAGCCAGAGATCGTGATAATCTGTGAGCCACGTTCCCACGATTTGCAGTTGCAGATCTCCCTCCTGCTGAAACGGTCTTGAGCGACGAAGAAGGTGGAGCATTTGAACTGGAAATGATAACTTTCGTTTTGGACCTTGAACTTTGGAAAGTTTTGTAATTAAGCCCCTAGTTAAATTGTAATTGGACCCCTGCATTTCAGCGAATTTTACAAAACAGTCCCTGGATGTTATTTCTTGCAAAATTTACCAGATTCAGCCCTATACTTTGATAATTTTTCAATTAAGCCCCTGATTTCATTAATTAAATTAATTTTAATCTTAATCAAGTCTAAAACTTATCAATTCTCCAATTAAAACCTTGATTGGATTAATTAAATTAATTTCAAAGTTTAATTAAACCCCAAAAACTTCCAATTATATTACCCTTAACCCAAATTTTAATTTATTCTTCATTTATTTCATTTTACTTGTTTTTCATCACTTTTTTTTTTACAAAATAAAATAATTAAATAAAAATGTGAAAAATTAGGTTATGACAAACATTATTATATCAATATATTGGGATATTGGCTTGGCCCAATTACATTGGGCGGAGCCCATCCTGACTTGGCCGAAATCAGCCCAGAATAAATTAGGTTGAGTTCAGCCTAAGGTATTGGGGCTATTGGGGTTTGATCAATTTGGCCCACCAGATTTTTTTTCCTTTCAGATTGGGCCGAACCCAACCCATCCATTTTGGTTTGGACCGGCGTTGTCCCACCCAGTTAACAGTGGAGTAACTCTTTATTGTTCGCTCTACAGGGCAATGGAGACGGGAAAATGAGCAGAAGAAAAAGGAGAAAAGGGGGGGCTGACATGCTGACGGCATTAATGGTGCTGGTGACTCTAGGTGGCGGTGATGTCGCGGTGGGCGGCTGTTCCAAACGACGATTTTCTTTTTTTTTCCATTGTTTCTGTGTGTTTCTTTTTTTCCTTTTTATCTTATCATGTAAAACACTAACTGTTCTAATGTTTTTTAAAAAATACATTTTAACATCGGGAATATGTTTTACATATAAATTCATAATATCAATTACTAAAAAAACAAAAATATTTTTTGGATATTTTTAAAATAATGGCTTAGTTCTCATGGCTTTAATAAACTTGTTATTGAAGCCAAAATATATGCTAAACATTTTCTGTAATTATTTTTGATGTATGAAAATACAATATGATTTTTTTTCTTTTATTTCTCCACCCTTTTTCTGTCTTTCCTTTTCATTTGCTTCTTGTTCCTTCCCAATCCCTTTGTTTCTCTCCTCTCTGTCTCTGTTTCTCTAATTTTTTTTTTCTTTGGTTTGTTTTGTTCTTTTTCTTCCCTCGTTCTCTTTGTTTGAGTCTCTCTCTTTTAATTTCGCCTCTCTTTTCTGTTTTCCCTGTTTTTTCTTTCCCCCCCTGCTCTCGACCTGTTAAGTGGGGTATTTATATGATAGGGGAAGCGGGAGCTACCCTACCTCTATCTAATCATGGAGACAAGATAGGTTGGCCTCTATGTAATCGCCTCAGCTGCAGAGCATTGCTTCCCTGCCCGATCTTCATCATGGTGGCAGGTGAGGGGCGTGCTTTGAGTCAGGATTTGGACAAGTAGGGAGAGGGAGAGAGGGAATATGGGTGCTCCACAGGAGGGGAAGAAAAACCTTTTTCCCTTGCCCTTGCACATCAAGAAAGAAGATGATATATAGTGTCGTTCAAAACAACACTGTTTTGTTTTGTTTTTTTTTTTTGAACAGTACATGAAAGTTTGACTATATTGCTACATTTATTCAATTTTGACTATATGTATAATATGATTGGAATATGAATCATTCAAATTTATATAATCCCATTGTAATATCACAAGTAAATATCTCACTGCACAAAACCAGCTACAAAATAATTTAATTTCCTGTTTATTGTTCATAGCTCCTCTATAAAAGAACTCCTTGCAGACATCAATTCTTGAAGGCATGCCAGAGAGGCAAGAAAGCAGGAAAAATGGTGCCTTCAAGATCTTCCATACTTTCAATAGTTGTGTTCCTACTCCTTTCCTTTTTCCACAAAACTCTTCTTTCACTAGTGTCTTACAATCTTCTGCTCAAAACCTCAGGTTCACCTTGCCTTCAGTACCGAAACCAGAGTTTATCTTCACCCTTTTACAAGAATCTCACATCCAAGCTGTTGTTATTTGCTCTAAGCAGCTTGGAATTCACCTTAGAGTCCGTAGCGGATGCCATGGTTATGAGGGACTCTCTTATGTTTCAGAGATTGAGTCACCTTTCATTGTTGTGGACCTTGCAAAGCTACGGTACCTATCAGCGTTGATGTTAAGCATAACAGCGCGTGGGTTTGATAGACCACGTCGTTCAAAGAGAGGCCTTAAGCCAAATGCCAAATACTTCAAGATGTTTACAGCACGTAATTAATCGTGCATACAGGCCACGATGTCCAGAGTCCAAAGTGGGGAATGCTGGTTGGCAGTTGAATATAATACGTGGGAAACATTACGTGCAAATGTGACGTGCAAATGTGATGACAGAACTGGCACTATCTTAGTTACTTTTATTTCATGCAATTATATTTCAGTCTATGTGTACGTGGTCTTGCTATTTAAGCAACCACAATTGTTATTAGTGGTAATCAATTAATTTCAGAACAAAGGTTTATTCTCACCTGAAGAGAAAGCAATGCATTATTTTTATTAAACACTTCATTATCTGTGTTGGGACCTATCATTGGTATCAGAGCCATGGGAACCAATAAAGAGCGTATCGAACAGTTAGAAGCAGGGCTCGGTGAAGTGCAAAATGGCCTACACCGGATGGAGATGGGCATGACAGATAAATTGCATCACTTAGAGGAAACTATTAATCGACTCTCTGATGTACTCCTTGCAGATCACGTGTCTACCAATCAAGGTAACAGCCATCGTGACGGTCACATTGGAGGACGGCTTGTTGTCTCTTCTAAAACAGCGAAGCTTGAATTTCCACGTTTTTCTGGAGATGATCCAACGGAGTGGTTTAATAGGGTGAACCAGTTCTTTGAGTTCCAAAGTACACCCGAAATGCAGAAGGTATCGTTAGCTTCCTATCACTTGGAAGGAGAGGCCAACCAGTGGTGGCAATGGATTCGCCGGACATTTCAAGAGGAAGGACGTGTTCTTTCGTGGATTAATTTTGAAGGTGAACTCTGGGCTCGATTTGGTCCTTCTGACTGTGAAGATTTTGATGAAGCTCTTTCACGGATCCGTCAGGAAGGATCGCTGCGTGACTATCAACGTGAATTTGAACGTCTTGGCAATCATGTACGTGGTTGGACCCAAAAAGCTCTAGTGGGTACATTTATGGGTGGATTAAAAAGAGACATTTCTGATGGGATTCGCATGTTCAAACCACAAACTTTAAAAGACGCCATCAGCTTAGCAAGGATGAAAGATGATCAATTTACCCGTCAGAGGAGGTTTATCAGACCAGTTTCTTCAGTGCGGCCACCTATGGCTCTTTCGCCTGGCAACCAAGCCGCACAGTCTACCTCTACGACTCCTATCAAGCGGTTATCATGGGAAGAAATGCAACGAAGGAGAGCCCAGAATCTATGTTTCAATTGTAATGACCGTTTTTCTGCAGGTCACAAGTGTCAAGGGTCACGCCTACTTATGTTGGAAGGTTGCAATGACACTGATACGTTGTTATATGACAATGTTCTTGACGAACAACTAAATCAGGAACAATTTGAGGAGCTTACAGGTCCGTCAATTACATTGCATGCCTTGTCAGGTTGGACAGCGCCAAAGACCATGCGAGTATCAGCTATGATTGGCTCCTGCAGCGTCATTATTTTAATAGATAGTGGTTCTACTCACAACTTCATTAGTGAGCGAACTGCTACCCTGTTAAGGCTGCCAGTGGTGCCTACAGAACCCTTCAAAGTACAGGTTGCCAATGGTGATAGTCTCCAATGTCGGGGGCAATTTGACGAGGTATCATTGAATCTACAGGGTGTTATTTTTTCATTGACTCTTTATTCTTTACCCCTCACAGGGCTGGATATAGTGTTGGGGATTCAATGGCTTGAATTACTGGGTTCGGTGATGTGTGATTGGAAAAGGCTGACAATGGAATTCTTATGGGAGAACAAGCTTAGGCGATTAACTGGCATTGACAAACAAGACATCCAGGAAACATCACTGCAGGAGTTGTCCAAAACACTTCGCCCAAATCAAGCTTTGTTTGCCTTATGTTTTCAAATTACTAAGACAGCAACAGATGGCACCGTTCATCCCCACATGAAGGAATTGTTGCAAGCATTTTCAGATATATTTGCTGCTCCTTCCAGTTTACCACCAACAAGGGCTGTTGACCATGGAATCACGTTGAAGGAAGGAATTGAACCGGTTAATGTTCGGCCATACAGGTACGCGCACTTTCAGAAGAATGAGATTGAGAAACAGGTCCAGGACATGCTGACCACAGGGCTTGTTCGTCCAAGTACTAGTCCCTTTTCATCACCTGTGTTATTAGTGAAGAAAAAAGATGGGAACTGGAGGTTTTGTACTGATTATCGGGCTCTCAACGCTGCCACTGTTAAAGATCGTTTCCCAATTCCAACCGTTGAGGATATGTTAGATGAATTATACGGAGCTTCTTACTTTACCAAGTTGGATCTACGAGCAGGTTATCATCAGGTACGAGTCAATCCCCAAGATGTCCATAAAACTGCATTTCGCACTCATAATGGACATTATGAATATTTGGTGATGCCATTTGGCCTATGTAATGCGCCCTCTACGTTCCAGGCTATCATGAACTCCATATTTCGTCATCACCTTCGTCAATTTATTTTGGTTTTTTTTGACGACATCTTGATCTATAGTTCTACCTGGGACCAGCATTTACTGCATGTCCGACAGACATTTGAAATACTACGCCAGCATCAGTTCTATGTCAAGGAAAGCAAGTGTGCTTTCGGGCAGCATGAACTTGAATATTTGGGACATATTATCACCGATCATGGTGTCAAAGTGGATGATAGCAAGATTACAGCTATGGTGGCATGGTCACGGCCTACTAATGTTTCAGAATTACGTGGTTTTCTTGGTTTGACAGGATATTATCGCAAATTCGTTCAGAACTATGGTGTTATTGCTCAGCCTCTTACCAATCTGCTCAAAAAGAATCAATTTCAATGGAATGATGCAGCTGAAGCCGCTTTCCTTGCTCTCAAGCGGGCCATGACAACTACTCCCATATTGGCCATGCCTAATTTCAACGAAGCATTTACCATTGACACCGATGCTTCTGGAGATGGCATAGGTGCAGTCCTCACTCAACTTGGCAAGCCGCTGGCGTACATGAGCAGGGCCCTCGGTATCACAAAGAAATCATGGTCAACATATGCTAAAGAGATGTTGGCAATTTTGGAAGCTATCAGATTGTGGCGTCCTTATCTTCTCGGCAAGAAATTCTACATTCAAACTGATCAGCGTAGTCTCAAGTATTTTGTAGAACAGAGGATAGCTACTCCAGAACAACAGAAATGGGTTGCTAAGCTAATGGGTTATGACTATGAAATCATCTATCGTCCAGGCCGTGAGAACTCAGCTGCTGATGCTTTGTCCAGAAAACAAGGGAGTCCAATTTTACATCACATTTTTACTTCGCAGGTTAGTGTCTGGCAAGAGATTAAGACAACCTCACAACAGGACCAATACATTCAGTCCATGGGTCGTAAAATTGATGCTCAACCTGACAGTGCATTTACATGGCGTGATGGGCTATTATTATACAAGGGGAGGGTCGTGGTACCAAACGATGCAATTTTACGCGCTACACTGCTACATGAAATGCATGACACCAAGGTGGGCGGTCATTCCGGAGTTCTACGTACATTTAAAAAGCTCAACCAACAATTCTATTGGCCTGGCATGTATAAAGCAGTGCACACATATGTCCAAGAATGTGAGATTTGCCAAAAGACCAAGACGGAGACATTGGCTCCAGCGGGACTTCTTCAACCACTGCCTATTCCATGTCAAGTTTGGGATGATATCACCTTGGATTTTATTGAAGGATTGCCAATCTCGCATGGCAGGGACACCATCATGGTGATTGTTGACAGACTTAGTAAGTTTGCTCATTTTCTCACTTTACGCCACCCATTTACTGCAAAAACTGTGGCAGAAAAATTTGTTGATGGCGTTATTAAGCTCCATGGAATGCCGAAATCCATTGTTAGCGATCGGGATCCTATTTTCATCAGTCATTTCTGGCAAGAGTTTTTTAAAATGTCAGGCACCAAGCTTCGACTCAGTTCAGCATACCATCCACAAACGGATGGCCAGACGGAGGTCATTAATCGGTGCGTGGAGCAGTATTTACGATGTTTTGTTCATCAGTGGCCAAAGCAGTGGTGTTCTTATTTACCTTGGGCAGAGTACTGGTATAATACCACGTACCATATTTCAACTGGTATGACACCATTTCAGGCGTTGTATGGACGCCTACCTCCAGCTATTCCTGTCTACAAAGAGGGTCTGACGCCAGTAAGTGCAGTTGACCAACAGCTCCTGGACCGCGATGCTCTACTTCGTCAATTGAAGGATAACTTAGCTACATCGAGGAATCGCATGAAACAGATTGCTGACACAAAGAGGAGGGATGTCATGTTTCATGTCGGTGATTGGGTGCTTCTCAAACTGCATCCATATCGCCAACAGTCAGTCTTCAAACGGGTCCATCACAAGCTGGCTACTCGTTATTACGGACCATATCAAATTGTTGAAAAAATTGGACAGGTCGCCTATCGTTTACAGTTACCAGCCGAGGCACGCATTCACCCAGTGTTTCATGTTTCACTACTAAAGCGCTTCCAGCATACAGCCAACATTGTTGAACCACGATCAGTTGACATTCCACCTATTACCGATGCGGGCGAGCTGCTTCTTGAACCGCAATCTGTGTTGGATTCTCGCTGGCACAAACAGGGACGTCATCTTGTAGCTGAAAGCTTAGTTCAATGGAAAAATTTGCCTGTTGAAGACGCCACGTGGGAGCCCACTGCTCTGTTACAGGAGAAATTTCCGGCTCTGAACCTTGAGGACAAGGTTCCACTTATTGGGGGCGGTATTGATAGACCACGTCGTTCAAAGAGAGGCCTTAAGCCAAATGCCAAATACTTCAAGATGTTTACAGCACGTAATTAATCGTGCATACAGGCCACGATGTCCAGAGTCCAAAGTGGGGAATGCTGGTTGGCAGTTGAATATAATACGTGGGAAACATTACGTGCAAATGTGACGTGCAAATGTGATGACAGAACTGGCACTATCTTAGTTACTTTTATTTCATGCAATTATATTTCAGTCTATGTGTACGTGGTCTTGCTATTTAAGCAACCACAATTGTTATTAGTGGTAATCAATTAATTTCAGAACAAAGGTTTATTCTCACCTGAAGAGAAAGCAATGCATTATTTTTATTAAACACTTCATTATCTGTGTTGGGACCTATCAGGGTTCAGGTGGGTGCCACGAATGGCGAACTTTACTACAGAAGTTCTGAGAAAAGCAAAAAATTTAAATGTTGGAGGTTCAAATCTGGTATATATATATATATATATATTGGATGATCCGTTGAATCTTGTACTATATAATATGATATATTTCTCCATCATTAAAACTCTAAAAAACCTGACTCTTTATAATAAATTGAAGCAGGTTAGTATATTTATTTATTCCACATGATATATTTATTTATTTCATATAACAACAAATTTGCATGCAAATAGTTTAGTTGGTCAGTGTGCATAATTAAATCTAGAGGTCATATTTATGATTTAAAAAAAAAAAACTGTAATAAAAAAAATGCAATGCCTAGCGCCCATTCACACTTCTCTAAAAACGCATTCATTGAGATAAACAAGAAATACATTAATAAAAAATTATTATAATAGATTTTTTTTTAAAGGACTGTATTTTTAAGTTTAATTACAATATCAACAACTTCTCTACAACCTAAATATTCTTTTTTATGTAATCTTTTTTATGTAATCTTTTTTATTCTCAGCAGGGTCATGCATACAAATAAGTAAATTATAATCATTAAAACTTGAAGTTTACTATATATATATATAAATAAAACCACGACTACTCTCTTTGTGTTTCGGGAGACGATGCCAGGTTGAAGCATCTCAAGGAGCTGTAACAAAGGTACGTTTTTCTGTTCTTTTTTTACTGATTTAGAGCTTAAGGATTGGACTGGACTTGTCAGATAGACTATAGTGAGCATCTCAAAATGGGCTAAACCCCAATATTTAGTAAATATGCGTCATTTGAACCTTTATTGTTACAATAAAATAAATCATTATTTGGGTCTCTATGCCTATCCTGAAAACGGGATAAAGCCCATTTGGTAAATCTTTTTTGTTATTACAGATGATGAAGGAGAAAAAGTTCAAGATCCTTTTTTTATTATTATTTTTCTTTTCAATGATTAGAGTATTTATAATTTAGGTTTTCACATGATGAGATCAAATCTCTTTGGTTTGCTTTGAAACACACAATCCAATTTGAAACCAATTCTTTTGGGATTTTTTTAATAAAAACATAAACTAATAATATGAAGAGTAAATTCACTTATCACATGAATATTTAAGGTCTAAAATGTTGATAGATGCTTAGTGAAATTAGTTTTTCCAAAGGATTTAAGCTCATTGTTTGCTAGCTACCTCACAAGGCTCCTGGATCAATTTCACCGGGTTCTGAATGCAGTTTTGAGGTTAATTTCATTTTGGACCCTCAACTTTATATTTTAAACATTTTAGTCTAATCTTGATTGCATCATTTAAAGGGATTTTGGTTTTTTAATATCCCTTGTTAATCTTGTCCTCACGAATGGATTTAGGGGTGGCCTTGGCGCCCCCCAAGTTTAAAGAATTTCTAAAATCCTCCCTCAAAATCAAAATTTACCACCTCCACTTTACTAAATCTATATTCGGCCTTCCTTGTCCTCCATACACTATAATCCCAAAATTAAATAATTGGTTACTCATTTATTGAATGCTTATTTTTTGTGTCATTATACAAGTTTTTTCTCCGAGGAGTCAAGTTTTTATATTATAGTATACCTCAAAATTACTTTTCCTAATGATCACAAAATTCTGGAAATAAGTTGGAATTTTATCGCAAATGGTCCTCAAATATTTGATATCTGCAATTAATCATCAAATATCCAAAACATTAAGATTTATTTTTTTTTTTACCAAAAATACCTTAGAAACCGTGATAAACATATCCATGATCTTGAAAAACTATGCAAACAAAACTCAGATCTGTTTTTTCACAACATTAAAAGTAAAAAAAAAAAAAACCTAATATGAATTTCACTTATCAAATGGAACCATTTGACATAAACATCAATTATTCTGATGGTCTAAATTAGTGTCAATGTTATATTTCTCTTTCTAATGACCTCTGTATCTACTCTCTCTTAATTAGAAACTAAAAATTAACAAAAATAATTTTTTATATCAAAATTAAATTGCAAGAAAATCAAAACACCAAAATCATATAATTTTTGTTATTTTTAAAGTTAAAGGACCAACGTATATCAACACCTCTACAGAACCTCCATTTCCCACCCAAAACTTCGCCAACCATTATCACAACCCTTCCCAAAATCACAAAATTTCAATTCGTCGACAGAGTTTAACCAAATCCGCTGTAGGGGCATTGTAGATTTATTATTTAATTTGAAAGGTTTCCTAGTTGATTGGATTATTGCTATATAATCTGACTGCTTTCATAAAGTCTGGTGAAGTTATTGCTCTTTTAATCTTCAGGAAGAGCAACCGGGCTGGTAGAAGATATGATTTTTTTTTTTTATCTACAAGATCAAATTATTTTGATGCTGTTTTCCTTCATAGGCTTAATGATTTATGATTTATGATTTGGCTCTTATAAACTTATACCCAATATTGATAAATATGATCTACGTGAGCTTAGAAGTAAAGTCATTATGAAGAGGAATGCAAACATAACTAGAGTTCAGATACCAATCAAATTGAGTCTAGTCAGGGGGACTATGTCTGCCGACACTATTAATCCACTAGAACACTCACCATGTTGATAATCTTCCTGCTGTGAATCTGGTGATTCTTGGCTCAAAAAAGTATGATATTTTATGGCTTCGTAAGAGCCTAGTTGGTTGGATTTATGGTGGTGTAGATTATTCCCTGATATAGTCGGGTCTGCTACAAGATGATTTGGTTTTTTCTGGACATCGTTTTCTTGGGGCTTCACAAGTTGTAATTTTATTTGATTATTTTAATTCAATGGTGTCAGCTTTGGATATATAATAATTTATCTTAGTGGAACAAGTTGTTCTACAAGGTTAGGCAATGGATGGCCAGAATGGTGTAAGATAAATTCTAAAAAATACTAAAGGTTAGTTTGAAGACTAATCTTCAGTAGTATTACTTGGAATATTTGATTATTAAGGAATAAAATTATTTCTAATGAAAGAATTATAAACTTGTTTTGTTATTTTTTCATTATTCCTCATCGAGTTGTTATATGATTGTTTACTCTGGATTCAAACTTTATTTATACAGAAAATAATCTCTTAAGATTTTACGATGGAATCAAATTGTGGTGTAATAAAAAATTTTATATAATTTCTTTGTTTTTTTATCAGTTTTTTTTTCTAAGTGTTTTTTTATGTCCCTATATTTTACTTTGGTTATTGATTTTATAGTCTTTTCAATATACTCTCTATTATATATATATATATATATATATATATATATATATAAAGGTTAGGCCATGGACAAAATCAGATTGTGCAAACAAATTAATTAGCTTGGGTGAAATGTAAACCTGCTTAGATGTCATTTCCTAGTTTTCAAGTTAAACCCAACTCAGTGGACGCCTTTGATTTTCTAGAACGCTTTTCAACCTGGCCAAATCTGAGATTACATGCGGCTTTAGGCAACTTTTCAAATTTGATTGCTTCGACTACTTGCATGCACCTTGTCATTTTAAACTTTTCAAAAGATTGACTGTAAAAACAATTCAACATACAAAGCTAGCAGTATTATCCTCACCTAATAGTTTTAAGATCTTTTACATGTGAGTATTTTTTTTTTGTAAGATATGACAGGGAGCCAATAATTCTCTGCGCAACTGCTAATTTTCAATATTGCTGTTTTTACGGGTTAAAGTCAAAGAAGAAACTTAATTTTATTAACATTGGATTGGGATTGAATTTGGTTAAAACTATAAGAGGTTAATTCGTTATAATGAGATAAGGTCTAAAAGGGTTTTTTTTTAATCAACGTAGTTATCCATACTAACATATATATATATATATTAATTAATTTCATGAGTTCTAAAATTAACGATTATTTAAAAAATTTTAAAATGAGATTCTAAAGTTGCAGTTTTATTAATTTTTTAATTAATTTTAAATTTTTAGTTTTATTTTTGGATTCCATACTACTTTTTATTTGAATTAAAATATTTTGTAAATGTTAGTTTCAAGCCTATTAATTAAATTGTAATTTTTTTTAAGGATAGAATATTAAAAGAGATAATAAAATCATGAATTAGAGTTTGTCTATAAATTTTTTTTTGAAAATTCTGTATTCTTTATTCTTACATTTCTTTAGCTGCGTCTCCAAAACACGAGAAAAACACGTAAAACTGACCGAATTTAAGATTACTTATTTCAAAATGTTTTAGGCAACTTTTCAATTTGATTGCTTTGACTACGTGCCTTGTCATTTCAAACTTTTCAAACTATTGACGGTAAAAAAATTATTGTATTATATAAAAAGCTAGAAAACAGAAGAAAAACACGTTTTCTTGTGAAATCATTTGAATTGTTACAATATATATATTTTTTTTATAACACATGTTTTTTTTTTGTTATAATTTTTTCAAAATTATTTTTGTTTTGAGGATAGAATGTTAAAAGAGATAATAAAATCATAATCTATCTATGATTTTTCTTTTGAAAATTTAAGATTACTTATTTCTTAATGTTTGAGGCAACTTTTCAATTTGATTGCTTTGACTACGTGTCTTGTGTTTTTTTGAAATAAATCGATATATTGAAAGGGCTAACCAGAAGGTAGCCAAAAACAAGATACATGAAAAAAAAAAAAAGAATCACAATAACAAAAAGCAAACACAAAAAGAAAGGAAAAGAAAGTCAACAGATACATAACCGAAAAAGGACATTAGGAATGAAGAAGCAGATACGCCATTCTAAAAGCCTTTATTTGGTGTTAGACCAATCTATAATACCTTCAGGTCCCATAATTAAAGTAGTGCCAGTAGCCATGAAGAACTTATCTGCAGACTTGAGCTAATTTGAGAGGCGATAAAGAATTAAGGAGAAAATATCTTCGAAGGTCGCAGTTCCATCATTGAAGATTACCTTGTTCCTCATAAGCCATATACTCCAGCTAACACAACAAGAAAGCATAAACCAAGCCTTACGCTGGAATTTTCCGAACACTAGGTGTCTTGTGATTTCAAACTTTTCAAAATATTTTATGAAGTATATAAAAAATTTAAAGAATAGGAGGGAAATCATTGTTAACTAAACATCAATTCACAGTCTTTTGGTTTTGTTTTTTGAATTTTTATTATAATATTTTTTAAAAATTTATTTATATCAATTTTATCTTTTAAAATTAAAATTATTAAAAATTTAGCTTCGCAAATTTTTTTTTTTTACCTTTATATAAGGTTAGTGTAATTTACGGGTTTGTCAAGGCAACCTCGATTGCCTTAATTTACAAGTTTGATGGGTCTTTTTTTTTTAATTAAACTTGATTTTTTTGTTTTCAATTTGTTTTTCTCATATAGTTAGAAAAAAATAATTTTAGCAAAAAAATCATCTTATTAAACTTTATAAAGTAACAAAAATTAAAAAGTGTCAGGAACACATTGCACCGTGAATGATAATATAGTAATTCATAGTGTTTTGCTTTCTTTTTTTTTGAATTTTTGTAATGATTTTTTTTCAATTTTTTTGTTGATTTCTTCTTTTAATATAGGAATTGTTAACAATTTGACTTCATAATTTATTTCTTTTTATTTTACCTTTCTTCTATAAGGCTAACATGGTTTTCATGTTCTCTAGAGTAACTCGGTTTGCCCTAATTTACGAGTTTAGTGAGATGTTTTTTTTTTAATTGAACTTGATTTTTTTTGTCATTTATTCTTTTCTCATATAGTTAAAAAAAATAATTTCATAAAAAAATCATGTTATTAAACTTTATAAAGTATATAGACCCACTCATAGGTTTAGCTAGCTAACTTGATTCACGTGTCTAACAAGTTTAACTTTTTAAAATTAGTTTTTTTTCATCCTTAGATATTGAGTTAATTGAGAATTTAGTTTCATAATTGGTTTCGTTTTGCCTTTTATGAGGTTTTCGTAATCTAAAAAAACATCTCGGTATTGAGTTGTTTTTTGATTTAGCAATCATCCATTTTTTTTCATCATATAGTTAAATAGAAAAACAAACTATAATCTTAGTGGAGTCCCACTACCAGAAAATCGGCAAAAACAAACAAAATTATTTGTCGGTAATTTTTACCGACGGATATAATTCTGTTTCTAATTTTTTCGCTCTATACCAAAGACCTTTTCTATCGGAAATAATTACTGACAACATAGATTCTGACAACAATTCGGTTGGTATATACCGAAATAATTATTCTATCGGTATATACCAACCGAATTGCCGGCGGAATATATAGAATTTTGAAAAAACAAAAATAGTTTGATGTCGTTGAATTTTTTAGATGATTTTACCGATGGAATGATCGATGAATTCAAACCAAGATCTTTGTACAGTAATATGGCCCATTCGCCGTCTTCTGACGAATTGTGTGTCTTACACCGATAGAATTAATCCGTCGGTAAAACTGTTTACTAGTGTAGTATCCATGACCCAATTCACAAATTTAACGTCCTAGCCTGGCGTACCCGATTCACAAGTTTGATGAGTTTACCCACCAATAGAATTTGCTTTTTTTTTTTTAAATGATCTTTTAAATTTTTTAAATTTATTTTTTTTATTTCATCATTTAATATTGAATTGGTTAGGAAATGAACTGTATTATTGATTCTTGTTTGCTTTCTATGGATAATTGTCTCGAATAAGTGTCTTTTTATAGGTTGGTACTCAATTTTATGAGCATCTATTTTTATTATATAATTAAATAAAAAAGGTTTATAAGAAAAAATTACTAAATCTAATAAAGTCCATAACCTAGGTCGCGAGGGACCGAGGTCGATCCAATATGTCATTGCCTTAATATTTAAAAATAAAATTATCATCTTAATTTCTTTTTTAAAAGTTAAATCATGTTTTTTTCGATCATCAAGGTTGCATTTAAATCTATACAACTGATTATTAAATATGATAGCATGTAGCCTTAAATATTTTTTTATTTGACTATTAATGTTAGTATTGCTTTTATGATAATTATTTTTCAATCTTATATTTGTTTCAGGTCCATCATATTCATGACAAGAGTAATATTTTCGATCCTCTATCTTTTCTATCATTTAAAACTAAAGAAATGCTAATGTATTTTGTACTCCAGAAACTATTACGACTTAAATTATAATAATATCTTTTAAATAAAATGTCTGAACATAATTTATATTATATTATCATGTATTAAAGATTTCAATGTATGTTTATTTTTTTTCTCATTTAAGTAATAATTAATACTCATTGTTATTATTTGGATATTTGAAAAATTATGGTTGTACCAATGAATGTTGTTGAAAATTGAGACCGAGAATGATTGAGTCGTGATTGAATAATGATCAATAGAAATGCATAGGTTGTTTGTCGATAACTTGAGACTTTCCAGTACAGAGAAGACCATGCTGATATTTCAATAGAAATTTTGGCGAACCTTGTATGACTTTGTTTTTTTTGTTTTTTTTTAAGATTTACCATGTTTTTTTTACCCTTCAAAGCATCTGATGGAAAATTCAAGGATTGGAATATTGATGTGAATTTGGAAACATATTGTAGAATGGTCGCACACGACAGAGAGCCAGGACTAATCCTTCCCTATACAGAGAAGATGGTATAATTCATTGTATGGTAGTGAACCATAGGGGCATCCATTGACGGCTACTGCCTCCCACCTACGTACATGCAGCGTCACCTGACTTTAAGAAGGGTGAATCAGCAGGGCATCAGGTTGATTCCCGGGGCAGCAGAGGGGCAGAGAAAAGATGATAGACCACCACCGATGGCACTGATAGTTGTGCCTAACCTATATTCATATCTTACCTTCATGGAGCAGCTAGTTAGGGCTATGGCAGCATGAACATCCAATACCGCTCCTGGACCGGAGAGGGTGGTCACTTTGTAAGGAAGACACTGAAGTCGCATAGCCCTAACATTGGTTGAGAAAATTAAAAAGGACTATAGATCAGATGCAGATGTCAGAAGAAATACGGGTAAATTGTATGACCTAGTTGTTGCCTGAGAGTACCCACGTTTAATGGAAGACTATAAGAGGACGATTGATGGTGATGAAACTTTCAATACAATTGAGATATTAGAAGCTCTGACGTGGTTCAACTTGAAACTTTAATAAATTAAAGAACCTTAAGCACATTCATTTACACAAATATTAAAAAAAAATCAGAAAATCTTGATTTTAGATAACAGAAGATCTTACTCCGTCAAGTCATGCTCTATAAAAGCAGACAATATATATATATATATATATATATATATATATATATATATATATATATATATATATATATTGATAAAACCAGAATACAAGTTGTAAAAATCAAAGCAGACGATAATAAGAATGGTAAGTTAATTAGTGAAGTTTTAAGTTTGTTTTTTTAAAAATTATTAGTTCAAGTTTTATAAATTTCAGGGTTACTAAAATTTATATAATTATTAATTTTAAAATTTATATAATTATTAATTTTAAAATTTATTAAATTAATTAAAATATATTTAAATTAATTCGTATACTCATATTAATAATAATAAAAAAAATAATCAAAGCAGACGGAAGATACACAGGCATTGACAGCTAACAAAACCTATAGACAAGAACACTGTTTTGTATTTGTGGCCAATTCTGACATCGATTCGGAATACATCCTTCTGTATCCTCCTTTTTGCTGGCGTTGGCTCACGTATCATCAATAAAAACAAATACCCTTCCCAAATGTAAGAAAGTTTGACACGTTTAATTAACTAAAACTTTCAATAGACACGTGCATGTTCTGGGCTAATCAAATTTTTTCCATGAATGGTTACTTATACATGTAAAAAAATCAATATTAATTTAATAATTTAAATTCTTAAATAAAATTTCAAAATATAAATTATATTATTTTTTAATATATTTTTTTAAATTAAAACTCTTTAGGGTTGAAATTTTTTAAAACTAGTATTATCTTACACTTTATTTTTATAAAAAAATTAAAAATAATGATATTCAAACTCGTAATCATTTTATTATCAAAAATTTGATATCATATTAAAAAATTATATTAATATAATAATTTAAATTATTAGATGAGATTTCAAAATATAATTTATATTATCTTTTAACAATATATATACCCAAAAATATTGACATAAAAGATTAAAGATCACATGTATATCAATTAATGTTTAGAATCACAATTCAATTCTATGTCATAATTAAACATTTTACTACAAAGACTTCAGAGTAATATTATATTTCTAGGATAATGCAAAGATTAAACCAATTTACGATCAACTCCTCACAGCTCCTCTATAAGAGCACCTTGAGACTTCAATTCTTGAAGACAAGCCAAAGAAGCAAGAAAGCAAGCAAAATGGTGCCTTCAAGTTCTCTCATACTTTCAATCCTTCTGGTCCTACTCCTATCTCCATTTATAGTTTCACATGCACTACAGGATAGGTTTCTGAAATGTCTCTCAAGAACTTCAGAATCATCATTTCCTTTCTCCACTGTCTTCTATACTCCGAAAAACTCTTCCTTCACTAGTGTTTTACAATATTCTGCTCAAAACCTCAGGTTCACCTTGCCTTCAGTACCGAAACCTGAGTTTATCTTCACTCCTTTACAAGAATCTCACATCCAAGCTGTTGTTATTTGCTCTAAGCAGCTTGGAATTCACCTTAGAGTCCGTAGCGGAGGCCATGATTTTGAGGGACTCTCTTATGTTTCAGAAATTGAGTCACCTTTCATTGTTGTGGACCTTGTCAAGCTCCGGTTCATCAGCGTTGATATAGAGCACAACAGCGCGTGGGTTCAGGCGGGTGCCACCAATGGCGAATTTTACTACAGAATTTCTGAGAAAAGCAACACTCATGGCTTCCCAGCTGGTACTTGCACAAGTTTAGGTATGGGTGGGCACATTTCAGGAGGTGCATATGGTGCCATGTTGCGAAAATATGGCCTTGCAGTCGACAATGTCGTTGATGCACATATAATTGATGTTCATGGAAGACTTCTAGACCGAAAAGCCATGGGCGAAGATCTTTTTTGGGCCATCAGAGGAGGCGCAGGTGGCAGCTTCGGAATCGTCACCGCCTGGAAGGTAAAATTAGTTCCTGTACCATCAGCTGTGACAGTATTCACAGTTACCAGGACGTTAGAACAAGGTGCAACTAAACTCCTCTATAGATGGCAACAAATTGCTGATCAAGTACTAGACGAGGATCTTTTCATCAGAGTTCAAATTCGGACAGCTAATGTCAGTGGTCAAGGTAAAAGAACTATCACCACCTCTTACAATGCCATGTTTCTTGGTGACGCCAACAGGCTTCTCCAGGTAATGAAACACAGCTTCCCTGAATTGGGTTTGACACGACAGGATTGTATCGAAACAAACTGGATCAATTCTACTGTATATATGTCTGGCTTTGCAAATAATACTCCTCCTGAAGTTCTCCTTCAAAGAATTAACATGGACAGGGCCTACTTCAAAGGCAAATCTGACTATGCCAGAAAACCCATACCTGAAAAGGCACTTGAAGGGTTATGGGAGAAGTTATTTGAAGCAGAGAGTCCTCTAGTAGTGTTCACTCCTTATGGTGGAATGATGAACCGAATTTCAGAATCTCAGACTCCTTTCCCTCATAGAAAAGGTACCAAGTTCATGATCCTTTACTGGTCCAGCTGGCAAGATGCAACGGAAAACGTTGCAGAGCATATAAATTGGACTAGGAGGGTTTACAGTTACATGACACCTTATGTCTCAAAGAATCCTAGGGAAGCATATGCTAATTACAGGGATCTTGATCTGGGCATGAACAGAAATTCTAACACAAGTTTTGCGGAAGCGAGTGTTTTTGGTTCTAAGTACTTCAAGGATAACTTCTACAGGTTGGTGCATGTGAAGACCAAAGTTGATCCTGATAATTTCTTCAGGCACGAACAAAGCATCCCACCTCTTCCACAACAAATGGGATTAAGAAATGAAGTGGAATTCATCTCCAGCAAAGCTTAGTTGGATCACTATTCTCACAAGTCATGATAGGAGGACCTTTTGTTTTAATACTATAGCTAAATAAAGAAATGTCATGCTGTGCAATCATGCTGTATTGCGGTTTGTTTATTATAAATAAAAGCTTTGCATCAAATAGTCCAATTTGTTGAGGAAGAATGTTGAAAAATGTTTAAAATAAAAATGATCAACAAGGAAACACCATTCTTGAGGTTTGGCGGTTTTGCCACTGTTTTCATCAAATTTACAAAGTTAAAATTAAAATTAAATTAAGGGAGAGAGATATTAATGCTCCATTGTCCAATACATATCATAACCAGTAAATCACAATGACTTTTATCGACAAATATTTCCTTGTTATTTCTCTCAGTATATAATGATATCAATTTTTTGTCGGTGAATACTAAGAAATTAAAATATAATTGGAAATAAATGAATGAAAAAAATAAAGTGTTATTATTACAGATAGAATTAGTGAGAAAATATACTTTTTACTAATACTCGTTGGTGAATCTGTCGATTATATTTATGTTATATCATGACAAACGACCCCCCTCTCCTTCTTTCTCGTTTCTTCTTTTTCATTTTTTATTTTGCAGAAACAACACACAACACCCACATATTTTGTCAAAAATCAAGCTATCATCATTACAAATCTAGTCACCCAAACACGAAGTCTGTCAGCAACCCTATTCCGGTTCAATGTTTTTTTGAATAATCACAACATCAAGTAACAAAACTGCCCGTTTTTTTTTTTTGTAACCCATTTTCAAAATATTGATTTTTTTTCCATTTTAATGTAGTATATGTGATTCATTTAAATGTTTACTTGTTTTATAGCGTTTTTTCATAGAAATTTATTATATGATTTATGCATGTTATGATTTGTTTGAAATTTTAAAAATTATATTTGTTTGTCATTTGATAAAAATAAGTTTAATTTTGTAATTTAGATGTTTTATAATAAAATAAATTATCACACTCAGATATCATGGTGACCTTTAATTTTCTATAATAAAAAAAACAAGAAGAAGAAGAAGAAGTATTGTGGGATGAAAAAGGACCTTGGTTGTGGTGTTGGGTACGATGGGGACACCATCATTTCGCTCTTCTTTTCCTTTTTTGCAGACGGATTTTCGGTTCCAGAGAAACAAGAAGAAGAAACAGTAAATGTCAAATTGTTGTTATTTGCTCTAAGCAGCTTGGAATTCACCTTAGAGTCCGTAGCGGAGGCCATGATTTTGAGGGACTCTCTTATGTTTCCGAGATTGAGTCACCTTTCATTGTTGTGGACCTTGGCAAGCTCCGGTCCATCAGCGTTGATATTGAGCACAACAGCGCGTGGGTTCAGGCGGGTGCCACCAATGGCGAATTTTACTACAGAATTTTACTCAAGCTGGTACTTGTAATTTTGACCCAAATTAGCCCCAAAACTTTGGTATTTCTTCAAATAAGCCCCTGATTTCTCTAATTAAACTAATTTCAAGTTCAATTATGTCCCCCAACTTATCACTTCTTTTAATTTCTACCAAAATCGACTCTCAGATTTTTAACTTCACCCTCATTAACTCTCAAAACTTTCAATTTGTATTGTCTTTACCCAAATTTCAATTTATTCTTCATTCATTTCATTTTTTCCATTTCATTCAGATTTTTACTATATAAAAATAAAAAGAATAAAAAATTATGTTATGAAATAAATAATGGCTTATTTAATATGTACATTTCATATTTTATCAATTTTATTCTTAAGTTGAAAATCTCAACAAATTTGAAGTAATTTGAACATTTGTAGAAAATTAATAATGATTTAAGGGTACTGTTAAAATAAATTGAATAAATTTGAGTTAAATTTGTTGTTACCCAATTTTTGAGCCATTTTTTTTTATAAAACTTTTAGAAAATCCAAAAAAAGCAAAAAACAACAAAAATAAAAAAAAATGTTTTTAATATATTTGCATAGTTTTTAGCATTTTCAACGTCGTCTAAAAAAAGAATTTTAAAATTTTAAAGGTATTACGAACACGTTCGACTTTTCACACATCATTTTTAAAATAATTGATTTTTCTCATTGAGTCGACGTTGATATTGCTCGTTTTTAAAAAATACAAAAAACTTAATTAAGAAAAATCATATCTACAAAAAAAAAAGTTGAGGGACCAATTTTGAGGCCCAACCCACATTTTACCTATAAATATAGGTCCACAACTCATATAAAAAGGGGGATAATTTTGCAAGGAAAAAAAACACACAAAAAACAACCCTAAACCTAAACCTAAACCTATTTTTAACAAAAAAGCCGCTTCCCATGGTTTTGGTTTTTTTTCTCTGAAGCCGCCACTCACCATCTTCGGCTCCCCCCTCGAGCCATTTCCTTCTCCCTAACCCAAGCCGCCATTCACTTCCCCCTCATCCACAACAAATCAGAACCAGCCACCCTTCTGGAAACCGAACCAGCCTCCCTTTCCCCTCTCCATCTTCCATCCTCTTCACCTCTTCATCCGGCCACACACCCAGCCATAATCCCCTTCACTTCCCTGCCCAAGCCCCCTTTTCCCCAAGCTTTTGCTCCATCTTCTTCTCCTTCTTCCTCCAGTCTTCTCTGCCAAAACAAACCAGAGCCGCCTCCCATTTTCTTGGCCAAATCAGTCGTCTTCCCCCCTCATTTCCTTTTCCCAGCCGGTCGCAGAACAACCTCATCTCCCCCGACTAGAGAACAGGCAAAGTTGTTCCCCGTGTCCTCAGACCTACGATCTTCCCCTCAGACAGCAGGTCTTTCCTTCCTTAGCCTTCGTGCACACCAGCTAGCAGCAGCCATTCTTCCTCCAGCAATGCCAGCAAAAGTAGACCTATTTCCAACTGAGAACCAACAGCCGGATCTAGAACCAGCAGAGAACAACAAACCTAGAGAAAGAGAGATTCTAGAAGAGAGCATGTCGAAAAAGGGGGGACTGAGACTTTGCTTACGTTTTCTTCTTCTTTGTAGGTGACGCTACTCCTCACTACCAATGCAGGAGAGAAGATGAGATAGAGTCGAGCTGGATCCACCAGTTGTTTGGGTTTGTCTGCGGTGGCGGGTAGGTCCAAGCACCGCCAGTGGCGATGGCGTGTGGAGGAGACGCGTCGTCAGTGTTCCTGCGGTTGCAGAAGGCTTTGCCTGTAATTTCTGGAGTTTGTAGGGGCTATTTTGTAAATTTGAAATTGTGTAATGTAATTTTTTTTAGTTCTTTTGAATTTGTATTTTGAAGTGTAAATGTAAAAAAAAAAAAAAGCAAAGAAAAAGACAAAAAATATACTAAAAGTGTATGTGTGTGTTTGTATGCTTTTTATGGATTTTGTTTTATGTTAAAATTGCAAAGAATAAAGAAGAATTTAATATTTTGATTTGCTCATGATCAAGAATTATGAACTTACACGTAAATTGTATTTCTAATATCCAATAAAAAGATAAATTTTTTAAAACTTCTTTAACACATCAAAGCCACGAAGCAACTTACCTTAGGTAAGGTGCGTTAGGGGTGCTAATATATACATTTTCTAACCACAACCAGTCCCTTACCTATGAATCTCTGACAAGACCAGTACATCCTGATTTCCTAATAACCCTCAATGAAATACTAGGTGACAACTCCTAAAGAACCAAATCAAAGCAATGAACGGATGAAAAATCTCAAGCCAACGACGCGCGGGTGACATGCGACAAAATTAATGATAACTAATTAGTTGGGCATCGATAATTTATTTAGTTCACATTATTAATGAATAAATGTTGTTGTTACACTTTTTTTAACCCTACGTGCTGGAGATGGTGTGTATCTTTTTTGAACCAAACACAAGAGTTTAGTTTATGATTGTTAAGGAATTAACAAAAGCAGAAAAGAAAAAAGTGTTTTTTGAACCGTGTTTCAGCGGTTTTCTGCTCTCTTTATCCTCCTCTTTTTTGCTCTCTTAATGTCTTTCAAGCCTAATTCTATTTTAATCGAAATAAATCCCACAAGCTCAAGCAACTTTGTTCTCATTAAACTCCTTTAAATCAATAAGATGTTTATATGGGATTGCATGATAAAGATTGGGGTTTGATCAATCCTAAGGTAAATCTTTGAGCACTTCCTTTTTTTTCATCACGATCCTTGTTTATGTCTCTCTCTGAAAGCATTTGATCTATTTGCTCAGCTAGATCTACTTCTAAATACTCGACTCAATAAGCTATTTATGTTTAGCTTCTCTACAATGTCTTTTGAACCTCATAACATCCCATATGGCCTCCACTCTTGCATCGCAAGGTGAGATGATGTTCACAACATATATGTTCATCAAAGATGCCTACTTGCTCTGATACCAAATAACGTAGCTTACTAAGTTTTAGGTTACAATATAAACTTTAGAGAAAATATATGTTTTATAAATTCTAAATAATATAAAGTTTTAACTTTTGAATAATTTATTCTAGAAATAAGTTAGTGTTAATGAATAATATAAATCATATGTTGGGACTTCACCTAATAGCTTAAGCTATGGAGTTGAGTTGGTTCTTTAACATGGTATCAGAGCCTTGATAACCAATCGATCACTAGTTCAAATCTCATCATCCCTATTTATTTGATAAAAATTAAGCACAAGGTAGTGTGAACCTATGCAAGTTTCAAGCCCAAAAGACTTTCACTTGAGGGTGTGTGTTAGAGAATAATATAAATCATATGTAGAGACCTTACCTAATAGCTTAAGCTATTAGGTTGAGTTAGTTCTTTAACAGTTAGATTACCTATTTATATTAGCCTTAAATCTAAATTCTTATGAAAAAGAAATCCTCATTGAAAGTTACATGGCTAATAAAATTCAACAAGCATTTGGATGAGAGAAGTATTATCAACCTTTGATAAGAACCCTTTGAGAGTTTTTAAGTGTGAACACATGAAAAAAGTTGGGTGGTTTTGTGTTCTTGCTTAAAGCTAACTGGGTTAGACACTTTCATGACTTTACTGGAACAACTTTGACGTCAATGTTGCCTGAGACCACTTGAACTTGGTAAAGGGGGTGCACACCGTTATATTGGATCCATTTTTGCTCAATTTGGAGATCATTGATTCCATATTTATTCGTTTAAAAGTGTCAACCTGGTCAACATAAAGTCAAAATATAATGATGATTGATCAATGACAAGACGTTGTTAAGATCATTGGAGAAAATAGAACATAAACATTTAATTTGATGGGAATGGGGTTTTGAAGGGTGTGTTTTTCAGTTGAGTGAAAGTTGCTATAGCCTAAGAGGTTATCAAAAACGCCACATGCATTCGTATTAAGATACCTACTTGATTAATCCTAATTTGTAGGGTCTAGCCTACACAACACATTGTTCATAAACTACTTATTTGGAATTTTTTTTTTATTGATTTAGAGCTTAGGGTTCATATATTGGACTGGACTTGTAAAAAGACTATACCGAATCCCAAAAAGAGGCTAAAACCCATTTGGTAAATTTGGGTCTTTAAAGTTTTAATGTTATAATTAATAAAATATGATGTTGTTAAATGATGAAGGAAATACATAAGAAGCAAAAAGAAAAAAAAAATTTCATGATTGTTTTTTTTTTTTGAATGATTACATTGTTTTTAAGATAGATTTCACATGACAAGACTTAATGTCTCTATTTTGTGTTTTTAGAAACTCAATTTAATTAAAAACAAGTTGTTTTAAAATTTTCATAATTAAGACTTACAATAATAACATTAATAATAAACTAATTTATCATATAAATTAAGGTCTAAAATTTTGATTGATGGTTAGTGAAAACAGTATTGCCAAGGATTTAAGCTTATTGCATGCTAGCTACCTCACTAGGCAAGGGTCAATTTAATTGGATTGCCTTTGAAGCTTTAAGGTTAATTTTATTTTGCATTGTCAAGTTTATATAGTCAATCATTTAACATTTTCAAGTTTCTTTTCTAATTACAAGAATAAAAAAAAAGTATATGTTAAAGTTAGGTGTTCAATTATTTCGACTAAAAATTATTAAATTTAAAGTGAAAACTATCAGGTTTAATTCTTCTTTTATAAGTGGTTATCAATGTTGGCAAAGAGATAATTTTTTATCTGTTTTGGTTTAGGGTTTAGGGTTTAGGGGTTGAAGGAAGGATTTACTGCACTATTTTTCAAGATTTTACTGCTCTTTCTCATTTCGGCTTTTAGTGTTTTTCTCCACTATATTAAGCCTTTTTTAAACCCTCACAATCTAGAATTTAGATTCGGTATTTGTAGAAAGATACTTAATTTTTTGTTTTATATTTATAGACTTTATTTTAGAAATACATCTAAATAATATAGTATTATTTAAATTTTGAAAAGCTTATTGTACAGATTTTATTTGGACCAAATAAGAAGCAATAAAACTTTAAAAATAAAATATTGATACTTGATAACAAAAGTTTTCAGCATGATGTGTGTGCGCGCACGTGGTGTGTGTATGTATAAGTCCAATAATTTTATTTTGATCATCACTTAAAAAAAAATAGAGAAAATATTTTTATTTAGGTGAAACTAGATAAGTTGCACGTGTGATGCTCGGCTAGACCATATTTTTTTCCAACCCCAAAAAATATATTTAGGAGACGGTTGTGTTTTTAAAGAAGTAATAAAAATTCAATAACCAGATTAAAACTTTATTAATATGATACTATGACAAAAAATTAGGCAATAACAATAACAACAAATAAATTTAAAAAATATTATCTCGAGTAAAGCTAGATTAACACACGAAACTCAGAATATAATACATGAGATTAGGATAATTTTATATATAGAAGGATAGTATCATAAAATATCATTTTATAAAAAAATAACTTGAAAAAAAAAATTTGAGCTAACATGACCCAATCTTTCAAACTCGTGACCCAAAAGATTAACAAAATCCTCTTCAATAAAATATTAAGGGATGAAATAAAAAAAATTCAAATAATAAAGAGTTAGAAAAAAAATTAATCAAAATAACAAGTACTAAATCTGACATGAAATAAAATGAACTAAAATATTAAAGGGTGCAATTAAAAAAATAATTTAATTAACAAAATAATATGAAAAATTGAGGGATCCAATTAAAAGAATTATCAAAAAAATAGAGATTAAATTTAAAATGTTAAAAAGTAAAAGAAGAATTAAAATAAAATAAAATAAATAATAATAAAATAACATGACCAAATATATATAAAAAAAAATTAAATGAATACGTTAAAAATGTTAAGGTGCAGGCTTTGAAATTGAAGGGGATAGAGGAAAGAAAAAAGTCAAAAAAAAAAAAAAACAGCCACTGAGATAAAACCTAATATATTTTTACCACACACATCGTTCAAGAATGAAGGCAAAACCATTAGAATTAAAATATCATCGTAGAAGTCGGAGTTTGACCGTCAGATATTGCTATACACACCGTCCAGACAGCCCGACGTTCACGTCAGTTTAAAGTGCAACAAACTTTTACATATCATTTGTTATTCCAAAATATTAGAATCTTCAACATTTTCTCATAAAGTAAAGTATAAATAAATAAATAAGGACGTTCTTCACGTTTTAAGTTCATGACATGATTATGCGGGCCGGCCCTAAATATTGACCATCCATATGATTGCTCTAAGTTTTTTTTTTTATTATTGTTATTAATGTGACTGTTGAGATTAAATTACGCACACTTAATTAATTTTATAAATCATTAAATTAACAATCATTTGAGTATTTACACCAACACAAAGTTATAAACATATGTTTATACCATAACATTAGTACTTTTATTAAATTCAATTTACTGTAATAATTTAATTCAAAAAATTTATCACTCCAATCCTTATCTAAGCTAAGTTTTAATTTAAACAAAAAAACTATTATTTTTAGCTAAACTCTGTAACTATTCCAGTGATTTGTGAGTTGATTCGAGAACTTAAAAATCCAACATTTTTTCTAGTTAAAATCTCAAACCAAACCAAACCAAGTACAACTACAGTAACATCACGTAACCTTCTTTGCTAAGGATGCCATTGTGGCAAACAAATCACAAGGACAGATTTTGAAAGACAACGTGCAATAATGCACCATGTTGGTGCCCGCAGGGAGACAGACAGAATCGTGGCTTAGCTGGCAACTAATCAGCTAATTTCACATGCATGACCCGACACCCAATACTCTAACTTGTCATTTGAGTTTTTTTTTAAAAAACAAATTGTTTGAGTATTTCCTTAAACAATTTTTTTTTGGTTATGCACTATGACATCGTACGTGCTGGTATTGAAATCATCTAACTTTTTGGTGATATATTATTATTTATATTTGAATTAAAACTATTATTTAGGACGTAATTAAATTTAAAGATTCTCAGTAAATAATTAATTACTTGAAAATGTAAATTATTTTATCAATAAAACGAAAATCTTTTACCAAAGTTAAGAAAAAAATGAAATTCATACCGAATACTTATTTGGTAATTTTAATCATATTCAATCTGGGTCAACTCAGAAAAAATTAAAAAATATTAAAGTTTTTATATTTTATATGAAAAAATTAAAAACAAATTCATATAAATATAGGCTATACATATTGTAAATAATAAAATTTAAAAGAATATTTAAAAAGTTTTTTATCCCACATTTAAAAAGCATAATTTTTTTCTTGGAAACATAGAGTATATATAATAATGGGTTTCAAATTCTACATTGAAAAAACATTACTTTTTTTCTTATAAATATAGAATATATATACTAATGGGTTTCAAATCCTACATTGAAAAAAGATAATTTTTTTTCTTAGGAACATAAAGTATATATAATAATAGGTTTCAAATCTCACATTGAAAAAATATAATTTTTTTTTTCAGAATATAGAGTATATTCACTAATGGGTTTCAAATCCCATATTAAAAATATAATATGTTATCTTTTTAAGTTGAAGTATTTAAACCAAAAGGTTTTTTTATCCCACATTAAAAAAACATAACTTTTTTTTTCTTGAAAACATGAGTATATATACTAATAGATTTCAAATCCCACATTTGAAAAAAAAAAAAAACACCAGGTCTCACTCGGGTCGACTGGGTTAGGCCAAATCGTTGCACCGACCGGTCTTTTGATAAACCCGGACCGGTCCGGCCTCTGGGTCGACCTGCTGAGCCAGTCCGGGTTTAATAATTATGGTTTTAATTGGTTATTTTTAGCTAAAAAACAAATATAATGTCAAACAAACTCTATAAAGGTAATTGATAATTTTATTTTTAACACTAGCATGAAATTTAAATTCTAATAACCAAGAAGTAAATATATCCCTTAAGCATTAGATCAATTTCTAATTAATTTCTTTGCTTCTAAGATTTCATTTTCAATTGTTACAGCACTATATATATATACTGTATACAGATTATGAGAGTTTTAAATTTTTTTGTTATTTTAGTAAGAGATCTAATAAATTATTTAGGCATATTGTAGAAATTTTGTTATTCTTAAATCCCGATCTCATCCCTCATAAAGTGTGACCTTTAGTTCTACTATTGAAGTTCCATTTTGCAAGAAAAGGGTGTTAAAATTTTATTTTTAAAAATATGGTTAATAAGCATATTTGATATCAAATTAAAAGTGAAGTCTATTAACTTTTAGAGTGGAGACTTTGTTAAAAATTATTGTTCAATTAAAGTACGTACTTTAACATAGAATATTAAATTATTTAAAATAAAATATAAAAAATTGATTTTAAAAAACATTTGATTTAAATATTTTGTAAACCAAAACATACTTAATTTCACATAAAAAAAATTAAAATATTTTCTTGTAAATTATATAAGGGGATATTGAAAAATAAAAATTAAAGTCATTATGCACCGATGTTTTTGGAGGGGACAGGCCCCAGGTTAAGTGAATTTTGAGCTTAAAACAAAGGCACTTGCTCGGCTTAATACAATACTAGGTTGGGTAATTTGGGTAGGGTTTGTGTTTCCAACTCATGAGTAAATAATTTGAATTGTAACCTTCCTCTTCCTTAACAATTCATTCCCAAAGGAAAACATCTAGTTTTAAAACAAAAAACCTTCTGGTTTCTTATTCTTTTAATGGTGGGTATTTAGGAAAAAATAGTGGAAATTAATTTTGGTAATTACCATATATAATTTTATATTAGTTTGGACTCCAAAAATCAATTTTAATACTTTATTTATTTGTTAGTAACTTATTTAGTTTTGTTACAGGTTTAGTTTTAATTTAGTTTGTTAATTGGAATTTATTTTAGTTTTTATAAAATCATATTTGTATGCCGTATGATTTTATTCAAAATTGAACTGAACAATTAATTACTCTTAATCATAATAATTTTGTTAAAAATTTAATCTTTTAACTTTTAGTTTTTTAATTTCTTATTTTAATTTTTTTCGTTGATTTTGTTTTAAGAATTTAAATTATTTGTTTGGTACTTATATTTGTTTAGATAAATTTTTAATTATAAATCTTTAACTCATAAAAATGTTTATTATAACTAATATTGCTCCAGAAAGTGCTAATTTGGTAATAAAAACTCTACTTTCACCCTACGTGGTGCATGGGTAAGAAACCTGAAGTTTAATGGATTAAACTCATGGGGGTGACAATAGAGGAAGGTGTCTTCCATAGTGAATCTGATCTTACATTATGGCAGCTATGGACTCATAAATCATACTCACTGTCGCACCCTCGTGTGGAGCGCAGCGTTGCGGCGACCCTCCCCGGGAGTGGGGAATCATTTCAGTTTTTTTTTTGTACTTTTTATAAGAGAGTCGTCACCTAGTATTATGGTCACTAGAAATCCTAATTGGTCAACAGAGATTTTAGGATACGGGACTAATTATGCAAAAATAGAAGATGTTATCATTCCTTAAGCGTCCTACCCGAGGCAAGTTGCATTGCTAGTTTTGTCTAAAATTGCTAATAATTTATTCTCTTTTTTCTTATTTTATTCTTCTTTTCATGTTCCTGACTCTGGCGTTAGTAAACAATTCCTATAAATATTTCCAACTCTGGCGTTGGTAAATATCGCACAAATAAAAAAATACGATGTTCCTAACTCTAATATTAGTGAATAATTTCGCAAATAATGAATTTGAAGAAGAAATTTTCTATGCCATTTTTTTCTTCTTTAACCTTTATTATCATTTGCCTCATTAGATGGAAATAATAGAGACATTGCACAACAAATTATGAGTTTAACGGTGCTGGTCCACAAATTGAGCATATGATTAAAAAAACACAAAACATAAAGGAAAAAAATAAAGGGGTTTAAAAAAGGCTTAATATAGTGGAGAAAAACACTAAAAGCCGAAATGAGAAAGAGCAGTAAAATCTTGAAAAATAGTGCAGTAAATCCTTCCTTCAACCCCTTTTTACCATGATAGTTTTCACATGATGGAAAACTTATGGTTTACAGTTACATGACACCTTATGTCTCAAAGAATCCTAGGGAAGCATATGTGAATTACAGGGATCTTGATTTGGGCATGAACAGAAATTCTAACACAAGTTTTGTTGAAGCGAGTGTTTTTGGTACTAAGTACTTCAAGGATAACTTCTACAGGTTGGTGCATGTGAAGACCAAAGTTGATCCTGAAAATTTCTTCAGGCACGAACAAAGCATTCCACCACTTCCACTGCACATGAGATAAATAAATTGAAGTGGAATTCATCGCCAGGGAAGCTTTGTTGGACCTTTTTTTTATTAATACTTTAGCTAAATAAAGAAATGTCATGTTGTGCAATCATTCTGTCTTGCGGTTTTTTTATTATAAATAAAAGCTTTGCATTACTTTCACCAATAGTAATTCCACCGTTGTCTATAAATTATAGTTTAATTATTTTTTCATTTTACTTTTTATTTTAAATTTACACTTTATATTCTTGGTCAATTCAAATCTTAAAATAAAATAAAAAGATGAATATACTCTCACATATATAATACAACACAAGCATACAACTTCCCCTTTCTTCATCCATTATATCCCTTCCCTTCTTTCTTTTCATTTTGTTTTGTCTAAACAATCAACAATCAAAGTCCATTCTAATTAAACTGAAAAATTAAACTTTAAAACACAAAATCAAAATTAATGTTTTTTACTCTAAATGAATTTGATGAATTAGAATATCTAGATTTAATTTTTCATTTCAATTAGAATACCCTCATCTAGGGTTTTTTGAAGAATTGTTTACAATACTTTCACTGGCATTTTTGTTAATTCTATGCATTAAGAGGTTTTCAGTTATTAAATGAAATATAATGGCAAACTTGTAAATACTTAAATCTAATTTGTTGACTCTTTTACGCTATGATTTTTTTTAAAATTTTTTAAAAAATGAAGAAAAAATGAAAAAAAAAAAAACTAAACTACGAGATGTTCAAGTTCAAGGTAATTTTCTCTATATGTTAACACTAGTTGTATAGTTTTCTAAAAGTTACAATGTATCGAGCTATATAGTAAAAGTTAGAAAATCATGATTATTCAAGTCCTGGTATACAACCCTAAACTGTAAAATTAATCTCTATCAAATTAATTAGTTGTCGGGAAAGGATGAACCCTTGATGATGATGATGATTTTGCAACTGGAATCTCAAATACATTATATTCTCAATCAAATATTTAGGACTTTTGGTGGGGACACCAGGCCCACACCACAGATTACACGAGTATATGGACGGAGACGGCGCAGGATGGCCCAGCCTGTCACGCTTTGGTTGGGGGACTAAGCCCATGTGGGCCTATTTCATTGTTATTTTATTTAGCCCGTTTGGGTCTGCTTATTGTTATTTATTTATTTAGCCCACCTGGACCTGCTCATTGTTATTTATGTTAAACAATTCGATTTGATGGGCCGAGCCCAAATAGCAGGATGTTTTAGGGTTTACTTTTAGGGTTTACTATTTATATGTTCTTTTGTTATTTTGAGAGGTACTTTTGATGATTAATGAAAATTGCAGAATTTGCATATCTCCAATCCCCTTTCTTCTTCTTCTCTAGCTTCTTTCTTTCCCTAAAGCTTATTTCTTTTCCTGTTTAATTCTTATTCTTTATTGTTCCGCATCAAATTTGGTATCAGAGCACGGCTTTTAATTGTTCTTACAATTAAGCGATCTATGTGTTTATGTTTAACCCTAGATTAATCTGAAAAAAAAAAAGCGTTACTGTTAAAAAAAATCAGGAACAACTACTGTTCCGATCAAAAACAAAAAAAAGCTACAACTCTCGGTACTGTTCCGTTACTGTTCCCCGTTACTGTTCATCTTCAATTTTCAGCAGCGGCGCCCCGCCATCACCGGCGCCTCAGACCACAGTTCCACAGAACGATCGGCCACCACCTGCACATCAGTTCCACAGAACGATCGGCCATTCTACATCAACGCCGATCGTACCCAACGATCACAGCCACCGATCACCAGTCCACACGGATTCACTGCCTTCAACAACCCACAGCGCCGCGGCCATAGCAGTTCTTTGTCTTCGGTCGCAACCACCACTGACTCGCGCCCTAGCAGCAGCAGCAGCAGCCACAACGCCACCGTCAACAGTGTTATCACCTTCAGCAGCGGCCACAGGTGACAGAGGCCAGGAAAACACGAAGACAGAAGCTGGGAAAATAAGCAACCTAGACACGTCAGCGCATCAGTTGACTTCCACGTCAGCAGTGACTTCCACGTCAGCAGTGACTTCCACGTCAGCAGATCTACCCACATCATCTGCCTCGTCAGCATACCCTGCCATGTCAGCTGCCACGTAATCCTTCACTGCCACATCATACGGTCAGAATTTTTACCCATTGAAAATCATCATTCTGGTATGTTTTTACACTTGTTAATCAGTATTTAGCATTAATATTATCCTTTGTGCTTGCCCATAACTAGATTACATAGCTCACTTTCAAATTGAATTACTTTAATTTTGAGTAATTGAAGATTGGATCCTCTTAGTTAATTGTGGAGCTTGGTTAAATTAGTGGGAAAACTGAAACATTGTGTTTGAATTACTTGTGTGCATTTAGAGGACTTACATTACTTGCATGCGCATTTTCCGGGTTTAATTTATCATTACTTAGTTTCCAAGATAAAAAAAAAAAAATTATTCATTTTTCTTTATTTATTTTATTATTATTAGCTATAATTTTATTTTGCGTTTTACTTGCAAGTGTTATTTTGTGATCTCAGTCTCAGGATTAGTTTTTGCATGCATTTACGTAGTGGTCGTCTAGTACACAATCTAGAAGTCATATCTACCATGGACCCGAACTCTAGTAATGTTCTTAGAGATATTCAAGAACAATTACAACTTATGCGAACAGAAATGGGCAACATGTCCAATCAAATGAACAATCTTTCTGGGAGGATGGAGTCTATAGAAACTTTGCAAATAAGACAGTCTAGTGGGAGTGAACATTCAAATGACAACCATAGAAATCCTCAAAGACCAGTTCCTCGTAGGAACCGCCACCATAACCAACACCAGGGTAACAATGACTTTGATGACCCTAATGATAGTGAGCATTCCAATGACTACCGTCAAAGACTAGTTCATCCTAGGAACCGTCAGTACAACCGCAATCAGGGTCATCACGAATATGATGACCCTGACGAGCGAGTCATGAGGCATATTAAGGTAGAAGCCCCAACTTTTGAGGGTCAACTTGACCCGTGGATTTTTGATAGATGGATCCGTGACATGGATCAATTCTTTGGCTGGTATAATCTATCTGAGAATATAAGGGTAAGATTTGCAAAGATGAAACTTAGTGGAACCGCTCAGCTTTATTGGGAAAGTGTAGAAGAGTCTTTGATTAGGAGAGGTCAACCCCTCATTACTGATTGGGTTGAAATGAAGACTAAGTTAGAAGAAAAGTACTTGCCTCGTTCTTATAGAGGAAATCTTTTGGACCAGTGGAATAACCTTAGACAAGGAGGCAAGTCTGCCAATGAATATGTGGCACAATTTGATGAGTATAGGATGAGGTGTGCAGTTAGGGAGGATGGAGTGATGACCTTAAGTAGAATTCGAAAAGGCTTAAACGATGACCTTAGACCAGAGGTTGTGTTTAGGGGTGTTTCCACCCTTGATGAAGCTTATACCCTAGTACAAAATTATGACTTGGTCACAAAAAGCCAGTGGACAAGACGCCAGGACACTCGTAGTACCCCTTTTAGATCTCAACCTAGTAGTAATAATTCCATATTAGGTGCCCCACCCCGTAAACCAAATACTTTGATTTCCCCGATACCTAGGGAAGACAAAGGTAAGGGTATTTTTCATGAAGCACCTAGAACTTCAAGAATTCAGTGTTTTAAGTGTCAGGGTTTTGGTCATATTTCCTCTAGCTGCCCTAATAAAGCTTTGTTCATCAAAGGGCAAGAGGATATAGATGAAGATGATAATTGTGATGATAAGGTATATGAACCCAATCCCGATGATTTTCAAGATTTAAATGATGAGGATGATGAGTCTAACTTGCTAGGATGTGTTAGGTCTATATCCACTCAAATCAAGACAACTAGGTTAGGTGTGGTTAGATGTGCTTTAACACAACCTAAAGGAACTGAGGATTGGAGAAGGACTGCTATATTTTACACTTACATTAAATGTGGAGATAAAGGGTGTAAGATCATTATTGACAGTGGTAGTTGTATTAATGCAGTTTCATCGGGTAGTGTATCCTGCTTAGGCTTAAAGTCTGTTCCACACCCCAAGCCCTATAGTGTGTCTTGGGTTAATGATACATCTATAGCAGTCAAAGAGAGATGTCATTTTTCCATTAAGATTTTTGACTATCATGATGAAATTTGGTGTGATGTCATTCCCATGGATGTAGGGCATGTGATTTTGGGTAGGCCTTGGTTATATGATTTGGACGTTACAATCTTTGGACGATCAAATTCTTGTTCATTCACTTTTCAAGGTAACAAAATCCAACTTATTGGATTACCTCCAAAGCCTAATGATAATAGTCAAAAGAAGAATAAGGTGAAAAAAGGAGGACTTAACATAATAAGTCCTAAGGAGTTTGATAAGGAGATTTGTGAGGAGTCTGTTGTGTTTGCCGTAGTGGCTAAAGAGATTGTAGAAGATTTTTTAGAAGAGCCACCTGAAGAGGTAAGAGAAGTGTTGAAAGAATTTCTAGATGTTTTCCCTTCTGAACTACCTGATGTTTTGCCCCCTATGCGTGATGTTCAACACGCCATAGATTTTGTCCCTGGGGCCACATTACCAAACTTGCCTCATTATAGGATGAACCCAAGTGAACATGCTGAATTGCAAAGGCAAGTATGTGAGTTATTACAAAAGGGATTTATACGAGAGAGTTTGAGCCCTTGTGCAGTACCTGCACTGTTAACACCCAAGAAAGATGGATCATGGAGAATGTGTGTTGATAGTCGAGCCATAAATAGGATTACAATCAAGTATCGTTTTCCAATTCCTAGATTGGATGACATGCTAGATATGATGGCAGGAGCCCAAATCTTTTCTAAGATTGACTTAAAGAGCGGGTATCATCAGATTAGGATCCGTCCTGGAGATGAGTGGAAAACAGCATTTAAGACTAAAGATGGTTTATATGAATGGCTAGTCATGCCGTTTGGCCTGTCCAATGCACCAAGCACTTTTATGAGAGTAATGACACAAGTGCTTCGGCCATTTATGGGAAAATTCTTGGTGGTATACTTTGATGATATTCTTATTTATAGCAAAACAAAGGAAGAACATTTCGATCATCTTATTCAGGTTTGTACCACCCTAAGAAAGGCAAGTTTGTTTGCAAATGTCAAAAAGTGTTCCTTCTTTACAGATCAAGTGATCTTTTTAGGGTTTATAGTGTCATGGAAAGGAGTCTCTGCTGACCCCCAGAAAGTCCAAGCGATAGTAGATTGGCCTGAACCTAAGACTATTCATGAGGTTCGTAGTTTTCATGGGCTTGCGACTTTCTATCGTCGTTTTATTAAGGGATTTAGCACTATCATGTCACCTATTACAGATTGTTTGAAACAAGGTGAGTTTAAGTGGAGTAAAGGAGCTAATAGGGCATTTGAGGAAGTTAAGAAAAAAATGACGGAGGCCCCAGTAATGCGGCTACCTGATTTTACTAAAGTGTTTGAAGTAGAATATGATGCTTCGGGAGTTGGTATAGGTGGAATACTTAGTCAAGAACGTCACCCTGTAGCCTACTTTAGTGAGAAACTTAATGAGGCCAAACAAAAGTACTCAACTTATGATAAGGAGTTTTATGCGGTGGTTCAGGCCTTGCGCTATTGGCGACATTACTTGTTGCCACAAGAGTTTGTTCTATACTCTGATCATGAGGCCCTCCGCTATCTTAACTCCCAAAAGAAGCTTAATCATAGGCATGGCCATTGGGTTGAATATTTGCAAGCATATTCATTTGTTTTGAAACATAAATCTGGAA